>OY735207.1:29885163-30112663 GCA_963457665.1 Thysanoteuthis rhombus | reverse complement strand
TGTTTTCACAATTAACAGTTATGGACAGCCTTAAAATATGCCTGGATATACATAACCAAACAAAAACTCCAAGCCATGTCATGTAGCTACTGTTATTCACCATTGTTATCATGATAAACTATGTTTTTCTTCCAATTCAGTGAAAGTTGAATGTCTCAGACAAATAATCTTTTAAAAAAAAAAACAGAAATAGTTCGAACAAATATGAAAGAAAAATCTGCAGTTTATTAAATTGAAAATAAAATTGATTTTATGAAAAACAAAATAAAAAATAGAATGCTGTATTTGGCAGCATGTGCAACAGTATTCGGAGGGAGGGCTACCTACTGCAGCTTGTCCAAACCCCATAGATGTCCCTTTCAAATTTTTGTAGGTGGCCCCCGAGTCATAACAGCGGTGGGTTGGATGCATTGTAAATTTTTTTGTTTATTCAAATGTGCATCTTATATACTAGTAAATGGGATAAATAATTTGAAAAATCAAAGAAACTGGTATATGTATATTTTTAAAAAACTTTGATAAAAGTGATAAGAAAGCCATAAAAAAAGTGAATTTTCTATGAAAATCATGCAAATGATGTCACAGGTATCAGAAAAACTTGATTGAATTTTGAAAAATAAATGAAAAAAATTATTCATTATTCGACTAATGGTTATGATTGTTCTGTCATCTTATTTGGTTGCAAACAGTTGGTATTTTAAGCATCTTTTTGTGGCTGGGAGAAAATGTGAATATCTAGCATAGAAGCTACAAAGGGAAAGAGTTTATGATTGATCATTTAACCAATCCTTCTTCTCAGAATATCATTGAACTGTACATTTTGACTACTAACTCTATGTTATAATTAAACTGTATTATTGTCATTCATTAACAGAAAAACAATTTACTTATTTGTTGAAATTGAGGAATACAAGTTTATTGTAATGTTTTTTGAAAAAGTGGAGCTGTTGCTATTGGTGAGAAATTAATTTTCTACTTCATTTATTAATTTATATGTTATTTATTATATAATTTATTCATTTATTTATTCATTTATTTATTTATTTATTTAACCTAGTTGGAATTTCCATTATTCTAATGTTGGGACTTTTCATTTAAGTTACCAAGAGTTATCGTTGCCCATTTTGTGAGCTGTAATCTGATTGGTTCTTTGCTACCAATGAAATTCGTGTACACATTTATGCATTACGTAAGCCGTCTACTTTCAGTTTTGTCGTTCATTCTGCTACTGATTGCTGAAGGCATGTCATTTGCAGATTTTCTTGCATTCATTTAGATCCAATTCGTGAACACAGATCATTATCAGGAATTTATTTACAAACTATAGCCATCTAATTTTTCTGAATACACCAACAGCAAGTGATCCAAACGAAAATTTAATTAATTTTAAATTTCCAATAGGTTTTTACATAATCATTTTTCTTCTACCCATTGTTTGGGTAACTTGAAAAATAATAAAAGAAAAGAGAAAGTGTGTTTTCTCACCGGCCTCACTCATGGATGAGATTTATCGTGAAACTCTCAAAGGATGCTATTCGTATCTACTTGAGAATGTCTACTGCGAAAATCTCACAGATTTATTGTTACAACACGGAGTACTCCCTAAATCAACCATTGAAGACATCAATTTACTTTCTAAACGCCAAGAACAAACTCAGAAACTGCTAGATTGCATCTCCCGGAGAAACAACGAAGCCTTTGAAAGCTTTATGATGTGTTTAGAAGATTCTGATCAAAAACACATCGCCGATAAATTACGGGATAGACTCTTTGAACTCGCACCAACAATCTACAAGGATACAAATATGAACAACAATGGTTTAGTACCGATAGAAGGTGTTCACCCGTCCTGACTTGGAAACTAGTTAAAATTGGTGATGCCCTTGTCCGCCTCTGTTTCTTGATCAGATTTTTCTGCTTCTGATCCTATAAATTTTCGGTAAAATATTTAGAAAGAAAAAAAAAGTCAAAAATAAAATTGAAAAACCAACAGATTTTTAGAACAGACCCAACTCAACATTGACATCATCATCAAGCACATAGAAACATCGATATGGCGTCGAGACTAATGAATAGTATTGGTAAATAAATTGAAATTCTAAATTTCTACTATATGGGCTCTCACCAGAATAATCTGATTTTTCACCTTGCTAGATTTCAGAGCCCCAGGACCATCAGAAGATGTGTTATTTGTAAAAATAATCGCTCAATGCTGAGCTAATTTTTACATCATTTAATGAAGAACATCTTTTTTCTCTTGTCTCTCCAGCTTGAAGAATTGCCGCAGATTTCTATGAAGCCGAAAAATAACTGACTAGTTTGATGGCCATAATTGGTCAGTTTTTAGTATAGCCGATAAAACGATCTGAGGGCCGAACAGATAAAAATGGGGGTGGGGGATAAATATTCTCAAAAAAAAAAAAAAAAAGGACAGGGTGATGAATCGCATTACAACTGAAACACACACAAACACGCACGCACGCACACACACACACACACACACACACACACACACACACACACACACACATATGCAAACACATTTAAGGTTAAAAAATGAATTAATTAGTTTATCAAATATGAAAACCAGAAAAGTCCGTAGTAGACATGAACTTAAGAAAGTCATCCAAAATTCTGTTTGCAGAGTCCGGGAAGAAAGTATATATCTGAAAAAGGCATCATCTAAAATGCTTTTAGACACCTTTATTATTTGTATGACATTATTTGTAGAATGATCGATCAAGATTGAAAAAAAAAATGCCATAACTCAATACTGACTCAAAAATAACTCGCCAAGGGAAATAACTCTTGTCTGGAAACGTGAATTTATTCGAATTACTTTCCTTGTCAAGTTGTCCAGTTCAATTATTGATCCTTCAATTTATCGA
This sequence comes from Thysanoteuthis rhombus, assembly GCA_963457665.1. Taxonomy (NCBI): domain Eukaryota; kingdom Metazoa; phylum Mollusca; class Cephalopoda; order Oegopsida; family Thysanoteuthidae; genus Thysanoteuthis; species Thysanoteuthis major. Next base: position 30,109,775 of record OY735207.1, on the reverse strand, counting down.
TCTTTCTATAACAAAATATTTACATTGCACAAATAATAAAAGTATTCTCGAATATTTTTTTTTATTTCAGTTGTATAAAATTTTTCTTCTTTATGGAATCTTTTATGAATTCCCATAAGCTCTTGCCTAGCCGTAGACTTAGCAAGTAAGTTGAGTAGTAACGAAAAAAAATTAATGTAAAAAAAGGAAAAGAAAAATATTTACACCACCGACAACGATGACAATAGACAACATTGCTTACGCTAAAAAAAAAATCTCAGTCCTATATGAGGCTTTGTTGTTCGGATCACCCAATCCGAACATAACATTCAATAAAAGAGGACGTTCCCAAAGACATCCCGCCGACACATATCTTGGCGCTGTATGATCTTGAAGCAGCGGTGATAATTAATTTTGTGGGCTTTTGAAGAATTTAAAAGATTATTTAGTGGATGTAGATTTTGAGACGTAAACGGACACGATGTCCAGAAAATATGGACGTCGTATGGCAACCCTAATCTCTTATCTCAGATGCCAAAATCTTGTAGAAAGATACGCTGTTGAGTCAATGAATAAGACTGAACACAAATATGGAAAAAATGAAAAAGAAAAGAATGATTAGTTATTGAAGCATGTATTCAAAAGACTACGTTGATGTTATTAGTGACTTTTTGGCATAACTATATTGAAGTTTCTTCGTCTTTGGCAAAATAGATCGAATGATATGGCATTTGATCGATCATTATTTTTCTTGAAAAAAAAAAGATGTCACATTCAAATACCTTATTTGTTGACAACACTTCCTTTTATGATGTTAGAAAAACTAGAATCAGTGTCGAAAATGTTTATCTTTGAAAATGAATTCTGTAATTTTTTTTTATCAAACCATTAGAAAATGCGAAATGAATCTTGACGAAATATTTCATTCAAAGTAAATTTGTAATTACTAATTGATTATAATGGTTTTTGTTGGGGTTCAATTAATTGCCTCTTAGTTCAGTTTTTGCTGATATTTGTACAATGTACGTTGTACATATACAATATGTATGAAATACTCGAGGTCGACGAGATATGTGCAGATATCAATTTAATAATGGACAATCTTTGGATTAGCGCATTTTCTTGAATAACCATTTTGAATCGCAAAAAGTGGCTTGAATCAATTTCCAGTTAAGTCTCTGTATAGCTAAAAATGTTTTATACGCCCCGAAGATTTTTCAATCCTTCAGGAATTGATACGTTAGAACTAAATGTGTGGAACCGGATGGCTGGAGGGCTTACCAACAGCATATTGAACAAAGGTTGTATTTTTCATCATTCTGTTAGGATCTGATCAATACGTTCTAGGGGTGGATCCAGGTCAAAAGGCATTAGTCCAGAATGTCAACACTGTAGTACGAATACTTTAATTGAATTTGTACTAAGTAATTTGGTTCAGTATTTTTTCTTCAAATTTGAAAGAATAATGAGGATTTAATGATGTTTTTTTTATTTTGTACTTATAAGTATTTTATTCTTGTAAAGTAAGAAAATGAGTACTTCATTTAAAAATGAAATAAGTAATTTTTTTAAAAAAATTTTTTACAACTAAATTAAGTAAAATCTGTTAGTCTTTGCTTTGAAGTGGCCCCCACCAAAGTCTTACAAAGTCTCTAAAAAGTATAATTTTTGATTAAAAGACTTAATCTTGTCTTTATCAGATTTTGCTGCCAGATCGGATTTTTTTGAAAATTTGAAGGAATAAAAAGGTTTTAATTTTATTTTTGCATTAACAACTGATGAATATGTTTGATTATATTTTATAATTAAAAATCATTCTTTGTATGACTTACAAAATATGAATGAGTTGAGTTTATTGTCAACTTTTAAATGTTGAATAAGTTGATTCTTTCTTTACTCGATAACTTGGTAGAGAATAGTTTTGAAAACTTTTTCCTTTTTTAAACTTTTACCCATTCATTTTTAAAAAATTCATTGATTTAATGGTAACTTTTTCTGCTCCTTAATAAGATGTTCAAAAACTGTTGATCTTATCTCCATTCTTATTACATCGACTTTTTATCAAAAATATGACAGTAACAGGACATGTTCCAACAATTTTCCATGGTTGTAATTATTAAGGATCTCTAATATCTAAAGGATGTATAAATAAATCATTTTAATGTCTTTTTGTAAGTTTTTGGTCTCCAAATCAGGTGTAAATAGTTTTATTTTAGAATCTGATATTGGTTTATCTTTCGTCAAACCTTTTTAATGCGCCATTTCATTATGACTCACTTTAACTTTTGGCCATAATGAAACTAAACATCTATCAATTTTTTAAAAAATTGAACAAAAAAAGGTTTTAATTTCATTTTCGTGTCATACATGGAGTCTAAAAAAAAGTATCATTTTTAATTATATTATATAACATATTATAGGTATAATCAACATTTTTCACATATTAATGCAAAACTGAAATTAAAACCTTCATTTTATGATTTCATGGCGGCAAAAGAAAAGACAATTTTACCTTTCAATTAAAATTCATATATCTTAGAGACTTTGTCTGACTTTTGAGGCCACTTCAAGGCATAGATTAACAGATATAACTTATTTTAGTTGTAAAAAAATTGTTGTAAGGTATGACTCATTTCATATAAAAATATTATTTTATTATTTAGACTAAAAAAATAAATTACTCATTCTTCCTGTAATATAATCACAATAAAACCTCTTTATTCAAATGAATTTACAAAAAAGCACCAAATTCAATTACTTAATTATTACAAATTCAGTTGGAGTATTTGTACTACAATGTTGCCATTCTGGTCTAATGCCTTTTGATCAAATGGGATTGAAATTTGCTGTAGTCTGTACTAGACTGTTGCCCTTTTGACTGGTGTCCACGTAGAATAGAAAGAATCGTATCCTTAGAATGAGAATAACTTTTTTGTGAATGTTAATATCCTATCAATATATTGTACATTTATACTTTTTGGAGCCTTTGTATGAGTTTTTGGAGTGTATACTCTTACCTGGGAATGGAATCTACCAAATTTCAGCTATATTTTGACAAATCTAACCACTTTCAGCCATTCATAATAGCTGATTCTTAATGGTCGTCCAAGAGATCCAAAAAAATGCATATGAATAAAAATTCAGCGAAATAATATGAACAAACAATTGTAAACATCATCTTATTGAAAAATCATTGATAATACTGTATTTGTAAAACTGCACATTTATAGTTAATAACGTTGGCTTTTTGTGTTTCGGCACAATTTTTTTCCACATGCAAAATATTTTGCTGTTTTATACAATTATGAATTAATATTCAATGTAAACTGCTTTTGAGAAATTACCATGGAAGAAATTAGCAATATGGGAATTGGTTCGACATTTCTACACTTGTCGAAAGAACAGCTTTGTAGTGCAAACAAAACTGAATAAAGTGTATGGAATTGATACAAGTGACAGTAGGTTCTCCGAAAGATCCAGAATTTAGTTTGTTATGAATTGAATATCATATTTATTTGATGTTAATCTAGGATTATTAGGCCCTGTGATTACAGCTCATGCTGATGTATACTAAATTAATATTACTAAATGGAAAATTTGACGGCTGATAACTGAATTCTTTAATAATTCCAAGTTCAATTTTATTGATCATTTGAAGGGAAATGTAGTGAGAATGTTGAAATTATGTATGAATTTAGGGGGTTTAAATAGTGCTTTTTGGTGTATATTGAAATTTTTTTGTTGAATATGATTTCTTGAATAATAAAATTAGTTACAAGCCAGTTACCTTGAACTTATGAGAAAATTATCTTCATTTCTACAAATATTCACCACAACCTCTTTTTCTCAAGCACAAAACCTTATACATACCCATAATAGTTGATGATAAATTGAAATTGAGAAATTTGAATTTTTTTTTGTCTTATTTCTATGATTTTACTCATCATTTTAGGTTCTTAGTAACTTTATAGAATTCAAATGATTTCATTATAAGACAAAACTTCTGGGTTTCATGATTCATAATATTGCTTGTACAGGTTGTACCTTCCTCATCTGGCATCCTGTAATGAATCAACTCCTATGGTCTGGCACATGTTCAATCTGATACCATTAGTTCGTGGAACTGCCTCTAGAGTTCATCGATTTGGTTTCAAACCATGGTTTGAATTGTAATTTAATAGTATATAAACTGACTTGTTAAACTTGCTATATTCCATACTATTAGAAAAATGGTTAAAAATCAATAAACTGCGAAAATTCATCATGTAATAGAAGAAAGAAGAATTTGTTTTTTGACACTTCTTTTTTTTTGCAAATGGTCAGATCCCAAGGTTGCCAGATTAAAGAGATACAACAGATTAAAGGTACAATATTTTGAATGATGACTGTGAAATTATCCTCCTTGTATTATAATGGAACATCCTATAATATTTATCTTAACTTTAAATATTTCTGCTTGTCAATATAGCAATGGTAAAATAGGTTGGCCTACAGTGCTTGCTAACCATACAAAAATGGTAATAATATAAAGCATTAACGATATATTTCAATTTTTTTTATTCTTGGATGAAATATTGCAACATTATCATTAATTTTTGACTAGTTTTTACCTTCATCCTAATTTTCAGATGCTTTTTATCACAATTTTGAATTGATGCTGTAGGATTACAGTCCGAGTTGTGATGAAAAGCAAGTGAAAATTAGGATGAAGGTAAAAACTGGTCAAAAATTAATAATAATACAGAAATTGTTGTAATATAAAGCATTAATGATGTATTTCACTCCACTAACCAATACTTTCCCCACTGAACAGAAAAATTCAGATTTAAAATGAAACGTGTTTATGTACTCACTAGAGTAACATGAGGACAATGCAATGAAATTGAATATTTATTGATATTGTATCATGTATCAGGTCACCTTGTAAGTAATATTCAAAGTCTGATAGAATAGTATAAATGTTCAATCTATCGCTATGTTCTTAACACAACATATGGTGCGACCTAGACACATTGTCAGTTGTGGAATCTGGGGTCCTCAGCATCCTGACAACAGCAAGCACTCACCTGTGTCTGGGTGGTGTATTATGCCATTCATCCCCACTTTCCAACCAGAGCCACCGAGAAGCTCTCTGAAGCTTACAAGATGTTTCTGATAGCTTTTCTTTCCTGCAGCTCACAGAATCTTAGGACCTGGGGAAGAGATTGGTCTGCGAAGCCTTTGCAGCCCACTTCCATAGGCTCGCAGCAGGCCTTCCACCACTTTCTCCAACTATCAGAACTCAGGTCTTTGTACTTGGCTTTTTTTCTTTCTTGAGCCTCTTCAATATGGTCTTCTTAGAGATAGTAAGCTCCAACAAAACTACCTGCTTAGTTGCCACTGTCATCAAAACCATTGATCTGAGTTTGGTGGCCATGATGTTTTCTGGGAACTTCATTGTTTACCTAAGTTGGCCAGGCAATTCCAGTTTTTAGCTGTTGCAAGCAGTCCACCCTTGGTCTTTTCCTGGGACTGGTGCTCCTCTCCTACTCTAACAAATGTGATAGACCACTTTGCTGGGTTCTGATGTCTGCTACAGTTGATACCAATGCAGATTGTCTCTACCACTGCATGCAGAACCTAGTCATGTCACTAACAGTACCGCCCTTCCCCCAGGCTCTCACGCAGCAAATGAGGACATGATCCAGGCAATCAGTTTTCTGGCAGAGTGGGCAACTTGATATGCCAGCCAGACCCCAGCTTAACAGGTTTGAGGGATTCGGGAGGACATCATATACTGACAGGACTAACAATTTGAATTGGTGAGGTTCTGCTTCCTAGAGATCTTTCCAAGTGATTTTTCATCCAGGTCCTGTTTTCCCATTTCAACTATTTTGATGTATTTAGCCGCCTCCTCCTCTGTATTTCCTCCTGGATCATCTGTCTCTTCTCCTGCTGTTGAGCTTTACTATAGCAAGGTTTTGTATCATTGCAAAACCCTGCCCAACCCATTGCCACAATGCCCAATAGGACTTTGTTCTTAAATGCCTAGACGATTATAATACATACTATGTGTTTTTACAATTTTGAATGAAAAAGTTATATTGTCACAGGACAATTGAAATTAGTTACTTACTTGACCCTTCTAAAGATTGACATATCTAGGGAGCACATAACACATGTTCTGTAAGTTTAGGAAAGACAATAATGCTGCAGAAGCAACCTGAAATATGGTGTCTATGGGATATATTCTTCAAATGAAAGAAATTGCTGAATATGGTTTGAAGGGTTTAGAAAAGGTGATTTCAGTTATGATGGATTATCTATCAACAGAGTCCCTAGGCTGAGCTTTAGTTAGGCTGCCCATGAGCTTGCCATTCTTCCCTATCCTTTGTTGAATAGAATAAAGTGATGTTATATCAAATAACTTATATCATTGTACATATGCAAGAGTACTGAAATATCATCTAAAATACTCACATGTTCATACAGCTGAACTACTTTTGCTCACTCCACTGGGTATGAACTATTACTAAATTTTACATAACCATTTTGATTAACTAGTTCTTGAGACACATTCTTTATCTAAAAACCAAAAGACCTTTTGAATACCTAAACAGAAATCTTTCATGAGTTAAATGGTATATTTATTTATGATTTATTGATAAAGTTACGTGTGTGAAGTATTTCCTTGTTTTCATAATAATTATCTTTTCAATAGATCTGTTTCCCTATGCTGAAATCATGACCCTGATGCTAATTTGGGTACTGTAGTTGTATCATGATTTGTTATTGTTGATAAAAAAATATGTAGCATTTAGTTTGTACATAATTATTGCTATCAACCTACCCCAAATAACCATTAGCTTTTCTGAAATCAAGGATTAGTCCTGTTAATAAGTGTGCCTCTCTTGGCTTTTCAAATGTTTTAGTGTAATATCAGCCTTTCTCAACCTTTTTAGATTGGAGGAACCCTCGGAATAACTTTCATATCTCAAGGAACCCTTGCATGAAATTATATGTACATTTAACAACACATCAGTGTGTTCGAAAATTTATCAATCTAAAAGTAATTATCAGTATACAGTGAACTATCTAAGGTACTCTATTTTTTTCTGGTCCCCTCTCACTTAAAGGCCAGCTAATATAAAAAAAGATGGAAGTCAATTTCCTTAAAAATATATCGAGAAGCTTAGCTCACCTTTCATAAAACTACCATATTTCACCATGAATAATTCAGCTACCATAGATAATCTGTAATCCCTGATTGAGCTTCAGTTTTGAATGAAAAAATGCATTACCCCATGTATACAATTACGTATAATAAACAAATGTTTCTGCAGATAATACACCAGGGTTTTTTAGCTAAAACTTTTCAAACAAAAATATAGATTATACATGGTGAAATACATGTTTTTCATTAACTCTTTATACTTATATAAAAATATAAGAACCAAAAAGGCAAATATATAACAAAATTATTAAATAACTGATTCAATACAAAGAAAAACATAGTTTTCTAAAGGTAGTCTTGATTAATGAAAATGAAGTTTTGAAATTTATCAGCAAAACGGACAAAAATATCACACATGTATAACATTTTTGTGAAACCTCTGACCACCTTCCACGGAACCCCTCGTTGGGAAAGGCTGGTGTGAAGATTTTTCTGTAAAATCCAATGAACAATATTTCTTCCTGAAGGAAAATGCTTGTTTTGCTACTTTGAGAAAAAGAACTTAGTGCTGTTAAGTTTTAAATAAAGTGCTTTTGTGAAAACATCTGAATATTACTTCTGATAATTTGTGCTGGAATGATAGTGATTCAAAGGGTAGCCAAAAATACACTTTCAGTTCAGACCCACTCTTGACAATCTGATTGCTTAACCAAACGATAATATTCGCCAAAATGAAATTGACTTGTGAAGTGGAGGAGAAGTTTTCCTTTTTTTGACTTCAATGAAAGTTTGTCAGTAAAAAAATAATTTTGCTGACAAAAATTCACAAAACCAGCATGTCTATATGCTACAGAACATTACAAACCATGCTAAAGGCATGATTATTATTGGGGTGTATCAAAATTATTTTTGTTTTTTTTAATCAGAGAGAACCTCTCAGATACTTCTGGATCTTGTTTGAATCTGATATGATGCTCTACATATGGTATTTTTCAATGACCGTAGTTCCTCTGAAAGTTTTTGACTGCTGGATTTTTTTTTCGACTTGGATTCTCCCTTGTGTTTTAAACTATCGTAATTGACAAATGATGGTCGTCCATTTCTGAGCTTTATTTCAAGTAACAAGTCACAATCCCCAAAACGCTTAAATCATTTTCTGGCTGTACGGTCAGAGATTGTTTCATTTCTTTCCATTAGGAAATGGAATTCTGTAAGCAGCTTTAGTGTCTCTGAGGCCCAGTTTAAAATCATACCTCAAAATTGCCAAAATCTCAGTACTTGTATCCACCACTACAACATTTGAAGCAGAAGGTTCAGCTGATTAGTATTGATATATATAATAATGATATTAATAGAATAATATAGTGGAATCATAGATAGTCAGATCTGTAAAAGAAATAAGCTTTGGAGCCAACGTCTATAAAAAAACAAAAATACTTTTGATACACTGTAGTAGTTATGAATTATTTCATCTATGTTATACTTAATTTTTTTTCCTTTTATAATAAGAATATTTTTTACAAATATTCATTTACTTTTATGTCTTAGTACATATTTCACAAGGGTCTTTTGTTTGCAAAGAATTGTTTATCACTATTGCTTTCTGATGTTAAACATAATAATTTTTTTTAATGGATTGCAAATATGTGATGAAAAAATGTTAAAAAATAATTTACACTGAAAAGCATTCAAATATTATTGTCAACTAACCATTTCAGATTTTATTACTGTTTGTTGAATGAAATGAAATTTTGGCTATCAGTGAGTTTACTGACCTTAACACAATGATACCCCAAGAGTCAATTTCGCATTAGAGGAATACATACAAGATATTTATTTGGAGTGTACAGTGTAGATAAAAATTAAAATCAACTCTTCTGTGGCTTTTGTAAGGCATATTTCAATTCAAAAGCCCTTTTGCTTGAAAAAAAAAACATCAGCAGTTTGTAGAGACTAATTTCCATGAAAATGGGAATTACAGAATTTTCTATAATTTGATATAATAAAGTAAAGTCCCATTTAAAATTAAGTTTTCTTCCATCTATTTATCTATTAAAAAACCTTATTTGAAAAATGATTTGCTGTAATTTTCAACTCCTGTCATAGGTTACTAACATATTCAAGGAGTATAGTTGCTTAAGCACTAATATTTACCTAAAATTCAATACAAATTATGTACACTCAAAGCAAATATCCTTTATGTTCATCCAAAATGTGAAAGGAATAAGATTAGTAGTATTATTATGTTGTGGATACTAAACCCAATGATAGCTGAAATTTCTGGTTCGACTCAATTATCAAAGTGTTGTGGAAAATGAGCAAATGATAGTGGTAGATGCAGAGCTAATATTAATCACTGAAAGAAAAAAATCCTTTTAAAAATTAGTCTGATTTGATGGTTGCATACAAATAATTTATGTTACTCAAAGATGATTCAGCCATGTGAAAAGTTGACCATTAAAGAGAGAAATCTGAACTGTTTTTGTTGAAAAGTGGAAATGTATGTCGTGTACTTGACAAAATAAATTCTGTGAAAAAGTGACAAGTTTCATTTTTTATGACAATGTGTTTGACTTATCATTCTGAAAAAAAAAAATCAGTTTTTTGTGCAAGAACAATAAACAAATTTCAGATAAGTATACAAAAAAATGAGTAAAGTTTGGTTTTATAATATTATAGTGACTTTTGTCAATTTTGACAATAATTGTAACAACATTTTACTGCCTACTGAATAAATATAAGCAGCCTCAGCCGAAATTTAAACTTATCTGTATCAATGACCATTATACTATCTTGCACCTCCATGAGTTTATGATATTTAAAAGGCAGCAGCTTCTGATGATGATTCTTTAAAATACATATTAATTTATTCTTACTATTCTAATGGTAATAGTCTAAAATTATCTAATTTGGAATCTGTGGAAAATCCACTTTTTACAAGATGAAATGTTTAAAAAATTACTGGAGTAGATATTGCTCTTGGTTTGATGTTGAAAATTACATTTCAAACGCCTGTGACCTCTCCTACTGGATCCAGAATGTAAGTACAATGCGTATCTATTACTACTCGAGTGAGTAGGGAATCATCAATTCATATTCATTAGCAGTTGGTGAACCAACTTGTTAAACTGAATGTGTAAAAGCCTAATGGTTTGAAACAGAATCAAACTCTAAATTTGTCAACTTTTGACGTTAATTTTAATATAATTTAATATAACATGTATTTAGAAATTTTTTTCTCAATCTTATAAATAATCTTTAATACAATCGATCAAAAAGCATAAACAAACAATTTTCATTTATTATAATACAATCTGTATGAATTATATTGTTCTATTTTTCTACACTATTACAAAAGTCATCAAAAACTGATAAGCTGCTAAAATTTATTACATAATGTTTAAAGAAAAAAAAATTCTATTTTTCAGCATTTCCTATGGTTTCCAATATACAGTAAAGAGTGAATAAAGCCCTGCTGATTTTGAATAATAATTGAATGGATTGTGAGGGACCACTGAGCATTACTTCATTAATTATCAAATGCACCCATGTACAATCAAGCCAAATCTGTTCCTACTAGGATTACTACCATCAACACCCACCAGGCAAGCTCTAGCCAAATAAAACCATTTGACCAGAAAAACCAAAAAGAGACATGGACTGTAGAAACATTGAAGGAGCAGCATCTATTAGGTATCAACACATGGAGTTGAATAGTAGGTTGATAGATAAGTTACATAAGTTCTCTGATTTTATAGGTACATGAATATACTGATGTAAAAGGATAAGGAGTACTGTAAAGCATTGGCGAAACTGAGTCAGCTTTATTTTTCAAAATCAGCATTTGAAATATTGACATCTATATGTGCTTGAACACTGGCTAATGCACTGGATACCAACTTGTATCCACTTCAGTCACCATAATATTGATTAAGATATCAGTGGATGAATATTTAATTGATGCATCGTGCTCATTGGGGTTGACCCATTCTTATACTTCAAATTGATGAAGCCAAGAGCTTAGAGAATTCAGACAAGAAATTAAGACATTTATTCTTCTTGGCAAAAATACTTTACTTGACAGTGTACAATGCAACATTTTAAAGCATTGAAAAATCAACCATATTGAGTCATATCAGTCTATTTAGACCCCCTGAACCTGACAGTTTGATATGAGTGGTGCTCTTTTTTTCAGACGGGGATGACTTATCTGATGGATATAGACCCAAACCTCAAATAACATCTCTGGGGATTGATTTATACAACAGCTGTAGTTAGTAGAAATTGCATATAAAATCGGTAACTTTAGCTTTTATAAGTAATAAAATCATTTGTCTACCTACTTCACCAGGCTATGCCATACTGTCTTAGTGCCCCAGTATTTATAGAGGCAGAAATTGCCCTGTGCAACCTTGACCTCTAGCTTTTAGTGTGATGGGAAGGTGCTGCCCTGGGGCTACTGCCTGAATATTCCAAGGAACATGCCTTAGTAGATTGAGATATTGATCTCATTTGTTAAAAGTTTTGTATCTGATCCCTGAATCAAGCAGTACATCAGCTCAGTGGAGAAAGCAGAACAGCAACACAAGGAGAATGCTGACAAATGTGAATAATCTTTGAATTCTTGAGATGAGATAAATTATTATTATACACTTATTTACTCAGAGTTGTATCTTTATTTTGGTAGTTATAGTCACGTTTCAGCTGCACCCTTCAGCTGGTGGGTGTCATATTTGGTAACCTACTGTGAATTCTGAACCAAACTTTTTATTCAATCCAAGGAGGCAGATTGTTCTCATTCTGTGCTCCATGCAAGAGGATATCTTGTATCAATTAATTCTTCCTATTCAATTCATTCTTGCAATGTTGCATGTTTGCCTTTTCCACTAAGCTAGAGTATATGATGTTTTTGCAATATCTGACCCTTGGATTGAACTCACGACTGCCAGGCGGGTTACTAGATACGCTCAATCAGCCAGTGATCCCCAATGATCTGCTGATATAAAATGATATGAATCAGCTTCATCTTTCCTCATACCTCTATTAAGAAATATATTTGACTTACGCAGCAAACTGACAGTAAAAATGAAATGAATATGACAAAGACATTTCAATAGTCAATGAACAAAACTTTTTTGAAAAATTGAGCTTTTTGCCTCAGGAGCTCAGGTGGATCTTTGTATTAGATTCATTAGATAAAACAATTTAGAAATAAAATGGAGAGTATTAGTCACTTATAAGTGACTTATTGTTGAATAATCGATCTTGACCACCCCCCTCCGGTAAATCGGTCTACTAAAGAATTGTCAATATTAAACTGGTCTATGGTGCAAAAAAGTTGCTGATCCGTCCACTAGGCCATAGATATTCAAAAAAATATTTCACAAAGTTACAAAGAAAACACTAAAATGGTTTTGAAAAGATTTTCGTAAGTTAATGCTAAATGTAAACAGCCAGAAAAATTGTCCAAATTATGTGCTATACAATATAAATAATCTAATAGATGTGAAACATTTGCACAAAGAATTTATGAATGTCTTTTGTAATTTTTTTATCCATTTACAATAAGAGTTAAAAGTTTATTGTTTGATGGTCAGTTTGTGTAATATAGAATACTCCTGTGTTGACAAGACTAGAAATGTCTTGAGTTTTTGCTAAATGTTCATTTTGTTTCAACCAATGAACGTTGTTTTTCTAGGGGGAAAATATGCAATTCAAAGGAAGGTTGTGTGTGCGCACAAAAATAAAAAGTCAAAACGTTTTACCCTAACACACTGCTGGTGGATTAGAAGTGAGAGGAATATGGATGCACTATGGTTTTCACACCATCTGGTAATGTCATGGTTATCAGTGGCAAAAGCCAGTTGTTAAGCAAGGGAGTTGATAGGTATAACAAAAGCTTTTACCAGGACTTTACAACTGATCTTCAACATAAGTGACAAAGTGATAATTTTCTCAACCACTGAGCAGGATGTAGTAATGATAGAAAGTTGAAAAATATTCATACCACTTTGGTCTATCAGATTCTACAAGCACATGAATACACTGACAGCAAAGGAGAAAGCATTTGATATCCTTGGCTTTATCAGAACTGGTCCTAGACCACTGGAGGCTAACTTCCTCAAGCTTCCAGACAGGCTCTGAGAGTGAAAAAAAAAATGACATGTAAGGAGATTTGAATTAGTCTACTTGTGAGCTAGATCAACTGTTTTGATCATCTGATAGGAAAAGTCTTCCTCCTCCCTCTCTCTCACACACACAGACAAACATAATATTTTAATAATAGCAAATAACGTCTTCAAGCATTAATATCTATGGTTCAACATAAATTGCACAAATCATTTTTTATCCAAATTTTCAATCATTTTTCTTTTTTCACAAATTTTATTACAACTGAATCAACGTTGCATGTAGAATATCAATCAGTACATGGTTCCCTTACAAAAATGACTAAAACCAATAATTTGAAATAATCAGTTGCTATAATAATAAAAACATTCACCATAGTTTTCATATTATAAGTTTGTTGAGCATGCTTTTTGGGTAACTTTGAAAAATTCTTGTTTTTTCAAAATCTCATGGGCATCATCTGGTGCCATTATTAACAATGACGATTACATTTATCTTCAAACTTTGTGTCTACAAAGGCTCATACATGTAGAATAGATTTATTAGTTTTATTTTCCCTGGACTATTGAATATGTTATCATGGTTTTTTTTTTTTTTTTCATTTTCAAATAAACAAATTTCCAGTCCAGTTTGGCACGGTGGTGGCAAAAAAGTCATTATGTTACCTAATGTAAGCAAGGAAAAAGACATAACTTTAGATTTTAATAGAAAAAGTAATATTTAAACTTATTTGATTCATAGTGATGAAATAGGAGGTCATATTTTCATGCCCTTCAGATGTAAAAAATATAACTGGTTTTGTGTTTTTATGCATGCAAGGAATGTTACAGAAATGTAGATGAACATTGGCGTGTGAAATGATAAAACAAATTTTCTTACCTGTTGAACGGCAGTTTATGGAAAAGATATTGTGAAGGGATGATTGTTATAAAAATAAAGTGTCAAATAAAAACATGTTTTCTTTATCAAGATGCAGGAGTTATTTGAACCAAAAATACATGCCAGAAAACGTTTATATAATGTGAAGTTTCCAGGCAAGCAATGAAATAAATAGTAATGCTTTTATGCACATCAGTATGCAAAAGTAGGCAAATTAGTTTTTATCATTAACTTGTTTACCGGTCTGTGGAAAAATGATGGTAATATTAAAGTAATTTTGCAATAGCATTGATCTTTTTGTATAAAACAGTGAAGGGATGAAAAAGTAAATAAATCCATGAAGGAAAAAACAAGTATATGAATCCATGTAAATAAATGACTAGCATACTTACTTTTTTAGTTGCTTCAGTATTGTTATTTTTATTCAAGATGGTTAAAAAAATAAAAAAATGCAACTGAAGAATTAGGAGAAAGGTAAAAAGTAGTCATGAAAATTGTTGATAGAAAATAAGAGAAAAATATCTTCATTTGATAAAACCAGTTATGTCCTGTACATCAGACGGGTTGAAGGACATAAAAAGTATACCTAAAATAAATAATATTTCACTTTGATTTATAGTAATAAAATAATATACATATTGAAATGAGTAATATTGTAATGGAGTAAATAGGCTTGCATGTTCTGTTCTTATAATGTCTACCACAGCTACAAGGAATAGAATATGCACTATTTCTGGTCATGTTTTTCTAGGTTGGTGGTTTAGTTTTGGAGAAGTCAGGATGTGATGTGATCTCAGTGGAGAATTATTAACAAATATGTGCCTGAAGGAAAAGGTATATATACTTTGTTCAGTCGGATCACTTAGCAGACTGAGCATTGATATAAATAGCACTGAGAAACCTCTCATCAAAAAGGCCATTTGAGAAATAGCAAATACTTCATCCAATGAACATAATCCCAATTTATAGGTATTGATTAACAAAAATGGATGTGACTCGTCCTGTCCAATCAAATGAGTTCAGGAACCAGGAACACCAGATGAAGACCAGAGGCTACTCGGATAAAATGTTGCAAACATATGAGCTGGTAGACAAGGAAAATAGTTTGACCATTTCATACACTATGATTAATACACACCAAACAAAATGCGGACAAGAAATGTGACCTTTATCATCAATACAAGTCACAATTAATTTATAGTGATAAAATGATATTTTAATAGTATTAAAATATTACTTATTTCATTACCCTAAATCAACTTTTATCATCCACATTTACTTGAAAATATCATATATCAAAATATTCTTATTTTATCAATATTTTTCCAGCGACTTTTTTCCCCAACTAGAAACTGAAGTTATGGTTCTTTTTTCTAGTGTCCAAAATGAATTTCTTTCCTTGATTTTTTCTTATGTTTTAATGACATTCTTGGTAGCACGGTTTTTCCACTTAAAAGGAAAACAAATAAAATATGTATACATGTTATTTTATACAATGATGTTTTTTATAACAGAAATTCATAGTTCACAAAAAAATTCCTAGACCTCGCAAACATAAGTTGATACACAACATCATGACATCTTATTCATGCCTTGAATACAAAAATTTCCAATGTCTGAAACAAGATGATAAAGTTAACTCTTGTAGTTCGATTGGAACTTTGAAGGAATATATTTGGGCTGAAGTTGAACTTTTCTGAGTCATAACAACAACAAATAAAAGACGGCTGACCAAGTTTGTTGTATAAGCTAATAATTGACCGTGTTCAGCGTATTTTATATTTAAAAGGGGTCCTAAATTTGAAAAAAAAAATCATCCAAAAATAATGAATAAATATGGACTCATTTTAAAAAATCCATGATGAATATTCAAAATCTTCGTGCTTTCTAACTGGTATATATTTCAAATGAAGGCGAACTCACGCAACACGCTTTTTTTTTATGTTACTCAAATTTATCCGAATTTATGGGTTTACGAAAGTAAGTTCAACGCGAAAATTTTCTGTATCATTCTTTTTCATAATTACACAACGTTTATTACAACAAAATTACTATTTTAGGATGTTTTGAATTTCGTTAAAAAAAAAAAGTCAAGTGGCCAAGTCAGTTGTTTTCGGATTCTACCTGTCTGTGAGCGAAATTTAAAAAAATGATTAATTGACTCTGCAAGTAAGAAATTTACTAATATTTGTTTATATAATTTTTTCTAAATTAGGATCTCTTTTTAAAATAATATACGCTAAACACAAGCTCTTAGTTTATGCAACCAACTTGGCCAGGTTTTTTTTTGTTATTTTATCAGTTCCTATTTTAGCCTAGAAATATTCTTTCGAAGTTAGAGAATGTATTATCAGTGCTTTCAAATAACAGGATCGTCTCTCGTCATTAGGAGATTATATGTGATATTTGCAACAGTTACGATCAGATCTGTGATTATTGCAATGGGCAACACAACATTGCTGAAATAACTGAAGTTGGGTGCGGTAGTTCACCCTAAATTCCAACGCCATTCTAAGCAACAGATGTGACAAATGAAACTGAAATCCCTATGTCAAATGAAAATGGAAAAGTAGCAGCCAATCAACGACGACGGTTTTCCTGAAAATCCCGAAGTCTAAAAATGAACTAGACTTGTATTAGAGTTAATTCCCTTTGATCACTATAGTACGGAAGAGCAATAGGAACACTTTCAGAATCAAAATCTGCAATTTGATATGTACATCAAACTGGCAATTTAAAAGTGCCTGTAAAAATCTTCTAATTTTTATCGTAACTATTTATTTCAATTTATTGTTTTTAGTCATTTAAAAAAAAAATCCATGAGCTAATCTATATGCTTAATTAATGGTATACCATACATTTCTATAGTTTCTATTTCTATTTCTATTTCTGTTTAGTATGTGTTCACTTCCGACACGATGAATAACTATTTTAGAAGAACCCTCACGGTTTCTCGTGTGTACCTGGTAGACAATATTGATTACGAAAATCTCAGGGATTTTCTCATTGAACATGAAATCTTGCCCATTGCTGTCACAGAAAATATCGACAGTCTCCCGAATCGTAGGCAAAAAGTACGGGAAATGTTGGACAGTCTTGTACGTCGAGCCGATATTGTTTTCCCGACATTTTTAGTTTCACTCTTCAGATCGAATCAACATCACATTGCCTCTAAGTTATATGAAACAGCTATCAATTTTATCGAGCCGACTGATTTTCTGCTGAAGGAATGGTTAGAGAATAATATCAAGACAATACTATTAAATCTACCTGAAAATAATAGTAATGTCACTTCTAACGCAAACCCTCCAATTTTGCAAGGAGCCAATAATGAACCAGTCGAGAACAGTTTACCACTTAGTCAGAGGGGAGAAAAATCAAAACCAATGGAGGCTGAGGAATCGGGTACATTTGAGGCTTCTTCTTTGTCAGATCACAATCAATCAACATTTGTTTCATTTGCCACTGGTAAAACCGATTTGTCTTTGAAAAGTCAAATTGAATGTTCAACCCCGTCGTCTTCTCTACAACTATTACATAATAATAATTCGTTTTATCAGATGGACTCTAGCCCTCGAGGTTTGTTTTGCATTATTATACCACAAAGATCACGACTGACAGATGACTCTTTTCCTGTACAAAATCTATGCGAGAAAGAAGGATCAACATTCACCCCAAAGAACATGGAAAAATGTACATTGAACTCTAGTTCTCAACTCCAGAAACTTTTCATGGATTTAGATTTCAGTTCCTGCTTGATGGAAGTGGAAGATTCTACATTCCATCCTGATAAACTGAATAGCGTAGTACTACAGTTTTCACAGCTTACTCATGATAAATTTGATTGTTGTGCGATGGCCTTGTTGGGCTTTTCTGCTAATGATCTGAACTTCACTGAGATACTCTCCTATTTTAAGGAACAAAACTGCCCATCTCTTGCTGGCAAACCTAAATTGTTTCTTTTCCAAATTCCTAATGGTAATCTGAACCCATCAAATTTGATGTCAGGAGTCGAAATACCCGAGGATGCTTTGGTAGCCGTCGGAGCAGAGGAGACCGACCTTCAACCTGGGTTGGTGTCTTCAGTTGTTCAAGTTTGTCAACAAATGGAGAAGTCTTCTAATTCCGTTCAAGAGATTTTCAACCAAGTACAATTCATTTATCCGGGTTTGAAGATGGCAGTAGAGAAATCATTGACTAAACTATGGATCGTTGATTCTAAGCATAAACTTCAAAACAAAAATCAATAATCAAATAACAAAGTGCGTAGATTTTTGCTTTTCTCCTCTAAATTTTGCTAATTCCTTGGAGTTCAGTATTAAGTTACCTCTACTGTTATTTTACTTGGAAAACAAATATTTGTATAAATCAATTGTAAATAAGTCTGTTAATTCCCCTCATACGAAAGAGAAAGAGAGTGAACGAGAAAAGTAATTTAATCAAAGACGGTTACGCTTGGTTACTTAATAGAAAAGTCTTTTAACGTATTCATCTCAGCAGGCTAATAGAGAGGCCTCAAAATCAAAATTTCGCCAATTTCACCTAGATTTTTAAAAATGGATATGTTCTTAAAGCAGTTTATCTCCTAAATGAAATCATTTGATATATTCTTGGTTGCCCAAGTTCGTGTTTTTACACTTTTGACAAGAAAGCGAACAGCACCAAGATTTTGAATTCTCCCTAGAATTCACTAATTAACATATCTCAATAAAATTTTCAGTACTTATTCATTTATGAATGATGTTGTTTTTAATAAAAGGAGTTTTCTTTGATGAGAAAAAAACGGTAGAAATGTTCAAGTCAATCATTCTTCATTTTTTATTTAATTTTATTAAATCTCTAAAATAGACGTTAAAATATTTACATGCCCAGAAAATTGAATCCGTTGAAATTTCATTCGAAACTTCACCATGAGATGTAAAAATGTATGCTGAATTTGAAAATGTAAATTTCAATGAAACTAAAATATTGTTTTGTTTGGAAATTTTTAGTTGCTTTTTAATGTAGACTTTGTGTAAAAAAAGAAATATCTGCAAAAAAAAAAATATTTTCAAAAACTTTTTTTGAAAAAAAAAATTAAATTAAATTTTTTTTTTTTATCCCAACAAGCAAAGTTAAGCAAATAAGCTTGGGTATTGAACAAAGCTCATACTTTTTGATATGATTTTGATGGGAATACGCATGGGCCTGCCTGGGGTGTGCAAGAAGTTATTTTATCTCAGGGCAATGCCGGGAATCCCTGCTAGTATTTGAAAAAAATTATGTAATATTGTCTTTATGTCATCAACTGAGTACGTATCTGTTTTAATTTATAAGAAAACGAGAATGATCTTTTTCCTTTCTGGTTCTGCCACATCCATTCTCATCAACTGTTTTTGATCTGAACTATGAATGTGAAACTGACAATGTTGAACTGGAAAATGAAAATTTCAATATGACTAAAATATTGTTTTGTTAGGAAAGGTTTTAGTCAGTTTTTAATGTAGACTTGGTATAATATGGTGTATACACACACACATATATATATATATATATATATATATATATATATATATATATATATATATAGTATGGTGCCTTTGATCACACCAAGCTAATGTAGTGCTTGATGTAACCTTGTATCACTGTCTGGAGATTCGGGTTTGGGTATTAAAGTCTAGGATAACAGAGTGGGGTGGGAACATTTTTGTTGGCGCTTGGGCTCTCTTTGTTTTTTACCCTTTCCTTATCTTATGTTGGAGTGAAACGGACATCCAATCGTATATATATATATATATATATATATATATATACATATGATATGATTATAAATTGTTTTATATCATATTGAAACTCAATTTGAAATGATCTCCCATTATCAAACGATGAATGTATCATTTGGCCAAGACAACATACATAGAATAAACAATTAAAGAAAATAGGGCTGCTGTAGGAATTGGACCTGCAACCGATAGGTTAGCCACTTCAATGTAACGTTGCTCCTACCATTGAGCTAAAGTCAAATATATCAGAACAATCCTGGAAAAAGCAGTCACTGTAGACATCAAATCCCTATAATCTGATATTAAACATGAAGAAGACATTCTAGCCCTCAAATAAGCCCTCAATAGAACCACTAAAGAACTCCAAACTGAAACAATAACCACCCTTATGCAACACATTCTCACCCTCATTAGTGTCAATTTTAACAATAGACACTTCCTCCTGATGAACGACTGTGCCATGGATACAGCAAAAGTGTCATCTACTCTTAGAATGTAATAATTGCAAACTGGATTATACAAGTGAGTTGAAGTGGCAGTTCAACATTAGACTTGATAACTATATGCACAGAATCAAATCACCCAATCATCTGAACCTACTCCAAGTAGAACTATACTCCCACACCCACGGTCACAATTTTGGCACTGACGCCAGATTTACCATCATTGAAAAAATAGAAAAAAGTACACCTGACATGACTGAAATTCTAGAGGTACATGAGGATCTTTGGATTAATAAACTTGAATTCCCTCTCCTCATTGACTCCACCCTAAACAATAACCCTAACCACACCAAGTTCAAACCCTATAATCCTCTCACTCCTTATTACTCTATCCTTACTTACTCTCCATCTTCATACCTGCACCTAAGACTATACTTCTATCCGCGCCCAAACACCCTTTAATGTACACATACTCTTAAAATCCCTCAACAATCCAACATATACAATCTGGACCCAAACTTAATGTTATAAACTTTACCAAGTACCAAAATAGCCTAACACTGAACCATTACTTTGCTCTCCACTATCTATGACAACCGATTCTTAAGAATGCGCAGCTTCTCTGACTAGTACAGCCAATAGAATACCCATAATTGCTGTTACTACTTCCAATAGTAAATCAAACCAAACCACCACTGATTCCTTCACAGACATGAAACAGTCTGGACTTACCACTATAGCCTTCCACAAATCCTCATTTTTTATTTCAAATTTTGCTTTCAAAGCAAAACATCTGGTGCTAAATTTGTTTTCTATGGAAACCTTACCTTTTAACCACTAAAAGATACACACATGCAACTGAAGATGGGAACCCTTCCCCAAACATGTATAACATATAAATAATTATTTATGAATTATTTGATGAACATATCAAGTCACCATATACTTTTACCCAGAGTTTGTCTAGCTCCCTATTGCTCACTTATATATGATAATTTCGTTTTTTGTCATGTCATGTAAAAATGATAGGAGTGGATAAAAGTAAGAATAGAATACTTCCTGAAAGGAAACATACCATAAAGAGCTGATGGTTTAACAATATACTGATGAAGGAAGTGTCTTCAGCATTCCCTGTTGATTTATCTTCAATATGTAAAATAAAACAATCATTGACCAAGCACTAAACAAGGAAAGAAAGACACTATATATAAATAGAATAAGAGGTAGGTTCTCGACCCAGAAAAATGGACACATCCACAACAACATCTTAAATTGAATCATTTACCTAAAGAAGCCCCAACAGGGGAGAAACATAAACGCTTTTTTGTAGTGATTACTTTACTCCATTATATATATATATATATATGCATATATGTAAGAATTTCTACATGATACAATTTATGATCATTCTGTCAGATCATATATCCATCTCTTAATACATACATATATATATATATTTATATATATCCTGATTATTTATGTTCATATGAATGTAGACGAAAATGACAATTGGAAGCTGAAGAAAAAAACTCAAGAAGTAGGTGTAACATCTCAAATTTTTTATTATTCTGTGAGTGTATTTCAATGCATTTTTGACTGGGGCTAGCCATCTTTCTCATAGAAAAAATATCTGTGGTGTTAAGCAGAGGAAAAAAAATTTCTGTTCACATGTTTAATGCTGAAGAAGAGAATGGGAATATTTCTGTGCTGTTTGGTTGTTTAGTAGGAGCAGGAGGGGAGGTGCATGTATCTGTGTAGATGAGGGTAACATTTGGTTTGAAGTAAGAAGGGTCTGTGTGAAGCGGGGTCAGGGGTGTTTGTTTCTTGTCTCAGTGGGTATTTGCCTTGTCATAGATTTGAAAGACAGTGAGGTCAAAGATTTAGTAAACAAACCACCACACAGACCCCAATCACCTGAAGCTGGCTTCTGCATAATTCTGTATAAGAACTATGACAAATTCTACATCATAGAGACATTGAGGCCTTTCAAGACAAGAATATACATGCATAAGAGACCCCTCAGAGTAGATGTAAGGACAAATGCCCTGATCAAACACAGGAACATTCACAACTACGACTGACCCCGCCTCTCATAGACCTATCTCATTTCAAACCAAATGTTCCCCCTCATCTATACAGATACAAAAACCTCCCCTCCCACTCCTATCAAACAACCAAACAACAAAGAAATATTCCCATTCTCTTCTTCAACATCAAACATAAACAGCAAATTCATTTTGCACTTTTGGAGATTTTATTTGGACTAACATAAGTTAATATATAAATGTATTTAAAAAAAAGGAAGAAAAAAAAAAAAAACAATCCAAAAATCAATTCCTGGATCCATCCCAAAGTTCAACCAGTTCTTGCTCACCCCATGGTCAACTCTTCCAAAAGTTTTTAGTAAAATTCATCGAGTACTTTTGGAGATATTGTGTGGAGACATAGCTAAGATGAAGATGAAGAGCGGGTAATTGTATTAAGGTCTTGGATCTGCCTTAAAATTCAATAAATTTTTCATTTGCCCTTTAATGGAAAGTCATTGAGAACATTTGGAGATATTGTATGGAAAGACAGACACAAATGAATATATATACCTCTCCAAACTTTGGCACTGGTAGATGATTGATAGATAGGAACTTTGGAATTTGGTAAGCAATATATAAGCTTAAGTGCAAAAACAAGTTTGAATGATGAATCCAAACAAAATAGATTGTGAACAATAGAGAATTTGCCTGAGTTAGTTTGAGGTTGCTTCAAGTTCCATCAAGTGTAAGTTAAATTTTTTTGGTAACTCTTATTTGAATAGACTTTCACGTTAGGAAGTGGGTTGCTAGTATGCTATAAGTAAGTAAGTATACATGCCGTTATATAAGACAACCATTTTTGTTTTTACCCTTTTTTGTTACATTCGCTCCCAAAACGATTTCATTCAACCTTGGGTGAATTATTCAACAGTTTAAGAAGCACAGATTTATTTATCCAAGTTTCTAACTCAAGTGAAATTGATCTGTGCACATCAATATTAGATTTAACAATAAGCTAAAAGGTTTATCATATTTCTCTGCATCAAAAATGCTATTTTTTCCATAAATAAGTCTCCAAAATTTACTGTCTTACAGGCCAAAGGTTATTTTTTTTATTACTCGCCTTTTCTTCCGAAATTGGACTGTGTCCTTAAGACTTGAATGACTCTACTCCGGGACATACAGTAAATCTTTTGGAAAGTGCATTTCCAAGCTGTAAAATTAAAAAAAAAATTTCTGATGTTGAACGTATGGTTCAGTCGTTACCAATTATCTCCCTTATTTTGTGAATCTTTTTTCAAGAAGTAAATTCATTATTTTCCAATCAAAAAATAGTGTAAATCTTTTTGTACTGGAATGGATTTCAAGAGCGTGAGAATCATTTTTTAAAAAGAGAATGAGAGTGTAAAGAATGAATTGTTAAATGAAGTAAGACATTCGAACTTGAACATTCATAAACTGGACACCTTTTTGTGAGTTGATGGTTAGAGAGCTCGTCTAGCAGACCGTTATTAGTGACTAGTGATTTCTTTTCTCACTGGGTATTTCAAACGTTGCCTGGTGCTAAATAAAGTAAATGCACCTTCTTGCGGTGCAATGGCTAGCAATCTGACCTTCAATCATAGGCTAGTCCTCACAAGGAACCACGTACTAGGAAAGACTATAATCAATCCCTACTGTTGAAAAAAAGAACTTGATTTTTCACGCATTATATGACGATTTTTTTTACGACAGTTCAGTTGAATAATGATAAAACCAACTCTCTCGCTAATTTGAATTAACATTGTACACTGTTAATTACCTTAGTTGATATTTGACTGATTTTCAATATTTCAACTTGTTTAAACATATCGACAAAGTGGAGTCTAAGTTATACACAAGTAAACATATATTTATTTTACGTTGTCATTGATGAGGATTTGTTTTTCTTATTTTGAAATAATTTGGAAGTTTGTCTCTTTAGTGAAAATTTAAAAAAAAAATCAATACGCATCTTTAAAGAAATTTTATTACGTTTCAAAATAGGATGTCAAAGATTTCAAAAGTGACTACCTCAACAATACCGGAAGAAAGTAAGAATTTAGAGTTATTCCCCTTCTGTCAGAAGTGAACATTTGATTTTAACTTCTGAAAGCGGTAAAACGTTTCCCTCGATTATGACCTCTAAAAGTGAAAAATAGTTCCACCCTGATTTTGACACATGAAAGAAAAAAATGTTTCAACATCCCGATTCTGACTCTCAAAAGTGAAAAAAAATCCTCTCAATTTTGACAGCTAATAAAGGAAAAAAGTTTCCCTGGCACAATTTGACTCCATTAGTGTGAAAATGTCTCCTTCGATTTTGACCCCTAAAAGTGAAAAAAAAATCCCCTTTTGAAGTGAATAAAAGTCCCTCGTCGATTTTGATCCCTAAAAGCGAACAAAAAATATCATCCTCGATTTCGATCCTCAAGTAAAAAAATAAGTTCACCCTCTAGTTTGACCTCTAAAAGAGAAAAAATCTCCTTAGATTTTGACCCTATATAAAAAAGAAAATGTTCAGCTTCAGTGATGACACCTAGAATCGAAAATAAAGTTCCCCCGATTTTGACCTCTAGAAGCGAAAAAAAGACCCCTGTTGAGTTTGACCCCTTAAAGTAAAAAAAAAAAAAAGTCTCCTCTCGATTTTGACCCCTAAACACGAAAAATAAGTTAAACCTCAATTATGATATCGAAAAAAGAGCAAAAAGGTCCCCTCGATTTGATGTGAATGAAAAGTCACCCGTCGGTTTTGATCCCTAAAAACGAACAAAAGAGTATCCCCCTCAATTTTGATCCTTGAGGTAAAAAAAATGTCCCCCTCCCCCGATTTATACCCCTAAAAGAGAAAAAAGATTCCCCGAAGATTTTGACCCTATACATGAAAAAATGTTCAGCCTCAATGATGACACCTGGAATTGTAAATGAAGTTCCTCCTGATTTTGACCCCTAAAAGCGAAAAAAACAAAAAATCCCAAAAAACCCATTGAGATAGACCCCTAAAAGTGAAAGAAAGTTCTCATATGATTTTGTCCCTTAAAAGTGAAAATGAAAATTTCCCACCCGACTTCGAATCCTGATCATAAAAAAAGTTCTTCCTCGATTTTGACACCTAAAAGTGGAAGGACTTCCCCCTTAATTTTGACAACTGAAGGCGAAAAACTTTCCATTTGGTTCCGACCTCTAAGAGTGACAAAATATCACCAACAGTTGTAAATGAATTTCAATGAAATTTCGTTTGAAAGTGGGTTCTTAATTAGGAAAGAGGTAATTACATTTTAGAATGGAATCATACACAGTTATCTACACTATCTTCACTACGGATATCTTCGTAATGTCTCTGTCTGTTCACACGATATCTCGAGAAGTTGTCAATGAATTTTAATGAAATTTTCTTGAAAGCTGAGTAATAAGTGGAAAAAGAAGCCAGGAAATTTTGGAGCGGATCTATGTACGATTATTTCCCCTACATCCAAGCTAAATGTTGGCAACCACCAAATATCTCCAAAAGTATTGGGGGAAGAGTCACAAACTTTCACAAATACGTAGAGAAAGATTGAAAAACATTACGAATCAAAGGGAAATAACTGGAATTTACTAAAAAATGATCGAAGCTAACTTGAGTACAATCGTTACATTTTCTTGAGACAAAATACTGCATTTATTTGCCCCATTTCTCATATCAATTTTTCATATCAAGTGACACTGGAGATTAACGGTTAAATAGAAAAATGACACTATGAAGATGAAGGGTTAATTAAAAAAATCTTGAAGCAGAAATAAGATAACCTTGCGAGGTTGAGTATACTCACCAATTAGGATGGTTATCTATGCGGGGAAAATTACTTCTGCATTGAAGAGTATCGGACAGGCAAGGCCTGGACAGAATACAGATATATGATAAATCGCCTCTGTTTAAAAATTCCTGAGTTGAGAAAATATCTCTAGTTTCCGGGCAAGTAAGTTGATTGCCTGATAATCTGGCACTACCTATCGCCTGCGCATATTTCCACAGGAAAATTATGCATTCCCAAATTTGGAGATAGCGGTATGAAGTTTGCTTGGGTTAGTATTAGTTCAGTATTTACCAGCAGAGAATATAAGAATCAATCATAAACCCTCTCAACTACCCCCCCCCCCCACACACACAAAGGGAGCCGACTATTTTTAAAAACCAACTATTTTTGAGTTACAGCAGAGTGGGTGTAGAGAGGCCGCCGAGTACTGCAAAGAAATCTACGTTCCTTGTCATCACGAATATCCTGACCCAAGAAGATGAGTCTTTGGTGAAGTTATACCAATAGATATACCAGAAGGCATCAAGCGGATACCCCGAACGACTTGTTGACTCGAGAATCTTATTGAAGCTATACCAATGGACCTACCAAAAGATATCAAGTAGATAACCCGGAAGACAGACTGATAGTTTTTTTTATAGTGACCTCACCTGCATCAGCGTATATTTCGACCAGTCATTCAGTAATAATGCTGACATAAATCTTGTTGCATATTTACACACAGTGTCAATTGTTCCTTTTCAATTTGTGACACCTTCGGTGGTTTTTGTTCCAGCACTGTAGAGTCTTTTAGTCAACAGCTGTAGCCCCTTGGATCTGGACACAATGTAGGCGTGCCGGGGCGACTAGGAGCAGAGGCACAGCGACCAGTCAACTACGGCGTGACCAGCGTCGCATTCATCAACTGGCAAAGGGCTGCAGAAACCTGATCGAGGTCCCCATCATAATTTTATCTCGAACTATATTCATTAGGTAAACAGAACTCCACAGAGAAAAATGAAGCATTTAGTGAGTAATCAGCGAGGAAGTGCAGGTTGAATGAATTCTATAAGAGAAAGGATACATGACTGGTTGAAATGAAGATTGGAAGAGTTAGAGAAAGATCAGTCACATTTCCCTTCCGCTATATTTCTGCATTCGTATACTTTTATGCATGAATGAATTGAAAAATTGAAGTAATATTTCGCTTGGCACATTTTATCAAAGTCCAAGAACAACACTGAATTGACATCTCCAGGGTGCAAGTCTGAGCAAAGCACATGGGGATCCGGGGTGCCTATTCAACAGAATCCCCTTGGACTCACAGTTGTAGTCCAAAGAAAAGCGAAGCAATAAGTTTGGTATCAGCTTGGCCGCTGTCGGGAGGACGTCAAAGTTAATCAAGTTAGGTAGAATCCTAGTTCCCGTGCATAAAATGGGGATAGCTCCTGTTGGTCTTAAAAAGAACTAAGGCTAACAAGATCATCTCCCCATAAAGTATGATGGTAATCATGAAAAGTGTATTTACCCTGAGTGTTGTGATAAAAAGCAACAATAATGAGATGATTGTAGGTCGATGGACGGTGTATGGATGAGTTGTGATCGGATTAAGATGGAAGATAAATAAGACAAGAGACAGGCGTGTATTCAGATAGAAGATATATTTAATACTGTATATTAGCAGCTTTATAGATAAGTAGGAGTATCATAATGCTTATGTAACATCCTCCTTTTAGTATAAGCTTTGCCTTTGAGCTGGAAGGATAGGGAAAAGTGTGAGTGCGTGAATGGATATGTTTTTTTGTGTGAGTTGAGATTTTAAAAAATATTTCAATGTCTATTTTTGAATGTAGTAGGGAGATAATTTCTTTTTTATTTTCAAATTCGCTTTGGATCGGTTCAGTTTATAAAGTTTCTTTTGCTTATATTTGTTGTATAAACTTCTCTTCTCAACTTTCCTTGATTGTTTTGAAGTGTTTTTGATTATATGTTTTAATTAAAGTATTTGTTCTCTTTTGTAAGTTTGTGTTATGGATTGGAGACTTTTCACATCCTTGGTTGTTTTTGTGTTCTTTCTATCGGAATTCAAGCCTTATAGGCCAGTTCTGGATTGATGATAGAGTTCGAGTGATAATCGATTTCTGGAATCCAAGTGTTTTTTATTCTCGAAACAAACCAATGTTTGTCCTCTTCCATCTACTCTTTTTAATTCAGTACGAGAGTATAGTTCATAAGAGCGCTAAGGTGTTTCAAATTCCACTTAATGTGGTTTGAATTTCTCCACATTTTCTTCATTCTGATAAGAGTCTTACAATATTCCAGTTTTGTCATTGAGGGAATTTTTGGAGTTCCCAAGTTTGTAGATATCAACAATGTTTTCAGCACCTTTTGTAATATGTCTTCCTTGATAACATTAGGAGATTTGTAAATAATATGTCCAGTAACTGGTACCTCTTTGATAGAAGGATAATCCTTTGGTAAGCCTTTTTGAAATTAGGATCCAAATTTCACGTCTCATGAAGTAAGAATCAGTCCAGCAAGGATCGTTTCGGAATTCGGAATTTGTAACTGACTCGGCAGTTTCAGGATTATTTGGTTCGTAAAATTGTTGAACAGGATAATTATTGATCATCCAAGTTTCTGCAATTTCTACGATTTGAGGTTTATCAAATGACTAGACGATATAATTCTCAAGGAGTAGACGTAGGGGTGTCGTTACGTCAAACGTACGGAAGACATTTACAGAGATCATTTTTCATGACAGAGTGACTGCATAATTTACTAATACAGGAATTTTTGTGTTATCATATGCTGTTAACTTCACTGAAGAATTCTTTAGTTTGTGCCAGAGAGACAGAATATCGTAGTGATTTTTAAGGAACACATTTTTCCCACACCGAATCTATCTTAAATTTTACTGCAGACTTCATCTGTAGGTAAGGATCTTTGAAGTCAGTCATATCTATGGAGAAATCTACAGAATCAGATTCACTTCATGTGGAAATTTGTATTTTATGTACTGAGGTTTTTGAATTGCACAATGTGGAATGTTCTTTTTTGTCGTATCTACTACACATGTAATGATATGATGGACAATTATTTCTTGAGTGATTGCCATAAAAAAATCTACGGGAGTGAAAGTAGTTTTCAGTTTTGGCAGGATTTCTGTTATCAGCCCAGGATTGGTGTTTTTTTTTTTTCCCAATCCAGTGCCTGTCTGTGTCGACGATTTATAGTATCTATATATCCGTATTTTGAACTACTGCTGAGGTAGCTAAGATTTTAGACTGGTGTTTTGTTTCTTTGGCAGCTTACCCTGCCTGTGTGGCCTTGTCTTGAGTTAGTTTGGGTTCCTGTAAAAGACATTTTCTTAGGCAGGAATCTGAAATACCAAATATTAAAATATCTTTGATAAGATTATCGGAATTATTTCCGAATTCGTGTTGCAATGATTTGTGGTGGAGTTCAGTTGTGTATTCATCGAATTCATGATGTATTCATTGTCCATCTGTTTGTTAACAATTGAAAAATGTATGTCTCAAAAAAGTTCTTGAGTGGACAGTATGAGTCGAATTTTTTAATCGCTCTTTCTCGATTGTGTCTATCATGTTTTGTCAAAAGTCGAGAAAATTTGGCAAATTTTGGCTTCTATGCATTGTAAAAGAATTGAAGTTATAATCCTAGCTGATTTGGAATCAGACACTGTACCTTGTAAAAACACACCAAGTTCTAGTTTCTATTTGCAGTATACGTCTACAAAGTTTTCTTGGTGGAAATTTAGAGATTTCGGAGATGGCGGAAGCTCCATATTTTGAAAAGAACTCGTTATTCGTGTGAATTATGGGTTGCTCCAGATTTCTGACAACATTTTGATTGTCAATGGACAGTTAATGGCTGAGTTCTGATCGGATTAATATAGATATATGAGGCAAAAAAAGCGTGTGTTCAGATAAAAGACACGTTTCATACTATATATACAAATGACGTCACAGCCAAGGGACATAATAGTATTAGTATTATTAGTTGTGAGTAGCTGCAGCAGATTTATTGATTAGTAGGAATGTTTATATGATAGTGTAACAAAATGGAGTGAGATTATTGCCAAAAAATAGTAATAATGAAGAGTTAATTGACCCAAAATGTTGTGAGGTACTGTCCAGAGGAGGGATGCCCAGTCATCAAGCTAAGTAGTTTCCCGTTGAAAAAAATTTTTTACAAGCCCACAATATACAAACGTGGGTTACGACAGGAATCTTCTGAGCCAAAGTTTATTCCTGGCCCCAAGCTTTATTGTTCGTTTTTTTTTCAATCCGAAGACAATGTATTTATCTATGTATTTATCTCGAGAATATTGCTCAAGAATTTAACTATTTATTAAGTGCATATTCAGCTTATTTACATTGCACAGTTTGAACCACATTAAATTGTTAATTTGTATTCTCCTTAACGGACACGTACATTTAATTTTTAAATTCAATTATTGAATAGGAACAGAAAAATTTAAATTCAGGCTGCATCCTATGTTAAAGATTAAAACAAATATTATCTTTTAAATTGTCTTAATTTTTAGAGAAACTACGTTTTTTTCTGGATTAGATTCAGTGAACCTTTGCGTTATACAGTCACTGACCACTGGGCTACAGTGGCTTATTGTATTTTAAAGTTGAAATAACGTTCTAAATTGTCAGCTTCACTGAAGATAGTAAAAGATACTAGGAAAGCATAACGTACGAACATAAGGGACAACGGCAACAAGAGTAATAATGATAATGATTATATAGCTAGTTTTTACCGTATTTTCTGCTGTATTGTAACAAATCTTATATTATTAAATTTGTATTGCTAGAATTGTATAATTTTCAGAGGACACAATTTAGAGCCTAACGCCCTACATTTCGGCTTACATCAGAAATGAATGGGTCAGTAGTAAGTATATCACTACATAAGGTAATTGCAAATCCGTTATTTTTCTCTCATGCCGTGAGTCCGCGTTTATTCTGATTTCGCCGTTCTGTATATTCTAACAGGATAATAAAAAGAGCTATGTAGGCGCTAATGCTTATCGATGTTACAAGGAAAGCCATTACGAGACGAACATTCTGTGAATTATCATTATTTTTTGCCACTATTTACATTCATCTCTATTTTTGTCGCTCCGGCCTAAAGGGTCGTGTGTTCGATTCTCATCGGGAACTCATTCTTAATCTACTCATTGCCGAAAGGAAACCAGCTGGAGTTCGGTTGTGAGAAGGAGCGACAAAAATTGAGATAATGGTAAATCGTAGCAAAAAATCATTAATAATAATAATTTACCATACTTTATCGAATAAAATAAATAGATAAGTGAATGAATAGGATTCTCAGAATTATGAGCAACTTTTTAAAATATTATAATTTTTGTTTCGAACACTTACTTTATTATTAATACTTAGCATATCTAAATGATGATTAGCAAAACTATCATGCAAACCACAGCTTCACATCGACGTGAATATATATATATATATATATATATATATGAAATAGTAAATACTAAATAGTTATTCACTAAACTCAAATTAGTTTGGTGTAAGGACACAAGTGTGGGGCATCCTATAAAGATCGACCCCACTGTTGTAGTAATAATCTGCAAATATTATCCAATGACTAATTTTGGAAAATGTACCATTTGACTACATAAGAATGTTTCTTTTAAAAATATGTTTAAGAATTTTATAAAATTGTCAAACTTCAGAGTTGACTTTGTTTTTCCTACTGTGAGGGTTAGGAACTGACGTGTAAAATCCACATTCCCTGGTCATGATTTGAACTCGCGGTCGACAAGTTCCAGATTTTAACGCGAATGTACCATAGAGATTGTCACAGGCTTATTTCATTCTAATATACGTATTTGTACAAAATATGTTTTTAATCTATTATATACACAATAGAAACGTTGTAGGAATCATCTTCAGTTGGAATAGAAATTGGAGTGGAGTTAGTTAACATATATACTAGGTTAATTCTCTTCTAGGGATACAATTCTGTTTTTTAGTCACTAAAAAGAAGCAGTGTTCAAGAAAAAGAATAAATTGTCATGATCTTCGAAAATGAAGTCTTTCAGTTATTATAAGAAGTCTGTTAGGAGAG
Source organism: Thysanoteuthis rhombus (assembly GCA_963457665.1). Taxonomy (NCBI): domain Eukaryota; kingdom Metazoa; phylum Mollusca; class Cephalopoda; order Oegopsida; family Thysanoteuthidae; genus Thysanoteuthis; species Thysanoteuthis major. The sequence continues at coordinate 30,077,480 of OY735207.1, read as the reverse complement.
TATCCCGCCTTTTGATATTGTAGCACCCCCTATACTTTAACTTAGTTATCAAATACGAAACCCTTCTTTTAGCTAGATATCGAAAACGTCACTTCCTAGGTGCCCTGGACGCACATGGTAAAACGCTCATTGGTGCCGGCACCCCTAGCTGGTTAGGCTTTTGGTCCTGGCACTTGTTGCCGGCTACTCTTTCTCTCCCTTTCTTCCTCTCTAAAATCAGTATCATTTCGCCGACCGCCCGGCCAATCCGATCTGAACCATTATTCCACCGTAACTTATCTCTGCACTAACTTTGCCCCTTTCACTTCACCGATGTTGAGGCATCTCATACACATGGAGCTGCGCAGCTACGCAACCGTGTCCTCACCACGTGCTCCGAACGCATATACACCTCTCACTCTCATGAATAAAATGCGAATGTTTTTACTATTTGATAGTCGCGATGATCTCTCCTAATTACTTCGGGAAACATGCATGGATAAGACCCCGTGTTCTCTATTTTGTATGGTCTGTCCGTCAAGTGTCTACCAGCGTCAGAGAATAGCCTAGCCCCCAAGTCACACACGCGACTTGGCAGTTTGGCACACACACTGAACCCGATCTCCAAAATCATTCTTTGGTACGCTCCAAGCTTTATGGATTCACAAACAGTACAGACACCTCCGCTTCGACTCCAACACCTGTACTATTAATGACAAGAAAGCTCCCACCTTTTGCTATCTCTTCTCACTCTTTACGCGACTGATCGTATTAATGTTATCATTACATGTATTTCATTTTCATTCGTTATTTGTCATTACTGTTCCTGTATTAAATTCACGTTCCTATTTACTTTGTTCCATCTCTGCGTCTACGTTTATACGTTTATACTTTGCGCGCATTCTCTTTGTAATCTCCTTTTCTCTTTCCCCATCTTCAGTGACGTTGATGCTACCATCAAACCACCTGGAAGTAAATCCTTTGTCGCCCACAGCATCTTCGCGCTTCCCATTCCTCGACAACAACAACTAGAACTGTCCCAAACCATTATTTCTACAAAACATTCACATTCCAACCCACATAATACCTAAAATATTAACGAAAACAAAGAAAATAGCATAATCAGGGCAATGGTGCCCTAGTCTTTTTCAAAGTGCACCCCTTGGGACGTCACACACTTATCCCAGCATTCCTCACACATTTCAAAGTGGTCTGCATAATACCCTTTTGGGATCGAAATCAACTGCCTAATTGTATTATTTTTAATCTTGTCCACGGTCCACAGGTAATCCAAAAGATGTATTGAGCCAAATCTCGACTGTCGGGGTAACATACCCGTGATGTTGAGCCAAATAAACTGCAGGCTTAGCTATGGTGGATGCGATGGTCACGCAGAACATAAGCTCACACTATGGCGTCTCATTGCCGACTGAGTAACCCCATAGTTCATGCATATGCAGTAAAGTATTTGTTTGGAAGTTACATCAAGGTTGTCCTTCCAGCTTTAGAGGTATTCAATAGGACTGGATATTATTCTATTGATTTCTGTCTGATTTTTTAGATGAGGGACCATCAAAAGTTTGGTCCAGACTTTTGTCTTCATCTTGATTCATTTCTTGAACACAACATCCCAGCCGCTGTAACCTACGACTGTCTTCGAAGCTCCGAAACTTTGCATAATATTCTCTTGATGTTTCCTGCCTAACCATAACTTTATTATCATTCTCTAGATACGCCTGCACATCTCTATAAGATGCTCGGTCAGTCGGTCAGATGGTAATACGGAGAAGGGGTCGGGGTCATGTGATTTTAATCACCAGCTGCTATGATGTCAGAATAAAATATGTGATATCGTTAAAACAATCTTTATTCTGATGAAGTTTTTCACGACCTGCTAAAAGGTCAAAGGAGAATTTGTGATGTCATCAAGTGAACATTTATTCTGATCATTTTTTTTAAAGTGATTTCTTTAATTGACTTTTAACCATCGAGGTTGAAACCTATCACAGGACTAGAAATCCCTTTTGCTAAAATAAGTTTCAGATGCTTCTGCGTACCTCTATAAGACACTTTTCGGTTGATTGGTGCCTGATATGTTAAATATCAATTGTCTTGGCCGCATCATGTAGGATTGAGATGAAACTTGGTCCAGACCTTCGGGTAAACCACCCTTATCTTTCTATTCATCTCTTCCGGCTACTGCAACTAAAACAACCATCGATGCTTTATATCAATTTTCTTAGCCGTACCATATTGGATTGATATTAAACTTGGTCCAGACCTTCGGATGAACCATCCTCATCTTCCTCCTTCTGTTGCTACTATCATTAATACGACCAACATGCATCATTGAACTTATGGTTCTTATTTAAACACTCTTCTCCACAAGGTTAGCTCTCCTCTTACAGGTCTCGGTTTCACACATTTTTATTACACATATGCACGCATTAATCGACTGCCCAGCTTTGTGCAGTAGCAACTAAAACAAGCAGAAACATCTCTGACATTTACCATACGTCTGCCATGTTTCAAGTACCAGGTTTGATAGGAACACAAACAAATGCTAAATACGAATAAAACCGTTAAATGAAATGTGCTACATTATAACTCCGGGTAAAGGTCAGCAAAATAAGCCAATGATCTTAGCACAATCTAGGAATGAACAAGAAAGTCCGCTATAAAAAATATCATAATGTCCACCTGGTTTATGCCACTCTCAGATGTGTAATTCGGGGACGGTAGGAATTGCAAGCGTCTCCAAGTGCACTCTTATAATTTAGATTGAATTTCTGTCAGGTTAAATAGAGTCGGACTACGGGAGGTTGGACTACAAGATACGTTACTGATCCTATTAAAAATGGGTCAGAATACATTCTTCTTTATGACCCAGAAGTACTGAAAGGTCGACTAAGCGTGCAGGAATGCCCCAGGACACGTGGGTATGTCAGAGGGTACACTGATATGTCACAGGATGTAGAGCGCTTTCACCTTGCAAACGTCAGCAAAAACTGATACATGTGATTGAAGATTATGGGTAACCGCTTGAGAAAAGTCTTAGATTGTTGTATAACAACACACATACTCAACAAATATAGCGCATATACGCTCAACACACACACACACACACTCACACTCGTGTGTGTACGTGTTGGGCAAAATTAAATTCAATGCTGAATCGGCTTATGGGGGTATCTGAACAATATCTGTTGGTCAAAGCGCCTACCGTAGAGTGAAATTACCTCAGAAGCCGTTACCAGTGAGTTCATCCCTCGTTGGATGCTCCATGGATATGACCTTGTACCAGGATGAAGTTGGCCTCCTCCAGCAAATATCTAACTCTCCCTGGGAATTAAATGAGCCACCTTTCACGATTTAAGATTACCCACTGGCAAGCATTTTTCTTACCTGCGAGTAAATTTACCTTTCCCGAATATGAAGATATTCACTAAGCATGTATTTATGATTTGTTAATTTATTTGTCACTATTTGCCTTTTTTAATATTTACTCATGGTAATTAGTAGTTATTATACAAGTCTCATATTTTTGTTCCATTTTCCGAAAAGTCTGTTATGGAGAAGTAATTCGCAATATCATTTTACAAAGCTGGATTTACTTATTACCGGACGGATTATAAGATAAGATTAATAATAATAATTATTACATTCACATTAGTTTCGATTCTTAGACCTTAGAAGATAATTCTGATATATTTTTCATTTCATCCGACAAAAGTCACACAAAAACGCCCATAAACGTATTTTTGCATTTTATTATTAAATAGCTTTTGTTTTGCTATAAATTTCGTTATAAGGTCACGAAATTTACTAAGCTTTAGTCGAGGGAAAGATTTATACCCAGGGTGATATTTATACCAAGGCCCCCACCAACCAATTATTAAAACCTAAAACTGCGTAACTATTTATGCATTTATTTCCAAGTATCACGTGGTTTACACCTTTTCATGAGTGCTTTGCGTGTCTTCTTGTGTGTAAAGTTTTGTATATATCTGAAGTATCAATACATCGACTGAGTGCCGATTCGATTCGATTCGATGCTGAGTCAACCTAAGGCCACCAGACGACCCTGTGACATGCTTCTTCTGAGTTCTTTACCAGCTTAAATGTACTGAATGAACATTTTGCCGAGGCTGCCGTTGCAGGCATCGTTAGAAAAATCCGGAGTGATGCACAGAGACTGGTATATTTTGTTGAGTAAATCCAGGGGTTCAAGTTAAAGATCTCTTAAGTGGCCACGGCGTATCATAATTTTCATGTCGATTAATTCATTTGAAAGTGCTTTACATCGTCAAAAAATTATCTTCTGAGGAGATGAGCTCTCAACTTGACCCGTTCACTCCTGATGCACGTACATGTATTTTCCCATACACGTATGGACACCTGCACGCGCATGCGTTGTCATTTTGAAACAAAAAAATTGATGACATGAAATTTTATTTGTTGAATCTACACTTCATCTTGATGTAAGGAAATATTCTTTTTCAAATAGTTATTAAAAGACATAATGAAAAGGGAGAAGTCGGTTACGCGTGTGAACCAATCAACGTGTCAACAAAACATGTCTACGATCTTTAAAAATCTTCCACAACCCATTCTAAAAATTAAAAAATTCTGTCCTCAAAATCTTTTCCCTTTATATAACGTTTTATTTGCCTACAGACTAAATTCAATTAATATTCCCCCTAAAATATTTTTGACGCATTGTTTATGAATCCCCAGATCACCCATCAAAACTCACAATGTAGCATGACCAATACAAAGACTCATTGCATACCGCATACAAACAAAACTAGTTACTAGTGGTAAAAACAAAAAAACAGTAGTCCGTTGATCGCAATCGCTACGTGAAATTTGGAAATATCTACCAATCAACTACTGTTCGCTGATGACACCACCTTAGTAGCTTATTCAGAAACTGCCTCCCCACCAACCCACATTCCGACAGGAATACCAATAAAGCTAAATATTGTCAAGTACTTCATTTGTCTGGGATGCACTGTATCAGCAAATGCCAAGCTGGACAAAGAGACCGATAATTGACTGGCAAAGTTAAAAGAAGCCTCGAATAGGCTTCTAAAGCGTATTTGGACAAACAAAAACTCGAAGAAGAGTACCAAAGTAAAGGTGTATAAAGATTAAATCATGCAGAATCATGGCCTCTCCACAGGCGCCATATACACCTCCTCAAATGTTTCCACCACCGCTGTTTTTGCATCACCCTCAAAGTACGTTGGTATGATTTCAACACGAACAACGCAATCCACAAGAGCTCTAATACCCCAAGTATCGACAACCTGTTGCAAAAACACATCTGTGCTGGCCACGTTTCGAGGATGGAAAACTATAGATTCTGTTGATCTGGTAATTGGAATAGAGGTGAACCTAGTAGGGGGTAGATGGACTCTCTAAACGGACCCTAGCTTCCGGCTGAATTGACCACCGCAACTGGGAAACAGAGGCTGCAGTGCAAGCAAATCTGACACCGAACGATCTTCCAGGCTACCAATGTCGCTGAAACCAACCGTAAAACTAGGCAACATCGAAAGCTCCATCATCATAATAATCATCATCATCAGTCTTTTATCGTCCATCGATGGACATAGACCCCCCACTCCGGGATCTGCTAGTCTTTTCTATTACGGGCGTCGCGGAGCCATTATTATCTGAACTTTTCTAGTTCGTCTCGCCATCTTGTATTCTGCCAGCCTCGGCTTCGCATGTGATCTCTGGGATCAATGTTTTGAGTTGTGATGTCCATCAGTTGTCTTTTATTCTTGCAACATGTCCAGCCCATTGCAATTTGAATTTTCTAATGGATTTTATAATATTGCGGACATCTGTTTTTCCCTTAATATACTGCGCTGTCTCATAATCTCTCCATGAGCATGATTCTTTTATGTGCACGTTGTATCCTTCTCAGTTCGAGGGTTAGTCCTCTGGTTAGATTCCATGTGTCAGCTCCATAGGTGACTATCGGGTGGATGCATTGGTTGTGTACCCATCCTAGAGTGATTCTTCGCTTGATTTTTTCTTCTTTTGAGATTTTCATGGAAATTCGTTGTCCTGGGTAGATGTGATGGTCCACTTTCTCCACCTAGGGACAAAATTGAATGAAATAAAGTAAAATAAGTTGAAAAAATCAAATCAAATGAAAAAAAATATTCGACTTGAAGAGGGGAAGGAAGTTGAGTTGGGACCTTAGCTGTTATCTGCACATGCAGCCGAAATTAGGGTACTTCTCATACAACTTCTGCAGATCTCTCTTGTCTGATCAGGCGTCTACAAAATCAGCGGTGATTCTCACACCTGCACTTTAGTTTGTATGTATTATTATATACCTGTAAGGATATCCAAACTATCATAAACTGGCAGTGGTACCTGCAAAAACGGCGGTGTTTCGGACTTGTGTATGTACGTGTGCGTGTACATGTATCTATATATGGGTATATATGCGTACATGTGTTTAGATATATCGATGTAGGTAATTGTATTTGTTATAAGCATGTGAGCGTGTATATATATATATATATATATATATATATATATATGGATGTGTGTATACATGAGAGTGTATAAATATGTGTTTGTGTGTGTGTATGTGTATATATATATATATATGTATGTAAGTACGTATATATATATATATATGTATATATATATGAATATTTGTATAGAGAGAGACATATATATCTACAACTGTCATATTGGTTTGTGCATTTTGAGTTGATTAAAGAGTGAAGGGTTATGATTGACTTTAAATAGGGGATGGAAAGTCTAGACATGAGGATTTTTCCAGATGTGTGACCTGGACCTTGACTCCATTCTGCACAGACTACTACTAGTCTGACCGTAATAGAATCTATTAACAAGCATACTTAATACTACAAAAACCGTAGGAAAAAACATGTCTAGGATGAATAATGAACGAGTAATGGGTATTTAAAGGATTTGGCGGCCATCTAGGAAATTGTACCTTTCCAGTGGTCAAACTGCGGTATACTTTTAATATGCTATTGCACACACCTGAAACCACGAACACACGTTGACAAACTTTTATTCATAACTTTTTTGGAAGGTATGGTGAGTTTTTCATAAATTCATCCGAGTATGTGAGAAATGTGGAAATTATCTGTAAATGATAATTTCATAAATTCTGGTTTATAGATAGTTGAGAAAAATTGGTGACATGATCTTTTCGCACACTATATCCACGTATTTTGATATTTCAGCGAGATATTGCTTGTAACGTGTTGTTCATGCCGGTCATTGTGGTCATAAAACCCTGCACTAACTGGGTAGTCGTGAATTTAATCATAAATAACCCCATGAGTGCTTCACCATAGAGCAACACACTTGTGGCCTTGTGATAAACTTTATAAATGTCCAAGGCTTGATTGGTGGGTTAGGTAGTTACATATCTACTACAGGCGCCACGGGAAAATCTTCATGACCAAGTAACGGCTGATTTTCGCGGCAGACATACCCTCTCCACTTAGTAGCGCTACATAATCATTCAGCACCCAATTTCTCCGATTTGATATTTGCCATACTAAGCAAAGGTCTGTAATCAGGGGCGCCCATCATCGTATGGTGGCCGTCTCGCAGATCTATTCACTAGTGTAGCAAATTCCATTCTCAGAGTGCTCAATAGCGTTTTACCATACCAAGCTAAGTTTTGTAAAGATCGGGGAAAAATAATGTAAGCTCCGTTGCAAACCCGCTGTGATTTGTAAAATGCAAACTGAAAACTAATTTCTAACGACGGGTAATCACTCAACCACAAAGGCGATAAGTTTGATCTTGGAATAAAAGCTCAAGAAAAGCTGGTCTCAATCTTGCGTAGAAGACGGAAAAGGGGATCAAAATAATGAATCCAATTTAGTGTCGGTTAAATGAATCGAAAATGATTGTCTTCAATCAAAATCAAAGTTAAAGAATAAAGGGAGTCTTTTTCGTTGGTGATTCTATATTTTATAGCAAACACATGATTGCCAACGTTCAGCACGTGTCAACCAAACGTAGCCATATTGGATCCTTTATTTTCAAGGTCGTTTTGTATTCGAAACCGTCTTGGTTGCAATCTGTTGAATACGCCAGATGCTGAAAAATTCTGGAAAGACATTTAACTCGAGAATAAAGTCGAAATAAGGACTGATTTGTACTTGGTTCTCATATTTGAAGAAAAAAAGAATTTTTAGTTAGCATGTCTTGTTAGTATTTGATAAATTTAGCTTAATACACCATAAGGTCAAATGGGGTGGGGAATAGAGTTTAGAAGACAATTCCTCTAGTCCGATCTGCCTTGAAAAATCCTGGCCTTTACTTCGGTTCGAATACTGACCTCTGCATCAGTTATAAGTATGCAAACCTCTCAACCACGAATCAGGTCCAACAAGTGTTTACTAAACGAAGTATTTTTCAGCACATAAGACATAATTTGAATTCAACGTGGTATGTTCGAAAAATAAAATCGAGTGAAATTTGCAAGAGCCCGACTTGGAACCCATCGCAGAAAACTCAGAGATCCAAAACCTGACCCCCCAAGCCCACTCTTTCCCATATAGAACGCAGGGTAATTTTGTAGGTCAGATTTTGATAGAAAATCTGCATCTTATGTGCTGAAGAACAGTTGTTCAATTTGTTATTTGGCCATAGGTATCTGGTTACCAGTAAAAATCGAACTGCAGTAGTAATGGGATTCAAGAGTTGGCTGCTAACCATTGCTTCGTGGCGAAGTGCCCCAAATTATTACCAAATCAAACTTATACAGGACCACAATAGTGATGTACCCAGTACAGACTTGTGTTAAACACTAATGCAAGCATCGTCTGAAGCGTCGAGTAATACAGTCACGTGGAACGCTGTTCATGTCTAACAGAGTGCTTCTGTCTCTTTTGCTCCAAGTTTAAATTTGCACTATAGAAAGACTCTCACAATCAACTTTTGGGTCGCCATGTTGGTTTCTCTCGTTATTTCTGTAGGTAAACTCTTCTCAAGGTTATTTAGTAGTAAATAATATGAGTAGGTTTTATGATGCTCAAAAATCTTACAGACCGTTGCTATCCGAAATGCTCCCTTTAATAGTGATAAAAAAGAGATCATTGACAACCACACAAATATTTTGATTACTTGATAATTATGAAAATGTAGAAGGTGAAAAGAAAGAAAGAAAGTGAGTGAGTGAGAGAGAGAGCATAGAGATAAAACATTCACTGTTCTACGTTTAGATTAGTCAAGTACAAGTACATAATTGCAGGACAGCCAGTGAGGGTCGAACTCACAACTGTAGTAATGGTCTGCGAGATTGGCTTCCTCGCCAATGTTCCACGAAAAGGTGCTCATAGAGAGCATGTATTGGTGTATACATACCAATGAGAGAAAAGATAGGAGAGTAAGGGAGATAATTTGGTAAAAGATGAGAAAAGAGAATGGAATCGAGAGTGATTGTAGGAGGCAATACTTATTATCAAGAGAGGAGAGGATAGGTGAAGAGTAGGGAGAAATACGGAGTGAGAGAAATTGTGTGAGAAACGTGGGGACAAAATTTGTAAAAAGATTGGAAAAAAAAGATAGGGAAAGACAGGGAGAGAGGAAATAGTGATATCTGTGGGAGAGAAAGAGAGCCGAAGAAAGAAGTGGTTATATCGAGTGAAGATAAGAGAGACTATATTTTGTGACAGAGAGAGAGACAGAGAGAGAGAGAGAGAGAGAGAGAGAGAGAGAGAGAGAGAGAGACAGAGACAGAGAGAGAAGGAGAGAAGGGTGATATAAATACAAGGAGGAGGTGGCACTTTATAAACGAAGAAATACGAGAAAGAGAGAGGGAGAAAGAAATGAAATATGAAGGGTTAGACACTGACTGAGAGAATACACAAACGAGGCGGAGAGAAATAGGAAAACAAGGGTAGAGAGAGATGCAAGAGATGGAGAGAGAGAGAGAGAGAGAGAGAGAGAGAGAGAGAGAGAGAGAGAGAGAGAGAGATGGGGAGAGAGCAAGATGAAAAGGAGGCAATTCCGGATCTTCTTTAATCCGAGGAATCCAACTTCGATGGAGATATTTAGCCGATTACCCCGAAGCATTATGTAAATCTCATCTGCGGATTATCGAGTCTATATAGCTAAAATCATATCACCCGCTTGCAACCACCAACCACACAATTTTCTTCTGTCATTATTTGTTTTAATTTGGGATGCGTGAACAGCCAATGGGATCAGTCATTGGTGTAAGCACGTGATCATCGAACCGCGCCTTGCCGACCCTCACTCATTTGTTTTGGACCATTTACGATTTGGTGCTTCGAGTGAGTGGATCTGCGCTGTTTGGCTTTCCTTTCTCTCTCTCTCTATATATAAATATATATACATACACAAATATATACACACAAACACACATACATAGACTTTGATCATGGAACTACATCAATTGGGCGTATTAACCGTGTTCATCTTGTTGACTGGTTCTTACATTGTTGGTGAGTTGATTTTTTAACATCCTTACGGAAATATTTTCATGCTATACCTTGTTTAAAAAAAAAAAAATTATCATCTCTAGTAAATCCTAATTAAAGACACTGACACACGCTTACACATATCAATGAATCCATAGGTTAATAATATAATAAGCTTTTTATTTTGCAAAACAAATATTTATTTTCAACATAATCCCTTCCTTGCACCTAATCCAGTGGCGAATATTAATTACATGTTAGGCTAGAGACTTATTGATCTTCTCTCTTCCAGGCTTCTAACAAAAATTATATACTAATTATATGAATAAGGAGTGAGACAAGGAGATACAATTTTGCTTGAACTATTTACAGCAATCCTCGATTGCACCTTTAGGAAAATAGGTTTCAATATTGACGGAGAATAGTTGAACCATTCAAAGTTTGCTGATAACATTGCAATAATATCAAAAAAACATTAAATGAGTCTCAAGACATTCTAATGGATCTAAGTATAGAAAGCCTCATGATGGGGTTAGAATGAACTGAAGTAAGACAAAAGTAATGTTCAACAATAACGTCCCCAAAATGATTACAAGAAGAAAATATGAATATTTGGAAGAAGTTGAGGAATACATTTACTTAGGTCGGTTGACAAAGTTAAAGAAATGCCATAAAAGCGAAATCCAACGACGTATTATGATTGGTGGGTACACAATGAACGTTTAAAACCGGATGTGAAACATGGAAATGGACAAAACACTTGAAACCAAACTCAGAATCACACAGAGGAAAATAAAGAGAGCGATGCTAAGAATAACTCAAAAAGATAGAGCACTAACACAATGTATATGAGAGCAGAATAAAGCAAAAGATATCATAGAAGTAATCGAGTGCTGAAAATAGAGATGGGCTGGACACATAGCAAGGAGGAAGAATAGCAGACGATGCAAAAGGTTAGTCGATTAGTATCCAAGGGATATCAAACGTTGTAGGAGACCAAGCATAAGAGGGGTAATGAGAGAAAGGTTTGTTAGTAAGACGTGGCAGGAAGAGTCAGCATGAAAGAAGATGGGAAAGGCCTTTGTCCAGCATTGTACTTATGATGACTGATGATGATGACATTAAGGATTAAGTAAAGTTCATACTCTATATGTTGGTATTTTTCTGGTGATTAGATAAATAAACCATAAAGAATTAGCATTATCAACTGCACTTTCTCGTTTGTTAATCAAATATTGCTTTTCGGAATGACATGTAATTTCTGATGGGATCACTTTAACCGTTTGAGCCATTTGAATATCATCCCCTTAAGTTTGGACAATTGACCCCCAACAGTCCAAAAGGGAATTTTTGATTATAAACAATCGTAATTTTAGGAAAGTCAACGAAAAGAGTAAAGACATGGAAATTTTATTTTATCAATAAAGTTATTGTTCACTCATATGAATGCATTAATTTTTAAATGCTGCATTTCATTAATAAAACTAAAGAAGATATTGTTCGCTCATATGAATGCATTAATATTCAAATGCTTTAAATATTGACAAAATTAAAGAACCTATTGATCTACCACATATCAAAACAAATATACATTATCGTTAAGTATGTCATGCTGTATCAATTCGTGTAGATATTCCTTTCAAAGGTCGCGCTTACATTCACACATTTTCTTAATCCTAGACTTTTGCTTGTTCTAAAATCACTCGATTTTCTTTGTATGTAATACATCCGATTGGGTTACAAAATTCACTGAATGATTAACGGTTTGGTGTTGAAGTTCGCTGCCTTGAATGTTTCGAGAGACCATCTGAACATTTTCCCACTTAACCAATCTAGGTGGTATAATCTACAAATAATCACCTTGGGGTCGACGGACAAGGTTTTCAGGCAAATGGATGCGAATATAATGGAAGTTTTAACATAACAGTTTTTCATGATAAAATGTCTAAATTGAACAGGTAATTGTGATATAATTCGGAAAAACAAAACTGTATAATACGACCAGACATTTCCGATGAAGAACACTACAAATTATTATATAATGAATAAATACATTCACTTAAATTCTTGACAAGTATTTCCTTCATCTTAGTCTTGGTTTTATCACTACTTTATCGATTATTCCCTGACCGTTAAATTGACATGAAATGAAGATAAAGAAGTGGCTTCCATCTTGCACATATATATCAAAACATTGTGTTTCATAGACTACAGACGCCTATGATTAGACGAGCTACACATCTACTGTAATATTGTCACCTTTCTCTTAATTTTCGTCGAAAGCTTCTCCTTTATTCTTATTACTTACTCCAACAGTCGGGTGGGGATATTCAACACGGAAAACTGCGATAACAATAATATGAAGGCATTTACTGCTTGAGATAGTTTGTGCTCACTTTGCGCCCTATTTAAAGGCATGTGTCCATTTCTTCCCTCTACATTACGTCATGGGCCAGTGCAGCAGGGTAAGACCCATCACCCTGCTTCCATGTCTCCTTATTCGGGGAAGGGGGGTATGTCCAATACTTTGACGAGCCTAATAAGCCCGAGGTGGATTATGGTAAATTGTCTAAATAAAATAAATTAAGTAATGTGACGTCGGTCTGCACCGCTCATGGACATCATGAGTTCATTTGAAAGATAAAAAAATGATTGATAATACCGTGTAACACGATTTTTGTTCTAGGATAGAGAATGTTATATTCTGATTGCTAAAGTGTAAGAAGTGAAGAAAAAGGCTATTATTCCCTTCAAACTTTGATTTTGTGACCAGGATAGTGATATTCATGCGTAATTGTTTTTCTTACTTTATGTGATTGAAAATATGCAAATTTTCTCGCTGTCCAAATTAAAATGAATAGATTTCAAATTATCACTGTAGCGAATAATTTACATTTTCAATACTTTTCCGACAATATCAATCAGAAAATAACACATTACTCAGGAACAAAAAAAAAACTTCTACAAATTTTCCCTACGTAATCAATACTGATGCATATCCTTCGATACTTCTCGAAAATTTACCAAAGTTTCATCTGCTTTGATGCTTTTAACAATAGGCCACCAACCCAATAAACCTGTTTATCGGTTTCTCAGCCTGTTTCTCCTTTGAAGACTTCAACCCTGATTTTTTAAGATCTGTTCTTAAATTATGTATGCTTGTAAAATACCCGTTACTTTGCCAACGGTATACGTAAGAGTGGAAATCTAAAGCTCTCTAGTATCTGAAAATACTCATGAGAGTTACCCGGAGTTACCCGAAGCGACAATCATCGGCAGTTAATCAAATCTTTCGTTCACAGACACTCGAAAGCGAGTTCATTTTACTTTCTCACCTTTCATCGTTTCTTGATGGCTAAGTTCAGCCGCTCTCCTTTATGATATATTCAAGTTTTAACCAGTATACTTTTGTGTAACCCTACCTTGATTCTCTCTGTTTCTATCAACCCTCTTCGCATGTTCCGATTCCATTCTCAGAACCTATATTATGCCCACATCCCTTCCAACGCATTTGAGTGACAAAGGGAAGTGTGTGAACATCTTGCTCATCATAATATAAATCATATATATTTAAGGCTCCAGGAATCTGTCAACCAAAAAGCACTTCTTAATTTCATTAAAAAGGACAGGAGTAAAGCATTCCCTGGTGTCAGCGGCTTGACCGAATTGGCTTTGGTGTTTTCAAAGCTTACATTAAAAAGCGTCTATGAAACATTGTTTGTGAAGTTGTTATCTCGCTGCGTACTCCTTGAATGTGGCCTTGTGCTTTGGCTTCCTGGTTGGTGGCGATATTTGAATCTTTGCTTTCGACACCTGCGGATAAAACCTGCATAAAACATTTCAAAGGTTGAATGGCCGTATATCTCTGTAACAGCACATTCATATAATTGTAAACCAGCACTACCAGCAGGTAATATCTATCTATCACCGGGTGCTCACTGGTCCTTACTCAATGCTCCACACTCGTAGCTGTATGCCGGATTAAGCTAAGCTTATTAAATACTTACAATTAGCATTAATCAATCCATGTAAACCTTATTTAAAATGTTTTGAATATGCACCAATTTTTCAAGAGAAGTGTTTTTCCAGTCTCGAAAATTTGCTTTTGGATTTCTGTCTTTTTACCCGGTATGAACACCGGCCTCTGGCACTGTTTGGATACATGCAACTACCTCAGCCACGTGGTAGGCCCTTTATTTACCAAGCTTATCTTTGGCTTTGATCGCGAATCATGTTCGATCCTTTCTAAATTGTTCATAAATCTGGCATAATATACGAAACGAGAAGACACCATAAACTGAGGATATAGTCGCTGTCATGGAGTGATTGGTAAGAAGCGAATTTTTCGATGCGTTAGTAGCGCCGATTGTCGTCACTGACTGACTGACAGGATGACATACCGAAATGTGAGTTATATCCTTTGCTCAGTAGAGCTAATTTAGATATTTTTCATCTAAATCAAGACGTTTGATTAGGTTTAGATATCAGCAATTGCTATTTAGATGATTTTTAATAAAACAAGTGATATTTTTATTTAATTTATGGTAAAAAATTAAGTAAATTCTAATAGCATATATATGAAGATTGAAGTCACTTTCAATTTATGATGATCTGAAATACCTTTTCAATTATTTATTGGCTCGATTTTAGATGCAAAGGAAAATTCTGTGAATGCAGTTGTCATGATCTGAGAAGTTCTAAATATTTACTTCTTTTAGTGAGAAGAAATATATTTTTTACTTTTCAACGAAGTTGAAAAGAAGTATTCGATCATGTCTGTTCGTCCGTCTATCCACATTTCCGAAAAAACTTGATGAATTTAAAAAATAAATATTTTGTTCAAGATGGGCAATTGGATGAGAAAGAGGTGGTAAAAATTTGGGGTGGATCTAGGGATTCTCTTCTGATTGAAAGATATTGAAAGATATTTTTCCGCTTTCCTTTCACTTAAATTTATGTATACGTTCATGACTGTCCACACGATATCTCTAAAAGTTATCAATGAATTTCTATGAAATTCTGTTGTGGCGTCGGCAATAGGCTACTGGAGAACTGACTAAATTTCACTGCAGATCCATGCACAATTCCTCTCGTACGTTGTTGTTCAAACTGCTTAATATAACCATAATTTCATGTCTATCCACACAATATCCCCAAGAGTTCTAAATTAATTTATATCACGTTTTGTGAAAGGTAGGACAATAGGCTACGGAGGGACTGATTCCCTCTGACGAAGGTTCGCAGAGATATGCACTTTCTAGTCTCAATTTGTATCTTGTTAGTTTTCCGTTGTTGGAAAATGAAGAAAAGTGTGCGCACAATATATCTCTGGCCATTTCTTACCAAAATGATTTAAAGTTGAATCAATATATTTTTTATCTGCACGCTTTTTCAGGACTAGTTTGTTTTTTTCCAAATGAGATATTTCATCTTAATGATTCTTGTGTTGACGCTTGGAATCGCTTTTGGCGAAGTTTTTCTTACGTCTTGACATTTCCGATGTTGCTGGCGAAGAGGAAAGATATCCTTCTTTGTGGCGCCTAAAATTGCCTGTATGAATATTCACATTTTGGAAATTTTATATGCACACGTGTGTTTCTGTTCTTCACAATTACTTGAGTAATATTTTCGCTATTACTACAGTAAGATTGAGTTGAGCTAATAGTGTCTTTTATCAAAACACTCTACATCATTATCACTATTTTACGACAAGCTTTACTCCATATTGTCGCTTCTTATCACAACATGCTTGGTCGATGCCATGGGTGCCCGCTGCCTCATACAGAAGCTCCGAAAGGATTGAGAAGATCCAAAAAATACATTTGAAAAAAAAATCCCAGCGTTCAGTTTTCTCTTTACTGAAATCTCTGCCAGAATTTTTATCTCATGAATTCTCATCTTTCTTTTTATCTATGCATCGTTTCAAACATCGAATGTACGTGAGTGTGAAAATTAGAAAATTATTCGATTTGTTTTGCAGTCAGAAATACCGAAGTCATCACAAATTGAAAGCTATTGGAATAGTGAAATAAAATTATTAAATAATACAGAAAATCCTCGTTTTGATTGAATCAAATAAAATTTCGATTGAGTAGAAACTGTGTACTTATTTTACGTAAAAAAAAACACGTGGAAATAATATTATCAACACTTTGGCGTAAAACGTGATTTCAGGCAGTGTTGTCTAAAAATACCTTTGATTTGTGTCAATTTTGGGGTCTGGAATCTATATTTGAATCTTACTTTATCAAAGTGTAGTATTTGTTTGTAATAGTACAATCTTTGGTAGCTTCGTGCTGATGCAATGACGCGACCGATGGAGGATCAGTAAGCCCGGGGGCAACACCTTCCCATTGTACTAAAAGGCAAAGGTTGGGATTGCCCCAACGCCTTTGCAATACTAGTTTCGGGGACTGGAGCAATTTTTTTAGCTTTCTTATGTACGGAACCCCACATTAAACTGACCTTGTATCACATTTTGCTCTTGTGAGGAAGTGTGTTAATACTGACCCTAACTTTATTACTGGTTTTACTCCATCTTATTACGACATCGAGTTGTTACTTCTCAATTACAAGAGCAAAACATCTCAGAATCAAGAGTGACGGAACAAATATTAGATCGTATCACAAAAGCAACGTCTTACATTTAGAATTTCATGCTCTTTGCTCCAGCAGTTGAAGAGTATATCGACAAAAAGTATTGCGATAAAAAGCAACGATAATAAGATGGAATAAAGGTAAGTAGAGCGTTGTGGCAGAAGAACAAGACCTAACACAGTTTAGTACACAATTTCATTAATTACAGCGACGATTGACAAGGATGCCTCGTCATTGAGTAGTGGTTAGCAAGCTCGTAACAAAATCATTACTATTGTTGTGTGTTCGATTCTCACCAAGTGCCCGACCTATGTAGCTTCAGGCCGTACTAAGATTAGTTAATGAATTATTTCAGTAACGAAGTCAGTCCTCATAGGGTATTCTACACTCGTATCCCAATACCGTACTAAATTGAGCATACTAAATAAAATTATACTTGCAGCGAATTTCATCCTTTCAGTGTCCCTCATTCTACTAAACCAAGTTTAGTAAACATCATTACTACTTTAGTGAGTTCCTTTTCTTAGGGTGCTCCACACCATACTTCCTTCTAAGCTGTGCGAGTATGCTTACGCACATACGTTTTAACGGACAAGCACACAAAGGAAAATTAATGTGCGCACAAAAGATTTCAAATTCTGTCGATAGGTCACTGAATTTTTTTTTGTTGAAAAATATTGATTTACTATGTCAAATCCAAAAGAGTGTATACACCATTGTTACGGGAAAAGGAAAGCACAACATGAGATTTTTGTGCACACTAACAGCAACAAAAAATAATCAGATCATTGCAACTTGTGGCCTTATGTCGTACTGAGCTAAGTAAGCATGCAGGTTCAAAAGGTGCAATCAGTTTCACGAAAATGTTCAGGAGGTTTAAAGTTCCAATAAAGAGACGCAGTTCTTTCTTTACGATGTTATTAATAGTAACAGTCAAAACAGAAATATTGTCGTAATCTCACTATAATTTGAGGAATCTCCGTGAGAATACACCGAGATAACTTGGTAACTGGCCATTGTACGAACTTGATATTCCCATGTTGGTCCATAGACCGGACACGGCAGTGTCAAGTTTGAAGTTGTTACGATTACAGGTTCTCAATATGAGGGGTGTCTATTAACAATGAAAATTCAATATGAAATGGACCAGGGCATGCCCGTTCAAAAGTTGCATGCTCAGAAGCGGTCGAATTTTATGGGGTGTGGAGCAGCCTGCCGTAATTTTTATATAAAAAAATATTTCGGTTAATTCTCGTCAATTTTGTTAGTTTAGATATTTTACATTTAAATTTAGAAAATATACTCTGATCTACTCCAAATTGATGAAACAATCATTTCCCACGCTTCCTTTTCCGCTGAAAAAAACTAATTGTAAGATAAAAACTGTTGAATAAGTAGAAAATAGGATGATATAATTCCTCATAAATAAGAAAAACAAAAGTATAAGTATCATTCAATTTAATCCCGTTCTATAGAAAAATTCGGCAGAAAAAATTCTCATTCTCTCTCTCTCTCTCTCTCTCTCTCTCTCTCTCTCTCTCTCTCTCTCTCTCTCTCTCTCTCTCTCTCTCTCTCTCTCTCTCAACCTCTTCATACAAATTTTAGATCCATAAACACACGCGCATAAACGCTGGTGATGTAGGTGTTCTTGACACTTGACACTGTAATATTCGATGCACGAACTATCATATCTGACGAATATCGACTTCGTACAATGGCCAGTTGTCGAGTTATCTCAGTGCACGCACACGCACGCAGGGAGATTTTTTTTAAATAATTACAGTGAGACAATTATAGTTAGGCAATGTGCACAGAAATGTTCTACGACTTATCACGAACTTTACTCAAATCCCAATGATCTATCTATGTAATGAACTGTTTGTATAATGAAAAGTGTGATATTTTGTTTCTCTGTTCGTAACAATGGACCCTTCCTCTGGAAGATGTCAATTTTGTTGATAAAAATATCTCTTAGTTACCATTTAAAACACGGACTCTTCTACCGCAACGAACGGGATTGCCTTTTTATAATGAAATTGATTAAACGGATAGGTATTTTTACAAAATTCACCACGGCATCCGCATACACACTCACACACACACACGCATACACACACAAGTTGCTGTCTAAAATTCGGGGGAATTTGAACAATGAACGCGAACTGAATATTTGCCGCTAATCTTCGAATCTTTGAGTGGAACTAAGAAAAAAATTTGAATAATGTCTTTGCTGTTTTTTTCTTTCATCACAACGTTTCGGCTGTTGTATCTCCTGGCCTTTCTCGAGTGTCTGAAGTGTTGATCTGAGTTGCATCGGATGTAACGCGTGTGTGAAACCGGGAGGTGCATTCCAAAAATGCAATGGTTACAACACCTCGTCTCAAAAGATTCGGACAAGAAATCGGGAAAAAAGATCGAGAAAATAAAACGCTCTTATTGAAGCAAACAGAAATCCATTGTTGGATTAAACCACTTAGGCGATAACTGCTTGTTCTGTTGGGAAATAATCCGATATACTCTTTCCGAGATCTTTCCTTACAATTAACACCATGCAAAACAGGCACAGATTAGTCTAGTTACAAAATTTACAGAAGCTAAAAATCTTCCTCATGGATACAACACCCACAAACACGCACACAACATTTCCATACGTATATACAGATGTGCTAAGATGCTCCACCAAACAAAATTTAATCTAGTAGATCGTCGAGAGGGCATGCTGGGTCCTTCATAGTACTTCTCAATGCGATGGGAATAACTTGGTGTTGCCCATCTCCTCTCCAAGTAACATGCAGAATTCCTATTTGGTAAGGTGGGTTCGTGCCTTAGTACGAATTAAAAACCAACAAACTGACCGAGATTTAAAGTAGGTTGGCCATTTCCATTTTCTCTGCTGTGTACCGTTAGGTGAACTCTGCACCCTCTCTCTCTCTCTCTCTCTCTCTCTCTCTCTCTCTCTCTATATATATATATATATATATATATATATATATATATATATATATATATATATAGAGAGAGAGAGAGAGAGAGATAGAGATAGAGATAGACAGACAGAGGGGATCAGTTTATAATAGTAACAACATTTCGTCTCAGCGGCTGAAATGTTGAAGACAAAAAAGACGAAGAAACAGATCCGAATGAATCAATATATAGTAATAACAACTCTTCTCGGAAACTCAGACAGAACTGCATTCCTTACGAATATTGTTCCAGCGAAAATATATGCGGGCTCTTTCAAATTGTTTCAGGGATTTGAATTCAGGTCAAATTTTGACTGTCATAAACGAAAAAAGATACGACCGTACACAAACTGAACGGGGGGCCAGGAAAGGAGTGGGGTCAGTCTCAACAATTTCATAATTGTTTCTTTTCGTATTCTGTTTTATTTCGAGCGACAGCAAATTTATCCATAAAAATGTGACACAAGAATCTTTTTTACTGAGGACATTTTGGCCAGAAATACTTGGGCATCTCGGCGAAGCAGTTGGCATTTGGGAGTACTCCCAATCTTTTCCCTTTTAGTGTAATGGAGAGATGCATTTTACGGAAGTTTTTTGATAAATAATTTTCTCTACCAATGCAGTAGAAATGAAAAATCAAGGAAGGTCAGAAATCGTCCTTAAATCTGTAATATCCAAATGTCCCAAACATTCGTCGTTTAATTAATGACGGCAATGAGATTAAAAAAATGAAAATAGAAAAATTAAAAGTTTCGTTAGTTTAAGCACAAATCCGTCATTAGGGAAACAATTTAATTTTTTTTTTTTACTGAGAAAAATAAATAACTTTTTTTATTATTTTATCATCCAGTATTCTACAGAGGAATACATGAATAAGCAACATTATCTGAAGTCTGTAATAAAAATATACTCTTTGACAATGACTCAATTTACAGCAAAACCAAGGGAAAATAATACACAGAGACATGAGTAGGCGCTGTTATTTTACTCAGACATGACATTTGATAGGAATTACTCATTAATAATTACTTATAACAACATAAGTCCACAATACCTCGTACTCTGTGTATGGATGATGAAATGAACTAAAATTAAATAGCCTCGAAAATAGGAAACTTACAAGAATCTTTTACCAAGAGCTATTTTTTGTAACATACCTCCGTTGATTTTGTTTGAAAATATTGGTTTTTATTTTTTGTCATTCTCCTGTGGACTATTGAACTGAGGCCATTATTCGGGAATAGAAGTGTTTATTTGTCATGTCTCTGTGGATCATAAATGGTCAAAAAGAAAAAAAAGTCCAAGTTGCTTGTTCTTCTTATCGCTGAAAAGACGCTAAGCCAAGAAAACGGAAAATCTTATCCTAACCCCTAAACCCTGAGAAGACTTACAAAATATCTCCAACACATCAATCCCCAATGGTTATGAAAATTTTGGTTGGGTAGGGATTAATGAAAAAGCCTTTAAATGCTATGCCCTACAGTGCAGATATTTTCTTATTAACAACTTTTGACGGTATTAGCCTTTCCATAACTTGAATGATCCGGTACTCAACTAAAAAGATATACAGGACTGACTGTTCGGGTGAAGGATTGAAATGTTTTTATTCTCCAAAATCGAATTTCAGTAAAACATTTGACCCCCAAAATAACACCATGAATTGAGTTTGTAGTCGGTGAGAAAATGTAACTTTTTTCCTTCAGATTTGCATACTTGAAAATCATGGACATTATATTTTGGTCGGCACGAATGAAAAAGCTTCCCTTTCACTAAAACTGTTAATCACATTATCGTACAGTTCAGTAATGAAGATTAGGAAATTATTAGGAGTCTCCGTCATGCCTATTGTTTAATAATTAGAAATATTTTGTGCAACAAGACATGAAATTGACAAAGAAATCCCCGTTGAAAAGTTGCAGATATCACCGAGTGCGTCCAGTTCTGACTCAGAACAGTATTATGTTACCTCCATTATAAAGGCTATTACAACAGAGCCACAAAAAAACTACCCCTTAAATAAGCCAACATTTAGCAGAGAAAGAATGAACAGTTGAAATTAATGGGCAGTTTTAGCATTCTATTATCTTTTTAAATAACTCATTTGTTTAATTTATGAACAGAAGATGAATACGAGACTGGGCTCTGCCTAGCCAAGAATTTGCTTGAATAACCTGCAGCACACTATCAAACATGGTTTATAATGTAAAGGACAACTACATAGGGAGCATGGGGAATATCAATTTAGAAAAATGCATGCGTATTCATTCTGCCGTGCCTCTGTTGATCATTGAATAAAGGTTCTGGTGGGAAATTTGACGTCTCTATTTATTTGTGTCATGTCTATATGTATTTTGCTTAAAAATAGATGTTTACTTTTGTCATCCCTCTGTGGATCAATGAATTAATGCTATTCTTTGAAGGTAGATGCGTTTATTTGTTTTTGTCATTCCTTTGTCGATCGTGAATTAAGGTCTTTGTTTTAAAATAGACGTGTTTACTTTTGTCATGCTCCTGTGGAGTGGCTAGAATTCCTTCAGAGCCAGATCCTGACAGATTGCTCCGCACTCAAGTCTTTGCGTCAGAGTGAACAAAGTTGTTATTCCTTATTTTACCACTTTTTGTTACGTTACAATTCCATGAACTCGACCAAACACTTTATCGCAAATGAGAGCATATTCTTATGAATTTTTGCATCGATTTCTTCCAAGAAACCTAAATCAAAAAATGATACGTGGTTTCTTATAAACTTACAATAAATCTTAATATATATGTAAGTAGATTTTTACTAAGGTTCGCTTGGTCTGGTTAGTGAGTCTCCCATAGACTAATTGGCTGTTACATAAGCTTGCTAATCATCACTCTACGGCAAGTGTCCAATTAAATTGACGGGATAGGAAGGAGATTATGTTACGCCAACCTTCCAAGTGGAGTAAGTCTGCTTGGATGTCAACCTTGAAAATTGGCATTCAAAATCCTGGCTTTTACCCGTGTCCTGTCGAACGTTTTATTTGGAGAAAGTTATCCTTATAACTTCCAAAGGCTCTCCCTTGGAACGACTAAAAGTGTTATGCATATAGTGAGTACCTTAGGAGAAAGAAGTGAATTGTCATAAGACAGATATTCACTCACAAGGATCAGAGCCAGGTCAAAATATAGTTGTGTGTGGTCCGAGTTAGCACAGAATCCCATGGGCTATTCAGACTATTGATCTAATTCTTTTTGTTGTTTCTGTTTTTACCATTTTTGACCGATCCATTCTTAGACCGTCTTCGGGTGTAGAATTTGTATAGGAGATATCTTTTGCGATTTTGTTACGAGGCATTATCATTTTAAGAGTTATTTTGGCTATTGATTTCTTTTTTTTGTTGCTCATAAACAATTGATAAAAGTGTTCTATAATAAAGACACTTTATCGTGAATATAGGGTCACTCTTAAAAAATTTTTGCATCGATATTTTCCAAAGGAATTTGAATAAAAAACGATTCTCACTTTTGCAAACTTACAATAAAATTCAATGTATATGTCAATAGATATTTACTAAGGTTTGCTTAATTTGATTAGCGAGTCTCTTACAGACCAATAGGCTTTTACAGTACTATAGATAAATCCTATAGATAAATGTGTTGAGAAGTTTAAGAAGTTTAAGCGCGTATGAAATACCTTAAAACGTTGATTTACACATAAGGTTACTTTACACTCAATACATTTGTGTCTACTCTCTCATCACTTTGTATGGTGTAAACATACTTTTTAGTAACGGTTTTGCCATCTTGCAAAAGAATAAAATGCTATCGTAAGACAAGTTATCTCGTCTGTTGTACTGGTCTCACAACTTGCTTGGATGAGTAATCTCGTCCATGACAGCGAACAGGTTAAACTTTGACTCAGTATTTTCAAATTAATTCATTTTTGTGTTTTTTTCCGACTCGACCCTAAAACTTTAGCTTTTGACAAGTTCGCATAAACAAACTCCTGGCAGGAGGCCTAGCTTTAATTGCAATACAAAATAAAATCCGTTCCTGAGTTGCCCGCACGAAACTTGTGAATTGAGTCAGTGCTTTTGAAGGTGCTTCCCTATGAATAGGCTACTGTGATAATGTAAGTACGAGGTATGTCCCGTAAATGTCCAGCCATTTAATATTAACGAAAAACAGCTCATCTAGGACTATGGCATGTTAGTTCTTCGCGGAGTACCACCCTTGGAATCTCACACTCTTATTCCTGCCTCCCTTCCACTTTTCAAAACAGAAATACAATAGTGGGGCACTCAGTGGTAATCGAACTCACCAAACGAGTGAATGGACAACGAGATCAGCTTCTCAAACAGGTATTCACTCAGATTAGTCTGACACAGGCACAATAAGATTGATCTTTATAGCAATCGCGAAATGAAATTAGATTGCTAGCCTTCGCTCTGGCCATTGCTCTTACAAACCGTAATCCTGCAATTGAATGTTTTTATAACCACTCACACTTCAAGTAGATGATCCAGAATAATTCTTATTTAGAATGCCGACCCAGCGATTGGTCGTCTGTGGGAAGAACTTCGAATCTGCTTCGGTTAAAAGACCGTTATTGTAAAAAGGTAGGATAGATAATGGAGCCACGGAAACTAATTCCTGCAGCAGCACTCGACAGGGATTGAGCTCAATCTCTATGGTTTACAAGAGAAGCACACTAATCCTTATATTAGCACGGCACAGATCATGCTCACTTCCCATGGCCTACAAGAGAAGCACGCTATCCCTGTGCAATCACTAGCCAGGGATCGACCTCACTTTCTGTAAACCCTGACTGCAGTTCAGGTCATGGTTTTTTTCCTGAGCAAGTGTGGTGCACTCTGTAAAGTTGAACGCCCCACACTGGTAATCACCTGTACAACTAGCTTGTTTCACACACATGAGGCAAAGATCAAACTCACTGCATTTGTAAGCTTAGATTAGAAAAAATATAATTAAAAAAAGGAAGTTTTTTTCGTGATAAAATGTTTTTTCTAACTAATTAAACAAAGGGATTAATTGTGCAGAAAAGTTTCCTAAGCATAAAAAAAGTAGATGATAAACCATACCAGTAAGACTGAATTTCAGTGAAAATGAATCACCCTTTATAGAGTATATTTATGATTTTATGCCTTTCTCAAAAGCTCCACATTTATATGTTACGTCATTCTTCAAGCGGGAAATTCGAGAAAAAATTACATACATGCATACATTTGTTTATCCTTTTTATTTTTACATTTATTCACAACCCAATACGGTAATTGAAATTACTCTAAGTATTCGAATATACAATATGGAGATAATAATACTGAACTGAAAACATTAATTCTCAAATTTCTGAAAAAACAGTAAGCTATATTTAGGATATAGGTTGTAGTTCTATGGTATGGTTAAGATATATGTTGTATTAATAGTTATACAAATTATGCCCAAACACAATAATATAACGTGGAAGACGTGTTTTCGGGTCTCCAACAAAAGAATCAACAGGGTGTTAACTAAATTCTTCTTTTTCTTGGTCAAACAAAAAAAAGGACCTGTTAAACAAACCTACATAAAGGATTCATTCAAGAGTTCATCTATTTTTCTCTGTATTTCGTTCCATATATATATATATATATATATATATATATATATATATATATATATATATATACTATCTGTCTCGTTTGGCTTCAGGCCTTGCTATATCAGTTTTTCGCTCAAAAATCGACGAATGTGACATTCTTCTCGAATATTCAACCTGGCATGGACGGGTAATTACGCTTATAGATAACAAATAAGAAAAGAATAAGAAATATATTGAATGGAAATAGCAGATAAGAAGACATGCATCTTTGATGCTTGGTAAAAAAAAATAACAGATCAAGCATACATAACTCAATTGACATACACAAGAAATCCATGAATGCTGGTGGAATCAGCCTCTCTCGGAGACAGTTGGTATCAAAGGTAGTTGATTATTATAGAGGAGACCTAATTACCCCACTTCCCCTGGAGTAGTAAGTATACTAACTTTCAAATCGAATACAGCAAAGGTACTTCGCGAGTAGCCTGATGGTATAGATGACAATGACATTGTAAATTATAAGGTAAGTTAGAAGATTCACAGAATGAAATGAAACGTTGAGATTGATAGAGAGTATTATCACACCTATATAAACAATGATATTCGTTCCAAGTTCTAAAGTGACGTCTTCAAGGACTTTCTGTCAAAAGTAGGAAAAAGACTACACGATTCACTGCCAGGTATAATGGTGGGGGACATTACAGAAACGATACAACCCAGCCACTCCTCTGCAAATAACCTTAGCTGTTTTACTCAGAGATTCAAAGGTACAAGTGGAGGCTTTTTACGATTTTGGCTCAACTTGTTCCAATGATGAGCTTCGCAAATTCAATAAATCAGTTGCTTCCTCACAAATGCTGACATGGCTCTTGTTGAGGTGAATGACACCAATGAATTAATGCAGGGTATCGTAGATGATTTAGACCGGCGGATAATCTCCCAAAGATGGAAAAGGCCCAGATCCACTCCATGACATTATTTCTTACACTAATCGACACAAAAGCAGATCAAGACTGTGGATCACTAATACCCAGGCAAATCAAATCGAAAATGAGTAATGAGATCCCCAATGGACGAGACATTGCTAGGTATTGAGGACCATAAAAACCCACTCCTAAGAATTTGACGAAAGTTCAGGATCTACCATTGCCTGTTCTAGCACCGGCTGCAACCAGGGAAAGGGATTTTTTCATCAGAGAGGGTTTCAAAGGTGATTCAGGATACAATGGATACAATACCAAGAGCATCAGAGAAGAGAGTCAGTCATCAAAGCCAAGATCAAAGGCAATTTACTTTCCTCTCATCGACTTGGCTCCGACACCTGGGCTCTCAGCTGCCGTATGTGCAGCCAATTAATGGCGGATAGGGCTGAGGTGAAAGATGACACGGAAAGTGACATATTCCGGAAAACTCACAAGGTCAGTAGCTCGTATGGAAAATGGCAAATGGATGTTGACAAGGTAATAAGCATTGCTGACGCGCGGCTAACTGAATTTGAGATGACGCTACCTCAGTGATACAGGAATGCTATTTAATAAAGAGTTACCACCATGGCTATGATGAAAAAGGGAGTTGGCCCAGAACTTAAGTGTAGCACAGAACTGATCTCGCGTGTTATGGGATTACAAGCCAATTCTCGAGATGTAGATGTCAAAGATGTTCTTTTTCTAAGAGCTATCATCCATCCCAACAGCTGTGTTGACTCAAGGGAAATGAGGATCTGTAATATGGAAAGGTGCAACGTAGATTTGAAGATGAAAACGAAGGTTAAGGTGTACGTCGAGAGCATTGACCAGATTGACTGTACCATTCTGGATGGTTATGCGGCCCAATAAGTCGTCCCGTTGCTATCATCAAGTTAGAGCATCCAAGCTTTAGATAGATGAGACTTTCAAGCAATATAAGCAACGAAGATTGAGAACTGGAGATGCTTATCAAGTTTGATAGACACATTGAGTTTAGCACAAAATGTTCTACTCGGAAGGCTAGAGTTCTGGTAGCTGGAAGATGCTTCATTTTTCTTTCAATCCTCTAACCCCATAAATAAGTTCTCAATATCCCAGAGAAAAAGGAATACTCACTGTGACTGCAGTCACAGTTACGTGGGTGTACCAGCGCAAGGTAGTCGTGGCTGGTCAGTACCTCATCCCCACCGCGATATCAGGGGGTGGCATCACTATATCAAGACAGGATCAATAGACCACTCATGGTGAAATGAAATTGAATAGGCGTAGGCTATCTATGCCGCAACTAAGAAAGGGAATCCGGTTGGAGTTGCGACAAATGACACCGATATCTACATTAAGCTGGTGTATCACTACTGCAGCCAATCCTTCATTTCCGGCCATGACATCATTTTCTACATGTTAGGAAAGAGTCGTCATTGAGATGGGAGCTACGGTTGAAAAACTTGAAGAACTCTGTCTCGAACTCTTACCAGCTCATTCTGAGATAGCCAAGCCACTGGAAAATTTGTCATGGAATTGATGATGTGGCGTCAATTATAGAGGATAGAGTGAAGGCATGGAATGCAAGGACCAGGAGAAAACGCCAAAGCTCTGCCGCCGACGTTAGATGTCTTCAGGATAATGTAAAGAGAGTCCATCTTTAGTGTACCATCAGGAGAACGTTTTTTCATGAACTCCCGAATGCAGATCCTGCTGGGTATGGCTGGGAAAGGAATTAAGACACCAAGTCCCTCCCTGGCTGCCATACTCTCGGTGTCACGACAACCTGCACCAGATTACCATTCGATTACGGTCTCTTGTTTTTTGCGTTGCAGAAACCCCATTTAAAACCAGGACCCGTGGATGTGTATCAGTCAATTTGGTTCGTACAATGTTTTTAAGTTTCAAGTGAGTTTTCTGTGTAACAATGAACTAACAAAACAAGTACCAATCGAACATTTTGACGAAAGGGAAAGAGTCAATGAATAACTATCGATGAGTCTCGATTACCAAAATAAAATGACATCAGGTTAGTTGGACTAAAATTACACAAACTGTCGAAAGAAAGGTGTATTCTTCGAGAACAACATAAGTCATGAAAGTGTACTGTGTGTGATAGTGTCAGTACATAAAATTACGTTTTCATTTGGCAGAAGTTCATTACTTCTACCCCATGATCGATGCTAATCTGGAGTGACAATAAACTGTACTTGACTTTAATTCGTATTTTGGTTGCAGGTGTTCAGAATATGGCTCTTTTCAATCCACCACCATCATAAGTACTGAAATATTATGAAGATTGTAATAAGAATGAAAATTATGCTTGTAACACCAAAATTAAATGTATTTTTAGGTACATATCAAGTGACCCCTTTTCTGAAAAATGTCCAAAAGTCAAAAAAGGTTTGCGGGTCGAAATGTGTTAAAGAGGTATAGAATGACTGAAACCACCTTCAAAAAACTTCGTGCCCGAGGCAAATTCCAGCTGAATATATCCGTCCCTCTGGAAGACCAACAGGAATCATTTTACAAAATATTCCAAAATTTCTATGCCATAATAAAAAGGTTTTGTTTCGAACTACAACACAGAATTAGCAATTAACTTTTAGCACTCGATTCGTAAATGGTCTTATTATATTACTCATAGCGACCATCGCAAGCAAATAATCAAAATCATATTATCTAATTGTAGTATTCAAATCATTTTTATCATTTTCTCTCCTAGATTGTGTCGACCTGACGATCACGCCGCCCGTTGTGCCATGCTGTGGTAAGCAGAAAGTGAAATTGGTGTGCGCCGACCGTCGCTTTTCCGATAGAGTCTTTTCCATCTCGTTCACCCGCAATGGAAAAGATGTTCTGAAGATCACTCCCCCAAGGAATGCCGACTGGGTAGGTAACAGATTAGTATAATCTGCAATGTTTTTTATCGCTTTCTGTAATTGAAAAAGACTTGAAAAGAAAAACAAATTCTCAGGAATATATCAATATAATGAATAATGTGAATTTTTCTGTTTGTTTCTCTGTTCGTAATACATATGAGTAGGACAATTTATACTTATCCGATAAAAATATCTCCTACCCACCATTTGAAACAATGGGCTCTCTTACTTTAACGAGCTCAGTTATTTTTTAATAAAACTTCAGGCGAAATAGCTAAGACGTAAACGTTCATCTACTCTTGAAACATTTTTTAAGAAATGAACTATTGATTCTTAAATCGAGAGAATGTGAATGAACCGCTCGAACTCAACTGAAACAGGATTTTTCAAAATTTGAATGATATATATATATATATGTATATATGTACCAAAAGGGTGTTCTGCATTTCTTTTCATGGACCCCTTTAAATAGGCTGCGTGCACCATCTTCCAGTCTCTCCTACACCCTAGGCTCTGGTATATCCCACTATCATGACTTGATCTAAAATACCACTATCATCATTTTTGTGGTTTGGGGACGTGCAAAGATTTATCTCATATGTTTTATTGGTAATTGCTTCTCGCCTTTATGCCATATCGATAGCGGGAAACCTGTACATCAGTTATAACAAGTGCGTGAGTGGGGAGGAAGCTGATACCAATTCTTCATTGTACATTTGAGGTGTAAATAGAAATTCAGAATGTATTATTGAACAAATCTCATAGATTTGGCTTAATTATCGTAATTAGACAAATCTGGAATTTATCAAGTGTGAGTTTCAGACATAAATAACAAAGTGAGTAGAAAAGATAGTGATTTCTTGACGTCATGTCGTGTCAACTCTCGTTTCTGAGTTTTCGGTATTTTTGTTAGCATTGAATTTCTGTCATGAAAAATATCATTTATATTTGATAACAAGTACATATATTTTATCTATTTTTCTCTCCATATAAATCATTTTGCTAGTAAAACAGTTAATATAATAATACCATTAAACAACATAAAACATGACAAAGCAGTAGATATTCGCCTGACTGAGTTATTTACTATCCCAATTTTCAGTAGAGTTTCCCTGGACCAGTGGTCTTGGGCGTTCTGCCAGACATCAGTAGATTTTGTGATCGAATCCAATTGGCAGCAAAATATTTTTTCTTTACTTTTGAGGTCAGTGGTGGATTAACCATTAGGCTGGGTGGGCCTTTCCTTGCTTTCGTTGCTAATGGAGGATTAACCATTACGTTGAGTGGGTTTTCCTTTTGTCGAATTCTCACTTTTCAGTTTTGACTTTATTTTCGTATGTAACAATGACCTATGACAATGTCCAGAAGAAAAACGAGAGACGTCATGTATAAATGACAGTAACACAGTGACGTATGTAAAAAAACTGATGACGAATTCATTCCCAATTCTGAAGCATGGCTCAGGTTGACTTATCAGCAAATTCCTTTTACAGGAACTATTAATAAGTCAGTTGGAATGAGACACGAAGTTTTGGAATAATATTGTATGGAGAATGAATTCTGTTCTGTTTGCCTTTTAGATTTTAATGAAGCAAGGGAATGTATGTTCAGTTAGGAAACTTTTGCAAAATATCAATTCCAAAAGCATGCCTAGAAAGAAAGAGTGCATTTTCCTTCCTCACAGAAGAATTTGTAATTGTCCACTCTTAGTGAGTGTTGGTCGCGGTGCAAGGAGATGAAGGTTGTTTACATTATATGTATAATGTAAATGTGTTGCTTATGTTTTTACCATAGTAATGCATTGAAAGTCAGGAAGAAAAAGACCGTCAATGGCAATGAATTAATGTGTTAGTGAACGAATAAGTTTAGTATATATAATAATAATAATTGTTCCACGGCTTCTTTTTTTAGATTGTTAACTTTTTTATTTGTAGCATAAGACCACTTCTTCTTTCGATGTCAATAAATATAAACACCTAATTTGGGATAATCTGAAAACACAAGTTAATTCGATACGAAGTATGCTTGAAGTTATTCATTTTTTATTCCTCCAACCACAGGTCGATAAAACGATGGCTAAACGTGCCTATCTTATCAACACCAATATTTACAGCGGAAACCAAGAGGCAACTGTTTTCCTCACCGTGCCACGCGGATGGGATTCTGGCCTCTGGAAATGTGTTATCAACAAATATCCCCAGGCAGAAACATCTAACGGTGTTTGGCTTAAAGTCAGCGGTAAGAATCATTTTTCATCCTTCTTTTTCCCTCCTTTGTAATTTTTGGCAGAGCGATGATGGAGCTTTTCTGATTAGTTACCGTATTCGTTTAAAGATTTTTTTCAGACGATGTATTTCGACCAATAATTTTTTTTTTCCTGAACGGACAAGCTCACGTAGCCGAGATGCAACAGTTGTCAAAACGTG
Source organism: Thysanoteuthis rhombus (assembly GCA_963457665.1). NCBI lineage: Eukaryota > Metazoa > Mollusca > Cephalopoda > Oegopsida > Thysanoteuthidae > Thysanoteuthis > Thysanoteuthis major. The sequence continues at coordinate 30,045,651 of OY735207.1, read as the reverse complement.
ATCTTATGCATTAAGACAACTAACATTAACTAAAATCTTAAAACTCACAACAACAAAGAGCACAACACTTTCATCGCAAGCTTTTCTCTAATCCATTGGTTATTGGTTGTTTTCATCTATATGGTAAAATTTTGCAAACTTCTACATCTTAAAAGTGTTGCAATCGAAATACTTGTCGACAAAGTTGAACGCGTTGACTTGTTTGCGTCAAAAAATGAGATACGATGAAAAATATAGATATTTGTTTGCATGAATAAAGGTGTCTATTAACATATACAAGTCTTATTACTTCTGACCTTAAGCCAACGCAAAATGTATAAGAACGAGTGCAAATCGGCTACTGAAGTGAGTACGTTAAAAAAACCCAAACAGAACGCTATTTATAGCAATCTATGGGATTGGAATACATGGAATCTCACAATTTTCATTTTGGGCATTTGACACACACATACACAGAATTCTAAATGCACCCAGGTGTAATCCATACACATTATCTCTCCCTGATCCTCCATTTTGAAAGCAATGGGGATAGCAGTCTTGGAAACGGATTACCAGTGCCCAGGAGAATAACTGTAACTTCCGGTTGGTATTTGACAGTTGATTTTCACGAAGACTCTCTTAAAAAGGAAAATTTCACAGTTCCTCAACAATTAGAATTACTTTATCAAAGTGACTTGTTTTTTTTTTCTAGCGGCGATCATCCACCTTTCTACCTCAGAGGTAGCTAAATTGGACTCGGCCATTATCATGTAGTGACAAAACCCGTCAAAATACTTCAATCTCAAATCCTGAATTTCATAGCGAGCGCTTCCAACAGATTACCGCTTCCGGACCTTCCTAATACATTGCCATATACCAATCATGACTTGGACAACGTAAATAGAATAAACAATTAAACAAAATAGGGCTGCTGCAGGAATCGAATCCAGTGACTAATAGAGTAACCGCTTCAACGTAGCGTTGCTCTAACCATTGAGCTAAACAGCCGACAGTAACACCAATCTTAATAGCATTTATCTGCATGGCAATGTTTCTACGTCTTTATTATATAGCTTGTTTGAGTTCAACAGAGTCTGACGATCTTTCATTTTGGACAACGCCTTTTTCCTTATATTCTTTTTTTTTCATGAACGATCGATCACTAATGCCACCATCTCTCGTTCTTTTCTCTGCCATATCGATCTTCTTTGGCCATCAACTTTTCAATATTTAATCTAATTGTTATCTTTGCTAATTACAGGTTCTAACGCCCCCCGCTTGGATACAATGTTGGGCGTCGCTGTTTTTGCACACATGATCTGGGCTGTTGCACGCAGACATAGTTAAAATACCGTAAGTAGATCTGTTTACTGGAGCGTTTCATAAACAGACATTTAAACAGTCTTTTATTCATTTATTTTTGTTATTATTTTCAAAATATTCCATTACTTTCCCATTAAAGTTTTTTATCAACATTTTCTTAGTTTTTGTATGTTAAAGAAGATTCCCTAATTTTTACAAGTTCACCGACATTTTCCCTCATTCCGCGTCCACAATTCAACACAAGGACCAACTACAACAGACTCTGTAGTTGGAGCAAATCATTAAAATACAGAAATTAGATTTTTTGTAGCTTATAGTTCACAGGTACTCCAGCTTATCTGTTCGATTATTGTAGTCGTTAACTATCTTGTTTATTGCTTAAGAGATGCACCTCGAACAGATAGTCCTGATAAGTTGAACGGTGACCTACTTTTACTAAACCCTGAATAGACATGATGCTATTATTGTTTAGGGAATAGATCAAAAACCAGATTCAAGCCATTCAACGCTTCGCTGTCATCTGGAACAACAAGGGAAGGTTCTCAAACTAGAAGAGGGACAGTTTTATCAATCGCAAAGGTGTGGTATTCCATTATGCACAGTCCCATACACCAAAGATCACATCTGAAAAGATTGAAGACTTTGGCTGGGAAAACATTCCACACTCCACCTGATTACCACCAATTTCAGAGTTTACATAACCATCCTAATGGATTAGTTCTTAAAACACGGAAAGGGGCGGAAACTACCCTCTCCACTTTCTTTTCTTCCAAACCAAAAGTCTTTCACGAAGGCGGCATTATGAAGCTTGTGGGTCAATTCTAATTGAAGATGAATTTTCATATTCTTCAGACCCTAAATTCGGACATTACCTATGAGATGACGTGATATATGTACTTCCGTGTCTGTAGTTGGGTCAGAGTTTTTAAGTGGTTCTCCTATAGCTTGATTAATTGAGTTCCGAACATCTAATTGAATGGAATGAGTGATGCTCGTTAGATCGTTGCCATGGAAGGAAATGAGGCTATGATAATCGACAAAATGAACGCCTCGTGTGCACCTATTAATCACTGTTTATATATCATAATGCATACGTTCAGTCAATTATTTCCAAATATCTCTTAATGAGATTAAGGTAAGATTTTCAAATGGTTCTATGTTCCGCACAGAATTAGATATTATGGTACTATAAGTGTATTATTCTTGTTTTGAGGATTTAAAAACAAAACAGTTGTATCAACATGGCAAACAGTGTCGATAAAACACCGCCTCCCCTAAAGCTATGATTTTTATTTAGCTTGTTATATATATATATATATATATATATATATATATATATATATATATATATATACGAGCAGAATTTCTCAGTGTTCCCTGTGACAAAAAAACAAAACAAAACAGGTTAAGACTACAGTGAGTGGAAACAAATTCCCGAAGAAAGTTTTTGTGCTTTCAATCAATTAGACCTTAGTTACTCTTGGAAACGTGTCAGTTTTGAATCAGCAAATTTTTGTCATGTTTTAGGAGGGTTCTATTTACCATGTATCTATCATCATCATCATCATCATCATCATCATCATCATCATCATCATCATCATCATCTCTTTAGTCTGATTTTAATAATTCTCTCATTTTAATTTATTTTCTAAACATCATAAACCTTCCACCATTTTAAACATCAGGTCTGCGCATGTCTGTCTGGGAGTGTGAAAATGTTAGACCCATGCAAGCATGAAGTAAGAAATGGTGCAAGGCCCAAGAGGAGCATTTTTGCAAAAAGGCGTCTCATTCAGTAAAAAATACAGTAATGATATTTTTTTCCCAGTGTAATCGAAGCAAACTTTTCTTTCTTTGCAGATTTTCGATCCGCGATTTCCATCTTGCTTGGAGATAATTCAGCTTTTTCGAAGAGAAACAAAGAATGGGATAAGAGGAACGATTGATTGAGATGCTAAGTGACAAATCAATTGCGACAAAGACAAAAAATCAACCTTTTCTAGTTGGCTGAGTTCTCTCGTTTTGGGTTCGCCAACGCCCAGATTCCGTCAGCATTATTCGTCGCAATGCTGGGACAGGAAAATATTTGACGCACTGCCATGATCTATCAATCAATATATATTTATCATTTTTAAATAGGCTACTCTGTATCCGTATGTATATTGAGAAATAACTTTTTTTCTGTTTGTGACACATCTATGAGAATGAGCGTATACGTGTATGCATGCCCGTATAAGCAAATATACTTTTGCATGGGCAGGTCACGGTTATATACAGACGTGTGAGTAAGTGTGCGTCTGTGTCTCTGTGTGTATGTGTATGCGTGTGCATGTGCGTGTGCGTGTGTGCGTGCTTGTTTTACCCCAAGTGATTTATGGATAATAAATCTATGGTTTACTAATCAACAAGCATTGTCAGCTTTTTATCGTTTCAATAAAATCGAGAACAACAAACTTGTGTCTCGTCTTGATTTAATTTCATCGAATGAAACATTTTTGTCAAAGAACAGTCAAGAAAATTTCAAATTAATTCTCACGCCTTTTGTTGGTTGGTGATCATTAAAAAAATGCCATTTTTTGAAAAAAAAAAACAATAAACAACCAAAACAGGCCTAAGTGCTGTCGGACACGAACTAAGGGGTAAATTAAGCACAAACTTACATTCTAAATTGCATCCCATCTAAACCCTATTTTCAAAAACAAAAAAGCACTCTGAAATATATTAAAAATATGCATCCTGTCTGAATTTGATGAGGATTGGTCTAAAATTAGTGAGGGTTTGGAACTGTACAATTTACAATTAGGACCACTACATGATGCCAGAATATATCAGGTGGCCTAATTCCCACTCCATGCATGTATTGAGGGCGGGCTTCAATAGCTTCAGTACCAAAATAATCAAATAACTCAATTCTTTAGATTAAGCTTGCCAGTAAGATACATTGAAATACTTATATGTCATACATTGTTCATGTATACTTTTGTCGTATTATATCATTCGTGTTTGAGGGAATCTCATCTCCTGATTTTTCCTTCTGTACGAAATCTTTATTTTCAGAACCAAAGAGCTCTTTTCAATACCCAATTTGCCTAGTTTTGGCCTTGAAAAATACCAAAGAGTAACTGTGCACCTCCCTAAAGTGGGAAACAAATCCGTTCCCTTACCTTCGAAAGTGTTGCAAAATGCAGTGCACTTAAATCTTTGCTGCACTGATGCTGCATGTACCTCAGGTTCGTGCATGTGTATGATAGCATAACCAAATGTGTGTTCATGTGTGTACCCCGCGGTCGCACGCTTTTTATGCTTCTGTGTGTGAAGGTTGCTATTCCATATTTGACCGCACAGTCGCACGCTATATATATATATATATATATATATATATATTCAGTACTTATGAATGAAATGGCGATTTTTTACAATTTTCTTCTTGTGATTATAATATAAAATTCCACTCTATTTATGTTGATAATTAAATAATACTTTTAATCATGGGACAGTTATAATTTTCACAGGCAAGAAAGAAAAGTCTGCTGGTTCAAGTTTTTAAAGGAAAATCGATTCAATGGTTCCGTAAAAAAAACTTACTTTGGTTTAATTAAAATAACAGGGGTGGGAAGTAAAATATTGCCCTTCTTTGCAAATTTTCGTCTTTATTGGTAAAGCCTACACTAAATATCAACATACAATTTTTTTTATGGTGATTTTCAAGATATCGTCTAAAATAAATCGAAAATCTTCGAAATTCTTTTTGAAATTCTTCCTGTATTCAGACACAATTGGCATCTTCAAAATGAAATAAAGCGACGAAGAATGAATTAAAGAAATGATATCATGACTCATTTCGAGCCTAAATGTTTTTGAAAAAAATTCCTTTTGTTTCATGTGACTCGATAGGACAAAAGTGGTAATAAAGGTCAAAAGTGATTGATTGGTCAATAAACGATCGATGCAAAATGTTTTCTAAAGAGTGAGAGTCAAGGAAGGTAAAAACTTTGACGATCTGCCAAATCATTTCTTTCATTATAATTCAACAATAGTAAGACCCACTAAATAGAATATTGGGGGCAAAAATATTCTTTAAAATCGGAAAATCAATAGATAGATGGCTCACATTCTGCAACTCTATTTACTCTTATTGATATCTATATTTGAATTTCCTCAAAATTTCAAGACCTAAAGAAATGGCGGCCATGTTTATTAGATTTATTAAATGGCAAAAAATGTGTGAAACCTTGTGAATTTTTTTTGTTAAGACTAACAAATGGATTAAAAGTACATTAAATTGAAAGGATAAAAACATTCTTTCTTAGAACTGTGTGAGGCAAAACAAAACAAAACAAATACGAATCATAATTTTACATTTTAATATCTGAAAAAAAATATAAGCGATTTTTAATAGTTGAAAACATAGTGAAACATAACGCATATGTGTTTGTGCCAGGATTTTATCAACATGCATTTTTTCTTTTTCAAGTCAATTTTATCTACGTAAAGTTTGAAATATATATATATATATATATATATATATATATATATATATATATACTGGACATTATTTCATTGAAGTCATCTATCTATAATTTGAGAAATCACATATGCATGGACGTGTGTGTTAATGCACTGAGATAACTCGACAATTGACAATTGCACAAAATTGATATTTGCCAGATATGCTAGTCCATGCACCGGACACTGTAGTGTCAAGTCAGAAGTTGTTCGAAATATATATATATATATATATATATATATATATATATATATATATATATATATATATATACGTTTAGTTACATTGTAAGTAGAAGATCCTTCCTAATTTTGAAATTAATTGTTCTCAAAAGCGTAAATTAAAAAAATATTGAAACGATACTTTAAAAAAGTAAAAATTAAAATAAAAACTCTCAAATGAATATATTAAAAATCATTAAATGAACCCTAGTGACCTCGAATGACCTTCAAGTTCACGTCCTCTGTGAAAGGATGTACCCCTTTGCCAAATTTCAGCTTTCCAGGTGCAAAATTAACTTTCGGTCTCGTCGAACGGAAAGTCAGGGTCTAGTTTATTTACATTGTAAATAGAAGCCTTCTGTGAAACCTTTAGAATTCACCAATCCGAGGTCCACCGCCGTGAAAAAATGTACCAACATGCAAAATTTCAGCTTCCCACATGCAAAATTGCTTTTAAAGCATGTATGCTTGAATACATACCTTCACATTTCTGTCTGTAACTTATACGAATTCACAAGAATTGCACTGTTGAAAAGCTGAGAAGATTCACCTTTCCAATGATGTATCACATCATCTGTACAAATATTGGATTGTTGGGTTTCATAAACATATATATTGGATAGGGAATTTCATCGTGATTGTTTATCGGGTTCACGTTTTTGGCTGCAACTTTTCTTCTCGACAGATACAGATTGACAAAATATACTGTTAGAAAGCTGATAAAATTCTACTCAAACCACATATCATGTTACTTAGGGTTATTGGGGTTTTATAGAATTATATATCGAAAATAATTTTATTAGCTTCATTCAAAATGTATGCTCAACTATCAAACTTGGCCGGAAACTTTTTTGTCCAACAGATACAAATATAACAAGATACACTATTAGAGAGCGGGTAAATTCATTTTCAATATAAAATCAAATCACCTGTACAAACATAGTGATGGTAAGTAGTGATGGTCTGCAAGAAAAGTTGGCTAACCACTGCTCCATGGTGAGAACCTTCAATTGATAATCGTTAAGCTTGATTACAAGTGTGGAGCACCTAGAGAGTGGTCACAGTAATCATAGTCTGTTAGACTAGTTTGCTAACCATTGCTACACGGCAAGGTAATCTGATTAATATTTATTAAGCTCAGCTGAGTAAGGCATCAGCCAAAAAGTATGAGTCACTTAGTAGAGATTAAACTCACTTCAGTACAGGTATTCGTCGCCTTTTGAAAACTTCGCTTGATGCCACTTTACATTTACGGAAAATGCATGAAAAGGGAAAATAACGTGCAGAAATTTTGTTGCGAGCCGTTGTAGAAGCAGCTCACACTCTCTCCCTCATTCTCATACGCTACTGTCTCCAATATCTACCACCACCTAAACCTCCAGCGACTCTGCATAACATACCATCATCACCATTTTCTTGCGTCTGTAATTGTTTCTTTGCTTTACGCCATTTCGGCTTACGAAAGATTTTCTCAGAAATTATTTACTTTCTACAAGCTGGGGAAACACTCACACAGACACACAAACACACAGACACACAAGGAGGAACGCTGCTGGCCATTGGGGTACCCTAATTGCTTTGTGGAGATCCCTCCCCTAAGCGATATTTGAACTGAATGAATATATCTTACAATCTTTTCTAAGACAATGAAATAATTCAATACAATTAACTAAGGAGACAATTAAAAATAAATACAAAATATAATAAATATATGAAAATGAAAAAACAGAACTTTCACTAGAGTAAAAATAATGTTAGAAGCCAATAAAAAAATACATAGCTCTCTTCTTAATAACGTGCTATTCAATAAAATGAACACAACAGACACATAAACATATCAGCACAGAGTTTTAATGAGGAGACAACTTGCTGGTGAGGTCTTCGGCAGCCTTGGTCTTTAACAACACTCAGTGAATAGCGTCCCAGCAAACTAATTTGGCAACACTAGTTTAGTATTAGGAGAGGAAAAGTAAATTATTATTAATTTAAGCTGCCGGAGATGAAGAAAATGTAGATCCAAGTGGCAGTCTACGAATTCTGAGTCTTTTTGGCTCTGGTTTAGGGTGGTGTTAAGCTGTCATTCCTTTCGTTTCCCCGTCATTTTCTATTAGTGGAGTTCTGGTTTCTGTAGGTGGTGCTCTATTCTTCTGTCTATACAGACATAGTCTCTGTAATAGCTCATGTTGACTACTCTGTTCTTCCTCTGCTTATGCAAAACAAACCGCTTTATCTGCTTCAAGAAATCTGTGCACCAGAGGAGTTTCCCATGATAGATCATCGCACACGGGTTGTTTTGAACAGAAGATGTAAAGCTTTCATACACGGCGTACAGGTTTCAGAAGCACATATCTGCATTCAATCAGGTCATCACATGACCGCGGCTGAGCGAGTTGTGTATTGACGCCGATGACAGCAAAACCATTTAACATTCCCGTGTTATTAATGAACACAGGTATGTTTTTATGAGTTTAAGTTTCGAAGAACTCCGCTCAGCAGAGGCATCTGTAAAAGGGAGAGTTATTGCAATTCCTGGAACAATGCAGAGCGTTGGGTAAAGGTCTTGAAGTCTGTGTTTTCGCAGGGATGTCAGCAACTCCAGGACAGTTGCCTGTGACGATAGTTGTGACAGATTCATAATTTCCAGTATCATCTCAGGTCCACAAACATCAGATCTTCTTTTTGCAGTCTGCGTCACTGCACTTCAGAACAAAGACTTTTTTACGCTTATGTTTCTTAACTGAAATCGAATCTAAAAAAGATACTTTCGGAATATTTTGAGAATTAACATCAAAGGATGCACGAGTGTCACATCGTCGTTCTTTCTTCTTTCTCGTCCCCGCACCCGACCCCTGTTGCCGTTTTGGGGCCATTTTCCCTAAACTTTCTACCACACGTGTTATGTATGTGTAGTCCGACCTTGGAGCCGACAAGCTGAGTTTAGTGGCCGGCACAGACTGAAGGTAAAGCTGGGGGCACTGGGTACGCAACAAGAGAGACCGGGCATCAAAATTTATTTTATTATTTCGAGAAATTATGTACATCTTGCATTACCTTATTTATGGTTGTCTGATGCATGAATGCCTAGCACGCGCACACACACACGCGCGCACACACACACACACACACACATATATATATATATATATATATATATAAATTATATATACATATATATATATATATATTGAACAGCATGATTTTCTCAGTTCTGTCGGTCGCAACATTGGATTCTTCCAACGGGATGGGGGTATATTTTGTTGAAAAAATACTTCCTGTCCACTGTTTCAAACTAAGCACTATTCCTGGTTAACCAAATTTTTTTCTAAAAACAGAAAAAAAGCATCTCAATCCAAATATATCCGTGATGTTTCCTATTGTGATTAAGGAGTAGATCATATGAAAGAATAAATAACCAGATCAGGAAAGACGTCGTGTAGCAATGATCAGCAGGTTAACCTTGCTGGCAGTTGCTAGTGGCTCCGAATGAAGTGCGGACTTATCAATATATCTACGTATGTTGCTGATAACTTGTGCGATGATAAAGTGCTTTAGCCACACACAATCAAGAGTTGCAAGGTAGGCCATAAACGTTTATTCATCATTCAATCATCAAATTAAATTTTGCACACAGCATCTCGAGCGACTGTTCTTTCGGTGTTCACACTTTCATTAGTCTATTCTACAGCGGTATAGAGCATGGCCTCGAAGCCTGTACGCGTCCAAATCGTCGCCTTGAAAAGGGCTGGCCTTAACAACAATCAATGTATGAAAGAGCTGAATTTTTTCCAAAACATCATTCATAACATCATAAAACTGTCCAATAAACAGGCTAATTCCTGACAGAAATCGTCCCAAACACTCCATGTGGGTCGTTGAAGCTGTGTAGAAGCGAGTGAGAAGAAATCCTCACTGAAACGTGAGAAAAACTATGAAAGAGCAGAGATTGTCGGAAAACTCATTGAAAATAGAGATAAAGGATTAAGGGTTGAATGTATGTAAAAAGCAATTGTGAGATATCTTTGGTGGATGGAAATTCGACTGGTTTGTGGATTGTGTGGTTCTTGATGGTTCTAGTAGTTCTCATTGAGGAATGGGTTGGGCAAAGATGTTGGAGACAAAGGATTTTGTTTCCTCGTGGTTTGATGGTAGCGTCGACGTCACTGAAGATGTGGAAGGAGAAAAGGAGATTACGAAAAGAATGCGCGCCGAGTATGAACATAGATGCAGGGATGAAACAAAGTAAAAAGGAACACATACAAGTATATGGATGGACAAATAAGACGTACATTTAATACAGGAACCGTAATGACAGATAACGAATGAAAATGAAATACATATGATGATGACATAAATGTGATTGATCGCGTAAAGAGATGAGAAGAGATAGCGAAAAGTGGAAGCTCTGTTGTTATTGATATTACTGGCGTCGGAGTCGGAGCGGAGGTGTCTGAACTGTTTGTGAATCTACAAGGCTCGGAGCGAACCAAGGAATGATTATGGGGACCGAGTTCAGTGTGTGAGCTAAACTGCCAAGTTGTGTATGTGACAGGGGCTATTCCCTGACGCTGATAGACACTCAACAAACAGACCATGAAAAACAAAGAACACGGAGTTTTATCCATACATGTTTCCCGAAGTAAAGATAATTTGGAGAGATCGTCGTGACTATCGGATAGCAAAAAACATTGCTATTTCATTCATGGGAGTGAGAGGTGTGTGCGTGTTTGGAGCACGTAGTGAAGACATGGCTGCGTAGCTGCATAGCTGAGCATATGTGAGATGCCTCGACATTGGTGAGGTGAAATGATAACCATCTTAGAGAGGGGGAAAGAAGAGAGAAAGAGTTGCCAGCAACAAGTATTCAAGCTAAAAGCGTAACCAGCTGGGAGTGCCAGCGCCAATGAACAATTGACCATGTGCGTCCAGGGTTTTTATAGAGGTCGTCGTAGGAAGTGACGTTTTCGATATCAAGCTAAACGAAGTGTTTCGTATTCAATTCCTTATTGAAAGTATAGGGGGCGATACACAATGTTGATACATGATTTCAACAGCCTGAAAGCAAAAGTGACTCGACAGAGGGGAGAAAATAATGGAAGAAATTCAGAGGGCCGATGATACATCTGGCTCATGAAAATATTTTCCCTGTGCAGGCTGTCAGTTGCCAGAAGTCTACTGCAGTGATGGTGTGGGCTGCAGTGGTATCAGAACGGACAAAGTCTTCTTTGTTGTCTATTGAATAGGGCTTGAAAGTGAATCACCAGTTTTATCTATACTTAAAGAAAAGGTGTTACGTTGGGTAACTGAAGCCTTCGGAAAGTGTATCTTCGATCAAGATTGTGCACTTTCCTACACATCTAATATCTCTCAGGCATAGTGCGAAGAGCATTTCATGGATTATGGGACAAGAACATATAGCCTCCTTCAAGCTCGGATATCTATTCTATAGATGTCGTCGTCTGGTCTATTTTGGAGAGTGATGTTTCAAAGATCTCCAACAGCAGTGCTGTCACTCTGAAGTAAGCTCTGGTCGAATCCCAGTCAAATTTAGACAATGAAACTGTGCGTCTTTCGTTCTAGTCAGTTACCTTTCATCAAAACAAAAAGTGATTATATCAAAAAATTACTGTTTGTAGGAACTCAGTGTGGGCATGTGAAATATATGTGCTTTGTACAATACACGTATCTCGATTCAATTTTGAATAAATTAGGAAAACTGATAGGTAAATCTTTATGATGTACCCTGTAAAAGAGTTTAGTAATACGGACAACGGTGACAAATGAAGAAGAAAATCAGGAAATTGTTAAAATTAAAATAGATCAGAGGTTTTGAACCCTTTCCATTCCATACTACACTCGAAAGCTCAAAATATTTGATACCCCCCTCTCAAACTAAAAAATATAATTTTACTATATATCGTCTGGAAATTTTTTTGTTAAAAATATCAATGTATGAGCTTCAGGGTACTCAATATTTTTTGCAATTTCTTTATTGTGTGAAATTTAGTAGCAACAATGCAATTACCTCGTCGCTTTTCTGCCTCACAAAGTTGATGAGTTGAGCATTAGTAATTAATGAATTTGTTTGATTAGGAATAAACAGTATTGTATAATTAGGAATTAATCAGTCAAGTCATAATAGGTTCAGTTTTGAGCCGCAGAGAGCTTTTTGCTTCTCAAACACGAATTCTAAATTGATCCTCCAATATATTACAAATCGTTCCCTTGCGGGGTGTGCACCTCACGTTCAGAATCACTGCATTGTACGATATTAAGTCGAAATGGTCACGAGTTTCAGTGGCTTAGAATCGATATATTAGCGCTCAGTTAGGAGCAAAATATTGCTCCTGTATCAAATTAATGAGAGGAAAGAATATTTGCTGACACACAGACGCTCAGTATAGGATTAATTTCTGATGTAATTTCGCTTGTTTTGCTGCAAACGCCCAATAATTCGGTTCAATACAGGCGGAAAAACATGCTGACTACTTAACCGACTGGAAATTAGTAGATTAAATTACACATGTCGGCCAAGAACAATAATGCAATGGTTATCAGGTTAGTAACTTGGACTTTAACTTGATAAGTTCTCTTATATTATGACCCTGTTCTGGACTAAGTAGAGCTTAGTGAATAGTAAAAGATTGCTCGTAATCTTAATCCTAATTAGGTTCCAAGCTAGTACGGTCCCGTGTTAGTCTAATCTAAGCTCAATAAATATTAGGATGATGCTGAAGTCCCCGGTGCAATCTTTTGCAAAATGTTAGGGAATTCTTAGAAGTGTCCTTGAATATGATTCAACAAAAACAGAGTAAAGTCCCAAAAGACTGGAACACGGTAATCATAATGCTTCTACATAAAAAAAAGGAAAACCCAAAGACCTCAAAAACTACGGGCCTATAAACTTAATCAACTGCATCTATAAACCTTTCTCAAAAATCATCACCAACTGGATCACAAAAACACTAGATGAAAACCAACCACGGGAATAGGCTGGATTTAGAAGAAGCTACTCGACCATGGACCATCTCCGCTCAATAAATCAGCTGAAAAAGAAAGCAGCAGAATACAAAATGCTACTCGCTGTAGCATTTATAGATTTCAAGAAGGCATTCGACTCCGTGGAAATTCCCTTTGTCATGAAGGCCATCACTCAACAAGGTGTAGACCCTGTATACGTTAAAGTACTGCAACATATATACAATCACAGAAACTCCTTTATCAAGCTACATAAAGACTCTGAACCCTTCCAGCTCCAAAAACGAGTAAGACAAGGTGATACCAGCTCACCTAAACTCTTCACAGCCTGCCTTGAGATGATCTTCGGAAAGATGGACTGGGAGAATAGAGGACTCAAAATAGTCGGCAAATATCTAAGCAACCTCAGATTTGCAGATGACATCGTCCTTATCGCAAAGAAACCTGAACGACCTCCAACTAATGCTAGATGAACCAATCGAAGAAAGCAAAAGAGTTGGCCTACACATGAACTTCAGCAAAACAAAAGTCATATGCAACAAACACGTCGGGAATAAGATCATAACTGTCAAAATCGAAGATGCAAAACTGGAGAAAGTATACTACTACATCTACCTAAGACAACGAATCTTTATAAGACCCACAAAAGAAAAAGAAATTGAGCAAAGAATCACTCTAGGATGGCAAGCCCTCGGCAGAGCAAGGTCAACCTTCAAAAACAAAACAATCTCAATAATCCTGAAAAGAGGAGTATACAACTAATGCATCCACCCAATAGTCACTTATTTTTTCACTGCATGATAACAATTGTACTCAAGATGCAAATGCAGCACACCAAACAATCATGGAACTGGAATGGTAAGTTCTACCACATGCAGCGTATTCTCCAGTTATATCACTTTCAGACCACCACCTGTTATTCTCTAGGGCAACTCTCCTTGTCTGGTCAGCATTTCCAGCAAGGTTAAGTTATCAAGGAATTCCTCAAAGAATTCATCGAATCAAAACCTCGAATTGCTCTTCTGTGATGAAATGATGAATTTACCTGGAAGTTGGGGATAAGATAATAGAAAAACCTGGAAAATACTTTGATTGAAAAATAATGCTATAAATTTATAATTATTCAATAACTTTATCATAGTTTGAGTCATCAACTCACAATCAGTATTATCCGTTCGATAACCATTACCAGACTGAAAAATTACGATAAGAATAGTCTAGAATTGATAATAACAGAAAAGGGATTTCAGTCCTTTTACTTTGGATATATGACAAAAGTAATATTTATTTTAACTAAATATGCAACGAAAAGAGAGGAAGAGATTGTACGCTGACTGAACGCTATTTTCGATATTTGCCTTTTTCCATGAAAGCAAAAAAGTGGCATAAAGCAAACATTCGAACAGCGGGGAATATCTGCATAATAGACAAGTAACTGGAGAATCGCAAACGTTGCTTTTACTGAGACAAATGAAATTGTCAGTCATGGAGTAAGTTACTGTCGGAAATTAGCTTAGAAGGAATAAAGAATGACACGACTTGGTATGATCGATGATCCGCAGCAAAACAGTGATAAATGCACATACAAGATAGAAACTTTCTAGGAAACAGAGAAATTAAAATTCCATCGGACTTTAAGATTCAAATAGATCACCCAATCCAAGCCAGGAGACTAAATCTATTCATCGTCAAAAAAGGCAAGAAAGAGAAGGTTTTTGTGGTTGGGAGAATAATGGATTTCCATTCTTTCTAGATATTTTTTCTAGATAAATAGCGAGAAAATCTAGATAATTCTAGATAAAATGACATTTTCAAAATGCACCCTGCTTATTCGTTTGGCCTAAAACACAGAAAGTAGGGATCCGGGAGAAACCAAAATGCACAGGGTAAAACTTGAAATCGGTCACGGTTGCATTGACAGTCCCGAATCGGTCACGCTGAATTCATGTTCAAAGTGTAAAGACAGAAACTTGCATACATAGCCCCAACATATGCCTGAATACAATGGTTTTAAGAAGAAGCAGATTCACGTACTTAAAACAGATTTTAGATTCTTTTGAAAATCTCTGTACGTGAAGGGGATGATCAATAAAATGAGGGATTGGTTTTCCAATCTTATGAAGTGATGAACTGATCTGCCATGATTGAAACATCTTAACGTAATATATCCATGAGCATAAAAAGGCAGATTGGTTTTCTTTGGGTATTTAGAGACAAACTGACCCCTTGATAAATACATCCATATCTTTTACTTTAAGTAACAAGTCTGTAGACCAGATACACATTTTATATTTTATGTATAAAACCCCAAATTTTGTTTTAATAAAATGGTATGAAAAGAAAAATTATTATTTAATCGCTATGTTTTTATCATATTTGTTAAGAGAAAATTTTCAACTCTGTGATTGAAAAATTTTTAAAAAACAATGTGGCATTTATGTAATTAGGATCTGATGAAAATCAATCGATTCAATTTTTTAATTAATTCCCACTTGAAAGAAATTTAAAAATTGAAATATAAAGGGAAAAACATTTACTCATAGCCAGTGTCCATAACCTATGAGATAGTTTCAATTGTGAAGTCAGCATTGGGTCAATTTCCTTTGCCCATAGACCAGTTTCAATTCACGAGCTTTTGTATGACAGACAGATATTGATGACCAAAAAAGGTGAGACCAGACCTCGTTGATTCATTTCTCCTTAGATGGTTCTAACGTCCTGTTAAATTAATTAATCCAAATATGACCAAAAGTTACGATGGAAAAAAAAAACTCCCTTTGGACGGGTCGTTTAAATCTGAAATAGTTGTAAAGCTTATTATATCATTATTTAAACATTCGGAAAAAGTGTACAAATCTACTCAAACAGTGGGGATAGTTGGTACAATCTGATTGGACAAGTTAGTTATCTTGTTAGTAGGTATAGATGTGAATAATATATATTATTATATAATTAGGAAAAATTTCAAATTAGACAGAAGAATGTATTTGCGTGAAAAGTGAAATTTCACGAACATAATGACCACCTAGTGGGATAAATCGGCCTCAATCATGCTTTATAATAAGGTGGAAGATGGGGAGGGGGAAGAACAATAAGAATGACAACACCAACAACTTGTCTGAAGTTTGTTTTATAATTTTTCAGGCTTTTTTCTACTTCAATCGCATACAACTAAGCGCATCAGGTAGAACAGCTTACAGTGTATCAACCAGCCCCAAAACATGGATTTCTTCACATTCTATTGCATGAAAAAGCTCTGACAGAAGATACTTGAAATGTAGTATGTGTACTGCATATTGCCAATTCTCATTTACATTGACGATGCTATCAACAAAGCAATACAGAACGACCTAGGCACCTCTCTTTTACACTGACGGTGTAGGGTCTGGAGTCAACACGCATTGGCAAAAGCTGGTGGGCATTGTTAATGTTAAATAATGAGAGTCATTTTTTTTATCTTTTAGACTCATACTGAGTTTTATGCAAAACGATAGGTGGGGTCATTATGCACGGGCAAATGATACCAATCAAACAAGAAAGTGCAAGCACGAAGTTATGAAGAGCTCCCTCCCCCATAAACCGGGCATTTTAGACAAATCGCTTATT
Organism: Thysanoteuthis rhombus; assembly: GCA_963457665.1. Lineage (NCBI taxonomy): Eukaryota > Metazoa > Mollusca > Cephalopoda > Oegopsida > Thysanoteuthidae > Thysanoteuthis > Thysanoteuthis major. The sequence goes on along the minus strand of OY735207.1, from coordinate 30,029,040 downwards.
GGCTTTCACCTGCTTTTCAAAAATTGTTTTTATTTTCATCCTTGATATGTGTTCGTTCACAAGAAAACAGCACACACAAAAATAAAACAGAACTTTGAAATATCTATAATTTTTAATAACTAATACTTGCAAAGTTTCTTATGCTGTTTTTTGTCTTTCTGCACTATTAAAGGGGATATTTATTCTATTTGATACTACTTACTCATTCGTTATTCCGCTTCGATTAGTTGGTGATGCAGACACATTTCAACTGTTTCTATTCTAAATGTATCATTGACATACTGCTATTCATGGCTGTATACATTACTATTTGGAATAGACCAATCATACTTAACGATAGAAAATCATTGGGATCAATCAGATTAGTTGTAACACAATCTGGTTGATCCAGTTGGCAAGGTTGCTCAGTGGGGTTAGTTGGGTTCCGTTAGTTAGGTCAAGTTTTTGCTCCCATTTTTGGCTTTTTCATTACGGCGATAGTCGCTTTTATTGTAAAGAAGAAGATCTGTTAGTAGATGTCGACGTTCCAACAGACCACAGAGCAAAATTGAAAGAATGTGAAAAGCTCCAAAAATATTAGAGCCTTGCTAGAAAATTAAAAAAAAATGTAAAATATGAATGAGTTGGTTGTAGCTGTGGAAAGTTTTCACGGGCTGTCTGTGACAAAGCCTGTCGAGAGGGAAGTGGAGCCGTTACAAATTGTTGTGGCCTGCACCTTTCAGGAGGCCCATGTTCATAGAAATTAATCAACTACGATCAATCAAGTAGATATGCAGTTTAACAACTGCATAGCCCAAGCATCGCTCAGTTTACGAAGTATTTTCTGGCGGATGCCCCCTATGTAGCATTTGATACAACTCTCTTATTGATTGCATTGAAGCCATGTCTGTTGGATTTGTTTTTTAACAAATATCTCATGAAGTAGCAAACGAGTTGTTCAAACCAAAAGTTGATCGTTTTTGTTTGAAACTAAAACTTGAACAGTTTGTTTAAATGTTTACAGCATAAGAAAGATTTTCAAAGTACAGAAAACTTATAGGTTCCTGTTTGGTTGGGCCATCATCGGCTAAAATTATTTTGGACAAAAAACAAAAACAAAAACGAGAAGAAATGGTCAAGATTTGAATTGGGGGGTGGGAGCACTAAAATTCCAATATGATTTTTGGCTTATCTGCAATCTCATCCCTGCCCCCCTTCGAAGCTGTCAGGAAGCGTGGAGGCAATCTACAATTTTGTGTCAGCCTTTAAGAAAAACCATTAACCAAAATTGTCAACATAGGTTTCTTCAGTTTTCAAGCTGCTCTGGCTATGTATATACCATATGTACAGGCAGCAACTAGGGAACTAGAGAGCTGAAAATTCAAACATTTACAAAATATTGTCTAGAAAAACTTTTTTTAAAAAATCCCCTACCCCCGGAACATGTTTCTTGTGGGAGGTTCAGTCTGATGTGAGTTTAGGATAAATTGGTCCCTTAGTTTGAAAACTCGGACCTTTTTTTAGTGATCACTGCCCAACTAAATGCGAGAAAAGTTATTAATTCATTAATTGATCACCTCTTTTCCTGTTTTTCTAACAGTATGCAGTTAAAAGACATAGTTCACGTAATGGTCTCTATTGATCTAAATTTATATTTCTTAAATGAAGCGTTGTCAATCATTAATTTCTGACTAGTATTTTTGTTATCTTAATTAGAAACTGTCTACCATTGTCAGCATGTTTTTTTCTCCAGTTTTTAGGAAGTTCTGGCCGGCTATCTGTGTATGTATATATCATGCATACATGCCATACTAATGGAGCTAGGGACTTAAAATATGAACATTTACTTCTAATATTGCCTAGAAAGACGATTTTCTCAATCCTTCCCCCTTAAAAAAGTTTTTAGTGGGCATTTTATTTTCCTATGACATCCGTAGGAATGTGTTCTATTTGCATTATTATTTTTCAAAATTCTAGTTCAACGGATAAGCCGTGCATCGACTTGCAATGAACACCATTTTTTATGATGTAGCCTACATAAATATCCAAACTTCGCTTCGTTTCACATGCTCGTTTGGAAAAGTAGAGTGCTCCTATGAAAAGAAGTATTTCTTAAGCCGAAATGGTGTGAACCGGGGATGCAATTTCCATTAATCTACACTGGAACATTTTTTTGAACGTTCCCAAACCCAAAGGATGATATACTAGTCTGGGTCATCAGAGGTCATGGCAATGAGAGGGAGGGAGTGCGCTGCCTCTATAATGGTCCGCTACAAAATAAAGGCTGAACGCTATTTTCGCCATGTTCGGAAAAATGGTGTAAAGCGAACTTTCGAAAAGCAATGATTGTATTTGAATTCTATAATATGATTTTTTAGAAAAGGAAGTAAAAGCTCATCCATAGTTTAAAATGGTGGGTAAGAGATATCTTGATCAGCAAACTCGTTATCTTTAGATGGAAGGGTTCATTGTTATGGGCAGAGAATCAACAAGATCACACTGTTCATTATACAAGTAGATTTAGGCCCCACTCATTAAAAGACGATGTGATCAAATGTCCAACCTGCCAAAAATACAGCAGTATTTTGACAGCATTTAACGTGGGTGATTAGTCTTGTGCGAATTTAAAGGCGAACAACGACTGCTCAGAAACATCCTTCGCTTATTTAAACGCGGGTAGTATTTGGTGATAGCCACCGAAAATGGGAAATCTATTGAAAAATCTAGTGTTGATCTGATTGTTGATTTGTTATGGTTCGAAAAATAATTGTTTTTATTATGAGATACACTTTAACTTTTCAAAGGTCATACAACAAAGTGCGTGCAGGCACACACACACACATGCACATACACACGCGCACGCACGCATACACACACACGCATACGCATGCATACACACACACGCGCGCGCACACGCACGTGCGTGCAGACACACACACACCCACTTGCACAGAGAGGATTATATAAAAACTTTAATCCGAAATTAAAACTTCACCTTTTGGCGTGGTGCATCAACAAAGGTCAGAGAATTACGCGTTCGAGTGAACGCTAATTAGGACAGAAAGATTAAGGTCAGAGTTCGGTAAATTAAAGCAATCTTCACTTACACCGTGCAACGCGATTTTTATTCCTCAGTAGTCAGCAATACTGCCATTAATGGCCTGAACGGGGACAAAAATCCTGCGAGCAACTGAAGATGTGAAGATTGTAGAATTTTTTTTCCCACTTTTGAGACTATCATTGATTTTTTTTTGTCCAGGATTTATGCAACAAAGGTCATTTTTCCAAACGAAGAGTCTATAATAAAAGAAATGATTCATCCTATGCATTAATGTTTCTTTATTCATTATTACTTAATCCTACATCGTACGCAAGATTGATATTTTACTGGTTGGCATAGTTTCTAGCCTACACATGAACTTCAGTAAAACGAAAAGCATGTGCAATAATCATGTTGAGAATAAGAACATAACTGTCAAGATAGAAGATGTAAAACTCGGCAAGGTAGACCACTACATCTACCCATGACAACGAATCTCCATGAGACCCTCAAAAGAGGAGGAAATCAAGCGAAGAATCACTTTAGGATGGCAAGCCTTCGGCAGAGCAAGCTTAGCTTTCAAGAACCAGATGATCCCAATAATCCTAAAAAGAAGAGTATACAACCAATGCATTCTCCCGATAGTCACTTATGGAGCTGAAACATGGAACCTAAGCAAGAGACTGACCTGCAAATTGAGAAGTATGCAACATGCGCATGAGAGAATCATGCTCAACCTTACATAGAGAGATCACAAAACAGCACAGTATATAAGGAAGAAAACAGGTGTCTGTGACATCATAGAAACTATTAAAAAACTAAAATGGCAATGGGCAGGCTATGTTGCGAGAATGAAAGACAACCAATAGACATCAACACTCACAACATGGATCCCCAGAGATCACATAAAAAACCGAGGCCGACAGAACACAAGATGGAGAGATGAACTAGACAGATTCAGGAAATACTAGCTCCGCGACGCCCAAGATAGAGAATTGTGGCGAATCCTGGGGAAGGTCTATGTCCAACGACGGAAGTTAAAAGACCGATGATGATGATGATGATGATGATGATGCAACTTAGAGGGAACACTGATTGTAAACCATTATTGTCAACCATTATTATCAACCATTATTATCAACCATTATTATTATTATACCAGTACAGACCACTAATGCTACCGATGCAAAACTAAAACAAACATGGCACCGGAGATATCTGGATAGAGAATAGCTTTTTTAGGGCTAGATTTTTGTAAGCCATCTGCAAGCTATCGAAGCTCTTGTAGCTCAGATGACAAAGTAACTGGTACAATCAAGAAGGCTTCCCTGGCGTAAGTTCAAGTCAGTGAGAGCTCATTTTTTATTTCCTATCCAAACTGTTCACTTACAGTTGTAGGTCAATGTTCTGAGTCGTGATGGAAAATAAAGATCTAAACAAATAAGACAAAGGAAAATAGTTGTCAAAATATCAATACTAATGGTTTACAATCCTTCGGCTAATAATAATAAACAATAAACGACGATTTTTTTATACTGATACTACCAGCACAAAAACCAAAACAGACATAGCGTTGGAGAGATCGGGGTGAAGGGTACATTTAATCTTCTGCAAGCCATCGAAGCTCTCGTAGCTCAGACAAACTGGTGCATTCAACATAGCTTCCCTGTGGCAAAAAGGACTTGAGTTTGAGTCTCACCGAGATTTTATTCTTCATGTCCAATATTCACTGATTACTGACTGCTGTCGTAGATTGACGGCCTAGGTCTAGTTGTGATAAATAACGACTTAAAACATTATGATGAAGCAAAATAGTAATTAAAAAATTGTTGACAGCTAAAAACTTGTTTTTCTTTTCAATACTTCGACCAATCTAAAAAAAAAATCAAACTGATCAATGATTCTTTCGGACTTGCATCAAATCGAGATTGAGATTCTGGTCGAATTCCTATCGGCCAAAAATCTTGGTCTTTGAAGACCAATCGAAACTTAGTAAGGGAAAAACACCGAAGATGAATAGAGAGAAAATATCTCTGTTATCCAATAAAGATCATAAACATGATAGCCTTACTCTGTCAGTCAATAATGCTAACATTAATTGCTGGCCACTTTCTGATTTTCTGTACATTTTTAAGTAAATTCATTAGCAATCTATATATGTTACACGTATAATTGCCCTATTCTGTTGGTAATTCTTGCATTCATTTCAGACTACTGACAATCCCTCTTCCTAACTCTCAATGTACAACATACTGACTGAGTGTCGAAAATTACCAAAACAAAAATTGAAGATAAAAGAGATTACGAAATTCGGTGTTTAATCATTCATTTCTTTATTGCCGGAAATATTTAGCTTGTTACTGCAGAAACTATATAAGTAAATATGTGAGTGATATCACGTGTTATATAAATCGATAGGAATTAAATATTGTTCAAAGCTAAAATATTGTTGTGATTGGGTCATTCTTGCAACAAACAGTATTTAGCCTTAGACAACTCCAAGTTACTTCTTCCGCGGCCTAACCATAGGAAAATGTTACGAGTCTAATTAAAAAGATCGAGTACAGAAAAATGAAAGAACAAAAGTGTTTTAAATTCCTTCGTTAAGACTTTGAATAGTCAGAATTACGCGTTTAAGTAAATCACACACACGTACAAATTAATGCACGTCTATATTTTTCTCCGTTATAAAAAATCTCTCTCCATTTATCTTCATCTACACCAATTAATTTATTTTCATATATAAATGAAATGGGTATGTATGTATGTATGTATGTATGTATCGAACAAGCCTTGGTATGGAGATTGATAACGAGTGTCTGAGAACGAATTTTCTATATTTGGGGATAAACAGTGTATTTTATCATATTAAATCAATCCCCAACTTTGGAGATTTGCGTAACATGATTTTGCTGACGCTAGGGTTATTTCCTTGACGAGCACGGTTCATAAAGAACTTCAATAGTCAAGGCTCAAAGTACAACCTGTTGAGCTGTTGCCAGACAAATGTTTAACCAGCCCAATAGTAAGCATGAAATTGCATGAAAAGAGCTGAGTTCAGTTCATTAGATACATTAAAGGGGCACTCATCTATTCTACAGATAACCGAATTGTAGTGGGCCAGATTATCGTGGTGAAGCAGAACGTAGGGAGATATGGATTCATGCCCTTCTCAAGTGCATCAGTGGAACATGAACATTAACCTCAGCTAGAATGAGAACATTGGTCTAACCTTCACCCCCACAGCTTTCTGATGTCACAACCTGGGCTGATAAGGTAGTTATGATAGAGTGATTCGCCCAAATGTTCACTTACATTCTTCTCTGGTATACCAGTGATGAGACATTTTGTCTAGGTATCTAAGTCAGAACGCAGGGGGGATTGGAGTCATGCTTTTCACAAAGGCATAACCAATATCAGCATGCATTTCAATTCGGTTTGCTGATTGTGTTTTCCGTGCTAATAACCGTTACGTTACCTCCACATATGCCGTTAATATACAATTAATAATTGAACTAAGGTAAGGATATGTGACGAAAACTGCTACTGATAATTGATGTCGATCTTCCTCATATATTGACATTGTATTGCAGGTAAATGAATTTTATCTTTATCGACATTTTTGATTAATTGACTGAGTCTTAACAGATTGTCGATAAAAAAAGTTTACGTCATCATCATCATCATCATCATCATCATCATCATCATCATCATCATCATCATCATCATCATCATCATCATCAGTATTTTAAAGTCCATCGTTGGACATAGACCTTCCTTAAGATTCACCACACCTCTTTATCGTGGGCGTCACGGAGCCAATACTTTCTGAATTTGTCTAGTTCGTCTCTCCATCTTGTATCCCAACGGCCTCGGTTGCGAATGTGATCTCTGGAGATCCATGTTGTGAGTCGTGATGTCCATTAGTTGTCTGTCATTCTTACAACGTGGACAGTCCATTGCCATTTGAGTTTTCTAATGGATTCTATGATGTCTCGGACTCCTGTTTTCTCCTCGATAAATTGTGCTATCTTGAGATCTCTTCATGTGAGGTTGAGCATAATTCTTTCATGTGCACGTTGCATGCTTCTCAGTTTGTAGGTCTGTCTCTTGGTTAGGTTCCATGTTTCAGCTACATTAGTGACTAGCAAGAGGATGCATTGGCTGTTTACCCTTCTTTTTAGGATTAATGGGATCTTCTTGGTTTTTAAGGTTGAGCTCGTTTTGTTGAAGGCTTGCCATCCAAGAGTGATTCTTTGCTTGATTTCTTCTTCACTTGAAGGTCTCATGGAGATTTGTTGTCCTCGGTAGATGTATACGTAGTGGTCAACTTTCACGAGTTCAGCGTTTTCGATTTTGATCGTTTTGCTTTTATTTCCGACATGATTGTGTCACATGACCTTTGTTTTGCTGGAGTTCATGTGTGGGCCGACTTTCTTCGTTTAGTTCATGTAGCATTAGTTGGAGGTCGTGTAGGTCCTCTGCAAAAAGAGTGATGTCGTCTGTAAATGTAAGGTTGCTCAAATATTCACTGTCTATTGTGATTCCTTTTTTTTCACAATCTAGGTTTCTGAACATCATTCCAAAGCAGCTGTAAAGAGTTTGGGTGAACTGGCATTGCCTTGTCTTACCCCTTTTCGGAGCTGAAAGGGCTTCGAGTCTTTATTTAGCCTGGTAAGGGAGCTGCTGCTGTGACTATGTATGTATATATATTGCAGTACTTTGTCCATGGTCGAGTAGTTTCTGCTAAATCCAGCGTGTTCCCGTGGTTGGTTTTCACCTAGTGCTTTTGTGATTCCGTTCGTGATGATTTTTGTGAAAAGTTTGTAGATAAATCATATTTACTCTTGATACTGCTTATGAGCTATCAGGACTAGGATGTTGTTTACAAGTAGGTGTGTATATAGTATTATTGCAGGCGTTTTTCAGATCTACTATCTTCAGCTGTCTTTACTCAGGTGCTTTAGCGTAACCGATGAGGATTTACTGAGACTCGGTATTGGTATGCACTGAGACCCAGGATTCGTCCTGTGGCCTTTAAAATTAATCTTGCCCAATCTTAGAGGATCAGTTATTCCTAGGTCATCAAAATAGAGGGTTTGGCTCGTCTTGACCCCTTTGCAACATTAATTGATGGGTGTAGAGCGATTTTTGGAGCTGCCCGCATGCAGGTCCCCACATTAAGTCAACTTTGTGTCGTCCTGATTTCATGGGGAAGCTACTTAAATAGAGATCAATTTTCTTCGGCAGCTCATGTACTAAAATTGGAACGATACAGAAAATATATGATATTTCCTATAATATACATTGGTAATAATCCAAACGTAAGGACATGTAACCAAAACTGTTGCCTTCAAGTGGAAGAGTCTATTGATAAATAAACAGAAAAGAATGGCATTGTTCATTAGATATACTAGTCAAATAACCCGTCCTGCGGCTAGTTTTAAATAAAAGCAGAAACCAAGATGGATGGTTTGTTTGAATTTCAATTTTTTTGTAAATATATTTCAATTGTAGCCAGAACGGGCATGTTGCCGACGGACTTTCCACCGAATGGACACACAAATGAATGAGTATACGGCGTTTTTGATTCTGAGAGACTTTCGTCTTGTGTTTAATATCTAGTATCTCGTCAGTTTACACAATACCATTCCTGTTGCTACCTGTTCAATCGTCACATTCCAGTCCGACTGCTCTTCCTTTATGACACTCTCTGAGAGAAAAGAAGTATTTTCCTAATGGAAGTTTTCTCGGCTTTAAGCATTCTACTCGCTCGGCAACTCAAGAACATCGCATAGACTCAATGGAATTCCCAATTTCATTGCTAATTTAAGCTGGCTCCGAGCGTATGAGATATTGTGAAGCGATTGTACGGTTATTTATCTATGACTTTTATATTTGAATGCATATAAGAAGCTAATTTTAAATGATGTACGTGAAATATAAAATAAGATAGATATTGAAAGATCTTCCCCCTAAAATCAAGGGAGGTAAATCAAATAAGGAAATACTGAAAATTATCGACAAAATTGAATAGCGAGCAGGCATTGACATCAAAACGGGCAGTGTGCCCAATCTGTTGCAGTGACATACATAACACAGTAAATGCAATACAATAACACAAGGGTCCAGATTGCAAACCCTCTAAACGCATTGAATTTGAAACATAATCACATAGATACAACACATTAAAACACTAACATACAAGGAATTGGTCAACAGTCCATTTAGAAATAATATAAACACACACATACCAACCCTGTGAGAAAAGAAAAAGAAGTCTCACCCATCATCAACCAAAAGATTAAAATGAAAAACGACACACACTTCTTCCACCCTGCCCTGCATATATGAACATCTACCCAGTAAATGCTTGACACCACCACTCCATTCAAAAGAACAAAAAAGTCCAACCTTTTCTGAGAACTGAGCATTTTCATCCGGACCTCACATCTCACTATCCTTTCTCATCTAAAACAAACCAAACACCCACAGAGACAGAAAATAAAGACCCTCTGACAGATCGTGACTTCAGACCAAACTTGACTCTCGCCTCCACAGATACAAACAACCCCCTTCCTCCGCTCCTACTTAAACAGCCAACAACACAGAAATATCCCCATTTCTCAACCCGACCTGAAATCTTCTCTGCAAGTTATCTCTGAAAAAGATTACTGCCACCCGTTGTAATGCATCAAAACATGCCTACGTGATAATGAACATTTTCGTGATATAACATCTGCTTCCCTCTTGAGTCTTTTCTCTTCACCTTCTAATTCTCCCTTTCATCAACATTCTGTCGGATCTCTTCACACCCACGAAACATACATCTATACATATAAAATAAATACTTTTGGAATCCTTGCAACAAATTTGTTTCACGCTAAACTCTGATTACCAAGTGAGTCCTAATAAAAGATCAACATGAGATCTTATATATTCCGTCTCATACCATGAATATTCTCCAGCATTCCAGATTTTATTTTATCTTTATATATATATATATATATACATATATATATATATATATATATATATATAAATATATATATATATATATATATATATATATATATACCGTTCTGCATTCTGGATTTGAAATTTAAAAAAATATACATGTGTTACAGTTATTAGCCGATGATCTAGAAAATATTGATGGTATCTAATACTGTTAAAAGTTAAATTATCACTTTAAGGTTAGATAGTTACATATATTTATGATATATTTATGAGGGAGATTACTTTGATATGCGGTGTTATTTTTTTATTTTTTTAGTCGTTTAAGTTGCCATTCGATATTCTATTATTATCTTACATACTTTAATGAAAAAAATTACCCTTGTGTCTGCATTTAGCTTCTTATTCGTTTTTTGTCCCCAGGTACATTTTTGTTGGGAAAATCGATCGCATTGAGCTTTTCTTCGTGAGAGAGGTAGCATTTTTACGGTTATTTTGGGAAAGTGGTGTATTATCAGTTCCAATTCAATTAATTGTCTTTTTTTCTTCTTTTCAGACATATTTGGATAAAGATGTGCATGTTTTGTATTCTTCCTTTTGGAAGGAATGTCTGTAGTTATTGAACTTGATCTAAAACCTAGTGAATAACGCCCCTTCATAGAAGTTTGATTCATTAGGTTTTACGGTGGTATTCAGCATGGTCTTATAAATCATATTAACTAGATTATATTTCTGACCGATTGGGCGAAATTCAGTATTTCTACAATTACAACATGTGTATTTTCATTTTTTTGTTGTTGTCTGTTCATAATTATTCTATTATGTGATTTAATAATTTTAGCTGTGTTATCGGTGGATGAATTGCTAACTTTAGGGTATTTTTGATGTTTAGTACTCATGTTTAAGAAAAATTTTCCAATACTATTTTTCACATTTGAATTATAAGTTGGATTAAACCATAACGTGTTTCTTTTTCTATTTTTATAGGAATTGTATTCTAATTTAGGGTGCAACTTGGTTAGATCTAAAATGGCTGTGTATGATTCTTTTATGTTGTCAAATATTTTTTTCTTATCCGCAGAAATGTTATGTAATCTTTTACCTATGGAAATAAGTATTTGTTTAAGGATGCATAGTTAGAATTTGAGTGTAAATATGGTGGAGTGCTATTATCCTTTCTAAAAGGTGTCTACAAAATTACTTCTTTCAACTGTGTTGATTTTTATTTTAAACCCAAGGTCTTTGATATTTTTAATCAATTCTTTTATTTTATCGTTTTTTTTTTATTCACGTTTTTAATGTAATAAGTCAGTCATCTCCATATATGCCCATCTTGTTTTTCTCTGTTATATTGTTTATGATATTTAGAATGTATATTCCCATCAGTTCCATCTGAGTTGTATTTTTCGTCATTTTAAAATAGTAAGTTTTTCTGCAGTGATTACTTATTCTGTCGTCATTTTCTCTGATGTTTTTGTTTTGTTTTGCAAAAGAAATCGTTTTGTCCTGAGTTTCCTCTTTGGTTGATGGGTGGTAGTCTGATATCGAATTGGATAAATTCCGTTTAATTTTTATCCTCAATAACTTCGAACTATATATATATGTATAAGTTTTCTCAGTTAGACTCCTCGGGGCTGTGATTTACTCATGCGTCTGTGTGACTTCATCGTTTCTCAATAACCAATTCGATTTTCGTGTTGTTATCTATTGTATGAAGCACACGGGTCGGTCTTACGTTCACACATTCTCTCTCTCTCTCTCTCCACGTCGGCTCCAACCGACAGATGATCAATCCGCTTCATAACAGTTTCAGTAGTAATGCTTCTGGCAATGTTGATTATTCTGGCGAACTATTTAGCAAGTGAGCCATGATCATCGCTTATCAGATTACAGTTGCCCGAATTGAGATTAGCATTGATCTTAATCAAAACGATCAAATGGAATCAAAGGCAGTCTTAATGCTTTTTTTTTCGTAATTGGAAACACGTACATAACTGACTATTTTCTAGCAATATAATCCGTGGAATCACAGCACGTTTTGAAACTCGCACCATTAGTTTGTGGATCTGCCACGAGAATTCTTCGATTCGATTTCAAACAACTATTTCGGGAAAATTGACTAAAATAGCAATAAGACTAAATGTTTCCAAGAGCTATATATTAGTAAATTTCTCAGTTTAAAAAAAAGATAAACAGAATTTATTTCTTCTAAATCGGAGTGTATTTTGCCTGAAAAATTCAAATGAAAATTAAAAGGCTAGTTCAAACCAACATTTTTCCTATTTCAAAGATAAGAGGAAAAAGTGAAAATAAGATCAAGCATGAGGAAAAATACTTCGTGCAATTAGAAGTTTTTAGTCAAAGAACACAACGATTCAAAATTCAAACAAACTTCAAGAAAGTAATTTAATTAGACCAAAAAGTTTATGTGCTACAGATTCGTTAATTACCGTTTGTTTCTCAAAATTCTGAAGTAAGATATTTCTCCCAAACTTCAATGTCTTTGTTTGAAAAAAGGTAAACAGAATCTATTTCTTTCAAATAGGAGTGTCTTTTGCCTAAAAATATCTTATGAGAATTAAGAGGCCAGTGTAAACCAATGTTTATCGTATTTCCAGGACAAAGCGAAAAGATATATTTTTTTGGGGGGGGGGGGGGGTATTTCCAAAGACAAAAATAATCTGTAATTCTGTAGAGTTAGAAGGGCAACAACTCATAACCTTGAGCTAGTCAAATAATTGTGTTACCTCCCTTGAATTTTTGGCTGGGATGTTTAATCTGCTGGGATGGCTCGAATAAAAAGTAGCACTGGGATAAAATTGCCCTCGATTTTAAATATTCGTGGAAACCTTTCTACTACACAAATATATTTCACCAAGAAACAAGACATCAGATGTCATGGGAAGAGGCTGATTATCAAATTTTATTAAATGACTTCTTTCCACGCAGAATAAAAAATTATCCCGACAATAAATTTTCGGAAAACCAAATTGCAATTTTATCATTGATAATAAATTTTAATCAAACAAAATCATTTTCTATCAATAATTTTGACTAGTTTTCATTTTATTTGACTATGAAATTTCGTAAAACCAGATCATATTCTTTTCATTTTCTTGATAATTTTCGTAAAACTAAATCGTATTTTTACTATTAATTTTCATTTCATTTTTTATGACAACGAGTAAACAGTGCGATTGGAAATAAACAGAATTACGGTCCGAGTTAATGTTGTAACGAAAAGCAACTAAAAATTGACATGAAGGTAAGAGCTAGTCAAAATTAGTTAAAAAAAATATTGTAACAATATTTCATCAAATATTGAAAAAATTAAATAAATCGCATTTGTTTATGTATGTAAAACTGGTGAAGACTCAAAATGCGTTCTTCTCCAATACGGGGTGCCATTTCCATAACTGATCTGAATTAGAATTTCCCCCAATATTCTTACAAAAGATTTCTAAAAAATAAATAAATAAATTAATAAATAAAAAAAAAAAAATTTTTAACAAATCTTGTGTGTTTTTTTTATCACATATTGACGAAAATAAGTTAATAAAACAGAAATAGTAGCGAAAGCCTTTCGTTTCTATTTTCTAAATTGGGTCTCTTTTTTTAAATTGAAGTTGAAAGTAATAACAGATAGTCACTGACTTACGATATTTCGAAGTTACCGGAATATTTTTTCTTTGAAATTGTAAATAAAACTAAATAAACAGCCTTAATCCATTTCATGCTGCAAGGAAATCTACAACGCATCCGAGTTGAGATTTTTTCGACTAACGATTTTACCTTCGGACCCTAACTCGGCCTGCGACGGTCTTTTTTTTTTTCAATTAGATTAAGTATTGTAAGCAATTATTTTGGATTACTATTCACGTTCGTCCGATTTTTGGTAGTTGTTTTTAGGTTGGAATTCGTTTTACCAGTAAGAACCGTTAATCGTATTAAATTTTTCCCCGAACAAATTTTTGTGCTTCAATCAATATGACCTCCATGCTGATTTCCGTCCGTTGTATGACCGCCTGAGATCATTTTCCAAAACACGAAAATTTCTCTGAAAATCAAAACTATAATTCTTGGTTCACAGGGCCCTTGTCCCGGTAGGCTATAAAAATTGCGATTTCGATTCCATGAGTAGTCTCGATACAAAATCAGCAGACGACTTATTGTTATTTTTCTGGTGGTTGAAGGTTACGATCGGGGTCCATTGGTTTCTGGTTTCTCGGTCGTCTCAGTCAGTCAATAGCAGTTTCGTCATGCGGATGTTTCGTAGACAACCTTTTTGGCAAGATGATGTTTTGCCGACTTGGCTTTTCGCTGAATATTTTTTTTTGATATCATTCTCAGGTTATACAACGGGAAAAAAACTGAAATTTCTAGAAAATTCTATTTTACATCTCACAATATTGGAAGAATAAGATGATATAAAACATTATGCTATGAAATGAATCGAGAGAAATAATCATGCTGACATCGACACCTTGATTTTAAAAAACTTGGTTAAAATTGAAAAAAAGAAAAGAAAAGTTCTTTAGTTTTCCTGGTTTCGAAGTCAATTTTTGTTTATTTTTATTATCGACAACATACATACACCGTATTTGAGAAGTTAACAAATAAAACTTTTGTATACTATTTTTTTTCATCAGACGTTAGGTTTCTGTTGGAAAATCTTTTTATAATTCTTATGAAATATATAAGCATGAATTAAACTTATCCATAAAGCAGGTTTTTAAATGTTTAATTTCACATTCATGTCAATAACATTATATCTTCGAAGAATGTATCTCTCCTCAACAAAGATTAACTGTTCTGTCAAGAATGTTTAATTAGAAATCTGTCAGAGATAAGGTGGGCCTCCGAAAATTGATTCAAAGAAAATCAGTCAATCTAATGATTAACTGAGTGAATTTAGAAAAAGAACTAAAAAGGCATTGAAAATTACGTTTGTTACGGCAGTGGTGTCTGCATGTTCCAAATTTCTAAGTTGGTGTTTTACATCAAAATTTGGATTATTTTGGTTGCATTTAGATATTAGACATTGATTTGCAAGTATTGGATATAAATTTAGATTTTTTTAAAATGAGGCTCATTTATTTAGAAAGATATTTCGGTAAAATCGTGATATTTTGGCTGAATTGTCGTTTTGGTTTGCTGACCCCAAAATTTCGTTCGGCTATAAAATGGCTAACTTTGGCTACAAAATTGGTGAACCCAAATCCCCGGTTTTAACAGACTCAATCTAAACACAACAGACAAGTGTTTTTATTGGTTGGAGTGGGGGTTACAGTTAGTGTTATGACTGTATGATAACATATTTGATAGGCTTAGAGGAGTAGGATGGCATAGGATTATAACTTGTTTTTTTTTTAATTACATAAGATTTAATTTTAAATGATGACCTTCAGTTATAAGATATTGTTTTTAGATGTTGAAAAAAAAAACCAACATAATTTCTATATCTTCCGTTACCCAGAACCGGCTTTAATTTATGGACTGTCTATTTTGAACCATGGCATTTACTGTGACAAAATGTGGTGCCAGGAAGTTGCTCAAAAGTGGATATGTGTGCCTTATTGATGAAGAAAGAAAAGAAGTCAAATATTGGTGATATGAAGAGAGGGGATATTGTAGAGGTTGTCTTGTAACGATGTACGATCTTCTGCTGGATGAACCATATTCTCATTCACATCCACCAGGAGCGAGCCGATTAATTGCGTTGGAAACAATTCAAAAGATGAAAGGGAGAGCTGCTTACACCAAAGAGATCAATAGCACCAAGATTCAAAACTGTACAACTTATTTCCCTAGAAGCAAATTGTTATCTTCCCAAAATAGAAAATTCTTTCTGAATGATTAGAAATTTCTCTAATGGGAACCAAATGACTGACGACTTGAGAATAACTTTGCAAGTGGAAGGATTTTCGCAGTATGAAGAAGGGGACATTATTATTCAGGAAACTCATGAAAAACCTTTATTTGCTGGCAGAAAGCCATCATTGGTTTTGTGATGGCACTTTTGAAACTGCTCCTATAGAATATCAATTGTATACGATCCATGCTCTTTAAAATCACACTACTTGACCTGTTTCTGTGACTTCCTTCTGAGAAAGCTGTAATCAGCAATATAGAGAAAAATGCTTTGATTATAAAATGCATTCTGGCATTGGCTTTTTTTCCTAGCTGTGGTGTCATTGACAAATTCAACAACCTGATGGTGTCATTCAACAAAGAAACAGATGGAATTTTGAGCAATTTTCTCTTTTCTTTTGAAAGCACGTGGTTTGAAGCCATTCAAAGAGGAAGGAGAATAAAGCCTTGTTTCAATATTGAAAGGTGGAATGTAGCAGATGGAACAGTGACTGGGCTACTAAGAACCAACAACTCAGCCGAAGGTTGGCATCATGGATTCCAATAGAGGGTAGTATATCAGCCACCACAATCTATGCTGCTTGGTGGCTATATAGAGAAAAGAAGTTACTAGGCTGGTATTTTGCCAAGGAATAGTTCAAAGAAAATCTATCAAATTATTGATGAAAGATTAAAGAAACTGAAGAATATGAGAATCTGGAAATTCTATGTTATTTACAGTGTATTACTAAATGTTTATCCTTTTTCAATGAAGCTAAGTGTATAAATTGCATAATGAACAAATTTGCTTTAAAATTCTTAAAAATGTTTGAAACATCTATCAGTTTTTATTTTGCTTATATAAATTATGATTGATAAAAATTTCACTCCAAAACATTCCCATTATACTTTAGAAATAATGGAAATTTATCTCTATTTTATCGCTACATTTGACCCCTTGAAGTGGAAAAGCTGTCTTTTGAGGTAGGGGTAGGGAAGTTCTCTTTAATTTTGATACCTCAAAGAGAGGGAAAAAAATACTCCTTCATTTTCAAACCCTTAAAGGGAGGAAAAGGTTTCCTTTCACTTTTGACCCCTCGGAGGTGGGAAGTATTTTGACATTATAATTACTTTGGAAATTGAACTTCCACCTTTAAGTCCCTCAAAAAATTGTTCATTCTGAAAACTTTTTACCCTAAAATCTTTGGCTAGTTTCATTGAGTATACATGTCAATCTGAAATGATTAGATGTTACATGTATTTAGGTATAATGCTGGTTAATGGTTCCGGGTTAATGTTGGTTCATAAACTAAATATTAAAGACTTATGCGACAACTGCTACTGATACTACTGCATTACGGAACAAACAGAGTAGAGAACTTGAACTGTAAGCTTACTTTTAGGGTTTGGGTTGAAAGAAACAACAAATTTATTTTTCTTAATCGTAAAACTAAAAGAATATACACTGACAATCAACAATACAAATTCATCAAACAAATTTTGTTTTGATCTCTGACACTCTAGATTTCCGCAAATCCAATTTTATAATTATGTTATTACTTGCAACCCCAACCCTTGATCAAAACTGAAAATAATGATAATTTTCAAAATGATTGTAATTGGTTACTTCCCTCTGATATTTACTTTGAAAACCAAGCTCAAACCTTTTACAAACGTCTGTATCAGAATGGGGTATTATAAATACTCAAGTTCATTATTAGCGGCAACCAGGAAATATTCAGTTTCCCTCATGTGTTGACTCACGGTGAAATGCTTTCAGTTTATACGAAAATCTCCAACGTCACAGGTTGAAAAAGCACCATCTAAATTTTTTGAAATAAACAACTACTCATGTCTGCCATGTTGGATTAGCACCGAGACAAACAATGTCAGATCAAATAGATAAATAAAGACAAATGCAGACACATTGAAAACATACATTTAAAGAAAGAATTGCCTACATACATTGAAGATTGAAGAATGTAAAAATCATTTAATGGATGGTCATTTCAGCCGGTAGAATTAAGTTTTAGAAAAAAGGTAGCAACAAAACGTAATTAGTTGCTAGAAATAGAATAGAAATAGGATTGGAACACGTGACACATCAAATATAATGCCGTTTGCTTTACCTGTCGTGGAGCCTGATAAGCACTATCTTGAATAAGTGTTGATATTAGCAGACGAGACGAGGTTATTAAAGGCTGTTGGCTCAGGTTAGGCGTAGAGGAGTGAACGGGATGAAGGAGGAAAGGCAGACAGCGTAAGACGCCAGAAAGATTTTATGAATTCTCAACATTAATAGAGGTTGTTGGCAAGAATCAATATGTCAGTCATGAGATAGAAAAGAAATATGCTGGTCAAAAACGACTGAGACCTTAGCCAGCTACGAAGGCCATGAAAGGTTACTGTCCCAAAGACAAGGGCTTCATGTCAACTCATGCCAAGCTCAGAAGTGAGCACAGTAGAAGCTGAAATTAGGGCTTTCATAGCTAATGGTTAAAAGGTAAAGATGTAGGACAGCTTTTCCCTGTTTCAGTTTTGTTCCTATTTCAGCTAAGTTGAAGTGGGGCATTACAATGTCAAATTTGGTTTAGGTTTTCATAGTGTGACAGACAGATACACACAGACGTTTCTCATGTATTTATAAGATATTTGTTTCACCATCCTGTTCTTCTAATGTTATTATTCAAGATCTGAAATAAAATTATTTTAGAGAAATTTCATTTTTTTTCTGGATAAGAGACAATATTTCTGTTGGCAAAAGAATACTGAAATAGAATATAAGATAAAATTCATTTTATATCAAGTGGAATAAATCCAAAATATTTGGGCAAGCATTGGTTTGATGACCCAAATTTTTGTTTCCTTAGACTAAAATTTGGGCTTTTTTCTTTTGAACAAAGTCAGGAAAAAACTCAATTTTAATTATGTTTTTAAAATAGGGTGTTGATGTTGGCTGGATTATTTTAAAGAAATTTCTGTGTTTTTTTTTTGTTCTTTTGTTCTAAATGGTACAAAAAGAAAAAGTATTCAATGAAACAGCAGTTGGCATAAGGCCTAATCAGCAAAATGTCACTGAATCAAAAGGTTTTCACAAAGCATCTGCATGACAAAACTGCTGTCTGCGAACTTTGTGTCAGGGTTGCCAGGTTGAGATCTGAATTTTTAGCAGAACAATACACACACAAACACATACATAAAAAAGCCAAAAAGTCAGGGTCCAGTTTTAGATGATGTATACATTGTAAATTGAACACCCACTTCAGAGCCAATGAGTTGAATTCAGCTCCTAATATAGCTCTCTGAATTAATCTCAACTTTTTTAAAGCATATTTTATTATATATGTGGCTTTGCATTTTTCAACTGCACTTAGTAAGTTTTCTATTTTCAGTCTAAGAAGAACAATCTAATGACTTTTTTTTTTCATCACAAAAAATTAAATTTCAAGAAGCCCCTTCCACTGACATTCCCACCAATATGTTATCTGCTGGTTATAGATCTAGTCTAAGTGTTAAAACTGGAAATAGTTATTTCAACGCTAACTGAAATTTGGGCTCTTCAAACCAAGGATTACCATCAAAAATGAAAAATTTCTTCATAACGGAAGTTACCAAAATACTTTTATGTTATAGTTTTGTACAACAGGTGGTCAGACAAAGGACTGAAAGTAAGGGTCCAGTTCAGCTTTATAGTAACATTGTAAATAGACCCTCACCTTATTTAAAACTTTAAAAAACCTTTTTCAAAATTGACACTTTTCAAAAAGATAATGAAAGGCTTGTTGATTAAAAGCATGAAAAAAAATTATTGTTTTTCACTATTATTGGTGAAACGAATCTTGACTGTTTAAATTTTTTTTACCACAATTCAAGTCGTCAGTTCATGACAGTTAGTGAACAATGCAGTTCAGAAGTAAAACTCTCTATGTGAATAAACTTTCTCCATCTAGTATGAAGAGAGAGAAAAAAATACATTGACAACACATGAAAAAATGTTTTTTAAATTTGAGTTTATCTTCCCTTAGGCAACACAAGGTATCCCTGCTAGTATTTTTATACATAACTAGCAGAGATATTTCGCATTGCCTGGGGAAAAATAACTTCAAATTTGACAAATCAGTGAAAAGTATGTTATTTGATGTATTTATTCGTACATAACACGACACAATAAATGGTTTATTTACACAGACATTTTATTACTTACTTCTAATTTGCACTGAATGTAGTAGATTCACAGCCAGAGTTAAGGTATGATTGAAAACTGTATTTTTTAGGAGACATTTTTGGTGCTTTCAATCAATAAGAACTGTTTCATTCCAGAAAGTTTCAGTTCCGACAAAATACAAATTTTTAGTTTGTAGGTTCTATTCATGTTGTTAATTGATTGCTGACCTGGACCCTGTTTCACATCAATTGTACGACAGTAGGACTTTGAAATAAATAATTTCTGGGGATCTTTCCATTTTCAATCATGTTCAGATAAATTTCTGTGTTTTGGAGAAATTATTTCAGAGGGTCGTATCAGAGATGAAAATCAAATTTCTAGCTCAGCATTATAGTTTCATTGTAATACTTCATCTGATAAAAATAAAGAGGTTCTTGCTAGTTTTGTTGCTGATGGTGTCAGATTTACTTTTCTTACCTTGACCCCTTTTTTAACATTATATATAAGGATGGAGATTTGCTTAACGTCTCTATCACAACAGATCTCCAAGAAAATTGCGTTGTACCTTGCTGTAATAAAAAATAAAAATAAAATAAATGGTAAATTTCAGATATTTCACTCTAGATAGTTTTAGACTATGATCTTGAAAGTGTTCTATGATTCTTTTAAGCTAAAACACATTTTCAAGAATGTAAAAAAGTTCCTTTTTGTTTATTCTTTTAGAATTCAAGTACAGAAGACTAAAATGTCTATATATTCTGTTAAAATAGCTAAAACTAAGCAATTTTTTTTAATATTCACTGCATTTTTTTTTGTGATAGGTGTTCAATTTTGTTTTTAGTATTCATATATTACATAAAAGGTGAATAAAAAGTTTTTTTTTCGAAAACTACAAATAATAAATGGAAAAATTAGCTATCCATGGTATCATAGGTAAGATTTATCAAACTAGTTGGAAAATTCACGGATATATTTCCAGGAGATGCTTTTTCTTATAGGACAAGGCCATTGCTGAACTGCATAAAATGCTGGAAAATAGAAATTGATCTCTAAGGAAACCCTCTATGTAAACATATGCATTTTTCCCCATTTTTTTCAGATAGAGATATACTGTTCTATTTTCTATACTGAGATAATATAAATTATCAGAATACAATAATTGAAAATCATTTGTTTTTTTAAAAATCTTTGTCAATAGGTCACATCAGGGTAATATTATTGATATTACTAATATTGTACATAAAAAAAAAAGGTAGTCATTTAAATAAAAAAAAAATAAAATGACATGATCCAGGTGCTATTTTCTGAGTGGTTGGAGAGATTTTTAAAATAGATAAATCTAGGAACAAGTCAACCAGATGGGATGATATTTCTTTTTTTCTTCATATATATATTCTATATATTTCATCAGTCATGCGGGTCTCCTCAAGAGTTTTGAAATAATGTGATTTTGTTTTGAGCTGAAGTATTTTTGAAACAAATGCATCAATTTCATGCAATGAATGTTTGCAAACATGCTCTACTATCTGAATACCAACTCAGACATGCTGTGGCTCTTCCCAGCAAAATGCTTTTTTTTTTTTGAATAGAGGTGTTGATGATTGAAAGTGTGAATTAGAGACAAATGAATCTTATAACTAATACTGTCTCAAAAGAGGTAAGGAAGATAGCCCTGGGAACATAACTGGAAAGATTTACTCAGATTTTGTAAATCTTGGGTACATTTTCAGAGTATTCTTTTTGTCGGATTGAGTGATTTTTATTAGAATTAATGCAAATTACACCTTGCTGTGATAACAAACAGTATCAGTCAGCTATTTCGTTTCCTCCACCATCTGACTGGAAAGAAATTCTCTATTAGTATTGGTAGGAGCTTCTTAGCTAGAAGAACCAACTTTACAATTAATACAGCCACTTGATTTAGTTAGAGTTACTGTTGATAGTTTTGAGAAGGGTCATTAAGAGATTTCTTTGGACAATTCGATTCCTTGATTTTGTGTTAACATGATATTTCAGACAATCTATTCTTCAGGTATATTGTCTGAATGTAATAGTAATAAACATAATCTTTTCTCCAATGGTAGCAACACTTATAATGTAATATTCAGTTGTTTTCTTTCCTTGTTAGGCTTGGATTTCCATACCTTGTTCCTGTTGAGTAGTGGAAGCTAATTCAGATTGAATTCTGCACTTATCTGACTAATATATGTAAGCCTTATTCAGAACTGTACGAGACTGCTAACCCTATCAGTTATAAGATCTTTGACAATGGAACTGAATTCAGTGTAATAAAAACAAGCAGTGTTCATGGGGGTGGGTACACAAGCATGCAAAGCCTCCTCATCACGATCTGACTGACCACATCCAATCATGTGGGATGCAGTGCCCTGATTGCTAGAAAAGCTGGAAAACAAAAAGGGGCAAATACCTTCAGGTTTGCCTTTATACAGATACACCTTGTCCACCCCCCTTTTACAGGAAATGATGTCAACTGTGAAGTGTCTGTTTTTTGGTCAAAGCACATAACCAGACATACTACTCATGCTCTCCCTCAGGGAATAAGTTTTAAGTGAATACAAGTTCTTTCAATTGGGGTTTGAACCAGGTTTTTGTCTACATAATTGTTATTCATCCGTACAGTTTGATACTAAGAAGATTGGTGCAACATTATCTTCTTCCACCATCTGGCCTTTCCCACATTGGTGGAACCATCCAAAGTACCTATCGTTACTACAACCCATAGGTTTTGTGGGAATATACAGGAAGGTTTAAATAAGGTGCAAAGAAGCATTTCATAAGACTGGTACCTCACCTGAGAGCTATGGTTAACAAGTTTGCTTAGCATACTACTACTGCAATGTCTACGATCCTCAAAAATTACCCCACATTTGTGGCCTTGTGCCAGACTAAACTTGGAAAATATCAATATAAAGGGGGGTGCCTACCATAGTGTTATGGTTAGCAAACTTGTCTGGCAGATGATTTCACTAGTGTACAGTTTGCTACTCACAAGGTGCACCAATACTATGGCCTTTTGCCAGACTAAGTAAAGTGAATATCACTTTCTGGCCTACCTCATAGCTGAGATATCTCTATTCCCTACTAGTGCTATGGGTTGGTAAAAGCTAGAAATTCCAATGCTGATTTTCAAGGCTGGCAGGCCTTCCAAACTAAGAAAATTGGAAACACAATTTTCCTGCCTCTAATTGAACTTGTGCCATACTTAGCAAAGCTTCATATATAAGTGTTGTGTTTTTGTATCAGTTCAAGTGAGTATGGGTTGGTAAAAGCTAGAAATTCCAATGCTGATTTTCAAGGCTGGCAGGCCTTCCAAACTAAGAAAATTGGAAACACAATTTTCCTGCCTCTAATTGAACTTGTGCCATACTTAGCAAAGCTTCATATATAAGTGTTGTGTTTTTGTATCAGTTCAAGTGAGTATAAACATGACTGACAAGATCAAACCTATGGATGGGCATCTAAGAAAGGTTTTAACATTTCAAAAGCGAGGGCTGGTAGTTCAGTTATAAAAGTTTAACCCAGTCATTCTAAATCAAGACACCCAAGGAGTGAAAGTTGAACTGAGGGTGTGGGTGGGGTGATAGATTGCCACATACAAATGGATTTTTCTTTGGAAAAAAAAAAAAAAAAAAAATAGGCGATCTGTTGTTTATTGTTGGTAAAGTAAAAGAATAAGATGAAGCTACTCCCATTTAATGAATTACAAAATAAGTATTCAAAAGAAAAATATTGTTTTGATTGATGATTTCTATTTCTGTTACATTGTAATTTCATAATGCAAGCACAAATAGGTCATTCTAATTATTTGCTGTAAACAAATTATTATAAAATAACATGAGAACGGAGAAGTGATGAAATATCATTTGATGTAGAAACCTGGCAAACTGAAAAAATAAAAAACGGAAAATTCTCAATTTGAATTGATGAATCAATGGTTAATGTTAGCAGAATCATTTTTATGATATGTGTCCGTTTTTGCAGATAAAGGTTGCAAAGTATGCAAAGAAATGTTTCTAGAATCTTTATAATCAACTGGTTCATCATTTTTGAAGCCTTGAGAGCTTAGTTTGATGAAAAACAAGTACTTTTTGGTAACCTTGAAAGAACAACAGTACAAGCCTGACTACTGCAGGCTCAAACTACTTCTATTCCAGGTAAAGATAAATGCTTTAAGTTTTGTATTGTATATATATATAATAGAGAAAAAAGATTATGAAATATAGATAATTTTTTTCATTCATTAGAATGAAATAAGCCATTGCAAATCAGCAGGATGAATTTATGTAGATATTTAAGGCTTGTCAGTTTGGCCCACTTGGTGAGAGAACTGGCCATCAGTCATTTAGTTGTGATTTCAATCTCAGTAGGGGGATGTTCACTTTACTTATTGGTTTATTTTAATGTTACAGGACAGACAATGAAGAGTTTACTCCTTTAAATTTGATGAGGATTTTTCTTGTTCTTATTGTTATGGTAGAAAAATGAAGTTAACTCCAGACTTGGAGTGGAGAAGACAGCCCCCACCCCCATTTAGTAAATTTTAGGTTGATGCATAGTTTCCAGCATTTCATCACATCATCATTCAGTCAAAGTATTTTGCTGGTTTCCTATTGCCCTCAGTCACCTTTTAACAAGATTGTACATTTCCATGTAGAAACAGAAAAAAAATTGTATAAATGATTCAGCATATTTATACAATAGACAGAAATGCAATGTATTAAACTAAAACCTTGCGGACACTTTGCCTCTGGGTGTTTGATATTCCTCTTATTCCAGTGTGATTTTAAGGAATTTTAGTAGTTGATTATTCCATTTTTATTGCTTCATATTGGCAGGCATTTTCAGATTTGATAAAAGTGGAAAACAAAGCAGTGCTACCTGTCACATGGAGGGGAGTAACTCTGTCATGACATCTTGGAGAACAAGCAGACAAAAATCTAAAATGGTTCTGCAATAGGATATGAGACCAACCAGTTAATGTTCAGCTTCTATTCAAGAAACTCCAGAGCCATCCTGGGTAGAATCCTAGTTTATGTGCAGAAAATGGATATAACTCTTGTCAGCCTTAAAATATACTAAGGATTATCTCCATCTAATTTGGTGATATATACTTTCAATAGAAAAAAACAACTTTATTTCTATACAAACCTTAAATCCTGTAAGCCTTAGTTCATTTTGAGGCTAACAGGAATTATTTCCAATTATGCATGGAAACTAAGATTTTACTGCCATTTTGTATTGATTCAAATTATTCTCAAGGACTGGATTAGGATTAAAATATTTTCCAAGCATTCTCGAATTCCAAATGCATAAAACAATTGTAAAAATAAAAAAATAAAAAAATGATAAAATTATTTTTTCAAAATTATTTATTTTTAATAATTATTTCAGAAACTGAGAAATAAGTGACAAAAGTATTTACATATAACGAAATGAAGAAATAACACTTAAGAAAGGAAGAGAGAAAATATTTAAATATTTGGAAACATCAAAATGAGTAAATAAATACAAATAAATAAAAATGATTGACAAAAGGTGAGAGAATAGAGAAAATGTCAGAGAGAAATTGAAGAAAAAGATGAGAAAGATTAGGGATAGGCCTTTTAAATATTTCTTCTTATAAATGTCATGAAGGCAAAAAAGTTACCTAACGTTCATGGGAATAAAATTTCAAAGGTGTTGACAAACTTTGGGGTCTAAGGACAGGGTCAAGATTCAGAAGCATCAAATTCTATAATAGTGCTAGGAATTGGCATGTGTAAATATCATTTAGGAGGGAATCCAGATGAAAGTTGCAAATGATAATCTGTGATGACAGAAGAATGCTGAAGTTATTTTAAAATTGTGTTGCTGAAAAGCAAATCTTCCATCTGAATGACACTAATCCTTTTAGTGTAAGAAAAAAAAAAAGACATGAAAAGTACACATTGTTGACTAATAAAAAATTAAGAGTAAGCACTTTTGCAAAGATTAAGCTACTAGAGTGCATAGAGATACAATAAGCTAAAAGGTTTATTTAAATACTAAATCAATACTATGACAAAAAAAATCAGAGTATGGACAATCAAATGATTGGATCAAGTATTTTCCATAAATAATCAAGTTACTATAATTTAGTCAAAAGATGAAGAAACTTGGAAAATGTAGCCTAATGATCATATTGACAGGTATACAGATGTATATAAAATGTACAGTTTGGGCCGAGGACATCATGCATTGGGTTGTCACAAGAATAAACATATCAGATTTAAGTGTAATCGTTTGGTAATAGACGGTTTGGGGATTTAGAATTCAAGAATTGCTACATAATAGTATAAGGGAGATAATTCTGGAGTGACTTATTTGATAGGCCATTGTTTAAAAATGGGTTTAAAGTATAATGAAAACAATTTTGCTGTCAAATATTACGCCACAATCTCATTAGAAACAAATATATGTGGTTTGTATAACCCTTATATCAACATCATTTTTCAAAGTACTTTTATTAATATAACTTAAAATGCCCATAAAAATGTAAATGGTTATGTATAGTTCAGACTTTCAGTGAATATTGGTAATGTTATTTTCCAGGTTTTTTTGTGGGGGATCAATAACCGGGATGAAATTAACTGAATTTCTATTTATTCATTTATTATAGGTTAAAGATGTTATATCAAATGAATGGGGTGGGGAAAAAGATGATTAAGATGTTATTGTTTGTATTTAGTCAACATTAGTATTAATTCTTTGATACAGAACTAATTCTTCTGTTATATAAAAAAAGAGTTGAAAAGTTTAGTGGCTGTAGGTACTGAGAAAGAAAGCCATAAGGAGGCATTTTACAGAAGTCCATGTTGCAACCTCTACATTAATCTAGTAGATGATGAGAATATTGAAATAAAATCTGCTTTCTACTCCTGGTCAATGTGGAACAATTTCAAAGGATAATACAGAAAAGGAAATGTCTTTACCATTTTTTATTTTTGTTTCTTTTGCAGGCTTTATTCTGAAAGTTCGAGTTGATTTAGTTGTAAATTCTTACCCTGCCTATTGCTCAAGTTTACCTCCTTAGAGTTTTGCTATCATCCTTAATTTATCACACTACAGAGAATGGAATTAGATTATGGACAAAACTTTATCCTATTGTTGATTGATAAATAAAATATGTACTTGAAAAAGTTCATATTCAACATTAACAGAAATTCAAGTAAAACTGAATAACAAAATTTATATGAGTTGAAATTTTAAATTCCTTTCACATCCTCGATGCAGATTAAACTTCAGATGCATGGTGAGGAAGTTGAATGAGGCAGCACAAGTCAGGTAGTACAGGTTAAGATATGTGGTTTTATTAGCTTAGCAAAGCAGGTGTTTTGGAAATTCCTTGTGTATAGTGTGGAATTACCTGGGTACTCGATTGGCTCTATGATTATGTACCTAGTGCTGCAGAAATTAAATTATCCATTTAGCATATTAATTAAACTTTTTTCTTCACCATAAGTGGCTGGAGGAGAAAATGTTTGCCTCTTTTCTTGGATTATTCACCTGACAAGGGATGAAGAATGGATCAGACAAAAGATTGTATTGACAACATCAAAGATGCAATGAAGAGTCCAAACAAAATCTTTAATCTTAATGACTCTTCTCAGAAGTTATAAACAATGAGTTCTGAGATCTATATAAAACTATACAGAGAATGTCTTATGGCAGCAGTTTTTATGAAAAGATGTAAATTTTCACAATGGTTATTAGATTAATAATTTGAAACAGTTACCAAATTGCTAAACAGAATGGAGACCTGACTTAAAGCACTACAATCTATGAACTAGACATGGAAATTTATGGAGGTATGAAGTATTGATACAAAAATCTATTTATGCAGGTCACAGTATTTGCATACAGGATGAATTTTCAGTTAGTATTTCTCATGCCTAAATTCCTTTTTTTGAAATTGTTCTAAAAGCAGAAGCTAGACCTTTGAAAGCAGAGAGATTGACTGAGGTAAAAGAAGGAAGTATGAATGGATGGATGGATGGATGCTAGACTGAAACATATCAAGCAATTTCACTTTATTGTTTGTATTTGTCTTTGAACATTTCCAACGATAATTCCTGAGACATGAGGAGATCTCAAATCTGGACAGAAAAGAAACAGTGGATTGGTAACAGGCTTGCATTGGTTAATGTGAGCCAAGATCCTGTTATGTGCATAAGAACCCTAATATAACTCAGGTGTCATCAGAATAGAATGTTTATGGACAAAAAGAAAAAAAAAAGAAGTCACATCAAATGCTATTTAAAAAAAAATTACATACATCAGGAGGAAAGCTATTTGATGTGACACTAATTTGCATAAAATTTTCAGAAAATCTTTGTTATAAGAAAAAACAAAACAAAAAACAACATCCAAATTCCAACTTTGTTTCAGACAATCTCTTCCCATCCTTGATGTTGTCAACATGTTTTGACCAAGCCATTCTTCAGCCCTTGTCAGGTGTATAATTCCAGAAAATAGGCAAACCTTTTTTCTTCCCTGAGGAAAAGGCAAGCCTGTTTAATGGAATTATACACCTGAAGTGGGAAGGGTTCAGGAATGGATCAGCCAAAACGTTGTGCTGAGAAGAGATTTTATTGTCTGGACAAAAGTTGAAATTTTGATCTCTCTTCTCAACATTATAGACAAAACATCAAAATTTCTGGATTGATTTCTTGTGAAATAAAAAGTGGGTTTTTGCCCAACTTTAAAATTCAAGCACTGTATAAAGAAGGCTAAAAATAAATAATTTATAACAGGTAAGAAAAGAAAAGAGACTTTCTTCATTCCAGCTTACTTGTCACGGATGGAAAAAGACAAATCTGTACATTTACAACTTATTCCTGAAGAAACATAAAAACTTAAAATCTAAAAGAGTAAAAAATTATGCCCCTTTAGTCTGTAGGAGCAAACATTTGGTGGAATTGGGGTGTGGCCCATGCAGAGGTTAAAACTGAAGAGTTAAAACAGTTACAAATAACAATACACTCTCTTAAATAAACAAAACTGGTTGTTAGCCAAAGATTGCAAAAGCCTTAGCTATGATGCAATTAATCAGTATAAAGTTATAAAATATATTTTTCTTCTTACAGTAGAATTGTTTAAGAAGTGAGTGAGTCAGCTGATCTGATTGAAGAACTGACCATTACCACGAAAGTTGGTTTTGTTTGTTTCTGCAATCATTTTAGGATTTTTCTCGAATTTCTAATGGTCGTCGAAATAGCAGAACATGTGGTTCTGGAAAGAAAAGAAAAAAGATAATGAAGAATGATACAAAAATGTGGGAAGTAGAAGCAAATAATTTTGAAAAAAATCTCTGCAAGTTTTGACAATTTTGTCTTTGATTTTAGGAAGACAATAGTAAGATCAGCTCAGTCAAGATGGCAATGAAATGAAGAAAATTATAAGAAAGCTTTAGTGCTTATTTTCAATTTTAGACACCAAATTCTTCTTCACTTTTGCTTAATGGAAAAACAAAACAAAAACAGCCAGTATTCAATCAGAATCAGTGCTTAACCAAAACACATGTACACAACCTATTTTTCGGGAACTGATGGCCTGACACCTCATTTAACCCAGAAAAAATTACAAGCTGACACTCAGATTTACGTAGCTCTCAAACTAGTCAACTTAGTGTCCACAGATTGAGTTGTGTATGGAGTCATTGCTCGGTTGTTTAAACAACAGTATTGGGATTTTTTTTCCAATTATACAAAAATAAAAATAAAGAAAGAAATATTAGCAAAGATAGTATAATGGAAAGGACCCTAACAGACAGATCATCCAATATACAATATGGTAATAAGTATTCACAAAGAAAAGAAAAAAAAAACCCAAAACAAACAAAAAACCCCCTGAAAATCAAGAAATTTATCCCCAAACTTATAGGCAAGTTTAGTGAAAGCAAAGGCCAGAAAACTGTACTCGTGGCAGTTTTGGGATGTGGCCAGTACATGGTCTCACAGAGTGATGTGGAGAAAATGGTCAGAAAAAATAGGACTCTTGGCAGTTCTGAAATAAGACTTGTAACTTGTTTTGTTGAGTATAATGAAGAAAGTAGCTACAAAGACAGAACTTGTCCAATAATTTGGAAGGAATACTGGAGCTGGACACACTGCAGACTTGTAGAAATGATTGGTATAACACTTTGGTGCAGCAGATGACAGCACTGGTAAATTATCAGTTATTAAATGTCAAATAAGCGATACTGGCTTACTTGTTATGGACAAGTACATGTGACATGTGCAAGCTTTGAATCAACTCTTATTGTTCATGGCTATCTAAGTGAGATGATAGATTTTCAGGCTCTCCAAATCCACATGGGTTCGGAGGATGGGAAGCTTGCAATGAGTATGTCTTGTCATTTAGACAGCCTTGAACAAAAATAATTACTTCAAAGCTTGTGCCTGTCATGTTACAACGTAGAGGCTACTTCCAGCATTGGGGAATTTCACAAAAGGGAGAAGAACTGCAACTTCCTTTATCAATTCTATTTAATTTCTCTTTACATTTATTGTTAGGACAGTTTTGGATAATTTGATTCACCACAAGCATCAATGATGATGCAAGAAAAGGTAGAAATGCTGAGAAACCTTGATGGCTGTGTTTGGGTATGGATGCAGTGTGAGACGTGCTATTAGCTCATCAACTGTAAATGGTACTAGTATTCATTTAATATATCTGTTTCTGTTTTCTTTTTAATTATTCATTGCAATTAATCATTCAATTCATATTTAATATTCGTTTAATTCAAATTTCTCAATCCGAATGGTTAAAGATATGAGATATACATTATTAGAGGGCCAGAGGTGTATCATAGAATTATCATTACATAATCTCTTAGGTCTAGCAAAATGATCAAGTATGCCAGAAAATTGGTAATATACTTCAAGATATTTACAATTACCGAGAAACACCAATCTGGAATACTTGAGTGTAATGTAAAATAATTATTAAGGGGATGTACATACATGCACTGGAGGCTGTAATGCATTTAGTAAAATATCTATCAATGTAACTGTAAAGTTTTAGTGGTCTCTTCATTCTCTTATTTACTTGATAGTTCACAAGCTAAAAGCTGTTATAGTGCAAATAAATGTTTACAATTTTATCAATTTCATCTGGGGCATAATTAAAAAAAATATGAAACTTAATTGAGTAGAAGAGCCCATTGTTTCAAGTGGTGGGTAGGGAATATTTTTAACAGCAAAAGATACATTTTTATCTTTGATGTATTACGGACAGAGAAAAAGTCATATCTCTCATTATATATAAAAAAATTGCTGTCAAAATGAAATTCATACTATGTTTTATATTATAAGTCAAACTAAACAGAGTTCAACAATTAACATTCTTAGCAAGAATGCAATGTTCATGTAGGTGATAATCAAGAATCAGTTAACTAGTAACAGTACCAAAACCCAACACTTTTGTTCCAACTCATTTGGCAACAGCTATCCAAGCTGAATTCAAACAAGGTTTTTCCCTCCATATAAAGTATTTATGATAATCCCAGATAATCAAGTGATTATCTGACCCCAGGTCATTTGTGAATAACACAGAAACTCTTATTGATTCTGGTAAGTGGGTGAAAATAACAATTGGTTACTTTTTTTTTGTTTTCATAATTACAAGAACAAAATATATTGCCAGTTGCTGATGAATGTGTCAGGTATGAAATGCTAACATTCACTGGGTATATTTCCTTGTAATTCTTAATTCTCTCTCTCACGTATATATAGATAGAGGGAGAGAGAGAGAGAGATATGTGGATACATACACGCACAGAGCTTATGCAACGACTGCTAAGACCAAAGATGAATTGCCCCATCCCTAGCCGATTCCTTAAATCACTTGATCTATTTTTAGATCACATCAAAGTACAAACAGAGTTACGTCCCTTACATTCTTGTGATTAACTGCCACAGAATCATTTTTTTTTTCAAGAAGGGGCAAGTCGAATGAATAGAGTCAGAGGAAAACGTTAGAATGTGGAATAAAAGAGAAAAAAAAAAAAAAAAAAAGAAGAAAACCCTTACCTGGAGAATGCACCATGTAATGTATCCAACCAGGTGACTGTTGGACACCCAAGTTACGCCACTCAGTCTCTGTCATCAGATGGTTTTTGGGCACCAATTTGGCAATATCACTTGGGAGAATCACGTGCCTAAGCAATACAAATTGCACACACATCAATTTCCCATTTTCATCAATTGAAAAATTAAGCTTGGATTTTATTCCCATTAAAATTCCAAATAGAACTCAAAATCATTTCTACATTAGAAGATTTAATGATTACAACAATCCTAAGCTTAGTAACTCGGTAATAAAAAAAAGGGAAATAAATGTCTACAATTAGAAAAAAAATTTTTTTAAAAAATAAATATTGCATTGACCTGCCAATAAGACAAGTGTATGCATAAAACATACCGGTTTCACAAGAGCAGTTTGAAAAATATAAACAAATTATAATATATTTCATCATAGAATATTGAACATTTTGAGTCTTGTGGTGCTGAGCCTGCTATCTATACTATCAGTTCATTAAGGGCCTGCATAATATGGTGTGAAAATTAAAAAAAAGATTATCAAGTGTACAAATAAAGAAAAGGCAAATTAATAGGAGACCTGGTTAAACATTATCCAAGTGTCAAATAGACCTAGGGTTGTGAATTGTTATAAGCTAAGTTTCCAACAAGAGGTTCTTCTAGGTAAGCAGACACTGAATCTTATTCATGGACTAAAGCAGTGATCAATCTCTTCTCAATGATTAACCTGTAATACAGGTACAACACTCTGGTACCTAATCACTGCCTGCAGTACTGTTGAACAGGTCAAGCCTGGGAATCAGGCAAATAAATGTATTCTAAAAGACACCTATGCCAAGAGATGAGAGACAAATTTCAAGTTGAAAGACCTTTTGAAAAATAGGGTATAAAAATTAAAAGAAAAAAAAGAAAAAAAAAGTGAGAAATTACAAAACTTTGATATTTGCAAGACTTAATTGGTAAACATATTCTCAGCAACATTTCCAACAGGTTACATAGAAAATGACTACATGCTTACCTGTATTCATATTTGTCATCATAGTATCTTTCTGAATAGGAGATTTGATCAGCTGGCATTGTGAGTTTAAAACCTTACAATCTAGTTCAAGAGAAAAAAATGTGAAATCCAGTGTCAGTGTTATTATTGTTTAGACATCCTTGCTTAATTATACTATTCTATAAAATACGACAAACAATCAAGCATCAGAAAGGAATTTACAATTAAATCAAAAAGAATTAAAAGAAATAATGTCACTTCCAATCTGTTTTACTAAGGGGGGAAAAAAGAAGAGATGACTGAATAATAGAAAATGCTAAATTTTACAAGAAAATTTCTCATTCTCAGAAAGAATACAAAATTAATAAGTTACACCTAGTTTTAAGATAATTTTCGTTTTATTAATTTATTGAGGAGTTATTTAATGAGAAATCGATTTTATTGTTTCATCATCAGTCTTTTATCATATGTCATTGGACATAAACCTTCCCCAGGATTTGCTACACCTTTTTAATCAAAATCTGAACATTTTTCATTAGTTTTTGTCATACCAAAACTGTTTTTGGCAATTGTGATTATTAAGATGACATATAATGGTTAGTAAAGTAGTCTCACAGACCATTAATACTGAGTAATGAATCTTATTCTCACCAGGTACCTCATGCTTGTGCTCATATAATGATCATGTTGAATTGATTTTTTTTTCTACTGTTTAGTGTTTTCAATTATAGTAACCAAGTATTTGAATGAAAAAATGTCTAATGGGAAAATATACCAACTGACTTAGAACTGTGGAATTCAATTATATATAATAGTTTTCATATCTATATAACCAGTAATTCTTTTATTAATTTTTCTGAACCCCCAACCCTGGCCAGACAGAAGAATATATTCTGACTTGTATTCTTATAAGTAACTTTTGAAACAGCAGGTACTACAATAAAGACGACATTCCTTGACACTGACCATCTCCTTTGGTGGCTGAATGAAGTGTAGTTGAATAAGTTATGTTTCAACTCAAATTCAAGTTGCTTCAGGAAGTTCTGAGATGAATTGTTCTCATTCCATATATTAGACCATTGTCTTACAATACAATGTTTCAGCTGATTCACTTCAAGGATGTATCTTGCATACAGACTTTAGAATTTGCTTGATACTTTTTTCTCTTTTCCTCCCCTCAAGTAGACGATACCAGCCCTATAGAATCAAGCGACCAGGCATTAAAGTCTCATATCAATAGCAAGAATGAAAGAATATGTCAAATTGGAAACCGTCCACTCCATCTTTTGATTCGGTTGGACTGGGACGTGTTGGTTAAATATATGAAAAGGGAGATAAAAAGAAAAGTACTAAGTACTAAGCAAATTCTAAAGACTGGATATAAGATACAGCTGGAGAAAGCCAAAGAATGCATTGAATAAAATGTTATGCTATAAGCAGCAAAGATAACAAAAACAGTCCAAATAAATGGAATAAGGCTTCAGTTCAACCTTCACTTAAATTCATCCATACAAGCTATTGTTATATTAGCTTGTTGACTATATTATGTTGGCATAATCCTGGTTAGCTGATTGCTGTATGTATTTGTGTCCTTGTTGTTTTCAGGCTGTATGAAGTAACAAAGAACTTTGGGTTGCTTGAATAGTACTGCCAGTTCACTGTATGGTCGCTAATGGATGACCATACTTTCATTCCTGTTCACAATGATTTTAACATCTATTTCCTGAATGAGGACATGCTCAAAATATGACTTTGCACTAAGTGGAACTTTGAGCTCAAGGGGAAACTCGAAACACAAAGCTCCTTAATTGTACAACTCCATTTATGCACTTGGCACTCTCCAAATAAGAAGTGATGTCACGGTAGTAGTGAGAATACCCAGCTATCTTCTTTAAAGCCTATATCAATAAATGTTAATACACACTCTCAGGATAAAGATAAACTTCTGAAGCTAAAATACAAAAAGAATTAGATGATTGAGGTGAATGATGTAATTAACATTTAAGGTTATTAAGAATGAAAGATTAGTCTAAAATTAGCAATAAAGAAGAAGTGCCACACGATAAGATCGGATCAACTACTTGTTTTATTAGGCTTTGATTATTACTACCAATCAAATGATGATAAATTTAAGGGCTAAATTCCATCCTTATAAATTAAACTAATGCCTTTTTAAAAATTGACTTATGAGCATTAAATAGAATCTGATAATGAATGAATTTTCTGAGTATTTTGCAGGGTGAATAGATCTCAAGAAGTACAAAAATCATATTTATATGCACAAAATTTCATCTACAAGAAATTTGCATACTTTTTACTTCTTCAATGAGATATAAAAACCATCTAGTTTCCATGTGCCAAATAAAATTACGGCAAAGACTTTGAAATACGTATTTTCTTATTAACATTCCAATGGTGTATTAAAATAAATCAAGTGCTATGAAATTATACCGGTAAGTTCTTATAAACCAATAATATTTGGTGGCAATGCCTTTAATAAAAGTATACTATTTGGTTTTCAGATCTATTCCACAAGTCCCCACCACATTAGATAATTACAACTATTTTGGCTCACTGTGTTTTTGTTTTCTAAATAAATGTAAATAAAAAAAGTTGAGGGCATTTTGACAACTTAGCTGTTATTAAGATAATAACCATTGGTTAGGGTTAGTTGAACAATCAGGGCTAAGGTTATTGTGTGTTAGGGACTTTTAACATTTTGAATTTATTACATCTATTTATCAAGCAAGAATTCAGTTAAGTTGCAATAGCTATAATTAGTGAACTGGGGACAAACAGAAATGACCCTACTTTTCTCTTGATGTTACTAATGAAAAGTTTAATGTTTGTTGTAGCTTACAAAAAAATGCTCAAAATTTTCAGCATGTTTTGTACAGGATAACATTTAGAATTTAGGCACAAATTTAAAAGAAATTAAAAATTTTTTTGAATATTTTGCTATAATGTTCAAATGTTTTGAAAATGTTCAGAATGTTTGGTTTTTTCACTGTTCAAACAAGTTTAACCTTGATAATATTGATTATCTTCATCATTCTACCACATCAATGGATCAGGAAGCTACACTAACTAAACTTGAACTCACCCTAACCTGACAAGCACATGGTACAAATCAAGCAGAGAGGTCACTACAAAAAAGAGAAGAAAAAAAGTATGTTCCCTCCTAGAGAGCCAGGAGCCTAGCTTTGTTTTTGTATCTTACATTCTGATGACTATAGTTTGAAATTACCTCACCTTAGGTACAACAAGAATGCTGGCATTGTTTCCACCATATATTGTTGCATAATTCTCTATGGCATTGTAAGCCTTGAATTGTTAAAAGAAAAAAAAGAAAATACATAAATAAATAAAAATGATTTATTACTGTTGGGAATTCATTTTAACATCTTGGATTTTCAAAAATAAATTGATAATTACTGCTTTTGAATCAGGACTATAGTCATTGGAGTATGGAATGTGATAAACCAATACTACAAGCTTATCAGCTGGAACCACACTACTTAGCTTGAAGCCAAGCACATTATTGAAAGCTACTCTTTAACAAGCAATACATGTGTATTACAAAAACCAAACATAAAAGATTCTAAGTTAGATAAAGAAATTCCATGGAAGAATAAATATGCCCGGAATAAATTCAATTCATGTCATCACTGGAAACCATCTAAAATAGAGTAAGAAAAAAAATCATCTAGAAATATTTAGAGAATAATACTGAACCTGTCAAAATACAGCTCTTCCTAATTTTTTTTTCTCCAGAAATTGAATGACTATAGTTGTTCGTTAAGACATTGTGCAACATAGCAAATAATCTGAATATTTCAAGACTTGAAACTTCTTAAGCATCTTAGGGTCAAATTTAAATGAAACATGAAATTGTAATAACTCCCTATTCCCATTATAAAAAATGCATATTGTTTTGTTTTGTTTGAACTACAATCAAATTCTACATTGTTTGCATAAATTTTACCTTGAAGAGACCACCTTAAACATGGCAAGGTTCACACAATTTTAAAAAAATTTTGAGGGTGATAGGTAGGAGATAATTTTATCAGTAAAATTGTTACCTTTAAGAAGTGGAAAAATGTCCATTGCTACAGACAGAGACACAGAAAAGTCACACAGTTCATTTTATAAGTACAGTTATCCCTTTTCATTTGCGGTTCAGTCTTTGATAATTTAGTGGGAATATTTTTGTGGATTCTGGTGTGGCAAAAAGATACTGTAGATTATACCCATTTCACCATATTAGTTTTTTTCCCTCTATCTACTTTTGCAATGTGATGAACAAAATCAAGAATGGAACGTGGTGCTTATGCTTGAATGGGAGCAAAAGAGACTCAACCTCCATTATAACTTATTTGTTCAAAAGTCTGAAGCCTAAAAATCAAGTTATGCAAGAAACGTAAGACAATACCTACATCAAATACCCATTTTCATCAAACAATCCAATCCATCGAATACTTTATGATAATTTGGAAAAGAAAAAATAAATAGATAATACAAGTATGTTGAATTGAATTGAGGGATTTTAAGATAATGCTAAAGCTTTCTTCGTTCATGTGATCATTTTTGGAAATGAATGATGCAGTTTTCATTTCTATACAAACATAGTTGGTTATTATTCACTAGGAAACAAAGAAAGACAAGAAGTAAAATGATTTCGTACAAGTGACACCAAGTACCGAGAAGACCGAAAAAAAAAAACCCCAAAAAACGAACAAAACAAATAGTTTGTTTTGTTTTATCGTTATATAAGTTTTTTTTCCTAGTCTTTGAAGTTTATTTTTTCACAACGTTTCGGCCATGTACCCTCCGATCTTGCTCGGATATGTGTTGTGCTGGAAAGTCAAATTCGAAAACAACAGGCCAGAGGAGGTTACGCGGCCGAAACGTTGTGAAAAGTAAATATACTAACCAAGACAAATAAATAAGTCTGAATAAACCAATGCAATCGTTGAAATTATCCGTCTGACGAAATTCAGACAATGATAATTCTGCTCATCAATTCTTTTAAACTGAATTACCATAAATCTTCAATTTACAGTTTTATTCAATTGCATCATGGAAGTGAAGTTTCAAAGAATTGATGTTACAAATACTTAGAAAATTTTGGAATTGATATTAATCGTATTAACAAATGTAATTTATTTACAAAATAACTAATTTTTTTTAGATGTTCTTTGTCGAACTGAAATTGAACGTTTATTTCAAAACAAATAATTAAAAAAAGGTTACGGTTTCAGAAAATTTTCACATTTTATAAAATTCATCGAGGCAATTTTCTTTATCTTGAAAGGCGACAACAAAAGGAATAAATAATAGTCCAAAAAGAGTGAAAATTGGAAATTAATGTAAAGTAAAAATGAAACAACGCCAAAGATTGAAGAACAAAAACAAACATGGACAACGCTCGTTAAGATCAGGGACCAAGCTTCTCTTACCGATAAAATAGACAATGTATACTCGTAGAATCGGCAGAATGGTCCTCGGATAACGTTGTAGAGAAGGTGTTGGTTCCTTTTCCTTCAATCTAAGCAACAAATAACAAGATCATTCGAACGTTAATTGGCGCCCAAATCTCACTGTATCATTCTTGCAGGGCTGCTCCGACATTTGAGGTTTCGGCAAGGCGCATGCTCAAATCTCCCGCCTCAGTATGTGACGTCAGCGAAGCAATAGGGGAGATCACTCCCATTGGTTTTTCAAGTTGATAGATTTTGTTGGTCTGTTATTATTTGAACCTTTATTTTAATGCGAAAAAGGTATATTTGTATACACAGACACACACAACAATGATATTTACCCAATATCAAAGACCTTAAACGTTTGAAGTAGAGTAATAAATATCATTGATCGTGAGTTGCACTACATTTTCTGTGTAGTGTTTGTGGAGATAATATTAGATTTACAGCAGTATCTTGATTTATTTTCAATCTGAACCTGTGCTCATACTCTGGATTTCACATCTATGCTGTTGGTTTATTCACTGCTCTAGATAGATGGCGTAAGTACAAAAAGCAACTACTATCAAGATGGAAGGAAATACTAATAAAAAAAATAATAATACAAGTTAGCTCTTTTTTTCAAAACACGTGGCTATTCCATTAAACATTTCTTGGAATAACAGGTTATTTCAGCTCACCATTTGGGACATTGCCCAACCTATTTAGGACTTATTCATTTTTTTAAATAATTTTTTTTTTATAAACAATTCTTTTATAAAGTGGGGATCGAACTTGATTCAATATTGCATAGCATGCATGTAAAGAGAAAATGATAACTTCTAGCGGTGATCATTCAAATTAGTTCCTTTTCTATACTTTTGTTTCGAAAATAGTCATCAGCGATGCTAACCTTCTTTTACAGTAACTCATTGTAATGTCGGAATTGACTAAAACGATGAAATATTACACACGGGAGTACACCATTTGTTATAATCATTTATATATATATGTATTAGCAAAGATGTTGAATTATCTGTATAAGTTTATATTAAGTCGATTTTTTTATAAATGTCATTCCTTTTAATTTCTCGCCTTCTCCACTTTAAAACCTGATAGATGAACACTCTAACTATAATGATATAATTACATTGTAAATCTAATAGAACCCCCATCCCAATAATTGGTTTTGATGTTCCAGTTGCATTTTATGATGTTACTGTTATGTTTTTCTAATTTTTTCTGTATAGTGTGATTTCCATTCCATCCTAATCAATTTATCAACTCTGATGTATTTGTTTCCGAATTTCACTGTTTTACTAGGCTTGACCATAGTGGATAGGTTCTGAAGAAGAAAAAAAGAAAAGAAATTGGGGGCTTCGTCTTCATCTTGAAGAAAGGAAAAGAAGATGGAAAAGAATTTCCATATTAATATCTTATTTATCTGTATAGACATATTTATAAATAAATCTATATTAATAAATACATCCACTGTTGTTATCGTCTACAATATCTAATCTGATTTAATCATACCCTCAAGTAAAACAATTTCTACGTTTATTTGCAGTTTGCAAAGTGTAAAACATTCAACACATAAGTTTAAGCACGATAGTTTTTGAATCTATTTTGTCTGCAGAAATTATTTTTAGTTGATGATATTCTACAATCCTTCCCTCTTATGGAATCTATTAACAACCAGATATTTTATTACGACAGAATCAGTAGATTTAATATTTCAGGGGGTTTATCGACACCTGTTGCATTTTGTCAAAAGTTCGTGTGGGTCCTCAAGCTTTTACTTTTCTGACAAAAAAATGTCGGTTCAAAAGTTATTCGGGAATTGAAAACGAAAAAAAGTTTTCACCTACACTGTTCAGAACTACCCCCCCCCCCAAAAAAAATTACTGAGTTCGAAAATTCACTAAATATTTGCAAAAAACAAAAAACAAAAAATGACCGACTAAATTTTCAAGATCTTTTCCGACAAAACATATCCTATTCGTGAGCTACTCTGAATATTAAAAACAAAACAAAACAAAACAAAAAACGATAATTTTTAATATATCACAAGAATGACAAAAAACATATTTGAGTAATGAATTAATTTTCTCGGTGGACCGAAATTCCTAGCAAACCGTTCGTGGTACGCAGAGGTGTTTACATATTGCTGAAGGAAAACTGCAGTCATTTTTGATTACTAAATATTACTAAAAAGCTTTGCCCTTAACTCTTGGAAATCATTATTTCTACCAAAGAATCCCATTTGTATCAGGTCTATTTCTTGAACTAAATTATATGTTCTGGGGAATACCCAGCAGTTTCCTAAAATAGTCCAAGGTGCATAATGGGATATGTCTAATTACAGGATTTTTTGTCGTTTCATTTTTTTCAAGTGGCTACAATTCATCTTTTACTTAATTGAGGAATGGAAACCAGCTATCTCTTTCTTGACGTTTCGAAATTATCAGTTATACATTTTAAAGTAATTATTTACTTATTTTACTTTCATTAGTATCATCATTTGGCATAAAATTGTTTTAGCAAAATCCTACAGTATTAGTATTATTTAAAATACAATATTTCAATGACTGAAGAACTTGGAAACATTCTGCTTTTCTTGTGATCTTTAATAAAGAGCTCTTTTTTATAACAAGTACTGTCTAGATTAGGTTTAAGGGTGTGTTTGTTTTGTGCTTCTTTTCAAAATTACTAAATAAATAAAATTATACCTTGCAACTAAAAATGAAAACACTATAAGGATAGTATAATTTAATTTTAAATTAAAGTAAGTTATATCTGCAACTTGAGCTACATTTTGTAGTGTTATTTCCATGCATGTATTGCACCTTTTCTTTATGGGTGAACGATACGGTGAATGGCACTTTTTTTGTTGTTGATATACCTGCATTGCAGAGCTGGCCCATCCATCAGGCAAACCTAGATGGTCACCTGGGGCATAAAATTCCTTGGGTAACACTCCAAATGAATAAATTTCAAGTCTTGCCCAGGGTGCATGAAACCTTAGCACAAATTTCAAGTCCCATCAAAGGCAAATGAAACCCTTGTGCAACCCCCTGCTAGAATGTAAAATCCAAATCTAAACCATAACATCTAACCTCCTACAATAATACTTATCACATTTTACAAGAAAGGAAAGCCACAATTTAACATTTTGTATGGAAGAAATTATTTGTACATCAAGTAAAAAACAACAATTTTGAAATATACTTTCTGAGAAAAAAATAGATCAGTCAACAACAGAAAATAATGCAAAATCCCTCTGGCTCTCCTACACATATTTTATGACTATTAAAAAAAAGGTGTTGAAATGAATAAAACAAAATTTCTTAATAATACATGCAAACTAAAATGAGAATACAGAATTGAGGAAAAAATGATTTCTGATCATTTTTCTATGCACAAAATATGAAGAAAGGATTTTAAGTATAGATTGTAATATATGAGAAAAACAAAACATCATAGTTTCTCAAATCATGTATAAAATCATGAGAGACACTATTAACTGATATGACTTTTTTAATGAACATGATAAAGATTTCATACAGAAAAAGAATGTACAAACAATTTGTTTATATAAGGCACTGGAATATGACAAAGAGAAAACATTATTTACAAGAAGAAAACCTTCAGGTTTAACTTCAAAAACCCTCTTCCTGTAAG
Organism: Thysanoteuthis rhombus; assembly: GCA_963457665.1. Taxonomy (NCBI): domain Eukaryota; kingdom Metazoa; phylum Mollusca; class Cephalopoda; order Oegopsida; family Thysanoteuthidae; genus Thysanoteuthis; species Thysanoteuthis major. The sequence goes on along the minus strand of OY735207.1, from coordinate 29,986,832 downwards.
GAACAGACATTTGTCTAAATATATACATATACAGTACAGATATGTATGTTAAATAAGTCCATGGCCTAATGATGGAAAAAGCATCTCTTTTACAAAACAAATATTCATTTTTCAACATAATCTCCTTCTTTGTCAGTGTACTTAACCCAATGCTTCTCAGTACATCACATGGATTTAATATTATACAGAGGAAGGGGTGTTAGGATAAGTGTATAAGGTCCAAATAATAGAAATTTGAACGGGACTAAGGCACCATTGCTCAAGGTAGACTATTTTTTCATTAATATCAAATAGCTATTTACTTTCCGGACAGAATTTGAATATGGGTGAATATCATGTGTGTGTGTGTGCGGTCCTTTACTACTATCAACTGACCAAAACGTCAACAGAGTGAATTGCTCATGATCTATTCACTTTCTCTAATCACTGACATTTCAGGAATAAGACTATGTTAAGATGATTAGTGATGACAGGAGGCTTTGGGAGGATTGGATTCATGACTTTCTAAAGAATAACTGAAAGAAAATGTCATCACCAACTGAGAAAATAATCTGAATTTGGTTTGTCAATTTGATTTTCTGAGCTGCGAACAACAGCACCAGTTTCCGCCTGCATAAAAATCACTTAGCATTAAATGATACTACCCCTGTCCCATAATAGCTCTTATATTTGTAAATTTAAATGTATATATAAATGTTGGAACTATAATGGGACAGAGGAAGTATATTTTTTTACGTTACAATTATGCTAAAATAATATCCTAAGTAAGTATTTTGCTACATTTTGAAAATATTTCCTTCACAGATTTCTTTTTATAATATCATATAATTTTGTACAAATTATCAAAAGGGATGTTTGCTCTTCAAACTAGTCTTAAAATTAAAAGACTGGGTGTCCGAATAAACCTGTACATGAAAGTATTTTTTAGATTAAAATATTTTTGTTCTTAATCATTTAAATGTCATGTGTTCCAAAGAATTCTGGAAAATGTAGGAAGATTTATGGCATTTTACACAAACACAAAGTTATTTATCAAAAAGATAGAAGTCTCTACCAAATATTTATCTTATCTGCAATGTAAGATAATTATCTTTGAGCATCAAAGTCATTAATTTAAGAAGAAAACAGTTGTAATGACTCAAATGATTTTTGTACAATTTTCATTTTTTTGTAAAAACTCAAATAAGTTTTGAACAATTTCTACTGCTTTTCGAGCAATGAGATTTACTCAGTTCATAGACCAAATGTGTTTCCTCATTTCTTTCTCCTTTTTTTCTTTTTTGTCCAAATCAGAAGATCGAGAGATAAATTTAGTCAATGGAAGATGACCTATTCCTTCTATTTAAAGGAATTTTAATGGTGACCTTTTGTGTTCAATGGTAAATGCAACACAAAGCTCTACAATAACTGCATTCAAATTTCTATTGAAGATAAAACATTAGTAATTTCAGTCTTCCAAAAACATAACACAGTTATCTAAGAATAAACTATATGATATTTGATCATAAAACAAAGACATCCTGATAAATATTTGTTCCAGGTGGTTTTAGAACACCACACACTAGAAATAAATAAATGCTTTTCAAAATTAAAGAGAATTCAGTTAATAGAGTGGCCAAGTCCTGACATCATGACTCAACTTCTGGCTCCATTTGTTAAAAAATCATCTTGAAATAATACTGAGAGAATCTTGCTCATTCCTTATTCCATTGATTTTCTAGTTATTTCAACTGCAATTTTGAACATCTTGTCAGTAGAGGGCATCTAGTTTATACTTGATAAAAAGTTTTGATAATTTTTCGTCATTCTTTTGGTTTTCCATTGGAATTTTTGAGCAGATGACAAAAAGCAAAACAAAGTAGCTATGGTTCAATATTTTGTACTCAACTGCAATCATTGATTAGACTGTCACTGTTGCAAATATTACAGATTTCTGGAAGATGAGAGATGATTTTGACACTGGAAAACACAAATAAGCTAAATATAATACATCCTTATAATTTTGAAGAAATATTTTTAGTGACTGTAAGGTCCTTTTGGGACATAGCAACAACCTAACCAAGTTGGTTGTATATTATCAAGCTAGTGGACCCTGTGTTGAGTGTATGTTATGTTATAAAGAGGTCCTGAATTTAAAAGAAAGATAGACATGAATATTTATAAGTAAATTTTCCAAAAATGGGTGAAAATCGATAAAATGATTAATAGTTAATCAAACTTTTCTTCAAGTATAGACTGGGGGTCTAGACAAAATGTGGGAAGTTGTTGTAGAAATAACATTCCCAAAATGAAATGAAAAAGATTCTTTTAGTACTATTTCACCATAAATTCTTTCATAAGTAGAGACCCAGTCATAATGTCAGACTTTGCCACTATATTAACAAATCAAGGCTGAAAAAATCAAGGAAGCTGATTCTGTTTCAAGGGAATTAATTTGTTGAGACTAGATGTTTCCAATCTCTTCCATAGTCCGTTGCATGGTTTTCTCAAGGATGTCATCAAAAACTGATTTCATCACACCCATACAAGATGTGCCAAATGTGTGAGTGATGAGGGAGAAATTCTCGGAGTGTAACATGAATTTTTGGTAGATTTCATCCAAAGTTTGACTGAAAAATAAAAAAAGGAAAATTGAAATAATGATTTGCAAGCCAATCTTGTAGAGCATCATGCTACAACAGTTGCACTCACCACACGTTACAGTACAATAAATCTGACAAATGATATGGGATGGGAAAATGAGTCATTATCATTAATGTAAGTGTTGTCCAGACTAATATCATCATCTTTGTTGGCTTTTTTTATAGTGTTTCAGCTGATGCACTCTATGTATACAAGTGTATAATTCATTCCTACAGGAATCTCTGATGGACAGATTGAGAACTATTTATAGTAGAAATCCTCTCCTGCTGGATGAATTATGCACTGTGGAAGGTTAAAAAAAGCATCACCAAAATGATTAAGATATTATTCACAACAACTTGTAAAAAATTTAGCACTTGTCTATCTGTGGCAAAGTTGATAATTTAAAAAAATAGTTTCTGCTTATGAAAACTACATTTTGAAAAATATCAATGAGAGTTATCAGAAGAAGACTTAAGATTCTAATCAAGTTGTATATTCAATTAATTTTTTTCAGTAAGTAATGATATTTTCTTTCATAGCAAATGGCCTGAATGTGATATGTGAAATAGACTTAGAGGTGACAAGCACCTGAAGTGGCCTTTCTCACTCCACTCTGTGCTATTTTACTCATACCTAGGGATAGATGGATTCATGCTTTTTGCAAGGGCACTAGTGTGGAATGAACACAAACTGTCTCAGCTGGAGTTTGAATTTGGCTCACCAAGTCCATTCTACATAGAACTTGAATCAACATACAATTTCTGAGAGAATTTCTCAGCATCATTCTGCACTTATCAAAGACTTCAAAGCATAATCAGCTGATTGCTTCTTCTCAGCCATGAGAAAATGTATTTAAGATGCTTCCCCTGAAGTTCCAGCAATTTGAACAGTGTAAGAAAACCATATGCAGTTCAACCTTTTGCCATTAGGTGGAGCCAGCAGTCATGGCCATGTGCATTAGTGGATGTGTTGCTGGTTTATGTTTATTTTTGCAGCAGCTTATTTAGATGTTTTGCAAATGGTTGATCTCATGGAACAAAGACCCTGCATCAAGTTCTGTTTCAAGATCAACAAGATGGCTGCAGAAACTTATTAGTTTCTGCAGGAAGCCTTTGGTGACAATGCCATATCCCAATGCAAAACATTTTTTCTCATAAAAGCATTTCAAGGGACGACGAATAACTGTTGGAGTTGACCATTCTGAAGGGCACAAAACCAGGGAACACAAAAAAACTGTGCCAGGCTATATTTGCAAACTGTAGACCTATCTGTGATGGTCGCAATATTGTTTAACACATTTTTTGTTGGGAATGAAATGCATAGTTGTAAAATTTGTACCGAGACCAACCACCTTCTTTATTCATCTAACCTTGCCCCCCATGACTTTTTCCAGTTTCCCAAGCTGAAATTCCAACTGAAAGGATATCATTTTGACTCAATTGAGAAGATCCAGATAAAATTGCAGGAGATAATCATGACCATCATGTTTGAAGCCTTCCAGGGATGCATAGAATCGTGCAAAAAAAAAAAAAGAGAATTAAATCACTGGGATCACTGTATACATGCCGAGGGGTCTACTTCAAAGGTGACAGTCGGAACAAAGAACTAGGGTTATTCCCTTGCAATGTTCAAATTATTAGAACTTTTTGGTAGCACCTTGTAGTTCACTTACCGAGTCATCTGTAGATTTTTAAGATAATTCTTTGCCTGAATTTGCCTGTCTGTTTCAACATTGGGGATGGCTTCTGTGACTAATTCATGGACAATGCTATTGATTTTCACATGGTTTGGATTGGCAACCATTTTCAGAAGTTCAAACTCCAAATGGGAAGCTTCTTCTATAATTTTGAGAATAAAATTGTAGAATATTATTCTAAAAATACAAGAATATTCCATGATTTAAATACAAAATAAAACAGGTCTGATTAGTCATGCAATAGAAACCATCACGTGACCGATATCTCTTAGCAGTATACCATGTTTGGAGCAATCAATTGAAAAATTCGAAAAAGGGACGATCTATGAATGAGTTACTTCAGCTGCATTTTGTTGAGCAGTGATCACTAAAGAAGTCTGAATTTTAAAAAAAAACCCAAAAAACAAGCCTGAATGTTGCCGGATACAAATTAAGGAATCAATTTAATAAAAACTTACATTGTAAATTGAAACCCCACTAAAAATCTATTTTGGAGTGGAATTAAAAGAAAAAAAAAAAAGTTTTTATTTAGACATACAAAGGAGTAAATGTTTAAATTTTCAGCTCTCTAGTTCAATTGGTGTGGCCTGTATATTCCATACATACAAACAAAGACAGACAAACACAAAAAACTGAAGCAAATTATGTTGATGTTGGCAGTTTCGGTTGATGGTTTCCTAATGAGGGAAAAAATGTAAGAGGAGTAAGTGCAGGAACTATTTTGACATATATGTGTATCTGAAATGTTCCAAGATAAAGCTCCAATTTACCTGAACCCCCACAAGTAAAGGATGTGACACAAGGTTGGTACGATGTGAGGGAACTCATACATGTGTGAGATAGGGGTCCTCAAAACTATTGTTGCAAGGACATATGAATACTTGATTGGTGTCAGGGCAAACTCTGGTCTAGGCTACACAGAGAAATGGCAAGGATATTGCGACTGTCTTGTCAGAAATGATCTTCCAAACATAAATTTGGGTGATCAGCAACCTGTTCCAATATCCAGTTAAAGATTGCCTTCGCATAGTGTGTGGTGCACCAGCATCTGGAAAAACAGACCATGATTAAAACTAATGGATGATAGATAAAATAGCAGTATGTTTATAGGCAGGCGAGTATCCAAACTAAGAGAGAGATGGAGAGTCTCAGATGAGCTCCCATGTACAGGGAAGGAGATACATCCACTTTGGAATAAGCTTGAATCTATGCACCTGGAAAGTGATGTTATAGTGATCACACTCATACGTCACTTGTACAAAAAGACTGACCAACTTTTCTCTCCCTACATATGATGCTGTTTGTGCTAGTAGTACTGTTTGAAATGGAAAGTCTCTTGGTTGACACAAAGAATAAATAAATAGCATGATCCTTTCTTCTTCCATATTTAGTCTACCACATCAGACCTTTCCACACTTGAATATGGTTTTTTGATCCTCTTTGAGTTTGACTATCAGAGGTCAACTGCTTTCTCCCTTATATTTCCTTTCATTTTTGCATAGGTTGTTTTTAATGAAATCTTTTGTCATCGTCGATTCAGAGAATAAAAATCATAGAATAACACATTCTGGCGGTCCTGAGAATGAGAAGGAATTATCATCACTTAGCTAATAACATAAGGATTTTGACTTGAACTTACCTTCAGAAAGACGTGTGAAGGCAGTCAGATAACCGGACTGACCTTCATTTACAGTAATTGAAGAATCCAACATTTTATTTTTAAGGTTTTCTTTCCATTGTTTTTTCTTATGTGTTTGTAACAATGCCTGCAGGGCACGTAAGTTCAATTTCTCTGGTGGACTTGTTCGTCTCCTCATCTCGTCCTCTGTGATGCTAAGTCGATGCAGACGACCTTGACTAATGTTGTACAAAAGTAGAGGAGTTGTGTAACTGAAAACTTTCTTTTCTGTTGAAAGAAAAAAAAAAAACAATCAAAAAAGTGCTTACTCAAGTATTATAGATACTGAAGTATATGCTATGATGGTCCCAAATATAATGATAATATTCAGGCTTCTCATAAATGAATCACCGTAGCCCTCGTATCTACCAGAAAAAATTATCTAAAAATTTTTTTTTCAAAATGCCAGCACAAAATTTGGGCATTGTTGGTCCAAAATGACTATAGAAATTCGAGAAGAGCATATTTTTGAAAAAACAAAAAAAATCTCTAGATGGTGGCCTAGTGGTAAAATCATGCACATTTTCAAGGTTGTAGCCAAAAAATGTGACCAGGAGTACCGCAAGACTCACAGACGAGCAAAGAGAGAAGAATCACTTGGCTGGTTGGTCAGGCAGGCCATTTGTGGGGCTATGGTGATTCTTTACTATGATATATATAAATATAATGATAATACTGGGATGCTACCAAATATTATAATAAAATGATAATTCTATGATGCCAACAAATATAATAATAATATAGACATCCCGATATATCCGCAGTTTGCAACATAAGGCAGGTGGTTTGTGGACCCCAACATCCAAAAAATGCAAATAAAAGCAGAATTTCCCTCTGAACCTGTAAGCCAGATATTATAGGCTGAGTGCTATTTTTAAAGCCTATTTGATGACAGAGGTGACGCAACTCCCATCTCTCCACTAAGGGATACATTTGAAAATGAACGAAACTCAAAACAAAGAGAATAATTTCAGCTTTTCCACTAAAAGCTCAGGCACAGTGGTAGAGAAAATTTGAAGGTGCAAAAGGTCAAGTCATTGATGTAAAAAAATATGTAAATATTTTGTTTTAAATTCTGAAATGTGACATACTTTGTAATATATTGTAGTTATTATGGTGGTATTGTAACAGTTTTTTATATGATAGACAATGTTTACTGTCTTTCACTAATAGCCCACTTTTGAATATTGCTCATATCCTTACCACGGTTATAGAGGCACAGTTATATCGCAGTTAAGTTCCTTGTTCCTAACAGCCAGGGTTATAACAAGGGATGCCTGTAATACTATGATGCAACTAATTGTAATATTGATATTATGATGCTACCAAATTATAATAATACTATGATGGTACCAAATATAACAGGGTTACATGGTACCAGCAATAGATTTTCAAGTTACCATACAACACCCTTCATGACATTTCTTGGGGCAAAGGAGGTAACTTGGTAGTGCCTATCTCTTCTCTAGCTAACATGTGGTAAATCGCACTTGTAGAAAGTAATAACAGACATGACCTAGTAGGAGAGGTGGATCCGTGCCTTTCCCAAGAGCAATAAAACAAAGTGAACAACCTAAAATGGACTTGGCTTGCTGATTACTTTTCGGCGCTGTTAAGCATTTGGTCAACAGTTCCCCACTCCCAATTAAGTTGTTCTGTATCAAACTAAAATGTTTTGGCTTGAAAACCATGCTTGACTCAAGGGTCATCTGATGGAGGCTTTGTTGGATGCATAGCAGCTTTTATTACAACAGTAGTTGTATGAATCTATTCATACTTACCAGATGGATTATCTCTTTTGAGTTGAGTATTATTATTTCTCTGCTTGTCTGAAGTTGGTCTTATCTGACTTAAAACTTTTCTCTTCTTCAAAGGTTGTTCCAGAGAAGGGTCTGATTTCGTTCTCTTAATGTGAGATTTTAATTTATTTTCAAGTTGTAGCTTGTCTTTTGATTGGCTGCGTTCAGTTTGGCCAGGATCATTAACTGCAGCAGTTTTGAGACTCTGGAAAGTTCTCTTGTCAGTCAAAGATGGCTTTGCATTTTTTCCCCCTTTGTCATTCTTTGGTTGATCCAAACAAGGAGTTTTTGAAGTCTCATTGACAAGAGTCAACATTTTATCATCAGTATTACATTTTCCTGTTTCCTCCATCTCGAATTGTTTCTGCCCTTTTTTTGGTTCTGTATTTTTTGGCAAATGTGGTCCTTCCTTTGTGATAGGTAATTCAAAAGAATTCTCACTGGAATTTTCTTCTATATCATCAGAAGAATTTTGAGAAGATTGTTGTAAGCAATTTGCTCTGTTACAGCTTAGATTTCCCTCAGTAGACAAGAGAGACCTATCCATAATTGAGCCTAGAATTTCAGTGCATTCTCTATCTCTTTTTTTGCTTGAAATATTTTCTTCCGAGTTGGAATTATTTTCGCCTAAGCTTACTCCATCTTTATGGTCCATTGGTTTAGTATTCGTACATGAAATAGTACTGGAATCACCCCTTAGATTATTATAGTGGAGGGTGTAAATAGGTAATGGGGTTGTGGAAGAAATCTCCTCTGTGTACTTTCCTGAAGTTTCTATTTCTTGATTTGAGGTGAGAATGCTGTCAGTGGTGAATGGTATTCCAGTGAGTAGCAGTCCATCTGAGGATAGTGTGAGGCCAACAGTAGAGAGAGAAGAGTTATCCTTAGGTAGTGAAATAGTCACTGTTGAGGGAGAGATTTCACCAAGGGAGATGGGTAGTGCTTCGTCAGTGGTCATAGTTATCGATGCTGGTGCATTTGTAAAATTAGTGGCTATCATGTTGGGTGAAGAAAACTTTTTTGAGGTTAATAACTGACCATTGTCTGAAGTGGTTGAGATCAATTTCATTGGTGAAGTTATCTCTACAAACTGTGGAAGCAAAATTCGACTGGAAGCTGTTTCAGTGGAAGTGACATGAATCTCCGCTACAGGACCAGGAAGCTCACTTGTAGATTGAGCTGATTCTGCAAAAAATGGAATTCCAACCTTTGGTGTCTCTTGATTAAGAGTCTGTTGCTCCTGTGTCGGTGTAGAAGTCAGGACTTTTGGACAGGATGATAGGGTTAGAATGTTTGAATCTTTGTTTGAGATTAGTGTTTGAGGCACTGGTGGGAGAATCTGTTGAGAAGCAAGGGATAAGAGAATGTCAGGGGATGTAGATGCTGGCAGATCTTCCAGTGATGTATGGGTGCTTGATGAAAGGATATTTGAAGATGATATTGAAGGAATAGCTACTGATGATGATGACATCAGATCAGGAGTTGAAGCAGTTGGTTCTTCTCCCTGATTCAATGATGAACAGGCTGTCTTTATACCTGGTTCTTTCTCTGCTTGCAAGGTAGGGGCCAGCCTCTCAGAGTTACATAATTCCTCTTCATGTTCGTGGGAAAGTTGTGTTTGCTTTTTCAAGATTATATATGTAAAAGAGTTGGTATCTAGAATGAGAAAAATGCAAGAATTTCTTTACATTAAGTAAGATATATGGTATCTACAAACAGATCAGATGAATTATACACTTGAAGAAGGATGAAAAACTGGTTGGACAAAATGTACAAATCTAAACCAACAAGGACAAGAATATTAATAGATTGGTAATGATAATTGATCTGAGAATTTCAGACAAGGAGCAAGGCTGAAAATACGTCAGTTGAAATATTGTAATAAAACCAACAAGGAATATAAGTCTGGACAATCCATGGATTGGTGCCGATAACTCATCTGAAAATTTCAGACAATATTTACAAAAAATTGTTTCACATCTTTAGACAGGAAAAGAGAGAAAATTAAGGAAAGGGGCAGAAATTCATGGAGATTCCATGGACAATCTTTACAATTTATCAAAAGAACATAGTAATCCAAAGATTTTAACGACACACACAAAAAAAAAATCATTAAGAAAAAGAGGCTAACCATTTATAATTTTATGAACACTCAATTTCATTTTGGTAAAAAATGTTTGTACTGTGAATAGTATCCTCAGGTCTTTGAACCATATATAACAATATGTGCCTATTTTTTTAAAGATACTAACTGTAAATATTATTGATTCCTTTTCAAATCTAATTGAGCATAATATTAGTTATCTCAACTTTCAATGTACACATTGTGTTGAATTTGCTGTCCGTTATAGAATGGCTTGTGAAACCAATGTCAAGAACTTTTGCAGTAATGTATTTATCCTGCAGGTATCATCCGGTCATTTACTGGGAAGTAACAATCCTCATCAACTACTAAGATATGGAAGTATATCTTTTGAATGGGCATTGAAATCTATTTTTGGACTTGGCGCTGGATTTTAGAACTTATAACAATGTTGCCATATTGGCACAACACAACCATATATATAGACAGAGAAACACGCATCTATGCATAATTTGAAAGTAGATTGATAAATTCTTAGTCTGGCATATAATCATTAGCTGAATTTTGATCTGAAATTTACATGGCATGATATACAATCTATGTATTTAAGATGGAAGTTTTCTGTTAATTGCATAGACAAGGCAAAAGATTACATTGAAAAAAAATACTCATTTATATATATATATACACAAATATAAATATAAACATATATGTATATATAAACAAACATATATATGTATAAATGAACATATATATACAAACATATATATAAATATATATACAAACATCTATATATTTATATATATATATATATATATACATACGTACATACATACATACAAACATATATATATATACATACAAACATATTTATATATATATATACAAAGACGCATATATATATATATATAAACATATATATATACAAACACACACGCATATATATAAACAAATACAGATATATAAACATATAAACAATCACACACATATATGTATACATACATGTATGAAAACAAACGCATATATACATACACATATATATATAAATGAACACACACACATATATATATATACCGTGCGATAAAAAAAAATGGTGTAGTTGAGGTAGTTACAGCATAGACTAATACCTTCACTAGCTCTACCACTAATGAAAGTTTCTACATATACTATAGCACTGTCGTAGCAAAAATATTATATACCTCCTAGAATGTAATACATGCAATTTACAATACATAGGCAATTCTGTGTAGCAATTAAACATTACATTTGATAACTATAAACATAGAATAATATCACAAAACCATCCCAGGTCACTTCCTGAAGAACTACACTTTTGCACCCTGGACACAATTTTGCCACAGACACTATTCACAATCATTGAAAAGATAGAAAAAATACACCTACTGACATATAACTAAAATTCTAGAAAGACATGAAGATATGTGGATCAACTCAGAACTCTCACGCCTAAAGGATTGACCACCAAACTTAACAACCTTAACCAAACTGACCTCTAAATCATAATCCTCCCACTAACAACAACCTCAAATCCATACTTTACCTTCCCTCAGTTATATCTAGTATTGGGAACTTCAGACCCATACCTACTAAAACCTTTGTATGGTATTCCACTTGAACAAATCAGGACCAACAAACTTTTAATGACCTGAAAGGATGATACATATGAAGCTTCCAGACCTGATCATCCCACCATCAATACCATCCCCAATTTAATCAAACAATCCAACACTAAACTACTTCCCTTCAACCCTGATACCTTATAAACTCTCCAAGACCCACTACTACTGTTGCTACCACCACATCTTGCCACAGACAAGCAAAAACTTCATCACAGACCGAACTAAGTCCCACACATCAGGATGACCCTGAAAAATTGGATTCCAATTTTTGCTTTTGAGGCAAAGCATCTGATGGCAAACTTATTTTCCATAGAAAACTTTTAACCACTCAATGGTGCACACACACACTCAAAGTACACACTACTGAAGATAGGGATACCTCGGGAAACATGTCTATCTCACTGATCAATACATTCATGGATTAGTTTCCATACACTTCCACTCAAGTCTGCCTCACTTCCTATTGTTCACATTTTATATATATATATATATATATATATATATATATATATATGTGAGTGAACAATAGGGGATGAGACAAACTCAGGAGTATAAGTACATGGATATTTCATTTGTTGATTATATAATTCATAAATGAATTATTCAGTACGCCATGATGTAACTGGGAAGTCATGGTAGTGAATCCGCACTTATTCCCCATTTTTCACTTATATACATATTGTATATATGCATTTATATATATATATATATATATATATATATATATTCATGTATATACAAATACATATATTAAGTATATACAAATATATATCTAAATATTATGCATATAGAAATATATATGTATATATATTAGGTATATACAAAATACACAAATATATTGTACATATAAGAATATATATGTACATGTACATATATATATATACATATGTATACATTATATACATAAATAAATATATAGATATCATATACTTATACATAAATACATATGCACGTATTGTATATACATATAAATACATGTACACATATCATATACATAAAAATACATATGCACATATTATAAATATATATAAATAAATATATATATATGTACACACACACACACACATATATATATACAAATACACATGCACATATACATATACATAAAATTACATATGCACACACATATATATGTATATAAATACATATGCATACATATATAAATATATATGCACATATACATATGCATGTATATATAAATACATTTGCACATATATTTATATAATACGTATGCACATATATATGAATATATATTCACATATATATAAATACAAATGCACATATCATGTCTACATACATATATACATATTATGTCTAAATACATATATACATATAATGTTTGGGTAGTCGCTGTTGGAGCACATCATCCCAAATCAAAGCGAGTAATGTGGCTGGGCCTTTTGAGGCTGAGAACCTAGCAAGTACGGCCAATATAACTTTCATTGTGAAAATCATGGGGAGTGTTGGGCCATGCCCTGCCATGCTGGCCCATGACGTGTTGGAACCCAGACACTACAAAAATGAGGAGACCAGGAGAAGAACTAATAGAATTGAAAAGCAAACATCTCAACAATTATGGAAGAGAGAAAGTAAAAGCAAGTGGAGAAGGCTTTCTCATCAATAAAGACCTCAAAGACAACGCAGTAGGCTTCTAATCTGTCTTAGACTGCATAGTCAGCGTCACCATACAACTCTCAAAAAGGTACAAGCTAGATGTCATCCAAGTCTATGCTCCCACTTTGCAGTCAACCAGAGAAGAAATAAACAACTTTGATGATGACTTGACCTCCCTATTACAAGATACCAAAAGATACTTTAATGTCATCATGGGAAATTTCAATGAACAAATAGGACAAGGAAACAAACACTGCATCAGAGAATTCAGATACAAAAGACAGAACAATAGGAGTGAAGTTCTTGTGAACTTTGCAACCGCAAATGACTCCAAAATCATGAATACATTTTTTCAAAAAGAAACTCAATAGAAAATAGACTAGGATGAGCCCCAACCATGAAACCAAAAACGAAATAGACTACATCCTAATGGACAAAAGCAACAGGATCAAAGACATTCAAATTCTATACAAAGTAAACCTAGGAAGCGACCATAGAATAGTAAGATGTAAGATACAAGGAAACACCAATAAAGAAGGCAGGAAAATGTTCCACATCAAACCACAACCACTAAACGTACCAAATGAACTCACCAAAACCTTCAAGCTAGAATTGAAAAACGGATATAAAATCCTTACCGATGAAAACAACACCAACATAAATGAACTCCACAGCAAAATAACAACCTCTCTATTTGAAGCTGCCACTATTTTTAAACCAAGAAACACACAGACCATTAATAAAATCTCAGATAAAACCAGGAAACTCATTGAATGCAGAAACCTCAAACCACCGACAAATACTAGGGAAAAAATAGAAGAGACCGAACAGAACAAAACAATGAAAAAGAAACTAAGAGAAGACAAAAGAAGGTATATGGTAGCCATCATTGGGACCACTCTCAAAAAATGTTGGGGCTTTAAAGCAATAAACAAATTTCTCAGTATAAGAAAAAAACAAATAACTAGCATCCTCAAAGAAAATGGAGACTTAACAACAGACGACAATTGAACTCGCCTCAGAATTCAACCAAGAACTCTACTCTTCAAAACACAGGCAGCAAAACAATGACCAGGATACACAAGACACAGACAATCAGTTTGAGGACTTCTCAGATGTTACACTATGGGAGGTAAAGCAAGGCATTAAACAAAAAAAAAAAAAGGAAATGTCCCTGGACCGGATAACATCACCATGGATCTACTCAAAAAAGCTGGTAAGGTCGTCATCGAAAAACTAGCTATTCTATTCAACTTGTATCTATAACAGAGTAGAGTCCCGAAAGACTGAAACATGGCAATCATAATGCTTCTACGTAAAAAAAAAGAAACCCCAAAGACCTCAACAACTATAGACCTATAAGCCTACTCATCTGTATATACAAACTTTTTACAAAAATCATCACCAACCAGATCACCAAAACACTAGATAAAAACCAACCACGGGAACAAGCTGGATTTGGAAGAAGTTACTTGACTATAGACCATCTCCATTCAATAAATCAGCTGAAAAAGAAAGCAGCAGAATATAAAATGCCACTTGCTGTAGAATTTATAGGCTTCAAGAAGGCATTTGATCATGAAGGCCATCACTCTACAAGGTGCAGACCCTGTATACGTCGAACTACTGCAACATATATACAATCACAGTAACTCCTTCAACAGGCTACATAAAGACTCTGAACCTTTCCAGCTCCAAAAAAGAATAAGACAAGGTGATACCAGCTCTCCTATACTCTTCACAGCCTACCTTGAGATGATCTTCTGAAACCTGGACTGGGGGAATAGGGAAACAAAAATAGACAGTGAATATCTGAGCAACCTCAGATTTGCAGACGATATCAAGCTTTCTGCAGAAAGCCTACACAACCTCCAACTAATGCAAGATGAACTAAACAAAGAAAGCAAAAAAGTTGTCCTACACATGAATTTCAGTAAAACAAAAGTCATGTGCATCGATCACATTGAGATTGAGATTTACTACAAGAAATAACATCAAATGAACTATAAGCCAACTGTTAAGTGGAAAATTCTTAGACAATCCAATACATGCTGAAATTTAGAAAATTCTTGCAGTCTCTGCCTAAATGATAAATTTGAGATTTTAGACTTTACTAGAATCACAAAAAACCCCAAAGAACATTTACTGAATAGAAAAAATGAAACCATACTTCTCTAAATCTCTTTTAACGAACGTGAAATAATACCAATAAATCAAAAAGGTAAAGTAGACAATTTGCCCCGATGTCCATTATCCCCAAAACTTCCTATCACCATTTTCTTCCCTCAAACATGCCCAAACACATTATAAATTAAACATTAAGATTAATACTATCCACTAGAGCTACAAAGGATATTAACAAGGGCAATAAAACCCAATGCTAAGATATCTAGGTCAAGATAAAAACTACTCCCAGACCACTACTAAGTATCCTTACAGAGATGACCACTATATCGAGTTCACACCCCTTGACAAAATGAATATCCCAATACTACTAGTGAGTAGTATTGGGATATTCACACCACACTCACAACATTCTCACCTAATTCCGAAAAGTAGACCCCCAAAACATAGACAATCATTTGCCTGATGAGGCCCGAAGAGGGCAGAAACATAAGCTAGCTTGTGTAGCAAATCCACATTCTACTATTTATTTAAATATATATATATATATATATATATATATATATACAAATACATACATATATGTGAATAAATACACATATATACATACAAATATATATGTATATGTATATATATCACTTTCTATTATGCACACATTATATCTATATGCATATATATTTATTTGAAAACATTTAAAATTTTTTGAGTTGAAAGAGACTCAAAAAAACAAGAATTGATTAAAAGGAATTTTACCTTCATTTTGCCATTTCATTCCCACTCCAAGAATCTTGTGAGAACTTTCAGAATTGCAGTCAACATAACTGGAATCATTATCTTCCTGTGACTCCAGCTTGAATGTTGTTGCCGTTGCCATATTTGGTTCTCCTGCTTGATGTGTTCTTTCTGTCTTTGGTCCCCGTGACATCAAGTACCGAATGTCCTGTGATGTTGGATAGAAGCGTCGGTCTCTGCAATCGGCAATCTGGTTTTTCAGAGCCCAATCCTTGACACTTGAAGCAATTTCCTCTTTTTTAAGTCCCTCTCTACTCAACTTTTTGATGAGACCGATCAAACCAGGATGAATTCGGTTGACTTTCCATTCCTGTGGATTATCCAAACAATGTCCACTGTGCTTGCCATTTTTACGCACTAAACATGCCTTCCTGATGCCATCCCCGGTGAATTTGAATGAGACATAAGACTTGCAGGAGTTGGCACGAGTCTTGCTCGGATTACCCTGAGACTTCCCCCTGGGTTTCTCATGTCTTTCACAGAAGAATGTCTTCAGGGAAAGACTTTCAGCTCTTTTTGATCGCTGGAACCTTCCTTCTTTATTAGCCTCCATTTTATCCAGATAACAGCTTATGAACTCCTCCTCTGATGATGTGACAAGGTAGACTTCAGTTTTGACACATTTAGACAGATGAGCATTCGTCATGACAGACCGCAAGAATGCAACATCAATAGGTGTTAAACCTATAAAAATGAATAAACAAACAAAATAGTGTGACATCACAAATCTGAATATTGTAACTAGGTGTTTTTTAATGAATATTTGGTATTTCTTTGTTATCAGTATATCACTCATTGTGTTTTGTTCCTTTGTTTTGCCAGACCACATCCATTTTGTCTTTTGTGTATAAACTCCTCAGGCTGCTATTCATCATTATCAAACAGTAGAAATACTTCTAAATATGGTTAGGGAGTATGTTGCTGAAGGATCCACTATCTCTCCAAATTGTTGGTAGGATTACTTCACCAAGGATTTGAATGTAGCAGATTTTCATCACTTCACATTGATCAGCAAAGTGAAGGAACAAGGTGGAATCAATGGCATAGAGATAATGAAGAAATACCAAATATTTTAATCTTAATTATCTGGCAAGTGGATATAAAATGATAAAAACAGATACAGTAATCGGATCTCATTTCTGCAAGATAATTCTACCACTGCTTGACAGTATTATACAGAACATGCCGGGGGCGGTTTCAGGATTTTGATACTATCTCTACGTACAGAGAGGGATTCTCTCTTTGGTAGTGCCAAGTAGAAAAAATGGAAGTGAATAGATCAATTTTCTCTCTGTTCTCACATAGCACACCTAATGAAAGATATAGAATGAATCGTGCGAAATAAGTAGCTGAAAGGAAAAATTCCTGGACTGTTGATAAGAAAGTTTAGCTGTCAGACTAGACCAATTTTGGCGTGTGGCCGTGTAGACATAAGGATTAAGTTCACTTTCAATGATTTAAGAGATCAGCACTCTGACAATCGTACCATCACATATATCTCTTTAAATTGTTGATTTGTTTGATTCTTTAAGAATCTTTTAAAATTGAGCTAAAATTTAAAGAAGTCAGAGGTACTGTCTGTCCCAAAATATTAATTTCAGATCTCCTCAATAATAATGAAAATGATGATGATGATTTCTATTGATTCTTTATCATTTCATCTTTCATATTGAATAAGATTTTTTATTTTAGAAACAAAATAAGCCAAATCAAATTATTCAGTCCACCACTTGAATTTTCAAACAGAACTGATTTATTAGATTTAAAAGTTGAAAGATTTAATTGTTTTTATCTTTTAACCATACTAAAAGGAATTGAAGGCGATCTTTCGTTTCATGTCTGTAAAGTCAAGACATTAAGGGAAACTACTCCAATTCAGCGACTCACAAAATATATATTTAAAAAACATTCCTTTCATTATCAATTTCAATTTCTATTATTGTGTTATTTCATTATGCAAGCATGCATAGGTCGTTCAAAAGCTCCAATTATCCATTTTAATCAATGACTTTATCGACATAAAACGAAAGACAAGAAAAAATGTTAACTTTGGTTTCTGCTCGAGAAGCAGTCATAATAATTTTTTCAATAAAATAAGTAATATTATAATTTATTTAGTTAGCAGTAATGAAATACGTAATATTTTTATATAAAAAATGTAAAATTTAAACATAATTTACAATAATAAGTTGCCAACAATGACTTTATTAAAATATCATTCATTAATGGTAATCCTCACCTATTTGGCACTAAAATCACCTAGCATAAAGATTGTCAAAGGTTATCCCCCTTGATGGATAGAAACACCTATATTTCTCATTTCTAGCAAACTTTATAGGTGAAGTTGTTCATAGTATCTGATACTATTCTTCAAATGTAAGATCTTGTTCTTGAAATAGAGCAAAAAAATAAAAAGAGAGTCACGGTTGATGAGCACATTGCATTGCTCATACCTGGAAGAGTTTATAGTCAGAAATATTTCAACAAAAAACAATTCTATAGCATTTAGTATCTCAATAGCATTGATATCTGATCAATACGTTACTATAAATAAAAGTAAAAAAACAAAAACGAATTAATGGATTTTATTTCCATTATTGTTAAATAGCCATCGTTACACACATTTTAGTCATTAAAGTGGATAACTTCTGGCAATCTTTATGCTAGGCTTTTTTAGCACCAAACAAGCAAGGATTATCCAAGTTTGATTTTGCTGACAACAATTGTCAAAAACATTCTAAGAAGAACTGATGTTTTGAGTCGGGAAATTTCGTGATACCTCTTCGATACTTTTAGTTTCAATAAATAAGGTTTCTAGCAAGTATGATCACGATGAAGTGTTAATGATATAATCAAGACCTGACACAAACAAGCTAGTTTAATGTTTTTCTAGTATTTTGAAACTGGCTGCGGGCCAATTGTGGACGCTTCTAACGATCGACTACATAATCTGGCCTCCGGCCCGTACAAAATTATGACATTATAGTCAATGTTTTAGTCAAGAAAATAATCATAACAAATATCTTCAAGTTATATTGCCTTAATTTAAAATAGCATTTTTCTTTCCTTAAATCAAAGACATATACTGACCGGACGATTCGAGGTCCATAGTGATGAAAATTAAAGATTGCTTTCTCAAAAATGGCGTACGTCACTGGCCATAAGCCAGATTCAATAGACGACTACAAAGAACCAAGCCAATACGCTTACATGTGGAAAATTATGGAATACCATAGGCACTATAAATAAAACATATACTTTATGATTTTTAACTTACACCTGAGTTTCGATTATTCTAATAGATTTTTGGCAACGTTATCTTCTTTTCTTTCCTAATCGTTAAAGTCATTATTTTGTTCATATTTCAATAAATTTCCCAATTTTTTCCGGTGTATATCGTTTCACACTTTTTTTTAACCGAATTTTTATTCTTCATACATATAATTTTGAGATGTTACTGAATTGAGACACTGATGTAAAGATCGATCTATTCGTGCTCATATTCTTCAGTATTTACTGATTTGATAATAACTTTAGTCCAACTTGGCACTTGTGATTATATAGATTTTTACAACTTCGTCTTCCGTAGAAAATCCCAAATTTGTTTTTAGCGAACGCTGACGTCTAATTTACCGTAAAAAGCCAAGAAATTGATAGCCACGAAAAAGCCTTGAATTTGATAAAATATTAAATAATAATATTTTAAAGAATAAAATTTGCAGAATCTTTCACAAAGCGGATCAATTTTCTAGTTATATACGTAAGTAAATATCAGATATGGAATACGCCTTATATAACTTGAAGTATTAACGCCATTGAAGATCAACATGGCTTTGTTATTGAGGTATGTTACGATTTCGGTATTATTAATTTTTCTATTTATTTACAAGCATCACTTGAATTTGTGATCAGAATTAGTCAATCATTTTAACCTTTTGTTTCCGTATTTCTGGTAAAATTCTCCAACATTTACACTTTTGTCATGGTATTCAATACTGCGTAAAATACTAACACCTTCAAGTGACGCAAAAATACCTACCGTACCTTTGAAAAGTTATTATACCCTTCCGAAGAATCTTTTATTATGAGAAGTGTCTTTAATATTTATATCAGATATTTGATGCTCTTTTACTCTCGAATGATCTCATTATTTTGGATATTCTTTGATATTGTTCAGCCAAGATCCGAAATTTTAAACGCTGAACAAAACACGTGTTAGATTGGTTGTCCTTAGTTTTTTCCAAAGTCATTTTATTAATTAACCGAATCTTGTAGAAATGTAGTTTGTGTTATTAATTCTAACTTACCGCAGTTTCTTTTGTTTTTGTATTGTATTTTCTCTGGGTTCTATTTAGATGTTTCTCAATGAAAAAGAAGTCCTTCAAAGTTGGATCTGACTTCATGTGTTACATAACGACCAAAAAGGTGGTCGGTAAAAATCACAGGAAAAAAAGTGACTACTTTGATTTTTGGCCTGGAAATATGCCACAGCAAAGTCATATTTGATCTTTTGTAATTTCATTTTGTTTTCTTTGTTTTTCTTGAACTTTATTAACTGACCTAAATAAAATGTTTTCCTTAACCTCTAAATCTTACGGCCGTTTTTCTTTCTTGCGGGGTGGGGGTGCATTATATTATTATTATTTTTGTCGTAAAGTTATCCTCATTTTGAGGCTTTCCCTACCTGAATCACTTGGCAACTTTATTTTGCAACCCCTCTGATGTTCCAGATATTAATGCAATATCATCAGCAAATCGTCAAGTGTCAAAATATTCTCCGTCTATGTTTACTTCTATTTCTCCCCCCCCCCAGTCAGTTCTCCGAAAGGTGCTTTAAGCTTGTCATACTCTTCATTTTATTTGTCACTTGAAGTATAATTATTGCAGTTCCATTTTCGTGTATATTCTTGATAACTTTTATATAATTGTCGTAAATACCCTGATATATTGAAGCACCTTGCCAATAACATTAAGTGTAGAATGAATGTTTGATGTTTGTTATCTAACAACCAGCTATAATGTATGGATTTTAAACGCCAAATATCACTTGAAGGCCAACTCAGTTTCAACCTAGAGCAGGCCAGAGTGGGGAAAAAAAAATATATATGTCATTAAACGACGAAAATAGAGTTCGGCTGGGCACACAGCAAGGAGAAAGGGTAACAGATCGGTTCTCAACAGATAACAAATGCAGGGAGACCAGAGATGAGATAAAAAGGTTTGCCTGTAAGAGGTGGAGATTAGCACATATGGAAGGAGCTGGGAAAGTCATTTATCTGGTAGTGTACTTGTGGTGATTGATGATGAATTATTGTAAGGAAGTTTAAAATCACTTTGGAAGTATGGTAATAAAATGAGTAAAAATTTAGGACTGTAAGAGTCCTTTTAACCCAAAATGACCCACTGAGGCATCCCAAAAGGAAGTTCCAAGGCAACTGGATAATTTTTATCCCCTACTTCTTGTACATGTGAAGGTCCCCACACTAAACTTGAGCTCGTCATATTCTGCCCTCATTGGGAGGTGGATATATACCATTTATGTCTTGAACCTATGTAATTACATTGTTTGCAGAAAAAAGTTTAATTTTATACTTTTCAGACAATGCAAGGTGATGAAACATACATTTGTTGGCAATACATAAAGTACTCATTGATAACATCTTGCATAATTTCATGACATTGCATATATTTGATAACTTAAACCCTATTGCTTATTTGTTAGTTCCCTATGGGTTGCACAACACTATGCATCATAGCCAGAGGGTCTGAAAAAAAGTACCCCTAGAATATGATAACTTTCAGAATGAGAATACTGGGGTGATTTGTAAGATTTTGACTGTTTAAGAGGGGTAGCGTTCTATTTACTTTATAATGCTGAACTGGACCCCCAGTTTGTGTCAGCCTAATGAAAATGCCAGTGGTGTTATAATTTTCACTCAAGAACATTCAGACTGTACTTATTTAGTAAAGTTTCTTTTCACATGACTTCATATATCTTGATAACAAACATATATATATATAATTACAGAAGAACTCTTTAGGGGTCAAAATTGGTGGAGTGACTTATCTTTCACTTTGAGATTCAAAATTGAGGGGGTACTTATTTCTTCATTTTTAAGAGTCAAAATCATCATTCATTCATTCATTCAAATATCAAAATCCAATGGATTTTTTCCTCATTGGGGAGGAACTTTCATTTTTTTTTTTTTTCACTTAATAGCGAACTTCCATTTTACGCTTATATGGGTCAAAATTGGGGGGGAATTTTTCCTCTCACTCTTGTGTCAAAATTGTGAGGGAGAATCTCTAATTATTTGAGGCTGAAATTGTTTTTTTTTTTTTTTTTTTTTTTTTTTTTTCTTCTCTTCAAGGGGTCAAAATCAAGAAGGAACTTCATTTGCATTTTTAGAAGTTGAAATTGAGAGACTTTTTTTCCACTTTTAGGGGTCAAATCTAATGCATAACTTTTCCACTGCAAGGGATCAAAACTAAGGAACTATTTCTCCCTTTTTTCCCTTTCTTTTTATCCTTTATCAGGGTTTAAAGCAAGTTGGAAAAAAGTGTTTCAGTAGCAGTTATTTTTCCCCCAAACAATGCTGGATTATCATTGTTAGTACAGTAGACCCTTCAATTTAATAGACTGATACGGGCAGATGGTTGTCAGTTATTTGCAAATATCCATTACATCACTTATTACCGGAAGAGCTTTTTTTACCTCTTTTGTACTCGTCAAATTCAAATGTTTTAATGCAAAAATAACTTTAATAGAATTTATATTTATTGAGTCATATGAAGAATAAGCATCTAGAATATCATTTGCACTTAAAAGTTATCAGCTGTTGAAATTTATAGAGGAATTTTCAAAAAATAAAAAAAATGTACCAAGTATATGTTTCTCTCCTGAGTTTCATGAGTCTTGTCTCTTCAATTCATGTATATTCTAATGCTGAATATGTATTTCTCATGTAACTTGTTTTGGAGCTATTCATAAAGGCTTGTTTATTTGATAAATGGATGATAAAATTTCATCTGACATCAGTTGTCAGCATTCTACTGAAAAGTAAACAAAATTTACATGAAATTTTCTAGGAATTTTTTGAAATTGAAAATTTTAATTCAAGCACAATTTGTTTGATTTAGCAAAACTAGGATATTTACATACCCCCCCCCCCTCAAAACAATGGAAACAGAAAGTGAAGTCAGAGGGGAAGAAGAAAAAAATCATTCCTCAGGGCTTATTCACCACCAGATTGGTCAGTTTTGAGAAACTAGTTTAGTTCTATTTTAAATCAAAATTTCTTTATTGATATTTTATCAAATAAATGAAAAATTGTCCATGTTTTGACAGAAATTGCTGGAACATATATTTTGAAAGTTTTGCAGATACACAGATGTGATTTAAATGCCAAACGGCTCATAAATATGAAAGCAATTTATGAATCTATAATTAATTATTTTTATGTAAAGAAAACATTCACTTCAAAAAACAAGTTGTAAATGACACTTTAAACAAGTCTATTGCGAGCAGTGTTGCCAAGGGTTTCTTTTTTTTTTTTTTTTTTCTTTAATTCTGCTTAAACCACTTTAAAAAATTGAGTTGTACAATTACTTCTTTATAAATGTGATTTGGTGTGGATTTGCTAAAAGCAATCGGTATTGGACCCCCAGCTAAATTTATTGCTATTAAAAAAATATAACTTCAGTTACCTATGGAGTAGGGGAAAAATTGGTTAGATCATGCCAAAAAATGGCTGATTTGGTATCCCAGATTGCACACCTGTGCATTGCATTTGCAGTTACTTCATTTCTTTTTCTACTTTTAAGCAACTCTTTGAACTTATAAGGATTCTTCACAAAAAAGGAATAATTTATAACTGATTTTATTTATTGTTATTCTGTTAAGTGTTATCTAATCCTTGTTGGATCATTTTTCATTTTCCTCATAGATCTATCCTAATCTCTGAATAAGGTAATCTACTCTTTACAGTAACCTGAACTTCTATTTATGGCCTCTAAACCAAGTGTATGAATTATGCTTTGTATAAGATGATAGAAAAAAAGTATCATAAATAATTAAAAAAGTTATCACTAATACTCCTTCCTCTATTGGTATACCACAGTAGACAAGACAACAGATTTGTAATCTAGAAATTGTGGATCAGTATTATCAATATTTTGACTAACCTCACATGACCTTGACTTCAAGGGAATATCATTGACAAAAGTAAAGGTTTTATTGGTGAATCTTATGATAACAAGACTATTGTAATCAAACGCTCACCCCCCCCCTTCCTTTTGAAAAATGAACATCCTTGAGACAGGGAAATATAGTTTGGTAAAATGAATAATGCAGATTTTCTATCAAGCATTGATTTTTCTCCCCATGATTCAGGATTAATTTGCAAAAAAGTTTTGTTTCTGCATATAAAAAGGTTAGAAAATGTGAAATAATGAAGACACTGAGCCACATGAGAAAATGTTGCAAGTTCACTTGAGAAGATTGAAAACCTCTTCAGTCTTGTTCTAATTAATGCAGCAAGATGAATTTTTTTGTTATATAATGAAAACTTTCTACTTTAACCCGTAAATTCATATATGAAAAAATTAATTTCAAATTGAGAGAAACTATGTCTGATTGAAGTTGCTTCCCTTGTTTGTTTATTTTCTGATTCAATTCGGAAAAGTTTATTTAATTTTTTTTTTTTTTTTTTTTCAACTCTATTCATTGAAGAGTTCTACTGGGTTTAGAAGTATGAAACCATACCAGAATTGAAGAGTTAATAAAATGAATTTCAATGAGGTGAAAAATTATTTCTAACACTGAGTTTTTCACCATTTCCCATGTCAATACTTGAAGAAAAATTTCATATTCTTTAGAAGGAAACCATTCCCCTAGCACTTTAGCTATAAAATGTTGCCTTTTCATTTGTTCTCTATAATGATGACACATTGACACAATTCTTGAACCTCATAAAGCTTAAAACCTGCAGCCACATTTTAATGCTGATGATCGTAAGGATTTCACATTTTCTTGCTTGTTTTGCAACCTAAGAAGAAATTCTGGCTAAGTGTTGGACAAACATGCAAAGCTAAAATTGTTGAATTATAGTTTATTTTTGCTGTGTTATTTGCTGTTTGCCAAGTTTGTTGAGGAAGTGCCTCTTAGCAGGAAATTACAAGTATTTGTCTTTCATGTCATCTGCTCTGTTGATATTACATTTGGAGCACTCTTTGTTTTGACAGCTTATGTCACAAACTTAAACCTTTTCTAAAACATTCTAGGTAATTCCAAGATGAGTCTGTATTGCTATGACATAAATATCTGTACTATTATCCTATCTTGACTTTCTTTTTTTTTTTTTTTTTTCCTTTTTCTTCTTTTCCTATATGCTTTGGTCAGTGAATTCTTTGGCCTTCTTCATATATATTTCATCCAGTTGGGGTTTTACTATGAGAAATTCTGGGAAGCTGAATGTATGAGCAGAAATGGAATAAAAATAGATAAGCTTTTTCTAATATCTTCCTCACAGTAGGTAGCTGTACAGAATTATGAGTAAGCTTTTGCTTTCTGGTAGCTTAAATGAGTTTGCATGTGTATGTAAATGTCTTTGCTAAATCAGATAAATAATATTCCTTTTAAACACTCTTGGGGCGAGATGTTGGACTATGTTGGCACATGGTGGTAGTGACTGTGATAATTTTTCATGGATATATCCTGATGCCAGTATGCAAAAATAAATTTGAAAGGGTTTATTAAAAATGCCATTTGAGTAGTTACTTTGGATTAACAGCAACTATAACTTGAAAAATAGTTCTTACAATAGTTTGCGTTCTTGTGAATATTTTTGCACTTGAAATATTGCTGTAGGCAGTATCTTGCCTGTAAGTACACGGAGAAAATGGATTATAACAATAGTTGGAAAACTACAGCCTAAAAATGGCTTTTTAAAAAAGGTAATTTATATTACTGACTAGATCTAAATGAATGTCATTTTATAAAACTTTAGATATTGCATTCTTCTGTATTATAAGAATATATGAATTACTTTGTGTTTGATTCCTTGATTGCAAAGCCACCTGCTGGAATATTTTCAGATTTTGCTTGTATACTTAATTTTTCTTTGTTTCATTATAGGTCTGTGGGGCGACAGCAGTGCCTGTTCCGGCAGCCATTCTCCCTCATTAACATGAGGTGGGTAGAGATTTCTGCTTTCTGTTTTTATTGATCTTCATAAATGACTTCTTTGCATGTTCTTGAGTGATTTTTTTTTTTTTTACCTCTCGTAAAAGATCTTTGTTGTAATAAGGGAATATTTTCATATGGCAAAAGGTTTGTGAAACATGAGGATGAAGTTGAGATTTTAATTTTCCATGAAATTCTTATGGAATCAATTTATGACTATTCATTGTTAGCAGTGAAATGAGTTCTCTATGGATTCATTCCCTTAATATTTTTGTATTCAAATAATTCTGTACATATATATACACACATATACACACACACTGCATGATTTATTTGAAACAAGCACTATGCAGATATATATATATATATAATTTCCAAGCCTTTGTTTCATTTTCTCACTCATAAATAATGAATTCCCCTGCCACCTAACTGCAATCACTCATTACATGTTCTTCCTTTGTTCATGTTAATGTTTTAAATTCCTATGAATCGGGTGCCCACAAATTAGAATAGTGAAGTAATTATAATATGTAATTACCTATGCATAGTGGAAAAAATTACTAGTTCAATGCTGAATTTCCAGCACCTCTTGTAACCTAGTCATGATTACAAATGGACATTTGAATTTCCCACGATTGCTTGATGAATTCACCAAGCAGCCCCAGGTGGTGTTGTATTGGTGCACTAACATGAAATAGTTCACGTATCAATTTTGTCCACTTCCTGCTTTCTTTTGATTACATTCAACTCAAATTATGGCTTCCTAGCAAATACTGAGTGATCATGGTGGTGTCAAGTGTGAAAATCAGTTTGTGAATTCAATAAAAAAAACATTCAACATATAAACTATTAATAAATGTAGTGAGTTTTTAACAGTCTATGATGCTGTAGAGAGACAACAGATACATAATCAGTGGGTCAGGGGTGAATTGTACTTACTATTATTATGTATCCTCTGTTAGTATGGTGACAGATAATCTAGCACAGTGCTGGAATCAAGGGTGCTCATAAAACCGTGGTGTACAATTTTATATATATATATGCCCGGTGAATATTAACTTTTCAAGCCTAACACACTCGTCAGCAACCGGCAATGTTTTTTTCTTGTAATTATGAAAACAAAAATCCCATTTTCATTATGAATAACCTTTTTTTTTCTAATATCCAATCTGGTTCAATTGTTTTTGAAAACCAGTGATTCTTAACAATAATTACTATGTCTGTATGAGGACAATACTTCACAATTACCTCCCTTCCCTCTAAAATACTAGAAATATATTGAATTTTTTTCCCCCAATTTAATCATCTTTTCTTTTATTTTGTTAATCTTTTTGTTTGTTTTCCTCAAATTTCTAATTCATACTTTCTCTGAATAATTTGATGCAAGTTTTCTATTGATAGAATTTATGAATTTTAGTAAATAGTTTGAGTAAAAGACCATTCTAAAAATCTATTGCAATTTAATTGTAGGTATAAAAATTAAAAAAAAAACATCTATATTTTACTATTTTGATTTTCAATAATGAAATTGAATGATAATAAGAATAATACTGTGTATAAAATATGTATGTATCTCTGAGGCAGGGAATCTGAATTGTACCCTCCCTCACTCAATGTTGTATTTATCAAAGTTTCATAATTACTTTTTTGTTTATTTGGTGAAATAAAAAAATTATTCCATTCCAATCTCTTGTTTCTATTCTCATTTCCATTTTCATTCCTGATTCATTCATTTTAAGATGTATTCTACTGTTAAAATAAGCCAGTCTTTTTTCATGCATGTATAAGTTGAAATTTGGTTTGGATTGTGTTAGTTGAGAATATGATAGAAATTGAAAAGTTGTGCTCTTCAAATGTGTAATGATATAATTTGATATAATTGAACCTTTTAAAAGAAGACATTTTCCTTTTTTTTTTTTTTTTTCATTTTTATTTTTTATAACTGTTACTGTAATATTTTACAACAATTGTATGTACAACTCTTTCCTTTTAAGGCCACTTATTATTTCCTGTTTTAGCCTAAAAATGATTAGATTGTGATTCTACTCATCCACTCCAATTATCACACTTTCTTTTCTAGTGATGGTTATTCTAAAATAATCTATGATACTGAAGATCTGTATTTACATATTTAGTTATTTCAAAACCTTTGGATTCTCTTCTGCATTCTATTTTTTAAAAAAATACAACTCTCAAATATCTTGTTAGATATAGTTAATTTAATTTCAAAATTATTTTTGTATTCTTACAAATTGCAAAATATATTATGAAATATATATTGCACACTCTGTAGATCCACTGAAATGCAGTTAATATAACCTGGAATTGCTTATAATGTGGTTAGGGCATGGACCCCAATTTTCAAAACATTAAATTGCACTCAGAATAAAAGTTGAATACAAAAATAGAAAGTTGGGCCCCATCAATGTTAAATTTGGCTGCCAATAGCACAAGTATTAAAACTACAGTTTTCATTGGGGTCAGTGTTGCTGAATCAATTTTTTTTTTTTTTTTTTTCTTTCTGATTTTGGTTGGTTGCTAAAAAGTGCTGAGTCTTAATAAATGAACAAAACTGCTGAAAACATGAAAAAAAAAAGTCAAAAGTAGTCAGTTAGATGGGGTTTTGAGGTATGAAATTGCTAACCGAACTAATTATACACCAAAGGATAGGTAATTTTATATAAAATCAGAATATGTATATTAATAAGGCTGTTCTCATCATGTATCTGTGGAATTGGGATAATCCAGGGGTTTTGGTGTAAATATTTTCCGCAA
The DNA here is from genome assembly GCA_963457665.1 of Thysanoteuthis rhombus. NCBI lineage: Eukaryota > Metazoa > Mollusca > Cephalopoda > Oegopsida > Thysanoteuthidae > Thysanoteuthis > Thysanoteuthis major. The sequence continues at coordinate 29,957,823 of OY735207.1, read as the reverse complement.
TTCATATAAAGGTTTGGAATACTGGTAACTTAGTTAGATTTTGAGCCTGTTCAGATTGTGAAAAAATGTGGAAATTTGCATACTGGAAACTCTTCTGCTCTTTACTTTAAAAAACGAGATGCGTACGATCTTGCCAAAACTGCAGTAGTCATTTCTATTTCAAAATGTCCACCATAAAAAAAAAACCAAATGGCAGTATAAATTACTTGAAATTTTGTCCCAAAAGTGTGAAAAATCATGTAGTAGTTGTTTCAATGTTCTTTCATATAAAATCAAGAAACACACGATCTGACAAATTAATCATAATTTTAAAATAGCAGCTGTTCATAATAAGAAAATTGTCATATTTACTTGTTGAAATTTCAACCAGCTTAGTATAAAATGTGAAACAATGACAACTTGCATTCTGATGGATTTTTCCATGCTCTTCCATGTAGGAAGAAACCTGCCTGATCTGACAAGAATTACAGCTCTTATCTATAGAACATGGATTGAAATTTCAGCCAGAATTTTTCAAAATGTTAAAACTTGCATACTGGTGGATTTTTTATGCTCTTTGATTTAAAAATAGGACACACAATCTGACCAGAACTCCTGCTGCTATCTTAATTTCAAAATGGCCACGATAACAAAAAAACAATAACAAAAAACTGCAATGTTTATTAATTGTAATTTTAAGCTGTGTTCAAAATGGGTGAAAAAGTGTGAAACCATCTCTTTTCCTGATGTATTGGCAATTTTACTTAAATGATTTCCATAAGGTAATCAGATAAAGCACAATTGTGTACTTTTCATGGAACAAATTAAGAAACATTTTAGAATAAACACTGAGCATGAGTTCAGAACCAGGATCGAAAATATCCATGTCATCAGACTAAATATCTCTTGAAATGTTATCACATTGTAAACATTGACTAGTATTTGTATATACTAAACTATGCTGAGTATACAAGCAACTTTCAGCGCATACCCATTCCCCTAAGCAGGAAATAAGTACCAATATCTCACCTGGAGCAGGTTTATATATAATCCGATTAATGTCTGGCTGGCTATTATTTATTGTCAATCCATATCCATGTAGAGCAGGAGCTGTCATGAAATTTTCAAGTGATCTGAGCTGAATTCCAGATTTCTAGTTTGCTCTAAAACTATGTTGTTGCAATACATTTCTGCATGGTTGAAGTGTCTCTGAGAAAAACTTCTCTTTGACAGTGCAAACTATTTCTGACGAAATCGTGAGTTGACCTGAGAATTTTTTTTTTTCCCCTAAATATAACAAACATTTCAAGAACTGGAAGCAAATGGTTGTCAAAACAGAACATATTTCCAAGATAGGCAAATGCTTTTAATAATCTAAACTTGAGCTCCCGATAAAAAGATTTTATTTTTCCAGACTGTCATACCTGGAAAACTATAGAAACCAGTATGAGATTTAAGGAACATTTTTGAACAAGCAGATTTGTTGTACTATTCATTTGAGTTGCAACAGATGTGATGTTGATTGCTTTGAGGTGTCTTGTAGTAGTCATGAAAAGCAAATCTGCAGTAATAGCAGTGGAATGAGCCAATGCCATGATTGAAACCTCTGTCTGGGATAAACAAAACTACCTTCTATTTTGCATGAAGTAAAATTCTAGTATCTACCACCTCATGATCTCTGAATAAAGCTCAGGAAAATAAGTAACATTTGCTTTCTCAAAATTTGAGGGCTTTTCCCTCACAGGTGACAATTAGTATCCTCCCCTTTGTAAGGTAAGGGTGCTTTCTCCATAATAAATATGACCAACTTGTTTTTGATGTCATTGTGGAAAAGTAAATTCCTTTGTTTCATTTTTTTTCTCGGTAAGTTTACCAGATGATCTGCATACTCATTCAACATATATATTGGAATTTATACAGCAAACTCTGCATGTTTAGACTTCGAAAAACATTGAACTGATGTCTGCATGCTAAAGCATCTGCAATGAATGCATCGTCACCAATAATGGTTTTCTCTAGATCTGAACTTTTCTCAGACTTGTACATTTTCTTCAATGCACCATCAGGTTCAGCCAGAGCTTATGTCAATGGATGAAGTGGATATTGGAAGAGCTCTTTTAGATACAAATCTTCTCTGAACAATAGTTGCAAGCTTCTAAGAAAATTTTTGTGTTTGCTTGTAATGTTACCATCTTATCCTTGCATTTGTATTATTTAGACTTGTTCATGGCCATGTAAGTTTGAAGTTTCAATTTCTTCTGAGGGCCATGAAAAGATTTCTCTTTTGTTCGACAGTCTCTTGGCAATGAATCTCTCCATAGTCTTGGTACTTTTTTTTTTCCTTTCTATTCAATAGATTGCTGCAGAAATACCTGTATATATGCATAGCAAAGGGAAGTCACTGAAGGCATTTTTGAAAATGTCTCTAACTTAAATAAATTCACATCATTAATATCTCTCTGAATCTAGGATGGTATTAAATCTGGATGTTCATAGTCTTGCTTTTGGTAGTTTGAATGCTTATAAAAGCAGTTTTTCAGGGCTGCTGTGTATGATGCATCAAGTTCCCTGCATTTTACAGCACTTGAATTCATGGCAAGTTTAAATTTAATTCTCTGACTAGAACGAATTCAAGACTAGCTTGAATCTCTAATATTGCAAATTTCTGAATATAAAAACAGAAATGGAAGAACACTTACTTCCTTTATCATCATACAGGAAATGAGTATCTCTACATTTTTATAGAAGACGTGATTATTGTGATCATTTCCATACCAGGGTCATTTTCTTCATTTTCAGTCAAGTTTATAATCATAACCTGTTCTATTTTCTGGAGCCATCTTCAAACTTCATAAATACCGCAAAAGGTGTTGATTTTATGACCATGATTCTTATGTAAATATTCCGCATTCAAAGAGATTTATAATGATATATAATGTGACTATACTCTTTGACATCAAAATTTTGGCTTGAGACAGATCTTCAAATTTGGTATGTAATTTGGCCATTATAACCAACTTTATTCATGGTTTTTGTGATCCTTCTATCGTGACAACTTTTTGGGTCTACCCCTTGTATTATATTGCAAATTTTGATTATAATTCATGGTAGCCATTTTGAAATAAAGATGGTGGCTACAATTAGTCAGATTTTGTGTATCTTGTTTTTATATGAAAGCATGTGGAAAAAAAATCTACCAGTATGCCAGTTTTAAAATCTTTCACATTTTTAACAATTCTAGTTGAAATTCAATTAATGTATATTGCAAATTTTGTCTATCTATTCTTTGTATTATATTTCAAATTTTGTTTTTCCTGTGGTGACAATTTTGAAATGAAGATGGCAGCCATAATTTTCCTCAGATCAGGTTTTTTTTTTTTTTTTCTTTTTCTTGTACAAGTGTGCAAGGTTTTACATTTTTGAAAAATTCTGGCTGAAATTTCAAGTAATCAGAATAGTGATTTTTTTTTTTTTTTTTTTTTTTTTTAAATCATTGAAAAAAAAATCTCACAGTATGCTAGTTGTCACTCTGTTTTTCATATTGAAAATTTTGTAAATATGGCACTGTGCATGTTATGTTTTTTTTTTTTTTTTTCCCCCTTCTTCTAAGTGTGGCCATTTAGAAACTGAAACAATTTTCATCAGATTGGGTCTCTCGGCTCTATATGAGAGGACCTTGAAAAATTTACTAGTATGGTTGTTTTCACTCACCCGTTTGCAAATTTTCTTAGTCTTACCCCCTCCTCCACATACACATTTGGACATTTCTGCCTAAAATCTCCTAAGCTTCTGTACTAGCATTCCAAACCCTTGTATGAATTGAAGAAAATTTACACAGTACTTCCTAGATTATCTCTAATTCCATGGATATGTGATGGGAACAGCCTTGTTAACATTCATATTCTGATTTTATATAAAATGACCTATCTTTTGGTGCATAATTTGTTTGGGTATTAAATTGCTAACCGATCTGCAATTTTTGCCTCTTATCTTGTGTAAAAAGGAAATGAATTTGACAAATGTATATATATGTAGTCAATAAATGAAACTCATCGCCCCTTGTATCTGTTGTTAAAAAGAAATCTAGTATATTATCCAATTTTTTGACAGTAATTATGTTTTCCTACTATACTGACTTGAGAAACCATCACAAGGTATAATGAAAATCTTTATCATGGAGCATCTTCAGAAAAGAATGGAAATATTCTTGCTGAATTAAATCTTACAAAATTTCACTGTTTACTCCTAGAATGAACATTGGACATTGTCTGAATGATTTAGCAAAATTGAAATCAACTAGTGTAAAATGAGGAGACCTGTGACTATGAAACTATGAATACAGCTTAGCATTCACAGCAAAGAATCTCTCCAGGGTTGCCAAATTAGCCATTTTTCGACTAGATTTATTTTTTTGTTTTTTTATTTTTATTTTTTATTTATTTCTTTCCAATTTAGCTGATAAAAAAAATCTGAAAGCCAAAAATCTGTCCAATTTAGAAAAAAAAAAAAGGAAAGTCCATAAAATCTTTTAAAATGGCTCGGCTCCATAGGCTAAGCTCATATTATTCATTTGTGGAACTAGTGACTTCTGCTTTATCAAGCAAGGTAATCCAAATATTTGACTAAATCTCTATACTGTAAACATGTTGACTACAAATTTGACATCACAGGAAGAAAAATACGTTCTTCAATATATTTCTTGCTGATCTTTCGTGTTTTTGACAACATCTGAAAACATTAGGAAAAAAAGTACCGTCTTTCAGTGGAAACTTTTGCACACGTTGAAACCAAATACCAAAACAAATGGCTCATAGAGTTTGTGCTGGTTATTTATTTATATTCATGATTTAAAATTTCTAGGTCGAGCATTATGTCGATACCTAGACAATGAATATTCATAAATGCTTTAAGCACATGTATGCATTTTGGATGATATTTCAGTACTTTCGTACTTCATTTTATTTATTTATTTTTTTCATGTTTGGTCTTGCATCTTCCGAGGCAGGCCTGTGCCTAGAGATTTGTTTCAGTTGAATATTTGAAAAAAAAAAATGATTTTTGTAAGAAATCTTTGCATGTGAGACTTCCCAGGAGTGTGCTTGGGCTCATCAATGGTTGTACAAGACTGGATATGAAAAAAAAATATTTTCAAAAGTATTGAAATATCCAAAATGTCCATGTACACAGAAATTTTTTTTTCTCTTTGCTTTATTTGCTTATTTATTTTTCTTCCATTTTGAATTGTTGAAGAGGACCCAAATTCTCTGTTCTATATTTTTTTCATTCAATAAGGCTAAATGCAGTTCAAGATGTCATTAGAATTGGATAATTATTGTCTTTCCTTCTTTTGCTCAGATTCTGTATCATTCTCTGTTGTAGGGTTCCAGTTGTCATGGCTTCCACTTCGCAGAGGTCATTTGACGACATGCGTACTTTCTGGGAAAAAAACAAACGCTTACAAAGACCACTCTCGCCTCACCTTACAATTTACAGGTAAGCCCTCAAGTTGTGCAGCTGTTTTACATGCTCCTAATCTTTTGGTTTGAAATATATATATGTATCTCGTATACATCTGCGGATGAGATGACTCTTAAAGCATTTACAAAACCCCATCAAAAATAGGTTCGTCTTATAGGCCAGATATAAAAACAGAAACTATGAAATTCTGTCTAAAGTTAGGCTCTTGTCTGATCTGAAAGTTGCCTTATCCATTGAAATATTCAGAATTTTGCATGAGATGGAGTTGAGAATTTTTTTTTTTTTTTTCTTATGAGTAAAAAAAAATTAGAGCTGTAACAATGGGAATTTTGCCTTGACATTTTTTTAATAACTTTGTCAAATAAGAAGCATGTGGAAGATTTCTTGCCTCATAACACATACATGCACTAACGCACATTTGAAACATTCTTTTATATAGTACTGATTTGTTGCTTACCATGATGGAGCTTGACTTATCTTTGCCCCCCCCCCAAGTAATTAGAGTGAATGAATATCTTCCTGAGTAATTTTTTGTTAACATATATCTTGAAATTCTCTTCAGACCTCAACTGACCTCAGTTCTCTCTCTGGCCCATCGAGCAACTGGCATTGCCATGTCTGCAAGTAAGTAACACTTTTCAGTTGTTGTCTTTTCGGTTTGTTTTTTTAAAAAAATTTTTTCCTTTTTGTATAATGAATGTTTGGGTGTGACAATATTTGATGGCATCCACCCCCATGGTTCGAAAGGTGAATGTAATCTTCATTATTCTGCCCCACACTGACCAGAACTTGGAGTTGAAAAACTTGAAAAAACAAGAGGAATTCAGGGAAATGTGTTATATCCCTTGATATTCCCTGCTGGAAAAAGGGTGGGTTCAACTTTAAACTGTTTTTTTTTTTTTTTTGCTCAACTGATAATTCAAAAAAGTTTTATCCCAGTTAATTATTATAAGACCCTGTGTAAATACAATTTCATACACACGCTGCTGCAAAAACAACAGTTGTGCTTCCAACAATGCCTCCATCTGTTGATAAACTCTGGGGTCAGGCATGGATTTGGTACTGAAGCATCATTGTCACTAACCCAGTGTACCCTAGCAGTGCCCTATGATACTACCAGACTTTGTTGGTTTTCTATCACAATGTAGGAATGCTAGTTGAAAATGAAGCCTCAACTGAAAAGAAGTATATTTCATTTGATGCTTTGTGAAATTAGATGTAAATTTGAATCTTTACAACAGAAACATCTACATGTGCATTAAAAAATAATTTGATTTGTATTAAATTTCAAACCTAGAATAACTATATATTTCAGACGACGCTTGAAGCATCTCAAAAACACCTCCAAAAATTGGGTCGTCTTATTAGTAAAAAAAATAAATAAAGCAGTGATTAAATGGTGAACTAAAATCATGAAATTTTGACTAGTCTTATCTCATCATTGCCTTATCTATCAAAATATATGGGAATGCATTCGTTCAGAATTTTGATATTGAAACTTTTCAAACATTCCTGTCTATTTTTTTATCTATTCATTCTTTTTCCTGTTTACAGCTGTGACTGCCTTGGCAATTGCATTTTTGGGATTACCACATGAATTTACTCATTATGCAAACTTTATCCAGGATTTGAATCTGCCACCTTATGTGATTTTTGGGGCTAAATATATTGCTGTTTTCCCCTTTATGTATCACACAGCCAATGGCATCAGACATTTGGTAAGCAAACTTTTTCAATTCACCTACCCCAATAGGCATCTATTCATTCTCATTCCGTGATGGGCATTTATTCTCCTGTTAGTTCTAAATCCTTTGTTGCTAAATCTTGACTGAATTTATTGTTGTTATTCTCAGCTACAAAATAATGCTTGGTGCATCGTATATTCTTTCTTTTGTTTTACATTCAGCACACTGTATTTGAATTAAGGCTAGTTACATAATTAGAGGCTTTAATGATTTTGTCAATCAGAAATGCATACAGGAATGTATAGAAATGTTCTCGAACAATAATGGTTCCATATCTTTTGATGATGATATTTTTCTCTTTCAGGCCTGGGACTGGGCAACTGGTTTCAAGCTGAACACTCTCTACAAGACTGGCTACTTGTCCGTTGGCGCATCACTGATCTTTACAGCTCTGATTGTACACCTATGTTAATAGAAGCCATAATTAGAAACAACTAACATAGACCAAATCTTCTGTCCAGTTGTATACTTCTGATTATTTCTACTGTTGCCAGAAAATTAACCTGCCACTTGTCCGAATGAATACCTGACCTTCATGGTCTGGACAAAGTTTGTAGTTTTGGGAGTATTATAGCATTTACTTATAGTGTTTCACTTTATACTTTACAAAGGTGAAGACAAGAGATTAAATTTTATTCCCCCCACTCCTGGATTAGGCTCTTTCAAGTGATGATAATTGTTAAATCACTTTGAAAGTGTCTGTGGGAAGTGTATAAAATAAGAGAGAGAATATTATAACTCAAGTAACCATTTCAATGCTGGTTCCATCTTGCCATCAAGAAGTCAAGTGATTCTTCCCTTGCCTTGCACAATAAAAAATTATACTTTTTATTTTTCAATCATGGCCATGTTACTTTATTTACACAACTCATTCACTGATTTTAAACCTATTTGAGCTTGCCCTTCAAAGTCAATGAACCTTTTCTTAAGTTGTTTTCTCACTTCTCCATTCGAATTGAAACTGTTGAATTGCATCAGTTTTCCATCGTTCTTCTGCATAAAAATAGGATGAGTTGTAAGTTCTAAGGAAGCGAATTGTCAACGAAAAAATGAAGAAAGGGAATTTGCTGCGGAGTTATTTCCCTTGGTTCATCTTTTCAAACTTGGGAGCAGACTGCACTTAGTAGCTCCAGACTAATAATTATTGCATTGCAAAGAATAATTTCACAAAGTAACAATAACTTGATCTTTGTAAAGTGAGTTTTATTGCTATTGGAGTGTATGTGTATGCATATTTAATAGAATGTATCAATCTATTTGTATGCATACAATTCATTTCTTTTCTTTTTTTTTTTTTCACTTTATTTTTCACTCTATTATTTACTTTATGTTCTATAGAAAATTATTTATCCAAGAAGTTTACACAAGATCAATTTCATAAACAATGATTAGGTTTCATCTTTTTGTATGATAAATTGTACTGCTTCTCCGCTTCTTTTTCTCCTGTGGTATACAACATTTAATTTTGATCTAGGGTTAAATTCTCTTTCACCTCATATAGCCTTTACCAATAGGCTGCTCAGTACAGCCTGGCCATTCTGGCAAACCAAGCATTTTTTCGTTGATGAATTTTTTCTGTTAAAACCATTTAAAAAATGACAAAGTTTGTTGAAATGGTTCCATTTGGCTCCCTTGGGGAAATCAGTGGTAGCTCTGATAATTTTCTGGCTGGTTTAGTGGAATGTTGAAATGTGCCTATCTGGATGAGATACCCTGATACCACCAGAACAGGGCATCTTGGTGGTCAATAGAAACAATTTGAGGCTCTGACTAGTACAATTCTTTATATAAATAAATAAATAAATAAATAAATCCATATTATCAATTGTTTGTTTGCTGAATTTTGAATATTTTTTGTTTTCTTGTTCAGTTCGTCATTCAATTTTTCTTTGTTTTTCTTTTGTTCATTCCTCCTCTCTTGCTTTCTTTTCATGTTGTTTGTATGTGTTTTTTTTTTGTTTTTTTTTTCTTGAACATTGTTTTACTCTTTTTTTGTTCCCTTAGCCATTGCAATCTCTGGATGACCCACCATAAAATGCAACCTTTGGTGGTATGTATGTATGTATATATATATATATATATATATATATATATATATATATATAGTCCCTCACATAAAAAATTAGCCATGTGTCATATTACAGAAGAAACTTGATAATTGCAGAATTTCAAACACTGTCTTTCAGTGCCTTTTAAATTGAATTCTTGATATAATTACCTCACTTCTCCCCCCACCCCTGATAGATCTTTGAAACTCAACATTGTTTTTATTTTATTTCCGGTTATATTATCTGAATTTTTCTCTTCATTTCCCAAAAGATGTATTTTGTGACATCAAATTTCTAGCATGACTTTTTATCTGTTATTTACTCAGTTTTTTGGGGAAAAGATTGAATTTTTTTGTATTACAGAGGGAGGTAAGTTTGTAGGATTGTCTTCATACATAGTAATGATAAGTTTGAATCGTTAGTTTACAAATTCAATTAAACATGATTGGATTACCGAGAAATACATTATTTGAATGAAAATGGGCTTTTTACATCAATAATTACAAAAACATGACCCATTGCTGGGTGATGATTTGTGCCTTAGGCATGAATTGTTGACATTCACCTGGTATATATCTTTGTGTGTATACATTACAGAAAAATATAGAACAAACTCAGAGCTATACAAGCTTGTTATTGTATATATTGGTGAAATACAAATATATTCTATTGTATTTGTTTTCTTTTCGGCAAAGGTACCGTAAAATACAGTTACTTGAGCCACTTTTGAGTTAGTAACATTGTAAATCTCCATTGTTAGAAGAAATGTGAAAGTTTACATTATATCTTTTTTTTCCAATAATAAAACTTCAATCATGAAAAGCATCTTTTCTCAGTATTTATTAAAACAAGGAACCACTGGACGAACCTTTCAATAATTTGCCAAAAATTATTTCTTAAAAACAAAACAAAGGTAATTCACCCTTGATTTTATTTACATGAACCCTTTGAATTTCACCAATTCATTCAACTTTTTAATATATTACCAAGATGAAAAAATATTTTTAGCTTAGAATGTACTAAGTTGTTTATTCACACAGTGTAACTTCTTTATATAATGCCAATCAGTGATAAGTTTGTGAAGAAAACTAACTTGACTAGATGTAAAACAAATTATTGCGATAATTAAATTGTTTTGCATTCACAGATATTTGAATATTGGTGAAATTTGAAGGAAATTTTAGGTTTATTTAATTCAATAGACTTAGAATTGATTTAATTAAAATTCTGTCTGAGAAATGAAAAGTCTATCAACTTTTTTGTGTTTTCTTCAAGTTCATCAAAATATAAAAGAATACTAAGGAAATTGAATTAAAAAGGCAGCCAGAAAAAAAGTGAATTACTGCTGTGCCGCTAATGATGTCACTAATACAATTCTAGGTGAAAGAAGACTCAGAAGTTCTTGTATTTCAATGATTATTATTGTTCCCATGTTGACAGAATAAGTAGTGGATTCAGGTAGTTCTGAGATAGAACACAAAAACCAAACCAGCCAGATCTCAGAAGCAAGGAATGAGTTATGGTGTTATTTAGACCTCTGCCTACTGTAGTTAATGGTTAGAGTGGACCTAGGTTACATAGGTGCTCCCATGTAAAAAGGGTGTAGATTTGAATATCCCATCTACGGTCCATTTTTATCTTTTGATTATTGCCTTTTTTTTTTTTTTTTTTCCCTCTCTAACATAATTCGGATTGAGCAAAATTAGGCCCCTCCACTATCTTTCTTCATTCACATTGTTGGACATTAACATCCATTGTATTTTATTATATATATATATATATATATATATATATATATATATATATATGTGTGTTGATAATATGAATTGAAGATAGTTTTATTTGTTTATTGCATTAAAAGTATGTGAATTTGAAAGATCCAAATCTCTTGAACAGGAGCTGTCACCTGCTATGTAATCTGAGTGAACATACCTCAACAAAAGCAGGCATCACTATCATATGATTTGCTAGATAATTACACTTTATCCCAACTGTCATATTTCAAATAAAAGTGAAAATAATATCCTACAAGATATGAATAAGTGGGCATGATAACACTATTTGATAAGCTAACACAGTGAAATGATGGTTAACCATTGTCATAGGCCAAATTTTCACATTTAGTCGATATCTTGTCTCTACTCAAACTACTGAGCACCATTTGAATAAGGATATTTTGGATAAATATGTACAACTTGTGTGTGTGTGTGTGTGTGTATATATATATATATATATATATATATATAATTTACCCCTGTATAAATGTGTGTGGATATTTGGACTAAGCTAGCTTTGGTACAAGAGCATATAATGATATTTACCAAGCACAGCTTCATCGGAATCTGGACCAGCTTGGGCGTATTAAGATATGCCAATCTTCTAAGTGGGGGAAGCCTACCAGGAAAATCGGTATTCAAAATCATTTTTTCTCTTCAAATTTAACTCTTTTCTTATATCTTGGCTTGAACAGTAACAATAAAATCATCCACTGTTATACCCCATTGGTAAGGACTGGTGGCAAATTGAGATACTGCTGACGCAATCTGAGTTCTTGGGGATGATGGTTCAACTCAGAAATCATATTTAACCTCAAGATAAACTCTTGACAACTACAGGTTAATTTCAGCAATGTGTGCGAGAATGTGTGTGTGTGTGTGTGTGTTTCCTTCTTATTTATCATATATATACATAAAAAAATATACCTATATTATCCATTTTGTTCGTAATGCTTGCCTTTTTTCCTGATCTCTCACTATCTTTTTTTCCTGAATTGCAGTTCACAACGTACAGATTGTTTTAGCAAGTTTCACCATCAAAGTTCACCTAATTGAAAAAAATCAGTAGTCATCGAAATTTTTCCTCTGCCACCTAAAATATTCTGTTGTTGCTGAAAAGCACTGAGCGAGGGAATCTCAGAGCTGAGGTAAAGTGACTGGGAAGTTGAAAACTTGGCTTATGTATATCTGGTTGAATAATTCTTTCTCTTCTGCCAGAATGTGCTCTGTCACTACAGACGTTATGTCCAGCGTGAATGTTTTGACATTGGTTTGATAAACAGATGCTCAGATATTTGGTAAACCAAATGTTGGTATTTGTGACTCGGTGTAAATGGGACTTTTACTAATTAGCTTTTGGGGAGCAATATTCATAAAGCAAACATGGTTTCTCACTGGTTGTCTTCTGAAACCTGATTCCTTAGTGCACACATGAACTTATCCGGTGAAACCTTCGAAATTCCGAAAGAGATGCATTCATTCGATGCTACTGTTGGGACTATTGTCCTTATATTGAGTGGGAGAGAGTAGATGATAGCTGTTGGTCTGATGTGGCGAGAAGATGTAGTTGTAGACAAAGGATTTTGCTTCCACGTGGTTTGGTATTGGCGCTGACGTCACTGGAGATTGGTTGACAACATGCGCGCCAAGTACAAATGTAGACGCAGTTATTGAATGGAGCAAAAAGACATACAAATATGTGGATGTGAAAAATGAGAGGTACATTTTATGCACAAATGAAGAATGTAAACAAAATACCTGGAATGGAAATATTAATACATTTGATTATGCTAAGAAGAGTAGAGAAGAGAAGGGGCTTGTCAGGTTTAGGTTATTTCTATGCGTAAAAACGATATGGAAGGAATAATAATTCAAGGGACTCGTGGCATGAAGGATTTAATGTTTTTCGGTCTATCTATCAAATGGGGCCTGATAAGTCGTGCCAGTTATAATGAGTGGTATAGTTGTGCAAGTTAGATTATAAAAAGGCAGTTAATCAGGATAGGTACAAGGAGCTACAGGGGTGAAAATAATGAACGCAGTGTTTGCGTGGTCGCCAAAATTAGTAATTGCATTTGATAGTAATGAAGTTTTTTCTAATTCTTATATCGAGGAAGATATGTGACAAGACAATATATAGATATAGCCACGGTCAATGAATAAAGACTACGCCGGTCGCGAGTTTCAGGGGTCGTGAAGGAAAATAACCGGTTCGAGATGCCGGTGCCAGATAAGCGAGAGTGAAAGGAAGAAGTTATGCTGGGCTAAAATCCATACCTGAGTTTCTGAGCATAAACACGTGCTGAATACTCCTTTTGCCAAGCTAGGCCGATGTGTAGCATTAAAAAACAAAAAACAAAGCATCATTTAAAATTTTATATAATTTATTCATTACTCTTTAATTACATAGGATAAGGGTAAAAATCTCACACCAGAAATTGAATAATAACCCAGCTTATTCAATATATATATAGGCAAGCTTTTAATGTTTAGTGTTTAAAGCTGTGAAGCTTTTTAGACTTATATAAGTCCAAAGGCACTCGATTTTAATTCCAACAGTATAGTGGAATAAAATGGATCTTATTTTGGATTTTGTGTGTGCTTGTATAGTTCATAAATGCAAATATGTGTATATAGATAATGATATACACACACGTCACTTTATACAATATCAGACATACTGTCTTGTCTGTTTCGGCAAACGTGCGAATACTCTTCTTTTAGGCCCATTCGTTCTGCCAGTTTTGTTTCCTCTTCGGCCTCAACTGAAAAAACAAAACAAAAATGATTATATAAAGATATATAACTATCTATATTTGAATGATCCGATTTCAGTATGTCTGAATTTTTAAACCGTGGAGAATAAAACAATTTCCAATTTAACCGGGGTCACCGGTTTCCAAGTAATTTTTAATTGGAAATCTCGAAATCAATAATAAGGAGAAATATGATTTCAGTATAAGGCATATAAATTTGAATTGAACACTTCACCTCAACAATCCTCCTCCTCATCACTCTCTCTCTCTCTCTCTCTCTCTCTCTCTCTCTCTTTTTTGTTTACTCACTGGTAGTTTCAAGTTCAGCTTTGAACCCAAAGGCGCCATATAAGCAGCTCGGATCACCATGCCCATTCTGGCTAGCTTTCCACATTTGTCAAAGTCGTCATACTGGAGGTAGCAATTAACAATGGCTGTCAAAACGCTGGGAAAGAAATAAAAGAAAAATCATTCAAATATCCACAATATTTACAATCTAATGTTTGGAAAAGCGATCGAGACTACTCAATCACTTCTAACAATTAGAAACAGCGTAGAAAAAACGGAAATCAATATTTGTGGATCCTAAAAAAGTGTCTTATTTTGGTTTGCCCCGTAGCTCAAATGATTGTGTATTTCTAACGGGCCTTTTTGTTTGACAACAATATTCCAATTGCAGATTTTCAATGCAAGTCAGCAATCCCTATTCGCAAATCAGCGCCAATTTCTTCAATTTGACTTTGTGTTCTACCAGTCATTTCCATTGGATGGCTTTTGGTTTCCAGAGGAGGATTTAATACTCGGTAGGAAATTCTGACTGTGGAGGAACATATAATGGAAAGTATAATGGTGAGACAGACCTGTAAATTGAGAACCATGCAACGTGCACATGAAAGAATAATGCTGGGCCTCACATGGAGAGACCACAAGATAGCACAGTACATCCGAGAAAAGACAAGAATCAGGAACATCATAGAATCCATTAGAAATCTCAAATGGCGGTCGGCTGGCCATGCTGCAAGAATGGCAGACCACCGATGGACATCACGACTCACGAAATGGATCCCCCGAGATCACATGCGCAACCGAGGCCGGTAGAATATTAGATGGAGAGACGAGCTAGACAAGTTCAGGAAGTACTGGCTCTGCGACGCCCATGATAGAGAAGTGTGGCAAATCTTGGGGAAGGTCTATGTCCAACGACGGACGTTAGAAGACTGATGATGATGATGATGACGATGATAATGGTGAAAAAAAATACTAAATGACAATTCAAAATTGGGGAGGAATTGGGGAAACCTGGGATTGCAAGGGGAGAGGTATGTGATTTGGGACTCTGAGAATTGCAGTCTAATACGAAGTTGAGCATTGCAAATATCGCCTAGAAATTAATTTATGTGCACCTGCTTCAGGCTGAGGTGGTTGTGTGTTTCCCCACTGAGACTAATGGTCATTGTTTGAGACGAGGTAAAAAGCCAAAATCTTGAATGCTGATTTCAAGGTATGCAAGGGCTCCTTTCTTGGACGATGAGTACAACACGATACTAATTTGTAAATTTTTTCCAAGCTTAATCCTAAACATTCACACTAATACTCTCGGTAAAGACATGAATACACGCCACTTGGCGTTCTTTCATGTCTTTTGATATCTTGACAAAACGTCTCATCTCTGACACGCCACAAAAATTGACAAAGAAAACAGTAAGTGAGCACTTGTGCATATCAATTTCCTAGAACTACCTTACCGGACCTATTCCTTGTCCGACACAGAGATTGAACTCATGTCCACTATATATACTTAACCAACGCTGGGCCATTGTGAAAAGGTAACTCGCAAGGATAGAGTAACATGGAAAATTAACTGATACGTGGTATCCTCTTGCATAGACTGTGGAATGGGAACATTGAACCTTGTTGATTGAATAGAGGAGTCGGTTCGAAATTTCTGGAAGGTTACCAGATACGACAGACACCTGAAAAGGGCTGGAGGGTATAACGACCGAAAATGATTCTACCAACGAAGATGAGGATACACGTCCAAAGAGATTCATGTAATAATGATAATTCTCATTTCAGAAAATATTTTGAAAAAAGATAAAAAAATATCAACAAATTCAGTGGACTTACCTGCCCTTTTCTGGGGGTTCGTACAGAGGCACCAGGCAATGTTCGTGATAATTCATCCAGTGTCGCACACACATTATATCAACTTCCTGGTGAGATATCAGAGCTTGAAATAATGAAAGGAGGAGGAATATAATGATAATAATGATAAAAAATCGATAAAAATAATAGTAATAATGATAATGGGAAAAGGAATAATAACGAATATAATGATAATTATCAATTAAAGGAAAGTGAATAATGATATAATCATAATAGAAAAGAAATAATAATAATGTCGGGAAAAGGAATGATAAGAAGAAGGACATTAGACCAACGATGTTTCTGCGTTCCAATTGCCATTACAACAATATAATAAGTCTATTCCTACCATAACCTCAATTTGATTTCGAACATATTGAGGACGGACCGGCAGACCGACCAACAGCTGCGTGTAGATGCATCTTACAATAATGATGATTATGTTGATTATGATAAATGGAATGATGATGATAATAATAATAATATTAGAAAAATTGGATAATAATAATAATAATAATAATAATAATAATAATAATAATAATAATAATAATAATAATAATAATAATAATAATAATAATAATACATCTAGGAATAGTAATGTCGATGATATTGATAATGAAAGCAAGGAGGAATGATAATAATAAAAATCATTTATGGGCGTAGGAATAATATCATCATAGTAACTACAGCAACAATATTAATTGGATAATAATAATAATTATAATAATAATAATAGTAATAATAATAAAAATGATAATAAGAAAGGATCCTGACAGACTATTTAATAAAAGAAACAAAGTATCAAAGATCGCGTTCAGTCGGCAGTAATTAGTCTTACAAAATACGCACAACAGAGCAAAGAAAGGATCATGACAACCTCTCTTAACGGCGAAGGAAATGACAAAAGGATGACAAACAAAGAAGCAGCGAGTAACGTAAGACGGAAAGAAAAACAGGGAAAGAATATACTCTAATGAGAATTGAAAAGACTGATATAAACTATTGCAGACTAAGAATCATGAGCCTGGTTATGCAGAAAGAACCCGAAAAGGGAAACAAAATCTCTTATTGCACCAAAACCAATCATGTAAAAGCAACAATTGACAAAGCAGAAAAACAACAAACGGATGCAGTTGTATCTGAAGACTACAAGAAAACAGAAAGGAAAATACCAGGACTTGAGAATTGAAGAAGCTGTGAGACGTGTCCAGAATAGCTGATGCACTGGCAATAGCAAGCACGTCAGAAGACAGTAGAAACACAAAGAATAGGAGATTGGAGGAGAGTCAGAAATTGTCCACATCACTGCTGTGCTTGGGTTTGTACGATCATACAGAGGAAAATGCTGGACATTTGAAGAGATTTGATCTGACTCGATCCCCAGCAAAACCACTAGACAATTCGGTGAGGGACATTCAAGTGCATGAAACATAATTTGACATTCAATCCAGTTCACCGGATCAAATCAAGTCAAGATAAAGAAAAGTAATTCTCTCTATAGATGTCGCCGTTCCAGCAGACCACATGGTGAAACAGGTTAAACTAATTGCCGAGGGGAACCGGTGGGAGATCATGTCTCATTCGGCTTGGAGGCGATATACATTTTATGTTGTAACTATATTTCAAGATGAATATTATCAAAACTATGTTTATATGAAACATCATTCAGGCCCCTAGAGGTTTAGAAGGCATTTATTATTTATAAAACTGAGCCGCTAAGGCCAGTAAAGTCAAATGCCGGAGATATCATCCGTGTGTACGAAGTATGCTAGTGTAGTGCCCCCTATACTTTTAGTTAAGAATTAAGAACGAAACTCTTCTTTTAGCTAGATATCCAAAACGTCTCTTCCTCCGACAACCCCTATAAAACCCCTGGACGCATATGGTCCAATGCTCATTAGTTTTAGCAACCCTAGCTTGTTATGCTTCTGGCCTCGGCCTTCGCGATCGGCCACTCTCTTTCTTTCTCCCGAAGATCGTTATCATCTCGCCGACTCAATGGCCGATCTGATCTTAACCACCATCCCCATTTCGGGAAACACGCATGGATAAAACTCCATGTTCTCTGTCTTTCATGGTCTATTCATCGAGAGTCTATCAGCGTCTGAGAATAATTCAGTAAGGCTCGCACACTGAACCCGGTTTCCACGTATTATCTTGGACATATCCAACCATACAGAATCCACGCGTTCAGACAACTCCGCTCCAACTCCAACGCCAGTACTACCAAGACAAGAAAGCTCCCATCTCTTCTTCTATCTCTTCTCCTAACATTACTTCTTACGATCGATCGTACTCATGTATTCTTACATGTACCTCATCTTTATTCTTGTATTAAACGTACGTCTCTTGTCTGGCCATGATATGTGTATATCTTCATTCCACTTCGTTATTACAATGCGCGTCCAACTTCATACTTGGCGCGCATTCCATTCCCTTCTCTTCGTACAGTATCCTTTCTTCCACAGCTACAGGACTGCATACGCGCTACAGTCAAACGACGAGGACCCAATCTCCTCGTCTCTCAAACAACAATCCATCGCTATTCGGATTCAACAAAAGATCCTACGCGTGAAACTAATATATCAGCAAATTCGTTTTTTTTTTTCAAAATTAGTCCGATCCTACCAGACCATTGTATACTTAAAATTCTTATGAGTGCAAGTCCCCTTTTCTTGCACATTTTCTGGAAGAGCTGATATCTAGGGAAAAAAAACAAAAAACAAAAAAAACTTTGAAAATTATAGTATCCAGGGGAGCACGCAGGCCAACTGGGAACATTTCAAGTAGTTCACAACATTGAAATTGGGTGGGAGGATGACAAGATATCCTGAAATATTCATCTAACGAGAATGTGGGGAAAATACGTTTCAATCAAAAAGATGCGGAAGATTTGGCAGGTCCGATTAAATCTGTTAATTACCTTTGCGCATTATGTCACAATGAATGTCAAACAAATGGTTTTGACTGTTCCTGGTGTCAATGCCCATAGCTTATAGTGTTGATGCATCAGTGCAAAGTGGACACAGACTCTACCAGCTGGAGTTCGGACCCTCCATTCCCGGTGCCATTAACCGTTGGACCACTTGCACCTTGTAGAGAATAATTGTTTTCCCCAATGAATCCATTCTTGTTCGGCAGTGTATAGTCTGCTTTCTACTCAAAAGATACAAATGACTACGAATTTCTAGAATTTTAGCGCTTTGCAAAATAAATAAAAAGATGTTATATCTATTTAGCTATCATATTTCAGTTTCAACAGTTATTCAATACGGTCGCAATTTACTGCTTTTCTCATCATAAATATGTTATCTTAAGCGATAAAAAAGGTCAGACAAACTAAATGTTTCGATGAAATCTACAAACACATCGTTATCTAGAAGCTATTTATTTATTTAGTTTGTCAACAAGTAAAAATAGGAAAATAATTCGAGTATTTCCCATGGTAGGAGTTCATTTTGTGAATTGAGGCTCTTGTTCTGTTTCCAGCGGAAATCTTAACAGATGAATTGACCCAGTATTATAATTTCTTACAGCTCGAAAAAGAAAAGGTAAATAGAAAAAATAAAAACGAAGTTCGCACACACACAAAGAATTCATTCAAAAAAGAAGGAAGGAAAGAAAATGCACAAAGACTTGGAATTTGATAATATACAGAAAAAAGCAAATTTTCTCATGGGAGGTCGTCGCGTAGCTGTCTTGTTAAAATTAAAAAAACACTAATCAAAAAGAGGATACTTGCTGTGAAATGAGCAAATGGTAATATTATAGTAACAGATGATTATATACATACATACATACATACACACACACACACACACTATATATATATATATATATATATATATATATATATATATAAAAAAACAGGCGCCTCTCGTTTGAAGCAAAATGTTTTCACATACGCGGAATTTGTTTCATTAAACAACATCTGGTGTTGTCATTAAAGTTTGGGGTAGAGGTCAGTTTTGAGGGAAACATCATTCCATGCAGTGCTGTAACATTTGCAGAAATCGTTTGGTTCTTTATAAATGGCTCAAAATATTTTCATCTGAGAAGAATCTGCGTAATATTTGGGTTGCATAAACAGTTCTTTAATATCTTTGTAATAACGTGTCCATGGCACTTACAAACGATTTGAACGTACTGGTCCTGTTCACGTTCATAATTATTAAATGTTTGGCTCTTTTCGTCTTGGAAGACGGTTCTAACAGGTTCAACTGCTATGCTGGGTTGATTAGTTCGAGGGAAGCGTTGTGCCCAAGTTCCATTCTCTGCTCTCAATCGTAATGAAGGCTTTTAATCAACTTCCCGAAAAATACGAAAAACACTTAGAATAGTGGATTTTATACCATATTAACACTTAACCCACACAGAAATAAGGAAAGAAACACAAAAAAGTAAAGACAGAATATTCCTTAGTCTGGTCGATAAACATTTCCCACAGCCAAACAAACTACACAAAATATTCAACAGAAATACATCAAAAGTTAGCTATTGTTGCATAGAGAATATAACAAAAAAATCACAAGCAACACACAAATGCCAACAAACACCTGTAACTGCTGAAAAAAATCCAGTATTGTATACCAAGCAACCATCAAATCCAAAGGAAACACAGAAAAACATACACAGGAATAACAGAAAGAACATGGAGACAAAATGACCAACACAAACTATCATTTACCAACAAAAATTACGAACACAACGCAACACTATGAAAATACATATGGGGACTCAAAAGAACCCTCCCAGAAATAAGTCGGAAAGTAAAAAGAGCTGCACCAGCTTACAACAGCATTTCAAAGAGATGTATTCTCTGCCTAAAAGACAAATTAGCAATCATAATTTCCCCGACCTCAAAATCCCCCTAAACAAAAGATTAGAACTCTTATCAGAATATCAGCACGAAACTGAATTCCTATCACGTCATATACCACAAGATTATTAGAACAAATTAACTGCAAAAACCCCAAAACTTGACTACTCCCAAAGCCATAAAACAACACAAACCTAACAACAAAAACAGTTTATTAATCAAATAAATAAAAAAATTAAAACACCAAGATCCTCCCCAAAAGGCTTGAACATAACTTCAGAAACTAAGAAACCAAACATCTCGATAATACCCAAACAATACGGGTACAAAGATACTAACCGCCCAACTCCACCAGCCTCAAGCTCACGAATAAATACAGACTACATCTTATCAGTATGTTTGGTAAATTATCATTTTACCTATATTTTGACTTGGTTTATCCCTATCTCAAATCTATGTTTACCCCTTTCAATTTCATTCATTCATTTACAGACATAATGGCTGCATTAAACTGATTAGTTACGAAAAAATTATATATATATATATATATATATATATATATATATATATATATATATATATATATATATATTGTTGCTTGTGATTTTGTTGTTTGTTTTTCTTGACTATATAGTATGGAAAGCTTTACAGCTTTAAACACAAAACACATTATGTATGTGTGTGTGCGTATGAGCAATTGTTGATTTACTTATTGTTATGTGTGTAATATGTAACTGATGTCATTCTTGTGTTCTTTCCAGCTGCAAATATCAACTTTGATTTATTGAAGATTGTGAAAATTGGGTTAAAACTTTTGGTGAATGAGAATTTGTGTTTTTGTGAGTTACCGTAGATCCGGTCAAATGCTTGTGCATGTATGAACCCAAATCCAGTTAAATTCTTTTCTACTGATTAGTAAAAACTCTGTTGCTTCTTGGGTCGAATGCAATCAAGACTAGCTCTTCCATAGGAATAGAGCACTCTGGTGGATGGGAAATTTCTGCATAAATGAATATATCGCTTAAATTCAGCCATACTGACCGTCAAGTTTCGTAGCCTAGGGGTAGGATATCGGCCCCGGGTCTGAAGTGAAGGTTTCAATCCTGCCAGGCAGTACTAGATGGGATAATGGAAAGTCTATAGCCACACTGAAGAGATGTAATACATCGAAACAGCTGTCTGTGGATGACACAATAATTAATGCTCCTCTAACCAGGGTTGAGCACCCTTTAAGTGATGTCAGATTTTTTATATTTTTTTTAAATTTTTATTTATTTCTATATTTATATATATATATATATATATATATATATATATATATATATATATATATATATATATATATATATATATATATATATATATATATATATATATATATATATATATATATATATATATATATATATATATATATATATATATATATATATATGAAAATTGAGAGGTGAAGTAAAAAAATAACCCAAGTGATAGGTGTTACATCTCAATTTTTTTAATCATTATTCCATTGGCACAGTTCAATGCATTTCGACGGGGACCAGTCATCTTTTTCAGAGAAAATGTTTGCAGCGGTTCCACAGTGAGAAAAAAAAATGCTGTTTACTTTTCGATGCCGAAGAGGAGAAAGTGAATTTTTTTCTGTATTTGCTTGTTTGGTAGGAGTAGAAGGGGAGGTTTTGTATCTGTGTAATTGAGGGTGACATTTGGTGTTAAATGAGATGGGTCTATGAGAAAGGGATATATGTATCTAGTCTCTTAAGGTGTTTGGCTTGTCGTTATGAAAGCAAAAAGCCCATTTACATTTGAAAAATGCATTTTTTATTATCTTATCAAGTTTGTAGTTTTTGAAAATCTAACGATTCTTACCAATAATTACTACATATGTATGAGGACGATCCATAGGACTTATCTCCTTGTTTTCTAAATTATAGAAAATATACATACAATTATTTTCCCAATTCAATTATCTTTTCTTCTCCATATGAATAAGTATAGTTTATTCTTGTGAATTTTCACGTATTTTTGAGTACTTTAAAAATGTTTTCAGCAACAAAATTTGAAAAAGTTAAGTAGAAATTGGCCCACAAGAATCCTCAATTAAAAATTTTATAGACATACTATGTTAATTAAAAGACCACTAACCCATTGTGTGAACGATCGCACTAAAATCTGCCATTGTGATTTACTTGAGAGTGAAACCTAATGAAATTTTCAAAGGAATCTAAATGATTTTCGAGATCTAAATTAGAATATTTATCATAAGTATTATTTATATTTTCCCATTTTATTTTTCTATTATCTTATTTCAATTGTTACACTTGAAAAATGCATTTTTCTATAATCCAATTCTTGTAAACCTCATATGTATATATATATATATATACATATATATATATATATATATATATATATATATAAAAGTGAAGCAAATGTAAGGTGCTTTCTCCAACTGTTTATGAAATTCTAGCGCAACCCCGAACAGCCTCACGTAGAACCCTAGTTAAGAAAGACTGCTATAGAGTCTGTTAGATTTTTACAGACGTGCAGAGCGAAATTCGGTCAATTTTGCGAAATCTTTCGAAATATAGAACTGGGTAAAAAAATGACTTTTTTTTACCTTTTCAGAAGGTATGCCGTAGAAAACTAAGTCTAATAAACATCAGTCGAATGGCAGAATTACCGTGGAGCAATGGTTAACAAGCTAGTCTTGTCCATCTTAATTCGATCCTTACTGAAAGGATTGTTACTGAGTCTTGTACTAAACTAAGCCAAGCTTAGAAAACACGTACGGTACGCATTTTCCCTGGGAATTCATTGAAAAAAAATCACCTTGCTCATTTCACCCCTAAGGTCATGCTTTGGGGTAGATTAATAGGTACCCACCTATAACAAACTCTCCCCCAAAGGCCCTTAGACGATCCTAGAATGAATACACATTATGTGACAGAAAACTCGCTACACACATGCACACATATGTATATACATAGGTGCACACCTAATTATCTAAAGTGAATATGTTGCACAACTGAAATCAAAGGGAACTGGGTAGCATTACTTACCATCCGAAATTGTTTACTGGGCAGTGACATTTTTACGTTCTTTTTTGACAATTGATACAATGTTGGGTAAATGACTGAAATAAATTAAACTGCGGACAAACAAAGAAACAAAATTAATGAACACATTCCAGCCTCGCCATTCCAATTCGTAACAACGCATGAATATAAATTACCTCTTTTGAATTTTTCCATTGGTTTCGTTCTCAGACACAGGGCGCTTGGTTGATTAGGGGGCGCGGCACACTGAGCACAAGCGAGATAGAATGGGACGGAATTCCTGCAACAAACGCCGCATTCCATGACAAGCACAACAAACAACAACAAAACAATAACAACAACAATAACGACTACAAGAAAAAACAAAAAAAACCAGAAAAAACAAAAACAAAACAAAGGAAATAATAATAGTGAAAAGAGAGTCCTGTCACAGAAGACAACAAGTAGAAACATATGAAGGAAGACGTGTAAACATGATAGAAAACAACAATAACAACGATATCAACAAAACATGAAAATGAAATAAAACACTTTGATAATCAACCTAAACTATTTAAACTAATCCTGGCTTAGTTTGGCACAAGGTCACTAAAGTGAGTCACCAAGTAAAGATCCAACTTATAACAGTCGTAATATGCTTCGTGACTAGATTATTAAACACTATTTTTCGGCGAGATACTGAAACTGATATTTACTAAGCTTAGCTTAGTCAAGCACAAAGCCACTAGCCTGGGGCAACCTGTGAGGATCCAACCCACAATACAATAGTCAGAGTCTGATCTGCTAGCTTGCTGACCATTGCAGAATTAATGATATATATATATATATATATATATATATATATATATATAACTTTACTGCTTAACACACCAAACATTAAAAAACTTTTCCAATTTTTTTTGTGACACTTCATTTATGTAATTTTCTTTAGTGTTTTCCCCTGTTTTACATATATTTTGTTATATTATGGTACAATGTATAAATTGTCTCTTGTTCGGACCATCAGTTGTTTACCATGTAACTGTTTTGGGGGTTTTAAAACAAAGATATATTAACACGGCAATCCAGCAGTGTTGATCAAACACCACCTCCCTTTCTTACTATATAGTTTATATCATACATGTAGTTTGTCATTTTATATGAGGTTTTATGTGTATTGTATATTGATATTATTTTATACAACATATCATTTTTTTGGGGGGGGGGAACAGGGTTCGCTCACGTACGTTACCCCAAAAAAGTATTAAATGATGAGGGATCAGTGAGTATAACAACAGATGTAACTCGCTGTTTGAATCATTTCTATTGAGCGTTCACCCATGTGAATATTAAATCCCTTGTGTCGATTTTATTTTCAGATTGTATGCAAATATCATAAGACAACTGATTTTGGCTTGTTTGTTCGCTTCTTTATTTCTCATGGTCGGCGATACGTCAATTATTTGATTGACCAAATTTTTGCTTTGGATTTTAATTTTATGAAATCGCTATAAAATATCATTTGCTTCCTTGTATAGTCAGATTTGGAGTGAGTATGTGTGTGTGTGTGTGTGTGTGTGTGTGAGAGAGAGAGAGAGAGAGGGCGGAGTGAGCAGGTTCACACTTACTAGCAGTAACAGAATTTGCACTCAGTTCTTGGATTCATCGCTTTACCAGTCTCTTGTTACTTGGAGAGAACATGAGCATCATAAAATAATTCCACTTGTTGTAGAGACACTAAGACGGACTCCGAATGGGTCTCTAATGATATCTTCATGTAGTATAGACAAAGATTCTCCCCTACTACCGTTACCATGAAATTCAATACTACCTCTTTCGCGTTACCTGGAGAGAAGATGAGCAATGTCAAGTAACCCCAGTAGATCAGGGAACCAAGCAAGAAACCAACCGGAGATCATTTTGAATAAGAGTTTCAATATAATACAATGCAATTCCTAATCATTCTGTCGGGTCACATATTCATTTGTCAATAATATAATTGTTGCGATGAAAGAAACAAATAGAGCAGATATAGACCGTGAAATAACAAAAATGAGAACTTGCAGCCCCAAACAGTTATTTTGCCCTTTGCATTACTGGTGACTGTTGAGCTCAATGATAAGAGCAGCGCTACGTTGGAACAGCCACCATATCGGTTGCAGGTTCGATTCCTGTAGCAGCTCCATTACCTTTGATTGTTTACTCTATTTACATTGCCCAGGCCAAATGATAGATTCACCGTGTAATCAAAAGAGGTCATTTAAATTTCCTCTTCTTCTTTACTGTTTTATAAAATAGACACATACTGGCGCTTGGTGATGAAATTAAGCGGTTATTTTAATTTTAATTCTTTTCTTACCATTTCGGTCATTCTTTTCTGAAACTGTCATAATTTTCCTGTTTATAATCATCATTTATATTAAAAAATGTTGTTGGTAAATCAACTTCGTTGTTTTGGGAAAATGTTACTAAAATCATATTTATATTCGTTAGTGATTTCCGTGAATAAGTTTCATGTGGGGAATTTATTATCATTATCATTTACTCTGTTTGAAATAGATTTGTCTAAATTCAGATCGCAGGGTCTCTCAAATATTCTTCAATGATATTTGCATGGTTGGATTGTTTTAAAAAGAGAGAGAGGGAGAGAGAGAGAGAGGCGGGGGAGAGATTATTTGAGAGAGTTGATTTTGGCTTTGCCCTTGGTTCAAATTCCAATGAAATAGGTTATCGATGGCTCCTTATTTACAAAACTGTCCACTTAACAAAGGCAATCTTAATTAACAGTCAATCAATTCATAAAGCCACATAGCAAGCCGTGCAGTTTTCAGGTATTAACTCCTGGTGATAAAATTAAGAGCCAATTCTCTAGAATAGGAACACTCTTCGCAATGTTTGCTTCCAGTTATTTCAGCGTGTGAATTTTTACATATCCCCAGGGGGTAATCAACTCTCCAGTCTCTCTCTCTCTCTCCCCCCTCTCTCTCTCACATGCATCACACATTCCCAATATCAACATTACTTTCACCATCTAATGATGGAAACCTTGATCAACGATGAATCAATTTACGTTGTCTTCGAACAATGCGATTGTTTCTTTAATTCCCAAATGTTTTTCAATTATTTCAAAGTGTCAGTTCAGTTTAGCTTTGTTCATTTACATTTTATTATCAACACAGATCTAAAATAAGTAGGAAAAAAAGAAGGAAAGAAGTGATTAGAAGTAGAACAATAAGAATTGAAAAAAGCAAGAAAGTATCTATGTATTCTTAAGTATCTTTTCTATTAATTTAATATTAAATTTTGTAAGGTTTCAGAGAAATATATGCTTAGATCTCATATATGCGCCATTAATGAAAAACAGCAACAAACTCTTACGTTGTTCTAGTGAGAACCATCAGTGCACAGTGTTTTTCATTGTATTTCCAGTGATTGCTTACTAATAATTTTCATTAGTGATACTTTCTCCTAATCCACCTAGTATCGTAGACTGGGGAAGGCCATCTTATTTGTATATTGTTTTTTATGTAGATTGAAAAGCTATCACAGAATCAGATATTCATTCGGGAATTAAATAATTGGCAGGAATGGATGTAATAACATTTGAAAAAACCCTAGGAAGTAAATACTTAATCCACCATTAAGCTATATAGTGTCATATGGAGATATCTGCATTTTATCCTGACTGTGTATACGTCGCAATTATTGATTGCGTCATATAACCAGTGAGGATCAAATTCTGTACGTATAGCAACCTAATAGCAGAGGTTCCAAATAGTTGTTGTTAAGTAGCTATTGTTGATGGATAATATTACTGTAAATACTATTATTTTATAGTTCCCCTGTTTTTTCCATCGAAGATTACTATTCATGAGAAATTGTCCAATGAACCGCAGTCCGGTATCCTCACGAAATTGATTGTTATAGCAGAACATCCAAAAGAAGACCATTTTAAAAAATCATTTAGCAGTGGGTGATTTAGATGGTGGACACATCCTATGAGCTTCGAGTATACTTCCAGCCTTCCATCTTTTCAGATCAGTTTTGAGATATTTGAGCAAAAACAGCGACCTTTTCATAAGGTGCAATACAGTAAATGGAAGTAAGCGACTCATGACCTAAGCGGTCTCCTGACAAGAACCCTAAAGGATATATTTGGGCCATTCTGGATCATGAGATACGCAAAATGTCCAGAAAACGTCTCGATTTTTTGTTAGATGTCAACCAATATTTAATCTTTAATAGTATTTCTTTAATCTTATTCTACTTGCCTTTCATCGCAACTACCGAGACTGCCATTCTACGGTCATTAGTAAATAGTGCAGATCGAAAATAAAGATCCCATTTGTATTCTCGATGCAGCCTGCCTGGATATCTATTCGGATATCCCATAAGAGGTTATAACAGATCAAACAAATTCGATGCCCCAAACAGTAAAAAATTTAAATTCTGCTCATGAAAAATTTAACTAGTTTGCAAAATAGTCTTGAATTGTTTCAATCGGTGAAGGAAGACATTTTTCTATGAAAATATAGCAGAAATGTTTTCATTATTGATTTATAACTAGTTTTCCTTACCTTATTTTTGCTTTTTATCACTATGTTATATCGAGTGACCTCCGACTGTTCAAGTAAACAGCATGAAATAGGAATAAAGAAAAGGCTTTTAAAAAAATTAGAAGTTAAATCCCATATGTGGCTAAAGCGTCGTCCATGTATAAGGCACTTGCAGTACACAAGATGTAAGTTACATCTTGATTTTGATTGCAACAGTTAGATGAAGAAGGATTTCAAAAACTATAGATAAAGATATTTATTTTGAGAATTCGCATAACTTGAGTATTTTCCTTTCTCTCATGTCCATATATATATATATATATATATATATATGGGGTGGTAGTAATTTGACAGTTTGAAAGCGAAAGATTTGAGAAAAAACACCTAAAAGATTATATTGATAAATCAATTCACTCTCTCTAGAGCCAAAGCAAACATACCATTGTTCCCCATCTCACACAGTGTAAGACCCCTCCTTACACCCACCGGGGATTCCTTATCACTGCTTACTTCGTGCAAGAGCTGCTTAATATCAACATCCTGTAAATACAACTGTCGTCAGCTTTTATATGTGTTTGTCGGGTAGCTTTTAAAGCATTAAGAGCATCAGTAGGATCCCCTTCCCAACACATTTGACAATAAGGCAACGTGTCAATAAAAACGCCCGAAACTTGTAACATGTTAATTTGATCAAAAACAAACAAAAACGGATTTTTTTTTATGGGCAACTGAGGCCGGCAGAATACTAGATGGAGAGACGAACTTGACAAATTCAGAAAGTATTGGCTTCGCAACACCCATGATAGAGAGATATGGCGAATACTGGGTAAGGTCTATGTCCGACAATGGATGTTAAAAAGCTAGTGGTGATGATGATGACTACTTCTACAACAGAAGATATTCCATTTACATCAGAACCGAATTACGACGAGATGTTCGAAACGGAACCCCACCGTAACTCGGGGACACCTTATATATATATATATATATATATATATATATATATATATATATATATATATATATATATATATATATATATATATGAGGTTATACTAAAGCCTTGTTATGGTTATGAACATGGAATTAATTTTCACCTAAATGCTATTACGAATACATAGAAAATGTGTTTGCAACATCACAAGAGGATTTATACCTCATATCTTTGTTTCTATGCTTCACAGACTTTTGTACTTGTCTTCTCATATAGTTTCTAAAGACGAACACATTATTTGTACATTCAAACATATCCGCTCATTCATATAGGCATATAGAAAAAAAAGCAATAAACAAACCGTCCACTTGTCTGCATATCCTTTATATATATATATATATATATATATATATATATATATATATATATATATATATATATATATATATATATATATATATATACATATATATATATATATATATATATATGTGTGTGTGTGTGTGTGTGTGCGTGTGTTTGTGTGTGCGTGTGTGTGTGTGTCATTTGATTACTTCTTGCTATTTGTTATTTATCGATTATTGATTTTGGTACCTGTATTTCTTTGGACTTAGCACGAAATGGTTCCGGCCCAAATACATTGATTCACGCCAAATCGATACGTTTTTGGTCCAAACGATGAAACCTGATTCCTCAAAAGCCTCATTTATTAAAAAAAAAGAAAGAATAACACGCTAAATATAACTCAGATGTTGGTAATCAATAACCCACGGACGTTAGCGACGAGTGATCGAATGTATTTAGAAGCTTGAGATAGATCAGTTTTGTAGTAGTTACTGACGATTGATGTTGAGGGTATTAAAGTTTTTAAAAAATACTTGAGCGTATCGATGTCAAGCGATACACTTTTTGATGTAAAGAGAAAGAGTTTGATTTGATTGATAATGGTTCTTGTTAACAGATGAACTATACAATTCACTCGCTATCAACTTAGGTTCAAAACAATACGTAATTAGGCTCAACTTACGAGATCGTGTCTGAATCAGGCGCCCTATCTTGTGTTAATGCTTATTTGCTATACACGAGAAAAATCTCCCGTAGAACTATAATATGTTATTCTGTGAAAAACGTGAAACTCACTGAAAAAAACTACATCAATTACATTGGCAGTTAACGGGAAATAGTTGATTGAAAAGACGTAATTTTTTTGAAATTAAAAAAAAATTTAGTATTCAAAAATGTATAGCTTTCCAGAATATATATATATTCTAATGAATTAGTGCTATGCACCATGAAGATTAAACGTTAAAAGGGACATTTATATATTATATCCGTACTTTGCTCAAATGAATCACTATAGCCCACGCTTGCACCAGAACTAATTATCTCTAAAGATATTTTAAAATTATCTAAAGAAATGCGAGCACAAAATTCGTGCATTCTTATTCTAAAATGACCAAAAAGCACTTTTTTGAGAAAAATAATAAAGCATTTTTAGGTGGTGACTAGTGGTGACCAGAAGTGCCCGGAATACAGACACACAGACACACTGACAACCAAAGAGAGAAGAATCTGTAGCCCACTGGCTGGTTGGTCGGGCGAGCCATTTGTGGGGCCACTGTGATCCGATTGAGAGGTACAAGGCTTCATGGGTAAGCACTAAAACAATAGATAACAGTTACGTGTTGAAGTAAAATGTTTATGTGAAGTCAATATAATGTTCCAAATTTTGCTTAATGATGAAAGCAGCCATGTTTTTTTAGCACTGGAAATCTGGCCAATATTTGATTAAATATGAATAAAACAGAAGCAGAAGGTTGAAAAGAGTACGAAGCAACACACTGTTTGGGGAATAAGGATTAAATTCTTAAAATTTTATAGTAAGCGAAAATACATGAAATGAATTAAAGCAAAAGTAAAAGAATGTACAGGAGATGTGCTTTATAGCAATAAGAATGATATCTGAAACTTTCATCAGAAGAAAGTATTGAGTTCTTAGAAGATCTTTTTCAGTTGAAAACAGACGGCGCCAGTAAGAAATTTCACTTCAAGTTTGTACACAACACAAATGGGTGATGTGACACCAAAATAAGCTCGTGTTACTTACGGCCACTATCAAGGTTGACAATGGATATAACAGCTTTTTACAATAATTACTGCTCGGTTAGTAGTTGTTAAGATACTTCCCGACGAGCGCAGAATGTGACGCAAGATCAGTTTTAAACTCAAATGGTCACCAATATAAGCTCTGATCAGACTCGACGCTGCTCTACTTCGGTGATCAAATCGAAACCCGGTGCTTTCAATATGATTTGACCATGCAATAGTTACGGGATAGTGGTTTGCCCTAAAGTTCAAGAGAGTGCACGATGACTAAATGAAGAAGACTTGTAGACACAGTCATAAATTTGTCTTTTCCATTTTCTAAGCCTTCCACAAAATGATAGTTGTTCATTAACACCAACATTTGTAGAGAGCAAGCAAGTAGATAAAGTATATAATTTCTAAAAGTTGTAATATTTTGGATTGAGGGCTGCTTGAAGGAAAAGCTGGTTGACCATCAATTTAAGGATTTTGAATATTTGCTTGGAAATTTCCTACAGCTAGACAGTTGTCCAAAGTCATTTCTGAGCATCTAAAAACAATTTAAACAAATTTCTTGGTTGTGCTTTCATGCCTTAAAACGTAACGTAAGGAGATTTCTCTGTCTCACATTAATTCAAAGGTGCCTACACATACCTCATCTAAACAAACACACTTACGTGAATATCCCTTCTATCTTGCATGTCAATGTCATTGTTTTTTTAATGTTTCCGACTTTGCTTAATGATAAAAGCCTCCATGTTTTCCTACGGTTGGAAATCTGAGTAATATGGGTCTAAAATTTAAATAAAAGCAGAGAAGGAATCTTTAAAGGAACTTGCGCTGTGTATGTGTTACGCTGAATTGGCAAAATTTATGCATTTTAGTAAAAAGTATGATTTCACTTCGATCGAAAAAAAAGTTGTTTTTATCCTAGTTTTGATTGAGCAAATTTTTGATCAAGTTTGGACAAGGTATTTATTTTTTGTAAAAGTTAAAACTCCGACGGTAAGGCCATTTCACCGACTCAGCGTAACATACTCATTTATTCAACAGAATGCACGTTAAGTCCTACTATTTCAATTTATTTCAAAGATAAGCGATAATCAAGTATATGCTCATTCGCAGCGAAGCTGTCTTGTTATGCTGAAACAAAGTGCAATACTTGCTTTGTTTTGATACACCCTGTCTCTGCACTTGGTTGCTGGCGAGACAAAATCTAAGGCAAGTATGAAACAGCAACAAATAAAACTGTGGGAAAGCTACTAACCTTTATGATAACAAGGGGTTCATTTTTACCTGCTGTACCAGTTTGAATTCATTCTTCTCTACGGAGTTCAGTCTTTAACAATGTTCTTGTTGTGAATGAAGTAATTTGTTGTCAAGTTGCGACAGAAAATATTTTCAAAGTGAAATAATATTACATATTCGTACGAACATCGGAATTGATGTTTCAGCAATGATATTATCAATAATTTGAGAAGAGTTATCCTCATTCTGAGAGTTATTCCAGTTATTGAACTTATCATTAGTATTGCTTTTGCAGTTACCAAAGCGTTTCGGTCGATTTTATTCAACAGCTTTCTCCAGATAAGCAACTCGTAGGGAAAAGCAGGGTCCGTCGTCCATAGTAATAAGAAACAACAAAGGCATAAAAAGTAATTCTTGAAATATACTGTTGCGTTGAATTCCAAAGTTCTTGATGTTGAGGAAACGTGTGTGATCAGCTCTGTGTGATTTGGCGGAAAACTAGATTTA
The DNA here is from genome assembly GCA_963457665.1 of Thysanoteuthis rhombus. NCBI lineage: Eukaryota > Metazoa > Mollusca > Cephalopoda > Oegopsida > Thysanoteuthidae > Thysanoteuthis > Thysanoteuthis major. The sequence continues at coordinate 29,924,710 of OY735207.1, read as the reverse complement.
TCTATTAATGTATTTTTATATGGGTTTAGATTGGCTCTAGAGAGAGGTTCAGAAATAAATCATCAACAGCACATTTGATTAGACTGTCAAATTTTGCTTGCTGCTTGTAAGTGCTTCATGGGACTCAGTTGTTTGATAAGAATATTGTGGCCATTTTGTACCTAACTTTTGAGAAGTAAAGACCGTTATCATAAACCCATTTGATTATTAAAGCAATTGAAGATTGCCAGTTACAGCATATTTGGACAGGAGAGGCATCACCAGTTGACATCACGATATATATAAAGTCTGTTCGGAAAGTATCGAACCATTTTTAGTATCTCGAGAACCAGTTGAGCTGCCTTGATGTAACTTGGCAACGAATCAGAGGGGGACTTTTCTGTGCAAGCATGAAGAGACAGCCTCCTGTGAGGTTACTCAATCGGCAGTTACGTGCCATTGAATGAGCTTGTGTACTGTTTGATTGATCATTCTACATGTATCGTATAGATTTCTTTGGAAAACATCTCAGCACCAGGTCTACAGTCCAGATTTGTCTTCGAGCGACTTCTATTTTTTTCGCAAAGAGATTTCAGAACGTGGACCAAATTGAAGAGAATGCGATGAGGCAGCTGATGACGCTCTTGAAAGAGGACAGTAGATTGTTTTGAAAAGTAGAAGGGACGCTGGAATGAGTGTGTGAGGTCCCAATTGGAATATTTTGAAAGGAACTAAGGCGCTATAGTCTGGGGTAGGTTATTTTCAGTCAGTATTAAATGCCGTAGCAAACCTTACAATCAAATACATCATTATAATTGTCTTGCCTTTTTCCAAAAATTGCCACTCAGTACCATTCCAATATGAAATATCTTTTCCTTCCCCTTGTCACATGGATAGCACTATATCTTGTTCTGTAAAATACGACATTGACTCTGCATGGGAAATACGACCCAGAAAAATAACATAGATCAGGAGACGTCATTGTGTGCCGGGAATTGTTTTATGAAATTACCCGGTTGATAAAAGGATTATTAGTATTAATGTTAAAAATTATACATGGAAGTTTTCAAAAATGATGTTTTTGAGCTTTGTACAATTTATCATGAATCAGGAATAGCAATACTACACAAAGAAGAGTACTTACCTTACAGCAGAGGGAACTGAGATTAGAATTACGTTATTTGATCATCTTCATCTTTTCATTCTTGATAAATAATCATTTTCCCTCTGGTAATTTCATAAAACAGTTTCTGGTACCAAATGACGCCTCTTTATGTCTAATTACTATGTTTTTTGGTTTTAAGCCCCAAGAAAAGACATTGTCTTATTTTACTCATTGTTAAAGTAGGCGAGTTGCTGACAATTATTTGTATCAAATCTCGAAGGGTTAATGTTGACACTCTGCTACGATAGCTAATCGAAGCATAGCAGTTGATTACTTTTGGAAAATTATAAACTAAAATCAAACGATTATTACCACCAACATCTCATCAAGCGACTTTTCACATATCAATCACAAAGATAAAAAAATCCTGATATAAATAAGATAATAACAACACGTAACAATGCATATAAGAAGTAAATCAATTTAAAAAAAATATGCAGGTAGCAATTTGTCTTGATTCTCCTATTCACATGATGAACACATTCTAGTGTGCATTTAAGGGGTAACGTGTAAATTGAAAACCTAAAACTGAAAATCGGAACTGACTTGCAGTAGAATTGGAGAAAGTCTTGCATTCGACGTCCAGTGAGTTGTCTCTCTTTCCATGAGGAAATGTCACCCTTCACAATGCCGCTATGAGAACATGTTATGTAGCGCTTCTCACAACTTTCTTCGCCCCTGCTTACCGAAATGGAAATTCCTGAAAAAACAATAACAGCAATAATAATAATAATAATAATAATAATAATAATAATGATAATAATAATTATAACCCTCAATGTTGCTGAAAATGAAAAATCATAGGTCTATAACATGCTTACCAACCAGATTTCCAATTCGCTTCTGAGGACCAAGGAAAAAAATGCCAAGAGAGAATCAAAAGAACGAGTGATTTATTATTCATAGATCAAAATGTCCAAAAAGAAATCAAAACAAAGAAGAATTTAGCTTTAGCATGGCCTGAGTGAAAAAAGCGGACGATATGATCCTAAGACCTTGGATGTTGGAATGCCTTAATATCCTAAGATAGTGAAATTCGAAATGAATAAAGTGAAGAGCTGTGTGGTAGAACTGTTAAATGACAATTCCTGTCAAGGTCTACATAAGAAGCGGCATTATCCAACGATACTCCCTATTCCCATAAACTTCACTCCTGGCCACCAAATTTTCCAGATTTCAATCCCATTGAGCACTTATGAGTTGTTTTGGACCAACTCGTTCACCACGTAACTCACAGCGGTTAAATAATCCGCTGTTCATATCTTCACACCGTATTACAGAAGAATCATTTTTGAGGTCTTGTCTCGTTTATGCCTGAACAGGTAAGAGCTCTTTTGCAGACACATGGAGGATCTGCAGCAGGTGGTCATGAAGACCAGAGCAAGTGTTTCATGCACCCTACATGAGACTTGAAATTTGCAGCACAAGTTGTATTTCAAGGACAATTTTTTGCCATGGAAAGCGGCCCTAAGACACTTGCATCCTGAGCGATCACCTAGGTTCACCTACTGTACGGACCAGCCGTGGTGGTTATGATATTTTGGCTCATCAGTGTATATAGATTAGGGAGGATATTCAAAGAGCCAACCGACCGATCAAGTTTGAAGAGAAAGTTACATTAATCGTGGCAAGTGTCAAGTAATGTAAATCTGAGCGTGTCCTTTTGTTGTTCGGTTCAAGCTTTCCTGTCTTTGCCGGAATTTCGTCGTTCTCCGGTGGGAAAAATATATGACGGACAAGTCAAGTCACGCAACCCTTGTTGAAAGGCTTTCAAGTGCCACTTGACCACAAATCCACAAATCATAGCACTCGCCATCACCTCGCGTAGACACTCGCAACGGAGAGTCCCATTTCAAGGGGCTTGTTTATAACTCACCCTGATATATCCAGACAAACACATACAAACAACCAGTATCTATCTATCAACCTATCTCTCTCTCTCTCTCTCTCTCTCTCTCTCTATATATATATATATATATATATATATATATATATATATATATATATGCACGCTCACAAACCGAGGTACATGAACGATCACAACTGTATATGTACATATACATACATATGTGTTCACATACACACTATTTCCTGAATCTTTATTGGCCTGTAATAGTCTGTGCATGTACACACGATCACACATGCCAGCACACACATACACATGTATGTATGTATGTATGTATGTATGTATGTATGTATGTATGTATGTATGTATGTATGTGTGTACACACCGAATGTAGCTATTTCTACGTAAATATCTATCCCTCTCAGTTTTCTCATATCTATATTTCTATGGATCTGTCGACTTATCAGTTAATCTCTATTCATTTCTATCGCAGCCCCACCATATCTAACTACCTTAGTTCGAACATTATTCCGAGTTTATCATATTCATATCTATCACAGTTTGAGTATATATATGTATTATTTAGTAATAGATATATTTATGATATATAAATGATATAACGCATTCATAAATATATACATGTATATTTATTCTGTTTTTGTCACTAAATGGTGGCATTACCAGCGTTTAGTTTGAATTGACTTCATTCACCAAGATCGCTTCTGATTGTTTTGTGACAGCTGTCATATCATCAGCTGTGTTGACAAAGGAGACAGACGAAAACGAATAACATCTTCAGCGTATCACTTTAAGAGAGGTAAAAATGCAAATTAAACACCAAAAAGATTTACTTTATGGAGAAAATACAATGAAATTTGATCCCAGAAATGCAAATATCATTTTGAAACGACACTAAAACTTTTACTGAAAATGAAAAGAAACATTTTAAAATGTACCTGACAAATAAATGGTTATCGCCCTCATAAAATTCTGAGTTGGAATATAAAACTTCCTTGCCTTTTTTTTTTTACTTACTATGGCTGTAATTTATGTTGCAGTTTAAGGAGAAATATTTTCCACCTCAGTAGAGATGATAGTTTCATGGGAAGTAAGATAAAATATTTCGGGAATCATAAAAGAAGCTTGGGGTAATGTGTTAACTTTTTGAGGCTCCATTCTTCTTTTTCCACTTTGAACTACTCCGTCATCAGAAAAAATTAATTTAAAAAACATGACTCGGTTAATAATCAAGATCGTACAAGTCAGATGCACTATGAAATGTAATTAGATTGTCTTAACAGTCCACATCTTCTATAAACCAAAAACTAAACTGCTTATCAACATCTTTAACATCGTTTGCCACCCTTCGTTTCGTTGCAATCTACGATGGTTATAAGTATTGATCGCTATTATCGATGGCTCTCGCCATGTTTCCATGGAATGCCGTAGCATCCTATCACAGTGCTAGCCTCGGAGAAGACATTTCCATTTCATATTGTTCGGAGATTTGAAGTTGATGAATTATTCAGACTACTATACCCATCGATGACGTTTTGATCACACTTTTCCGGTCGGTGTGCTCTCTAACATTGCTAGTGTCGTCTGTAATCATGAAAGAAAGCATTCTTATTATCCATGAATTATTCAGACTACTATCGTCCCCTTTCTTGTTTCAATCACTGCTTTACCATATGCAAGTATTTCGGCTGAAGTAGTTTGTGATCACTTGGCGTTAATGCTCAATAGGAAGACATGAATCAACTTCTTAACCACCCAGCTACGACAAGAAAATCGGGCAGACACAGCCCTTCAGCGCTGTAGGGCATGGCTTATAAGAGAGGGATTCTCTGACAACGAAGCAGAACAAAACAAAACAACACTGAGGCAGCTGCTTTCGGTGTTCTGGTCCACCGGGCTACTGAGGGAGGGCCCCAAGCCTAAAGAGTAGACTCATCGCAACTTTGGGAAAGTCCTCTCTGATCCTCGGAAACGAGGAATAAGCCAACAATAATATGTGAAAAGTTTATATATTTAATACTTCTGGATACTTCTGTCCAGGGATAATAATTTTACTTTACAAGAAAAGAAAGAAAGGAGAAAGGAGAGAAAGGAGAAAGGAGAGAAAGGAGAAAAGAGAGAAAGGAGAAAGGAGAAAGGAGAAAGGAGATAGACCTTGACAATTATCACCCTATTGAATCACTTTATGTCATGTATAAACTATTCTCAAAAGTACTCACAGACTAACAAACACTCTGGATAAAAATCAGACCTGCAAACAGGCAGATTTCTGGAATTACTATTTTTGAATGGACCATCTATAAGCTGTAAATCGGCTGATCAGAAAAGAATTAATAGAAAACTATAAAACAACTTTATTTGGCTTTTGTTGACGAGGAAGAAGCATTCGATTCAGTAGAACACACGGTATTTTACAATTAATGCAAGGCCACGGTATTTATGAAAATCATTTAAAAGTTGTTGAGAATATATATGAAAATGGTACTGCAATAATTTGACTGCATAAAGATGAAATAAGATGAAGATTTGGAAAGATAGGAGACAGTGCGACAGGATTTCGCTTAAACTATTTTATATTATAGAAAATATTTGAACCATATACGTTTTGTTGACGACATTGTATTAATATCAGATGAATTACAAAAATCCTGAATGATCTGAATATGCAAAGCCTAAATGAAGGTTTAAATATGAACAGAAATAAGACATAAGTATTGTTCAACAGCAACAATCATGAGAATAGAACATGAAGATCTGGACGAAGGTCAAGAATACTACCAGTAAAGACGGATGATAAAATTAGAGGGAGATCATGGAAATGAAATAAAACCACGTATAAAGATTGATTGTTGCTGCTGCTGATATATATTGGACATGTATTAGATTGGAATTCTAGTTATTTACCATAAATCTCAAATGTATTAAGCTATGTTGATCTCTCTTTATACAGAAAGGATTCACTTGAGAATTTTTGTACACAATAATGAAGTAGAGAGATGATTTTTTCCTCATCGATTTTCGCTGGGTACATTTAATATGGCTTTCCCTTTTTATCAAAAAGTTTTTGACGTTTGTCCGCTGTAAACGCTACAAAATTGCTGTCAAAAAGCATGTCAAATATTTTTCTTTTCAGACATAATTCCAGTCATGGCTTTACTAGGCTTTTCGCTAGCTGTCCATGGTGAGAGAGAGAGAGAGAGAGAGAGAGAGAGAGAGAGAGAGAGAGAGAGAAGAAGACAAAAATCCCAACTCTTCATACAGGTATTTAGTAAATTTCCAATAAGATTATCTAAGTTGAGCGGTACATTTTCAAGGCAGGGAAAAAAGCTTTCCCCACGAGAACTATTGACCCATCTTCCATTTGCTCTATACAACACAAAGGAACTTCTTCGGCTCAAATATAGCTTTGTAAAGCCTAAAATTGCATAACCCCTGCCCGTTCTGCGATAGGCAGGGGCAAAATTGTACCCTACATCAAAGGAGAGTGGGAGCCCAAAGTAAATGATATTGATTATTACCCTACACCCTAAACCTTTGATGGAATATAGAAAGGGAAAAAAGCGAAAAGATGGGGTTAGAAATGTGCTCAGTATCGAAGAAGTTGTCAATAAAAAGACCTGATTCATGATTGAAAGTGTTGCATATTTCTCACTGGTGCCAGAGGTCAGTGTTTTTGATGAGATAAAGAGATTTTGAATGATGATTTTTGAGAGAAATGTTTTTTTTTCACTTGAGAGTTAGGCGTAATACAATCTTCTTAAGGTAGTTCCCGAAACTCCCAATTTGACCATGTAAAGGAAAACCGAGTTGAAAATTCTTGAAAACTCGGAGCACCTATGAAAAGGTATGGTTAACAAGCTTGCAACTGAACGTTAATATTGATTTGTGTTAGAGTTAGCTAAATCCGGCAAATATCTCCTCCTTCAGATTTCTTGGAGCATCAGTTTGAAAGGACGTACGGACTGAAGTTACAACATCGTCAACATTTAACTAGATGAACAAATAAAAGCTGTTACAGATCATTACAGGGGGCCCCAATATTGATTTAACTATATATATAGTCGTTAAATAAATGACCCGATTGTTTTTTTTATTCACGACACAACAGGATTGTCGATTCAATAGATTATGAAACGCCCTTTGAAATGTAAACACCAGTCATTTACCACACAAACAGAAAATCTGATCTCGGCTGTCAGATCAGTGACGCAAACCATTTGCCAGGGGCAAGACAATTGAAACTAAGCATGCAAAATTGTAATTAGTAAAAAAAAAAAAAAAAAAAAAGAGAAGATACATCAAGTCTTTGTCCGCAGTACCAGCAAATTTACCGATACGAATCATTATAACGAGTTCTGTCTAGAAAGTATCAAACCATTTGATAATGGCAACAGAATAGCCCACTGAGGGCAATGACGCTTTAGGCCCTTCAAAGTATTCCTCTTCAGACGACAAACACTTAGCCTAGCATCCCTTCTACTTTTTAAAACGGCCAGCAAAAGTCCTATTCCGAGATTGCCATTAGCTGCTTCATTGCGTCTTCCTCATGACAAGGTCCCATGCTCTACTCGGCCAGTCTAACCTCGCCAATATCTACACCCACGTTGTCTTCTAGATCTACAGAAAGAATGTTAGCAAAGTAGATTGAAACTTCTTAAAGCTGAGCTGGTCCGTCTACGAAGCAAGTTGGAATTGAAGGAAGAGAGACATGCCGGTTTAAAAATCAACAGTAACAAATGTTTATTTCCTTCACAGTACACACTCTAGTTATAAGAACTTGTGAACGTTCTTATAACTCAGACCTCTTTACAGTAGAGTCATTTATCAGTTCTAATAATTCAGGTAGTTGAGAAAGCGGCATATTAGCAGAGCTCCGATTCTAGTTTACTGCCCCATCCCAAACGGCGCACCGCTGGGGATGAACACGTGCCCGGCCCCAATACTCATCTCAAACTGCATTCCAACAGCGTACAACATGAAGCTGTCATCTATGGCGGGTGCTGCCCTCGAGCCTCATATCCAAAACTTGGGATTATTTATGGAGTAATAGACTCCTCTTCGACCAACCTAAATTGGACAAATTGACTATCATCTAAATATCATTGCAATATGGAATTTACTTTCTTTTACATCAGCGTGGAAAAATTTAACTAATCATCAGAATGTGTAGAATCACCTAATTCCTCCGCTGTCATTGTTCTACACTTGAATAACACGTTGTGTGCCCATGTAACCTTTCGTTAAAGAGCGATTTACCTAGAGTCACCGGGCACTCCTGATTGACACGTTACCATAAACATTCTACTTAGATTTCGTTTAATCATAATATGAAGAATCAGGTGATTTTAAAACCAGAAAGTTGATTTTCTGGTGTGAATTCAAAATCCTTGACGCTCGTCCTCGGCCTGAAATCTCCTTAGAAAAAGTCAGAAGACGCAGGGAGCCAAATCCAAGTTGTGAGGACTCACAGATACAATATTTCGCCTAAACAAGGCGTGAGTGGTGCAGATTAGTTAGGCTTGGCTTTTGTGAATGTGACGATCACACGATAGTGTCTTTCTCGGTTGCGTCATACAGCTCACTCGATGGCGTCTTACTGCTGACTGAGAGAGAGGTGAGTGTCTGTTCATACACGCACAGCAAGATACCCTCGGATTGGTTGCCTACTTACATCAAAGCCGCGCAGACAGTTCTCGCAACATTCAAAATAGCTGGATACTTTCCCGATAGACCTCGTAAACGCAACCAATTTCATCATTTGTTACTGTTATTGATTTACGATATGTTTTTGCTTTACTCTTACTCGCCTCGCCAGTCAATCAGCTTGATATCAAGTCACTCCTTTTGTATCAAATTCATTTGTCAATTATTTTCAAATGAATAAATGAATGAATAAAATTGCTCTACAATTAGCCTTTTTCCTTAGAAGGGAAATCGTTTTCTATCATTTTTGACCCTCTAGAAGGAAAAAATAACCCTTAAAAAAAGGAAAAAATATTTCCATCCCACTTGAATCCCCTAAAAAGAAAAAAAAACTCCTCACGTGTGACCACTAGAAGTATCTTCTTATTTTTGACTCCTAAAAAGGGGAAAAAGTCTCCCCTCGTCTTTAACTCCGGAAGGTGAAAAAAATCCCCTCTTTTGGCTCTTAAAAGTAAAAAAAGTTACTCCTCACGTTGGACCCCTTCAAGGAAAAAGATTTTTCTTTACCTACGACCCAAAAAGAGAAAAATGCTTCGCCTCATTCTTATCTAGCAAAAGGGAATGATTTTTCCTCTCACTTTTAACCCCAATTTAAAAAAAGAGTATGATCAGAATATTGGGTTAGGTAAAAAACAACAAACCAAAATTATATGATCAGGAAATGAGGCTGAATAAAAAAAAAAATAAACAGTGTTTTTGGAATAAACGTTCTCTTGTGACGTCATAAAGTTTTCTTACGATGTCAAAGCAGCTGTACACAAAATAAAGTCCAAGTTCTGTATTACAGTTTCATTGTGAATAGAACCTCCAACTTGAAATTAGATGTTTATGCGGTGATGCTGTGAGACATACAGACGAACCCGGCAGAAATATTATTTCAACAACATAGATGATTAACAATATGTTTTTCAGAAAGTAATACTGTATTTATAGAAAGAAGATAAAGAGGCAAATGTAATTTAGGAACAAGTCTGGCTGCTGCAGGTTCAAACTTCAATCCAAAACTTATTTCGACTGAAGTTGATTGCTACAACTTTAGTATTTCATATATCAGAAATACAAAATATTGAAAAAAAATATTGAACGTCTTTGATCTGGTGAGCTTGGGACCTGGCCATCGCCAAATTGCAAAAGATACTGGACTAGAGGAACTGACCTTCAAGGCCTATTTTTTCAACAAAAAAATTGAAATTTGTTTCTTTTTGTTTATCTGAATCTTACAGAGTAGACGATCCGACACTATTGTACGCACGCATTCTTTGCAAAAGTCCTTTCGTCTAATTTTCTCACTAAATCCACCTTCTCTTCAGGCATATTCCCCATGTTTACGGTCTTCTGCACCTCTTGATTCCTAGGACAACATCTCGAAGGGCTAAAATACAACTAATTCGTGTTTCCTATAAAGCCCAAGACAGCTTCCCATTGTTTACAAAATTATGATCGTTTTTGTCTCTTTGCGAATAGATGTCTGTTTTTTTTTTTTTTTAATTGCTTTTCTTCTATTCAGAAAATATTTTGGTTGACACACCAGCCAACTATAATTTAATCATTTGGCCCCCCTTAACTTTTGTTTTGACTACGGGCAAGCCTTCAATAATATAAAAACAACCTTAGTTAATATATTTCGCGAGAAAAACTATCTCAATGCACCACCACTATATCCTAATACCTGCCATTCACCATAATAACACATTCACTTTGATTAGCTAAGTTATATTCCAAGGATAAGTATAATCTCCAATGATATATATTCAAATGAAAAAATGAATTACATGAAACAAAGAACTCCTATAAGTATGGAACCCAACACTCCCTTCTATCTGGGGAGAGGCTGTCTTACGGTTTCGTGGCGGCGGGGAAGACATGGTATTCCTTTTTTGATTTTTGAATTGTTGATGATAATTTTTTGTGTTATGATGACATCGACGCGAGTGATAGCGTGCAAACGAGATCATTTCCAAACTGGATAAATCTATTAATTATGAAATCCATTCAAAACGTAAGTGCCCCGGCTGAAATAAGTATATAAGGAAAGGGAGAGAGACCAATTGTATCTGTTTTGTGTACATGCTTATTCGTTTTATTTTGAATAAAAAACAAACAAACAAACATTTAAAACATCAAAGTGAATTCATTTGAAATAAAGACAATTAAAGACGTCGCCACCAGTTATGACAAAAGCCTATCAGAGTGGAAAATTCACAAAAGAAATTCATGGTCAATTCACTCAGACTATGAATCAAGTGGAAAGTTTACTGTTTGAAAGGAATTTCAACACGTTTGTTCAAGTGTGTTTGTGTCCAGATAGGTGGCATTCTCTCGTGAGGATGTCTCCTTATACAGACACAAGCGAATAAACACGTACACGCACACACACACACACACACACACACACACACACACACATATATATATATCTATATCTGTGTGTGTGAATATATATGAACACATTTCAACAATATTTGGTATTGCATAACGATGAATATGTCTGAGCGTATATGTAAATGTGCTTGTTATCGTAAAAATTAATGATAACACACATCCCAGATTACAAGTATTTGAACACACATAACTATTGTGGCTTGGGATTTAGAGTTAAAAATGGGAAATTTACGCAAGAAGAACCAAATTTTACTGCAATCAGCACAAGAAATTTTTGCATGTTTTGTGCTTCTCAGCGCTAGATTTCAGGAAAACTTTTGAAAATTGAATCAAATGGTAGACGTATTGACTAAATACTTTTCTATCCTACAAATTTTTGTCTTCAGAAACAATTGACAAGGAGATTGGAAAGGCAAACTAACATTGTTGTATGGAAGAATTGTCAAAATCGTTGGTTGAATCGCCTTAAACTTGACCAAAACAAACATGAAAAGAATGCAAATCATTGGCAAGGAATACAGAGTCTGTACTAGTTCAAATAATAATACTACGTTTTGGCTGATGCATCCCAGTTTCTTCAGGTGAATAAATCATCCAAAAGGAAGGGATTTCAGAGCTACTGACAGAACGAATCCCTTCGTGGATTACTGGATTAATTGAACACTTGAGGAAGGATGGAAAATAAATCGATTGAAATGAAGAGAATATTGGCCCAGAAACTCGTAAACCAAAACTCACAGGAATGAGGAAATTAGTCCTTAAAATTCGAAAATGACTCGTTTCAGACTCCACTCAAGATCCTAAATCAAAGTTTACTTTCGTTGTGGGCAACTGTTAGTGACAGAATGATACTTCAAAAAAGAATCAAGGTTTAGTTGCCTTTACGTACCGTATAGAGATGACCAGGGCTAGTTGGTACATTTTTCATCTAGATGACTTTCACTTCCAATAAAATTAAGTCATTGAAACGCAAAAGTTTTTATGGAAGAGGGACTCTCTTCGGATTAAAACAATCTAAAACATTTTTCAAGTTTATTATACCATTATTTAAAGATTTGGAAAAAAAGTTTACAAACCTACCCCATCATTTTGGATTAGATGATACTATCTGGTTAGGTAAGTTATTTCTCTTGTTAGTCGGTTCAGATGCCATTAATGTATTACTATAATTTAGAAATATGAAATTTTGAAACAGACAGAAGATGGAATTGAGTGAAAACTAAGATTTTAGGAATATAATGACCACCTGAAGGGAGAAGCGGAATTATATGAGAGTGGACCGCAAAGATGCATTGTAATCAGGTGAAAGATGGAAAAAAGAACAAAAAGAAAAGAATGACGACATCAGTGATTTGTTTGATGTTTGTTATGTTATTCTACAGTTTTTTTTGTTTTTCTCTACCAGAATTACATCCAATCATACCGTGCTCAGTAGTTTAGCTTACAATATATGAACCAGCCCCAAATACATGGTTTTCTTTACATTTGATTCCAAGAAAAAGCTCTGACAGAAGCTGCTTGAAATGTACTATACATACTGTCACTTCTCGTAAACATAGACTACCTATCACCGATCACACAATGCAGCATGTATTAAGCATTCGTTTTTCAAAGTGAAAGAGTTACTCATTGGGATGAGAAAAAACATTTTTCATGCAAAACCGTTCGAGCCTAGAAGACATCCGACTCAAAGTTAGTGGAAAAACAGCCAATCTTTTTCAGCTCAAAATGAGGCTAACAGTAGCACCCTCAAGTGACGGAACTAAAAATTAAAGCAAGTGATCCAACCTACTTCTATGCCAAACAGTCCCGGTATCTCTTACTCGTGTAATGTGCGAATTTTTTAGATCAATTTTTTAACCTATCACTAGGGGGTCAAACACATCCGGTGTCCACACCTCGTGTAATGTCCAACCCCCTAATTATAGGTGAAAAACCGATCTTGAAAAGGTCACACATTACACGAATATAAACAGTAGTCAGAGGATAGATGAATATAAGCAATTATTACTACACTGGACATATATGTGCCTTAATCAGGAAGGCAAAACAAAGCTCAAGAACTAAAAGAATATTTTTTTAAAAGAAAAGCTTTACTTTCTTTTTTATCAGAGGACTGACTGACGCTGAGTGAAGACAATGACTTGTTTTAGAACTGCGAGAGGATACAAAGATAGTTGTTCAAGTTGACATCAATTCCGTAGGGATGATTACTGGAAAACATTGCTATTTTGAAAGAGAGAGCAAGGGAGCTTGAGTCAATCTTCATTTCATTTCTCTCTCTCAGTGCATGATCGATTATATGGGATGGCCTCTACAGTTTTATCCATTTACACTTTTTCTATTATTACAAATGATTCACCCACTCCTAGCATGGATGTGTTTCTCTGGAACAATAGGTGGGTATTTTTGCATGTCATTCATCTTCTAAAGGTCACCAGGTTGAGATGAGATTTCCAATAAAGGATTCGCTTTCAGTTTCACCCATACTCATTATATATGTATGTATAATGAGGACATGGATATATAATCCGACCGAATAATTAAAAATGCGTTATATTTACTTTAACCGACATCACGTTTTTTTTCACACGGTGAATATGCCGATTGGCCCAGACAGCGTAAGTATAATAAACAACTTAATAAATGGGCTGTTGCAAGAATCGAACCTGTGTCCAACAGGAGGCTGTCTTAACGCAAAGCTGCTTTTACTAACTTTCTTTGTTTATTCTATTTACGCCATCTAGGCCAACTGGCATATTCACTGTGTAAAATGGGATGTCGGTTCAAAAAGAGTTCCAAATAATTATAATGCATATATATATATATATATATATATATATATATATATATATATATATATATATATATATATATATATATATATATATATATATATATAAGGATACATACCTGGTGAATGAAGCATATAACCAGTTGCTGAGGAGTGCATCTGGCACAAAATGTTGGCATTCACTGGGTATATATCTTCGTAAATCATTTTTATATATTAATAGCTGTATTTACTTTGATAAATATTGAGTACTGTTATTAAATGTCATCAACAACAGATAAAATCTGTTTTCTATTTCTTTCTTTTTGTATTTTATCAAATTGAAAAAAAAGAACACACACGTTATAAACGATATGTATCTATATGAAATGAGATGGTGCATAACAATTGGATGAAAAGCATTTGGTATAAATAGAGACAATCCGAAAAGCTAATCGCCAATTAGCTTAAAACGTAAAGTATACAATCAATGAAATGATGCTATGACGTACGAGTACGAAAAATCGAGAATATAGTTATAGTGGGGGGTTCAATTTGCAATGTATGTTAATGATAAATTGATCCCAAGCCTGTGTCCGGTAGTATTCAGCAATAACTATCGAACAAAAGGGAAGAAACAAATGTCATTGATCACGTGATGGTTTCTATTGGCTGACTACCAGACCTGTCTATCAAATTCTGTTTCTATCTATCTATCTATCTATCTATCTGTATAATTATCTATCTAACACGCACACGTGTCTTGATTCAATCGTTATCATCTGCAACTGGTTTACTCGACCGTGGAGCCTCGTTTAGGGAGAGTTTCCCAGCACGAGACTTTAAAAACCGCTTTTCGCACGTTCGACCGTTCTCGGTACCTTTTCTGAAAACTGAACAAATCATTTTTTTTTTTTGCATTCTAATCGCTTTTGTAATTTTCTTGAAATAGAAGAATATACCGAAAACGTTGCTTATTTTCCCCCATCCTCAAACAATATAAAAAATACACAAAGTATAAGAATTTCTTCTGCACGCTGATAACATTATTCACAGTACAACCAAAAGCGATCTTTTTGAATGAGGTTAACATGAACTAAAAACTCCTAATGCCATCTAACGACAGAGAATGAACTTTTTGTCTAAATCTCTATGTATTTTCCCCATAACTTTCCTCATACGCATCTCTGCTCATCACTTATGCTAACATCGAGTTTCAGTTCGAACCGTGCATATACACACAATAAAAAGCGGTTCTAGTTTAACGTTAAAAAATGTTTCTTTTTTTTTAATATGAGAAAGGAATTTTAGGTAACACCAAAATGACACTCTGTAAGTTGATAACTATATAAATGAATTGGCAAACAGAAGAAGAGATAAAATGTTGAGGCACACCTACCAACGCGTCCTCCGGGAAACGGTCTCCAGAGAAACAAAACGTGAGACACGCCCCGTCGGCAGTGTCCTCAACTTGTGGACAGCCAAAGAATGGTTATGACACAGAGGAAGTATTTATTGTTAGAATGAGGAACGGCATAATTGAAAGCCGTAAATAGATTAAAAACGACAGAAGTAAGATCTGGGTGAATACAAGACATCTCAACTGTAATCATGTTACTTTTCTATCAGAGGAAATGTTAGTTGCATTATTTCGTGATAGATCAATCTTGCTCCCTGTATAGACCAAATTAATGACTTTCTCCATTTGAATGTTCTGATCAAGTGTTTGTTTGTGGGAATATTGAATTATATTATGATATGAATGAACAAGCTTTGGAACTGTCACCTTCGACAAATATTTCAATAGTACAGACGACAACGTACAAAAATCAAGTACCGTTTTCCTCTGCTATCCGGAAGTAGAACTTTCCCACAAAACCTTTCGTGAATAAAATGTCGTAAAGAGAAAAAACAATCTACATCACTTTATACAGGAAACTTTTTTTTTGGCATCTGGCGGTTCCATCAGTGGCGGGAGGTCCAGGAGACTGGGTGTAGGAACTGCTTCCGTAACGGCTCACTGCAAAACAAACGCTTAAGGCTATTTTCGATTTTTTCCCTTTTCATAAAAGTGAAATAGTGGCGTTAAAGGTGGGGAATACATGTATATTCTGTATATTTACACACAGAATTTCCAACCTTGGAACTGACTCATTTTATTATGCTTTCGGTTACATGATTAAATTTCGAAGCGTTAAGAGACGGGTAAAAATGCAACAAGGAATCACGTAAAAAATGAAACTTAGGAAAAATTTGGTATTGTTTCAATAGCCACAGTTGTGAACGAAATAAGAGGCTCTAGTGGTCCCATCAACCAGGAAAGAAAAGTAAGTACTGTTTAAATGTGCACTGTAGTGCATATTTGTGAATGATATAAGCAGCTAAGAGGAGTTAGGTAGAAACTGTTTCAATTTGCGCTGTACTGCATATCCGTGGTTAGGAAGTAAAGATTTACTTCTCTCTCTAACCTCTTTTAGATTGAGGACTAGTCACTGTAGTGAGTATCTATAGTGGTTCCCCCGATCAAAAGAGATAGGTAAGTACTATTTCAATGTGACCTGTAGTGCGTGTCCGTAGTTGAGAGGTTAAATAACACATTTTTAAAAAACCAGATAAGCCAATGTTCACAATCTTATATATACAATATTTACCAACAACTTTAGCTTCGTGTGTGTGTGTGTGTGTGTGTGTGTGTGTGTGTGCGCATGTGTTTTCAAGTGTTATTTTTTGAGTAAGGTGAATATCTATACACCTATGATATTTACAGTGAAGAGGTCAGATTTTGATTCTAACCTTCAGATCTATGATTAAAATTTCTGTCTGTGTTTTTTTTAAAGGGCACAGGATATGTTTAGAGGGAACGTTTCACCTTTTACTCTCGTAATGGCAGTTCACACAGATACCATTTCAAGTGGTTAATTGTCATGGGAAAACCCTATGTGCCAACTGTTGTTTTGAAACGTAAATTTTCCAAGTTTGAGTCGTTGCTTCAAGTAACTCCCAACAGCTTTTCTCTAAAACTTATTTTTTCATATGTTAGGCTTTCGAGTTCGAAAACTAGGGACGTTATCTCTTGGGATTGAGGAAAAAGCCGTCTGAAAGTATCTACGCCCTAACGTAAATGTAAGGGAGTTTACGAAGCACAATGGTTAGCAAGCTCATACATCAGACCAATTCACTTGCAGCTTTGAACCAGTATAAACGTAGTTCATTTTTTTTACTTTGCTTAATTGAGTCAGGCAAAAGGCCACTGTCGTGGGTCCTCAGTGAAGATCATATTCAGTGCATTAACGAATTGATCTTCGAGACGAATTTGTAAACTTCTGTTCCATGGTAGACACTCAACTCCGGTTGATAAATATACCATAAAATATAACACTTGAACTTTGTTACTATAATTTGTTATTCGAAAAAACAAAAAAACAAAAATAAAAACCAACTTGACCTATAATTGTAATAAATGAATAGTTTCTTGCCCTAAAAATCAAAAGTAGATTTATTCACAAAATCTCTTTATATACGAGTACATACAGTATATCAGTTACTTCTACAAAAGTATATCTGATATCTAATCTCAACGAGGAACTCTCATGTGACTTTAAATTCCGGTGATCTTAGTTTCACTTAGTTCTCCACACCCAATAAATTATTGGGCGGTGAACACATTTTTATTCCCTCTGTCCCTATTTATCTTTGCTGTGACACATACGCAACAACCAAACAAGCAAACAAAACAGATGAAAACAAAACAAAAAAAAAAACAAAAAAACAAACAAAAAAAAAACGACGGCATGGAAGACCTTTCGAAAATACCACAGTGTGTGAGGTTAAACAGCGGTCCCCCATTCAACTATATTTCGAAGGACCGAGCTGTAAATAGTTACTTATGCATTTACGTTGTTATATAGTCTTGACATAAGACACCAACTGGAGTGCTATGATTAGCAAGCAAGTCTCACGTACCTATTCGTTAGTGAGTCCAAAACAATTGCAGCCCTGTGTTAGACTAAGCTGAGTTGATAACTATCTATGACTATATGCACATGAGCTCATGCCTTTTCCCCCTATTTAGCTATCACTCTAACGTTGAGTATTTCACCTTCTGTATGTCCGCCGCCATCTGTCTTAAGTGTTTTTCGATTCGAGGCCTCCTTCGTCGATTTGAGGGGGGTTATTATGTTTGCAATAAAAACATACACTCGAATGAACACATTTTGTAATAATCTAGAAATAACGTAAATTTGACGCGATTCAGGACTCTCAAAATATTCAAAACAGAATAGAGTGAGAGAATTTCTCAACGAGTGACTGAAAGGAAGATAATTGATGCTTTCAAAACAACACTCTACGAACAGAGGTTATTTTTTCCATTCACAACAATGAATGTGCTCGCCTGAGGAATTAGGTACACATTTTCTTTTTAATAAGAACAACCCAATTTTGTAGTGAGGTTCTTTAAATTGGAGAGACAACGATAGATTTAAAATCTTCGCCCAAAGAATGTGTTTCTAAATGAATTAATAAAAAGTACTTTTCAAGGCAGGTTCTAAATATCTAAATATCATTCCAAAACAACGTTCTGCAAACTTAACTGCTGTTCTCAGATCATTGTTTTGAAATACTGGTCGCAATTTCTCTGTTCATAATTGTCATTTGGTAAAGAAAAGATTTTCCGCAACACTTAAAATTGAAGTTTTTTTTTCAGTTTCAATTCAATCAACGATATACATTGACGTTTCAGTGCCAATCACGACAAAAGACTTATATTCCGTTTCTGTAGATGAACCTTCAAATGAGTAACTTTAATGTAGTGGTGTTCACAATTTGGAAATAATCCAGCTCATTACATTTTTATAAGATTAACTAAAAATCTTCAAATGTTTCTATTGTAAGCGATACTTTATATTTTCATCTACTTACATTTTTGTCCATGGTTTGACTGGGGCGTTGGTAATTTTCGTATTTTTTATTGCTTTGAGTACTACATCTAATCTTGTTTAGCCCAAACTGAATAATTACTTTTTATTTATACCATTTTCATTAAATCACGCCACGGCATGCATATCTTAATCCTACTCCCACACGGTGGCGTCGTTATATATTCACTGCACGTCTCAAAATGAAGTTCAAGTAGCTCAATCAGAGCAACATATCGCCGTTCAGCAATTATTAAACGAAGAGGGACAACATAACTTTCAAGCTATTGGACAGCCTGACGACATTGTTAGAGAGGATGCGTAACACAATGGAGCTTTTAAATGACGAAACAGATAAGGAAGAAGAACGACCCTACATGGTCAATGAGATGATAATGATCTGATGTCTACGTGTCTATCCTATAAAAAAGGTTTGATTCCACTCATATGTATACGACTTTTAAGAAGTCAAAATGGTACACTGTAGTCAGTGTAACAGGATCAAGGTAAAATTGAGAAAACAGGTTTCATCTCTCATTAGAACCAAAGGCCTCATTTAGGTCTTCTGCAGAAGTTAACAGGGAATCGTGAACGTAGGGAGAGTTTTCAGTTAGTTTTAAATGAATTAGGCACGAGATAATGTCTTGTGAACAAGTCTTGTAGACCAATACTGATGTAGTGAGTTTAATCTTGAGCAGGTACCCTAAGGATAGGGAGGGACTGCAATAAAATTGCTTGTGTAATCTTATAGCATTTCTACAAAGGGACTTTAACTACCACATAAACTGTCGTTTTGTTGAATTAAAATCGTCAAGTTTTCAGAAATGAATTAAAGGGAAAGAACAAACTTTGTTCAAAAACTGCGACGTTGTGACGTTGTACGTACAATTTTTGACAGAATTTGGCAATATTTGTTAACATTTGTCTCTGTGAGAAAACCCTTTCTTTTTGATTGATTTCAAGTTGATTCCCGTTAAAATAGATAATCAATGCATCAAAAATAAAACAAAAAATATCGTCCAACATGCAACATAATTCATTGTAAAATTAAAAAGTTATAAATATATATATGATGTGTGAACACAGTGTAGTCTGCTCTCTTTCTTCCTTTCATTCTTTCTTGTACTTTCTTTTTTTATCACGAGAATTGATTTGAAAAAAAGTAATATGACGTAGTGTGACGTGAAAAATATCCCTTTCTCTTTGCCCACTCTCTATATCGTATCTTTCTACCTTTACCAGCGCTTTCTCTCTTAATATACCCCTCTTGTTGAGAAAATAGCTTTGTTTGTTTGTTACGAACGCTGTTTAACTCTCTTTAACTTTCTCTTCGGGTCACTTAATTCCTTACAAACGCCGTTAACCTATTTAAATCTGGTCTCTAAATGAACATTTTCCTGTTCTCAGTAGAGTCGTCTTACGTTGCAGTTAAAAACGCGATCGTAAAATAAAATTTGAAAGGTGATATTATTAACGCTTGAAACAGAAGCATTAGAACACACAGTTTTATTTGATCTAATTGAAAGCATATGCAGGTCGCCATGGCTGGCTGATTTTAACTCTGATGTGCTCAAGACGTTATGAGCAAAATGTAGTGCAAATTTTTGTACTTATTTCGTCAATCAATGCGTGTTTTCATGTCTTTGAAGTTTACTCTGCTCTCTATTGCTTTTACATGCATACACTAAGGATTATTTACAGAAAAAACATAATTTTACTTCATTTTGGAGAAAACCATGACTCAGTATAAGTTACACATTAGACACTGTTTACTCTTCATGTTCAAGTTCAACGGCAGCAAGACAATGGATCACTGGAGCTAATGGTTATGATGCGGTAGGTGCAAGCTCGTTTGAAAAATTCCAGAAATTTAATATACTGTTTCTAGAAATTGTCTTGTGGAGTACTCAGTCAAATTTTGAAGGTTTCAATCCAGAGGATAGCACGCAAAAAGCTAGAACCCCCCCCCCCCAAAAAAAAACAAGGAAAATTTCATAAAAAGTTCCCAAAGCAAGACGTTTTCTCAAGATATCTATTGGAAAACTCAAAAGAATTTCAAAGTTTTTGGCCAAATGGTGTGTCTGATAGTGCCGATGCAACGAAAACAATTGAGTGAAAAGGGAAGAATACCTCACCACCCTTTTTTTTTGTTTGGAAGGTGATCGTGGCTCCAGTAATACAATATTGCTACTGCCGAGACTAAGCTAAGATTAGCAAATACCGACCGTGAAATTGATACAATGTCGCTTATTTTAAAATAAGGAATCCCTAATCCTGCATGACACAGAATACTTTTTAAAAGACCGTTTTAAAAAAGTGTTTGCTCAAAAAAAATAACTGGGCCACTACAGTCTTGTTGCAGATACCCTAGCCGTTTGTGGGGCGGATCCTCAACAGAATCCCCAGGCTACAATTGTTTTTTAGCATCATTCGCCCCGGAAGGCTAAACTTAGTAAATATTTACATCTGTTTTCCTTATTTACAAGTTTGCTTACCCACATTCAACTTTGCATCATTAACTTGACTTACAACAGAAAAAAGAAATCTGACACTTCCTATTCTGTACAAACACACGCGTGCGCGCATACACACACACACACACACACACACACACACACACACATATATATATATATATATATATATATATATATATATATATATATATATATATATATATATATATGTTTGTGTGTGTGTGTGTGTGTGTGTGAGGGTTGGCCCACTATCTCTTCGTCTGTCTCACTATACAAACCATCTAAACATGGGCAGAGTCCGACCAAATTTGGAAGGCACACTCAATGGACATGAAGAAAGGTTTTAAAGTAAAACAATTAAAGAGAGAGTTATATAGGGAGTTTTTTAAGGTTTAATTAGGAGATTAAATTTTTAACGTCACTATAAAGCTAAACTGAATCATCACTTTCCAATCGATAAACAATATTCAATAACTACGTATGCAGATTTTCTTATTTTAAATGTTTATATATAATCCGTTAAGGAGTCAGATGTAGAGGGAACCTTCTCCTTTTTTATAGTGAAAAGAAATGTTTTTCCTTTGAGGGTTTGAAAGTGAAGAGAAGCCTTGTCTCTATTTAATGGTGTCAAACATCCTCAGTGAAGACAATGTTTCCCACTTCAAGGGGTCAAAAGTGAAAGGAAGCTTTTCCTGCTGGAAGGAGTCAAAAGTGAAAGGTTTTTATTCTTTGAAGGGTCAAATGTGAAGGGAAATGTCTCATCTACTTCAAATGACCAAGACTGAAAGAGAGACTTTTTTCCCAACCTTGAGCGATCAACGGTGCAGGGAAGCTTTTTTTTTAAAAAAAAAAAGTCTGAAACTTCCAGCCTTTTTTTAACTTTCAACTTTTGCTCTTTACTTTATCTTACCCTGCGTAGACGGGCATTCCATCGAACACACACACACACACACACACGCACACACTTGTATCCATATACACACACACACACACACACACATATACATATATATATTGATGTTTTAGCAGGCTATTTAAACGAGAAAGAGTTTAAAATGATAATAATAATAATAATAATGATAATAATAATAATAATAATAATAATAATAATAACAACAAACAGCAAATGCCGCATGGCGGAGAAAGAGATGAGACAGGAAACCACATAACTAGTGAATGTAGTCAACTCGCCCAGAAGGAGTATAAGCATAGACACGATAGAGTAGCAACGATGATACACTGGGAACTAAGTAAACAACTGGGATTTAACCATGTGGAAAAGTGGTATCAGCACAAGCCAGAGGCAGTCTTGGAGAATGACAACCACAAACTACTCTGGGACTTTGACATCCAAACTGACCACCTCATCCAGGCAAGAAGACCGGACTTAGTAATAGTAGACAAAAAAAGGAAGGCCTGCCAAATAGTAGACGTTGCTGTACCTGCAGACCATAGAGTGAAAAAGAAGGAGGGTGAAAAAAGGGAAAAATACCAGGACCTAGCAAGGGAGTTAAGGAAAATGTGGAACATGAGAACCAGGGTAGTACCGGTCATAATGGGCGCACTAGGAACTGTCCCCAAAACGCTGAGGGAGAGACTGGAGGAGATCGGGATTAGGGGGAGGATAGAGACCGTACAGACTACAGCACTACTGGGAACTGCACGGATACTGAGGAAGGTGCTAGAGATATAAGTACTGCAACGAATTGTAGCTCTGTCATGATATGCGAAAGAGAGGAGACGTTAGCTGAAGACCTGAGGAGACTTATTGTCACTCAGCCTTCAGCGATAACCACTGGGCAACCGGTGTGAAACTGTAAATCGTAGAATTACTGCGACCTATGAGTACTGGGGGAGGAGGGCTGGAGACTTGAGGAGACTTGCTGTCACTCAAACTCCAGCGGTTACCACCGGGCAACTGGTGTGAGATTCCAAATAATAATAATAATAATAATAATAATAATAATAATAATAATAATAATAATAATAATAATAATCGACAACGATGACGACCGTCTTATATCAGTTTCAATTGTTGAAAGATGGAGGAAAATATGTGATATAATGAATGCAACCATCCTCGCAGATCGATAGGTGAAGGTGAAAGAGTAGATAATCATCAATACAGGGCACTATGAAGGTTAGAAAAGATATTCGAAGGGGAATTGAAGAATTTGGGATCCAGCACTGATTAGGTTTACCTAACCACGGAGGAAAAATCTGGGGATTGGCGGAGATTTGCTGTTACTCGATCTCCAGGCGTTGGCATCCTCTAGCGTGACAAGAAGAAGTTTAACAAGAACAAAAACAACCATAACAATAAAATTCTTTTACTTTAATATTTTTCTGGGGAATTCACCTATCTGACATCACACACACACGCACACACACACACACACACACACTCTCTCTCTCTCTTACACACACACACTCACACACACACAAAAGATTAACAGGTTTCCCTGTTTTCTGAAAGAAGAGCGTATTACAAAAACCTTTTGTAAGATGAAATGGAGCAATTTCCATTAATTTGTACGGACGGAACGTTTTAAGCATTCCCTGACCTTAAAATGGTGAGGATGTTATGTTATGCTGAATATTCAGAGATTGGGGCAATCGGAGGTACAGGAGATTGAAAAATGTATGAGTGTGTGTATGTGCGTGTGCGTATGCGTGTGCGTGAGAGAGAGAGAGAGAGAGAGAGAGAGAGAGAGAGAGAGAGAGAGAGAGGGTGCAGTACCTTTTTAACGGCTTGTTTAAAAACAAACGTGAAAACTCTATTTTTGCTTTTCGCCTTTTCCTTAAAAGTGGCGTAAGTGAAACTTCCGAAAAGCAGGCGATACCTGTTATGAAAAAAGATAAACGCTACACATTGACAGACACCCTTTGACCCAATCACTATTCGTAATAGTAAGCATTGATAGCGCCTGATTGCATCCTGTGAAATCGTAAAAAAGGATATAGATACATTGAATCCCAGGCAAAATTCCACCCCTTGATGAAGCATTGATCAATCAGTCAGAATTTTCATCCAGGTTATTGGAATAGAATTCTTGATTGAGAAATATGCAATGTTGCTGATCTACACAGGAAGAAACAGAAGGAATTCAATTAGCCAACTAGGAAAACTAAACAAGAAAGAATTCTATAGAATTTGCCGAATGTTGGGAATGGATTCGAATAAACAATGAAAAGAAACAGGAAGTAAGAAAATCATACTTCAGAAGAACAAGGGAGACTTCGGAGGTGTAAGTAAATTGCAGAAGCCTTATCAAAGGCGTAAATAAATGGATACATGAGAACTCTTTCGTAAAATGGATGCAAAATGCTTGATCTTCCCGAATTTTTACATAGTTTTGCCCGAATTTCAACACTGTTTTGACAGAATAAGGGATGGAAGTAGTCGCCCATTGCCCGTGGCTCGTACGCGTTAGATGGGTAGTATCCTTAGTGAGATATCCGGTTTCCTTTTTTAGTGGAACAAGAGAAGAATTGAGAAATTTGGATGAAAGAACTAGGAAACTGGTCACCATGCATGAAGACCTACCCTCGAGAAATGGCGTTGACATACTTAATGGAAAGAAAATGAGAGGACTCGTCAGTAATGCGTGTGTTGATTCGGCTATCATATCACTCGGCGACTACCCATGGGAGAGTAATGAGATACAGAGTATAACAGTCAGAAACTGCAGCAGAATTGAGAAGAGATCAAATGTTGGATTAATAAATTAAAATCAAGATTATTATTATTATTATTATTATTATTATTATTATTATTATTATTATTATTATTATTATTATTATTATTATTATTATTATTAAGTGCTAAGGCCATGTTCAAAGAAGGTAGACTGGTGAAAAGCAATTTCATAGAATTAGATATAGAAACAGTAATAAAATAACTAGAACAAGAAGAGGTAAACAATTTTTTAGGAAATAATTAGGAGAGTGGGATTCAAATTGCCAGTATGAAAGAAAAAGTAAGGAAAGAGTTCTCCAGAAGGTGCATGCTGTACTGAAAATTGAGCTGAATTAAAAAGAAAATTAGAGTAAACGCGATCGATACGCTTGCTATCCCTGTTATAACACATTGCTTTATTAGAATCAATTGAAAACTAGATGAGATTAGAAAAATTGACACAAATATCAGGAAAACTACTAATGTGCCACAGAATGCACCACCCTAACGCTGACATTGATCGTCTCTATTTGCCAAGGAGTAACGGTGGTAGGGAAATGGTGCAATAGAAAATAATACACACAACAAAAACAATAGAATTACGCCAGCAGCTCGGAATTACTCAAGATTGGATGTCAAAACTAGTCAAGGAACATGAAAATAGTAAAAGAAAGTAAAAAAGTTTTCACGAGAACTGGATATAAACATTGACAGTGAAGAGTATACCTAGAATATAGATGCACTGAGGCTGAAACAACATGCAAAAGAGCAGAGTCATGAACAGCTTGAAATAAAATGAGGGACAAAAACCTCAACACGGACAATATGCTCCCAAAGCAAAGACACCGATGTAGACAAAAAAAAAAAAAAAATGCACCAACCAGTAGCTCCAAAGCAATGAATTGAAAATAGAAACTGTGTCTACTGAAAAAAAGAGCCGTGTCTACTGGTCACTCGAGACCAAGGCTTGCAAACTCGAAACCTCCAAGCAAATATAAAAAATGGTGCCGACCCAAAAGGCCACTTCTCTGACCTGCGTGTAGAAACAATAGACCACCTCATGCTGGCTGCTCTGTTTTACCACCTACTCAATACAAGTCCAGACATGACAAAGTGGGCTAATATCTACATCGGAAAATCTGCAAGCATTACTGAATACTAACCAACAATAACTGGTATGAACATCAATCCAAGCCGGTAACCAAAGGGCAGAATCTCCCGATACGAAAAGACTTTGCAATAAATTCCAATAGGATCATCAAAACAAATAAACCAATTATAGAAATAGGACCACCGTAGGAACTTTCCTTTTGATTGACAGGAGTGTGCCTTCCGATCGGAGCATAACAGAAAATGAGCTTGTGAAACTAGGCAAGTTAAAGGACCTTGAAATCGAAATACAGGAGATGTGGCACTTGAAAACACAAACAGACATTATTGGCGGGGTATTGGGGTTGATCAGGAAAGGCACTTGAAAAAAAATAAAACAAACCTTCTCGCCCAAATCTCTGACGACCATTCTGCCCGTGATATACAGAAGAGGGTGCCTACAGGCATTGAAAAAAGCACTATCATCTGTTGTATACTGATGTAAAATGTTACACAAAAGAAAGGAGAACTGCAATACATAAAATAAAAACTGCAGCACACACACACACACACACACATACACACACAAATGCGCATCATTTCTTTTGCCCTCAGTTGTTGGTAACAAGTCGACAATAGATTGTAAAGAACAGAAGTAATAATAATTATAATAAAAGTAGAAAACGTTACAATTGGATCGATTGACGAGAAAAAAGCACACGACATAATCCCACGTAGCTAAATACTTGAATGCCTCAGGATATTCAAGTTTGGCTAACCGGAGGCGAGATTCATAGCCAACTCATTGGAAAACTGGAATGAACGCTTGTCAGCTACTGGAGAAAAGCAGAGGTAAGTATAAAAGGGGGGATTTCTTCAGTTTTTCTGTCCCCATTACTATTTGTATTAATCACAATACCACTAAACAGATAATTGAAAAATCAACGACCTCATGTACATGGACGATATACAACTACTTACGAAGAACAGGGTTTTTCAACAAAGTGGAAGAATGTAGCGATGACAATGGGCTGGAGTTCGGAATAGAAAACTGTGCGCTAATGGTAGTGCAGTGGGGGAAGAGTTATAGCGACAGAAGGATTCGAACAACTAGATAACAACAAAAACCAGAGTATTCACCGCACAAGTTCATTATAAGTACCAAGGAGCTCTCGGGTGTGAAGCGATAGAACGAAAAGAAATGAAATAATAATAATAATTAAAAAAAAGGAGCACCATAGGAGGATAAAGAAAATATTAGACCAACTAAATAGCATGAATTTAATAAAAGGAATGGACACATGGGAAGTATTGGTAGTAAGTATAGATAAGTCCATTCCCTGGATGAATGAAGAAAGAAAGAACAATCAATTGACCGTCGAGCAAAGAATCTTATGGTGATGCACAAGGCTCTACACCCTAGAGACGCAGACAGACTGCATGTGAAGAGGAAAAGAGGTAGCGAAAGACTTAAAAGAATATACGACATGTCCAAAATGCCAGAACGGGACGAGAAAAGTATGTACAAGCAAGCAGTGAAGATATACAAAGCGTCTGTGCAACTAACAAAAAAGTATTGAACGAAGGTGAGAAACAGAATAGCTCATCATGGTATCCCAGAAAATATGTATGAGGGCAAACTGTCAAGGCAAAGATCGACAGAGCCTAAATAAACAGAGCAGGCCTCATAAGACCTCTTTCCTAAACGCCAGTCATTTGAAATCTCGTTCGCAAATGAATACATTGAAAAGTCTATCTCATCCTGGGAAAATATTCCATGATCAGACAAGACGAAACTATAACTTTTTGAGTATTATGACAAAAAGATCTGAGACGTCAAGGTGAAGCTTTCAACCCCCAAAACGCAGTCCCCTCAACAAAACATAGAAAAGAGAATATCATGCTTTGGGGTGTTTCTCTGCAAAAGGATCTTGGCAAGAGTTGATGGTATAATTAAAAAGACGATTATTGATAAATATTGGATGCTAACTTGAAAATAGAAATCTGAAACTGAAGCTGAGTTGAGGCTTTCTACATGAAAGTGATGCAGAACATACCTCTAAATTAGTCCAGCAATATCCTCAGGATGAGAATATTAAAGTTTTACCGTGGCTTTCACAGTGTCTTGAGCTGAATCCAATTGAAAACTTATGGGATGAATTGGAAATACTTTTAAGAGCAAGAAAACCAGGGAATCTGCAACAACTTTCAAATCATACACATGAGGTGTGGCAGAATATCCATGTATACGTTTGTGCTGATTCAGTAAAAGGTTTCCGAAAGGAATCAAAAAAAGGTTTTTGCACAAGAAGAATGTTGAGTTGACAATTACTTGTATCGTGCCTTTTGGGCGTACAATCATTTTTGTTGTTTACTATTGTTCAAAATCAAATATTAACATTAAAAAAAAAAATTCACTAACCTCATACATATAGCGTTCGGACAATCTTTACTACTCAATTATCTTTGTAATTATTTTCAATAAATTAAAAAATCGGACTTTGCCAATAATTTCTGTCAGTAATATATATATATATATATATATATATATATATATATATATATATATATATATATATATATCTATCTATCTATCTATCTATATATATATATATATATATATGTGTGTATGTGTATGTGTGTGTGTTTATGTGTGTGTGTGTGTGAGTGTGTGTGTGTGTGCATACTTATTGTATTTTACATATGTGGATTATTATAACTGATATTTCGTATACATTTTCACATCAGTATTATACTCAGAGGTGAGAGGGGGAGAGACATCTCAGATGTCAGCTAATGTCCTCAAAGCTCCACCATTCTGAGCTCAGTAATTCTGTTCTCTGAATAGTTTAAATTCTTCAGAAATCTAATTCATCCGTATTGTTTTGCAAAGATTTTAATGGCTGTTTTCAGCGATTCAATGATTATTGGTACGAAACTGACTAGGCTTCCATATTCACACATTTTCATTTATTCCCTGTTTAATATTGTAGATTTATGGAAATGGGTCATCCCCTATCAGAGGGATTTTCATATTTTTGTTTACAGAGCCTAACTCTGGCCTCCACTTGAATTTCAAAGTTGCCAAGAATTTCACATTGTGTCCTCATAGCATTTGTTCGCATGTCAAACTCTAGCCATTTATACAACCCCTGGTGCATTATTGGCCCTATCTCGTCATGTTCATATTTGTATTTTCTTTTGAGTCAATTCACAATTTTTGCATATTATCGGTTTTTTTTTCAAGTGTTCTTTGCGTAAGAATGCCGAGCTTATTTCATCTACGATTCCTTTTGTTTATGTATTGAATATTGTATTAAATCGTGTTTCTTTTGTTTCTTCTTTTCTTTTGGTTTCAAGTATTTGACTTTCTTCATGCAGCATCTATTGTCTTTTGTCAGTTTTGTATAATAATAATAATAATAATAATAATAATAGGAACTGTCCCCAAAACGCTGAGGGAGAGACTGGAGGAGATCGGGATTAGGAGGAGGATAGAGACCGTACAGACCACAGCACTGCTGGGAACTGCACGGATACTGAGGAAGGTGCTAGAGATATAAGGACTGCAACGAATCGTAGCTCTGTCATGATATGCGAAAGAGAGAGGAGACGTTAGCTGAAGACCTGAGGAGACTTATTGTCACTCAGCCTTCAGCGATAACCACTGGGCAACCGGTGTGAAACTGTAAATCGTAGAATTACTGCGACCTATGAGTACTAGGAGAGGAGGGCTGGAGACTTGAGGAGACTTGCTGTCACTCAAACTCCAGCGGTTACCACCAGGCAATTGGTGTGAGATTCCAAATAATAATAATAATAATAATAATAATAATAATAATGATAATAATAATAATAAGATCGGGATTAGGGGGAGGATAGAGACCGTACAGACCACAGCACTACTGGGAACTGCACGGGTACTGAGGAAGGTGCTAGAGATATAAGTACTGCAACGAATTGTAGCTCTGTCATGATATGCGAAAGAGGGAGGAGACGTTAGCTGAGGACCTGAGGAGACTTATTGTCACTCAGCCCTCAGCGATAACCACTGGGCAACCGGTGTGAAACTGTAAATCGCAGAATTACTGCGACCTGCTAGTACTAGGAGAGGAGGGCTGGAGACTTGAGGAGACTTGCTGTCACTCAAACTCCAGCGGTTACCACCAGGCAACTGGTGTGAGATTCCAAATAATAATAATAATGATGATGATGATGATGATGATGATGATAATAATAATAATAATAATAATCGTCATCATCATCATCATCCAAGTAATGATATCGTTAGCAATTCCTTATGTAGCAATCCTAGCATGACTTCACGCGATCGTCCTCTTCCTTTTTTCGACATGTAACAAGACAATGAAGGTGACCTGCCTTGTGTCTTGGATAGTTGCGTATTACAATGCCAGAGATCGGTGTTTGAACCTATTTAAAAGCCAAGTTTTGATAATGCAGATTTTCTTGCAGACAGAATTTCCCCGTTTGAAAGGCTGGTATAACACAATATCCATCTCCCCATTACCTCAACATGCGGCCTAGTACCACTCTAAGCCAAACTTTGTAATTCACAAGAAATATCAAAGAGAAAAAATAGATAATTTTCTTTAAGGTTTCGAAACGGAATTGACAACCAACACCCTCGGTCCTTATATGACCGTTCTAGATATCTAAAAAAAACCCTGTTCATTCATGTTTCCCAAAGGCTGTTTTCCGTTTCCATCTATGTACCTATCTATTTTATATCAGTTTTTCCATATCTATCAATCAATGCATCTCTTAAAGAAAGAAAAAAAAAAAAAAAGAGATCGCCTGTCTGGATTTTGTTAGATGTGTTTTTTAATAATTGTATGTGGTTTATTCGGATACTACAGACAGCCGAGGAAGGCCGGAAGGTATACGACTGAATCGTTGTGAAAAACAAATAACAAAGACGAGGAAATTAGTCCGAATAAACTGCATGCAATGAAGAAGAAAAAGAGTTTCACAAATTGATTGGAAATGTGCCTAATGCTAAAAATATATCGAAAAGCATTTAAATCCACTTAGCAATGTCACGGTTGGGGAACTCCGTTCTGCTTGACTGAGGGACATTCTCACGTCATCAGGGACGCTATAGCAACAGTAGTTGTACTATTTGTAGTGTCAAGAGCGTAGTATATTGATAGTTGATATTGGGTGAAGAGTGTAATAGTTGTTTTGATGGTGGCGATAGTGATGAAACAAAAACAGATTATGCTTGATAAATGGTAATAAACATGTTATATTAGGTTGTTACGCATGAAATGTCGTTTTCTGTGATACGTTATTCAGAATAATGCTAAAACTGAAAGATTTACGAATGTATTTGCATTTTTTTCAGATTCAGGGTAAATGGAAATATATTCCGTTATATGTGAAGGTTTTTAATCCTTTTAGAGCAAAGATGTCTACACCAAAAGTTTCTAACATAACGTCACCAAAGCGTTTGGATTGGACACTAGTACAGTGCAAACTCTACTGCGTTGGTTCAATAGGTTCACGTCTGGAAATATGCAAACACTAGTCTCTTAAAAATAACTCTCATTTCTTGTGGAATCAACTACCATCAGTTGGCAACCTCCTGGCAATCTTCTTCACCGAAGCAAACCCCAAAGCAAGAGCCAAAGAAGAGAGTCAGCCCAAATGCACGTCATGGCCTTCTCTTACAACCATTGCGGAAAGGTCTGCCACTCTTGCATCGGCCTCGCTGGCCACCGGAGGGCCAGCAATGGACAGGGAAAACCCATCTAAATCTTGTTTTGCAAAGCCAAGCCATGAGTGTGTGAATGGCAGAAATAGAAAGATGGGCATTCACAATCCAGTTATAAAACACACGACCAAGAATCATCAGTCGGTTCTTTTTCACTTGATTGCAATGTAATATTCGATTGGACATTGTTTAATTTCTACAAGTATCATGTTCCTGATTTTATAAGACTTCCAAGAATTTGCAATGAAGTTGGTTTTGCCGCATTGTTTAGTGTCTAGATTGATCAACAAGAGATCAAAATTGTTAAGTATGTTTTATGGCTTAGCGTGTTCGCACACATATGTCAGGTGCGTGCGTTCATGTGCGTTCTGCAAAGACTCACACACAAACATGAACGCATGCATCCACATGTACACACACAAGAACGCACGCATACACATGTATGCACACAAATGCACACACAGATAGGTGGACACGTAAACATCCACCACATGCACACATGCACGCATATAGGCAGACTTGCATCAGCACACAAATAAACGCACATACACATGTGCACATTCATACATTCATATACGCGCACGTGCATCCAACTGGGCAGACCGTCAGACACACGCAGACTCACACGCACCAATTCAAACCTATATACACATGCAGACACAGACATTCACACACTTACATACACACAGTGTACATACTCATATACTCTCTCAGACGCACGAACGCACGTACTCACACGTACATGCTCACAAACATTCACTTGTATACACACACACTGACATGCACGCACATACGCACAGATGTAGACAAACGCACGCACACAAACTTACATATAATCGCACCCACAAACATTCACACATACACACACGCACATACATGTATATTCACACGGTATATAACTTTCTCTTTCCGTTAAAATAGATTTCCCTTTCTTTTTGATTCTTTATATTCACATCTCAACTCAATGCCATTACGTTTCGAGAACAAACATTTGATTCATAATTGCGAGACATAACATTTTATAAAAAAAACAAAAACAAACTATGGGTAGGGGCGAAGAGTCTCGTAATTCTCGAAAAGATTTCAAAGTAAAGAAATTGGCAAGTATTTCGGCTCTTGTAATACAGCGAAAGGGATTGACAAAATTTGCACATTTTGCATATAATTCAGTTGACCCTTGTAAAAGTACAAAATCTGAAAAATAAGGCAATTTCCTCGTAATCAGTACCGGATTTACGCATGAGTCAAATAAGCTATAACTTAGGGTCTCACGAATCGCTGGTGCCTCAAAAAATTTGTAATAGTTTTTTGAGTTTTGAGACACCATCTGGTGTGAATTTCCAACAAGAGGTCTCTTGAACTATGCGTAGCTTAGGGCCTCACCAAGTTTAACTAGTTTTTTAACTGACCATTCAATGACCACCCCCCAAACAAAACAAAATAAAAAAGAAAAAAACAGCAACAATACACACACACACACACACACACACACACATATATATATATATATGTATATATATATATATATATATATATATATATATATATATGCACTGAAATGCACTTTAGAATTACCCGGATTATGCCGTTGCCGGATTTAATCAATGGGATGATCACAAACAATGAGGGACTTCTATGACCCCCAGTACTCTTTGAACAGTTTCAATGAGTTAGGTTCTCTAGGTGGAGCTCGTAATACAGGAATCCCTTTTAATCTCACGATATACTCATCATCATCTTCTTTGAATGAAAACCAGCCTTTTGAACGGATAATAGGGGGTCATTTAGTGAGCCCTATTATCTTTTGAATACCCCGTTGTTGTGAAGTATCTACGTTTCTTCATAATTTGTTTTAAAAACAGGACATTTTTTATCACGTGCCTCAAATCTGAAATAGCACCTCCCTCGTTATTCTGTCGGACCCCAGCATTGCTGTGGTCTGGATAGTCTCAATCTTTCTTCAAAATTTACATTCATCTATCTGCGACTCTACTGTTTTTGTTATTTGTCACTGCTTGTGTCGATTATTATGTGTATTATGGGCCTCTACCACGACTTTTCAGTCTCCATTAGAAGGCTTGGCATTCTTCCTATGTTTCTTCCACTAGTTCGCTTGCACAGCAACATCTATGATTTGGTAGATTTTATTTTCTTTCTTCGCTACAAACGAAATCACTTTTAACGATTGGATAGCCCGGTCAGTCTAGATTACAAAGTCCCTGTTACTTTATTATTTTTTTTTTAGGACAAACTCTGTTTTATGCTCATATTATCTATTTACATAGTAAACCAAGTCGTTCGCCAGGTTTCGAGTGTATCACTGGCCCCATTCTGTCTTATCAATTTCTATATTCCTTTCAGTCGGTTAATTTGAGAAAGGAAGAATTGATCAATCGCTGTGTCAGAACAGATCATGTTCCTATAAGATGGCTATTTAGTTTTAGCGAGTTCGTATAAATAGTGTAACACAGTTAATATGTGCCGGTCACAAAAGGTCTTGTCTCGATATCCCTGTGTGATGTGATAATTTTCGCATGTTTTACTAGATAGACCGTGGAAACATGTATTCGACAAAAACTACGAAACATACCAAATATTCTGATAAGATAAAAAAAAAGTACCAATTGGGTACGAATGCACCAAATATATCAGCCCCGATCAGGACCATCGGCTAAGGCTGGGTAGGTACTAAGATTAGTTTAATACGACAAAATATTATGTTTCGAGAAATAAATCAAATGTTGCGAAATATAGTAAGGAAGATTACGTTACGGACCGGCATAGATTATTCTAACTGGTCAGTGTGTTATCTACTTATATCTAATTGACAGTGTGAATTTTATACTTGATTCTCTGTAACAATGACTTCCTCCGCGTGAAGGTAACAATTTTGCTGATAAAAATATATCTTAGCCACCATTTGAAACAATGGACTCTTCCAATTAAATATTACTGATAGAAAGGGGATATTATAGTTGTGATGTAAATGCATTGCTAACGATTATACTTTAAAAATGCATTGCAAATAAAGAACGAATGGATTGTCATTGGTCAGGAACTAAAATAAGCATCAATGACAGAAAACGATTATCATACATATGTAATAAATACGTTGCTAATGATATTACTACAGAAAGCCATTGAAAATCAGGAAAAAGGGATTGTCAGTTTTCAATAATAATCAGAACACAAATCATGGTTCGATATTCATCTTGGCCTGGTGGAGACTTATGAAAAACACTGCCAAATACAATGCCTTGCATTTCTAAATTTGTCCTTTTTCTAACTTTCGACAGCATCAGCCTTTTTCATTGGATGAACCTGAGAGATCTGACAACTTGACTGATCTGGAACCCGATAAAAAGATATGCAGTATTGACATTTCGTGGGAAAGGTTGAATTATTTTGATTCTCCAAGATCAAATTACTAGTAAATTTAAATCTAGTCAACGAGAAGAAAGAAAATGCAATTTAATCTTTTTTTTTATGCTTCTGTACATTAAAATTATGGGCGTTAGCTTTTGGTGGGGACAAACGAAAATCACCCATATTTGCTTACTTGCTTTTTGTGTGTTAAAAAACAGAAACAGATGCTAAAAGATAAGTTAATATGTGTGGAATTCTAGTTCTTTGAAAGATAAGAAAAGCGATCAATTCCGAAGCGTGAATAATCCCTCAATCAGTCGAACTTTTTCTTCTCTGACTTTGCATCGTCTCAGATGGTCGCTGGGCGTCATCCGGTTCACTGGGAAACATAAACAGATGCAGGTGTTAAGTTGCTCCCCATCGTTCTCTCGGTCTGTCAGTATGTCAACCTGCACCCATCTTCAATGAGCGTATGTGTATGCAGGGCTCCCAGAGGAATTTTATAAGGCGACGAAAAGCTTCCTTGGGCCCTACACACTACGGATACACTACAGTCCTTTAGCCTTACTATTTTCATCTACCACAGTAGCCTCAGTTGGCCTTCCGGATCCAGTATGATGCACCGGCTGCACCCTATCTCATAAGCCCTGTTTGCATGGTATTATGTAAAGAAGGAAATGGAGTATCTCTCTCTCACTCTTGCGTACGCACACATTATGAAATCCATAGAAATATACACACATATTTATACCCCCACCCCAGTACCTGTTGGTATTAGGATCCATTAGAAAAACTTAAATGGCAATACTTTGGTCATGTTGCCAAGTACTGGACATCAGAACACACTACATGGATCCCCAAAGATCACATGCGAAATTAAAGCCTGCAGAATATAAGATAGCGAGGCAAACTAGAATGTTCAGAAAGTATTGGCTCCGCGACGCCCATGATAGAGAGGACTGGCGAATCCTGGGGAAAGTTTATATCTAACAACGGTCAATATAAGATTGAAAATGTTTGTCCTGGACAGATGCCTACCATAGAGCGATGGTAAGCAAGCTCGTCTCGCAGACTAATAAACTAGTGCTGTGAATTCAATTCTCATAGATACACAATTTTTTTTGTATCAGCCACACGACATGTCTCTGTCTATCCTCTCCTTCTCCCTTATCTCTCTCTCTCTCTCTTGTTAAAGTATTTAGTAATCAAATGAATGTGAATATTGTCCAAACGTTCGTGGTCTACCGCTTTCGATCATTCCTCTAGCCATTTGTTGTTTGTGCGTTATGATGACGCCAGGCATGACGTGATATGCAAGCGAAATTCTTTGCCAGGCTAAATCTGTTTATTGGTTGTTGAATACATTTCGAATCAAAGATCTCAAAATTAGATTTCATTTAATTTTGTGTTTCTTGATTCAATTATGGCAAACGCTACAATTCTGAGTTTTAAAGTATCGCCTCATCCACAGTTTTCCCCTGATCTTCATAACGACGAAAAGTTTAGGTGAAAGATAGAGATCCCAAACGTTTGGACAATATCTAAATCCTTGGGATCCAGACATGTGCCCTCTTGCACGAAAACGAGAAGTTAACGAAAAAACTCCTTCTTTATCATTTCTAATTAAGCGTATTAATGAAGCGCTGACACCTCAATACTCACACATGCGTGCACATACATGCACACACACATAAATACATACATATTTGTCTATATAAACATCATTTGAAGGCATACAATATCTCTACTCGGACGCTCACATACATATGCAGCATATTCGCTCGTATATATACATGGTATCTAAACAGATATATATCTTTTATCACCAGTCTGTTCTTTTCTTCCTTTATTTCACCCTTCCTTCCTTCCTTCATATCTATCTATCTATTCATCTATGTGGACACAGTGCATTCCTCAAAATGTATATTCTCTTCCTTTCTTTACAGTAGCTATGGTTATTGCGTGAAGGTTAATCAAGCGTTTTATAGTTAAACCAGGACATTAGTCCAACGATGCATCCACATTCCACCTGCCATTACTACAATGCAATGTCTCTTACTTAAACCAGTCTTCAATATTGGGTCAGGTGAAAAAACTAACTTCCTAAACAAAGAATGTCTGATCAGATCGTTTTGTTCTCCGAATTTTATGACATCATCAGAGAACTTTTTTTTAGTTCTCTGAATGATGTAATTTCCAGTTGCCATAAAGTCAGGGCCCAGTCCTGCAAAGTAATTGTATAGTAAATTGAACCCTCTTCTAAAACATCACGTAACCGTAGCGATCTACCCCCATTTGGTTTTATTTTCTAAGTTGGTGCATGGTGGAGATGCTTGGCTAAACATGTTCTTTCTACTATGTGTAAAAAATCAATTTAAAAAATATTAGAGGCGGACCGACCAATCTACAGACCCTCTCAAAGAGATGTGTATGGACGTACCTAAAACAAACAAATGTTACAATATATGCCAACAAACGCGTTTAAATTGATGAAAAATCATTGCATGAAACGATTTATGAACGGTTTATCATAAAGAAGCTGTTTTGCAATAGAGCAGTGAGCAGCAAGTTAGAATCATAGTGAATTCACTCTCGAAGAGTGCCTCACACAGATGGCCTTGAGTCAGATTAAGGTTACCGAATACTTATAACTTTATAACGCATGGTTATAAACCTTTAAAACAAAGCATTACTCAAACATAAACAGTAATTACTTTTCTTCCATAACTTTGGTAAAATATATGTACTTTATTACCTCTGCCAGTTGGAGAGGTTAATGTCTTCGGTCACGCCTTTCGTTTTTCCATCTATCCGTTTGTACTTGATGAATGTCAATGGAATTCTATTGAAGGGTGGGTAATGAGGTAAGGAAGGAGGGATTGAAATTTTGAACGGATCCATGCAAAGTTATCACCGTTTTAATTATCTGTCCATGCCACAATGTTGCCAAAGGTTCTGTTTATACGATATCTCCAAAAGTTCCCGACAAATTTCAATTAAATTTTGAGGAAAGGTGGGCAATGAGCTAATTAAGAAGTGATCCAATTTTGGGATGGATCCATGCACAATTACTGAAAATGGCGTTGTCAGAGTTATATAACCTCTGAGTGCTTTCTAGTTATGAAAGAGTTTAACTTTCTGGTAATAACAATAACTATCATTCAGAAAGTGTGTACGTATATATTTTGACAACTGGCGCACTGTATTTAAAATATATAGCACCTCTCTCTTGAACTCTCCCCAACACACTTGTATATGCACATCACATTGGAAGACATGCAGTGCATTAAATGATATACATGTGCAATTTGTTAATTTTGAATAAAATAATATTAAACAATATCAAATAAAAAAATTGTAATTTATATGCAATTAGTAAGCTAATAACTTAATAAAAACAATTTTTCATGCCTATTCTCAGGGGATCAGGGACATGAATCTATTGATGTCTGCGTTAATTAATTAGCATATCACTCTCTCTCTCTCTCTCTCTCTTATTTTCCGCTAGCTCAAGCAGAGTCTCGTAAAGATAGATCATATTCCTGAAATTTCCAGTCTGTATCTTTCATTGGATTTAGGCTTATGACGAACCGAAAAGAAGTCATCAAACCACGTTTGAAACTGGTTAATGGCAATCCTTGCTATGCTCTCTCTGTTGTTTTAATTCGTTGTTTTGTATTTTCAGATGGTCGACGAAGGCGCCTGAATATTGTGTTATCTTTGCAATCAAACAAAACAGTATATTCGCTTCCGCCCATACTTTCTGGTTTTGCAAATAGGATGTTTTGAATATTTCTTTCAATTGTAAGAGTTTCACACACACACACACACACACACACATTCACTCATACACACACACTCATACGCAGTCATATACTCAAACACACTCTCTTTCTTTCTCTCAATCACATATTCACACACTGGCTCATTTCTACACAGTGGTCAATTTGAATCTCATTTGGTTAGACAGACTTGTGGCCTTGTGCCAAACTGAGCTAAGCTAAGTATAAAGACATCTTATCTTGGGGTAATGGTTATCAAGCTGGTCAGCAGATCTCGCTAATCATTGTGTGAGGAATTCGATCTTCACTGAGCTCCTCATACGTGTAGCTTTGAGTCAAACTACACTAAACTTAGCATTATGGCACCTCACCGTCAGATAATGGTTTGCTTAATTATCCGTGAGACCAGTTTGTAAACATTAACCATGATGAAGCGCATATGTTTGTACCAATGATAATGTGCCAAAGGGACAGAACTTGCAATATATATATATATATATATATATATATATATATATATCAAAGTAAAAATCAGTAATTCAATATCCGATGTGTGATGGGTTTATTTGCTAAAGTGGTCGATACATTCAGCATTAACTTATTGTAGAGTTTTAAATATAGTGAAATAATGGATTTGC
>OY735207.1:29815163-29880163 GCA_963457665.1 Thysanoteuthis rhombus | reverse complement strand
GATGTTACATTTAAGTTGATTGGTGTTGTTCGAGTGGACAAATGCAGATTCATATTTGACCCATATTTGAAGGATTTCCAGTATCTTTGTGTGGGGAATATGATACGGGGCATAATTTTTGAGGCTCTTGAGGGAACAGCAGTGGTAATAACAGGAATTTGCACGATAATATATAACGGTTTCATTCGTTAGGAAAATTGATTGTTCCAATTGATTTAAATTTGAATATGTTTTAGATTCGCTCAAAATTTTTTTATATTAAATATTCACTTTGTTTATAGTATAGTTTTACAGCCAATAATTTTTTAAATATTTTTGCTCGACAGGATCCCCCCCATATATATATATATATATATATATATATATATATATATATATATATATATATATATATATATACATGGCAAACAACTGATGATCCCAACAAAAGATAATTTATATTATTTACCTTGATAATAAAACATGCGTGAAACGGAAAAACTTTAAAGAAAATTACATAAATTGTATAGAAAGATACTGGAAAATAAGTGACTGAAGTGACACTAAAAGTTTTGATAAGAGATTTTCTAATGTGTTCTGTAAAGCTTTCTCCCCCCCTTCTCTCTCTATATATACATTATTAAGAAATGGATATACAATCTGATTGAATATTTATGAATGCATCATATTATTGGAAACGACTTCCCGTTATATACGGATGATATATCACTTGGCCTAAACTGCGTAAATAGAATAAACAATTGAAGGAATGGTCTGCTGCAGGAATCGAACCTGCCACCGATAGGTAGCCGCCTTAACGTGATGTTGCTCTCATCATTAAACTGAAAAGCCCTCTGGTAAGATTTCGAGACTTGGCAATAATTTGGACTTTCAAATTGCCAGCGAGCTGTTTAGCTCAATGATAAAACGCAACACTACGGCGTGGTAGTTGATTTGAGTAGTTTGAAATTATTTTAGTTGGTTGAAGCCTTGGCGTTAAAATATGTGTAGTCTGTTATTTGTCACATACAACTCATAATAATAACAAACAACCACACCTACTATAACTCATTTAAGGTCACACCATAATAAGAATTCACCCAGAATTCTGGTTATAAATATAAACTCATTATACACAATATGAGATGCATACTAACCAAGTAGGATATTTTTTTACTCTCCAAATCCATCTAGTAAATACAACTCATCGCATACGTATAATCACAAAACGGCGGCTTAGTAGAAATAGGGATATGAGACTGACGACCTCTCGTCTCCAGCAATGTTCTAACAGCTTGAATGAAAATGGCACGATGGTTGGGAAAAGTGTTGATGGTTGAGACAGTGCGAACTACAGCGTTGACGCTGAAGGGAGGGCCGAAGACCTGATAAGTCTTATTATCACAGCCTTCAGTGATGAACACCAGACATCTGGTAAGAACGTGCGAGCGACAGCGCAGCTGTGGACTGAGGGAATGCTGAGAAGGAGGGCTAGAGACTTGAAGAGACTTTCTGTCCACAAGACATCTGGGGTGAACATGCAGACACATGAATGACAACAACAACAATAACAACAACATCAATAACTTCTCATCGTTCAGTTGATGAATTCCTTTTGGGGAAAATGTCAAGATCTGCAAGAAGAAATTTAAGGAATAAGGTTGGATAACAAATACATTTCCTATCAAAGAGGAATCTCGAGATTTTATCAGCAATGAACTTGGTATAACCTCCACGTTGTTACGTATTGAAATGTCGTTTTTGTCAATGTTAAGATGGGGAATAAAATTAAAAAACAAAACAAAAAAGTAAATACTTACGCCAATACCTTTCCATATGATACCCTAATGATATGCCATCTCTTGGGATTTATTTAGGTTAGTAGTTACCAATTCAGTAAAAGCACACAGAATAACTTCATGTCCTATTTCTCGAAGCGTAGACACAGTCTGTTGACAGATGTGGGGTATACTTCTTTTATGTAGCATTTCATTCAGTCCATATTGAATCTATTTTTTCTATCTTTTAGAACTTTCTTACAGCTTTGATATGACGCACTATGATCGCTGTTTGAGTTCTAAAGTAGGCAGGAAGTATTCAAACCCCAGCTCGAGGGTCGTTGGCCATTCTTGTTGATGATACTTCATCATTGAGAACAAAGAGATTTATTAATATGTATCTATGTTTTCGTACCTAAATCTATTGAAACAACGCTGAACAGTGCGCACTAAATGCTTTGCTGACGTTATCAGCAACTTGAATAGCATTGTCTTCATTTAAAATCGACCTTGAAAACTTGTCCAACTTCTTGTGTAGACGCCATTGCTGTTAAAGGCTCAAAACCCCCTTATAATGACGAATTATAGCTGTTTTCATTGAATCTGAAAAAAATGCAATTATATCAATAAATATTTCACTTTTTGCATTAATCAATATTTAATGTGTGACAATCTAAAATATCAAAAAGGGAGAATATTGTACGAGACTTGAAAGACCGACAAGAGGCTTCATCTGTGTATCTCAAGAATTCTCATATCATGATGAAGAACCAATAGCCTTGTTATAGCTAGATTATCATGAATTAAGAATTATGATGTTCAATGCCCTAAACCATACGTAATTCAAAAATTATCTTTTACTGAATGCTTTATTAGAGGCATCGCGTCTTTTTCTTTGTGTATGATAAATTTATATTGAATAAATCGACTTAACCCTATCAAGGTGGACAGTGAGGATAGCAGTCATTTACTTGTACTGAGTAGGCAAGGTAGGTATGGGTGAATGGTTTCTCTTTCACGATGTCACCTATCGTGGCATGCCAGAGACATAAAACTGGCAGTAGAACCATGCAAAGAAGAATACATTCATGCTCTTTCCAATGTAATTTACTAAACATAGACATACTCAGTCGGAATTCTAACTCGTTACGCTTACATCACTTTCTGTGTAGTTAGCCAATGTACCATCCTGCACCTTTGTTCAATATACGAGTGCATTAAAATACACAGTTTTGATATCATTGGTACTTCGGAGTAGAGGTGTAAAGATTTTCTTTCTTTTGATTTAAATTATACATACAAAAGCCCATTTCTGTCAGTAACGTCTGCCTTAGACTCAGACCATTAACAATCCCTTACATCCTTAATTTTAAAGTATTTCTACGGCAAAATTATCTGTAATACGTTTACATTATGCACACAATAGCCATATTCTGTCATTATTGCTTGTATCAATTCATGTTAGCTGTACGTTAATATTATACATATAATTGTCCTAATTTGTATGTAATGCTTGTATTAATTCCCGATCATAGACAGTACTATTATTC
Source organism: Thysanoteuthis rhombus (assembly GCA_963457665.1). Taxonomy (NCBI): domain Eukaryota; kingdom Metazoa; phylum Mollusca; class Cephalopoda; order Oegopsida; family Thysanoteuthidae; genus Thysanoteuthis; species Thysanoteuthis major. The sequence continues at coordinate 29,876,856 of OY735207.1, read as the reverse complement.
TAGATTTTCAATGCACAACATACGAACTGCTAAAACCGAATTTAGCTAAAAATTGCAAAATTCGGTATTTACCAATAAGATATTTTCTCCACAACCAAAAATTGATTGAGTTAGGGCGGAGTGGTGTAGGAGAGTTAATGTTAGTGGCTAGCGATAAGAATGGTTGAAACTTAGTTGGAAATGATGTCAGATTGAATGAATATTGGAAACATGAGAAACTAAATAGAAAAACAATAAACAAGTCGATGGACGATTTCTTTTAAAAGCCAAAGCCTGGTTTAATTCCAGGACAGCTAGCCGTAGATAGGAGATGTGAGTTCGAGTTTCACCAGGCACGTATTATTCATTTGCTATCCACGCAGGACAGCTCAGTATAGCAGGAAGAAAACGGGAGGCCGATACATCATAGAATCTATTAAAAAAACTAAAATGGCAATGGGCTGGTCATGTTGCAAGAATGGCAGGCAACCAATGGACGTCATGACATGGATTCCCAGAGATCACATGCGAGACGGAGGCTGACAGAATACAGTATGGAGAGATAAACTAAACAAATTCAGGAAATAATGGCTCAGTGCCGCCCATGATAGAGAAATGTGGCGGATCCTGGGGGAAGGTCTGTGTCCAACGACGGACGATAAAAGACTGGTGATGTTCTACGCTGCTTATTACCAATCGCAGAATGACAATCTTTGTATTGACGATAAAAGCAGCATAAATTCATCATCATCATCATCATCATCACCACCACCACCACCACCATCATCATCATCATCATCATCATCATCAGTCTTTTAACGCCCGCCGTTCGACATAGACGGAATAAATACTAGTCAACAATTGAAAATAATTGGCAATGTTTCACATACGAACTCCGAATAGTATTACAAATGATACTACAAGTGTATGTAATCGTAGAATCAAGTTGTGCATCAGGCGTTCGAGGGAAAACAAGCAATAAAAGCCATATTGCTCGATTTAAATTACTATAACCGATCAGCCTTCGTAGCCTAATCTTTGAGGCGGCTGCCCTGGAAAGGCTTACACTAGAGGAAAAGAGACATGGGTTTGAATATCACCGGAGGTTTTATTCCTTATTTCCAATTCATGCTGCGTATTAGCGATCGTGGAATGACAATGTGGGATTCGATCTCGTGCGAGATTTCCCTTTGCATCGACAATCTTCATTGGATTTATTAAATCTTTCAGTCAGAAATTCTGAGAACGTTACCGAATACAACAGACACCCGAAAAACACCAGAGAGTATGATTGCCGAAATATTGTGACTATGATAACCAGGATGAAAAAAAGTTCGAATTAATTAGTGTATAATAATCATGATCTCTCAAATCAGAAATTCAGAAAACAATGAAAGAGCGTTATTGCTAAGTGAACATAAACTCTGCTAGAATTTGAACTCATTTCTCCCGTTCTGTTTCGTTTTCCGACTTAACTGTTACACCATCATGAGCCTCCGTAGTAAAGATGCAATGGTATCAATTGCCACTTTGAAGTGATTAATCATCCTCAAGAGGGAAGGAGAAGAAGAAGAGGATAGATGAAGAATAGGTAAACTGAGAAGGTGACTAAATCCACGTATCTGCAAATGGAAGAATTAATGGACTTCTTTGATGAACTGCTTTTATAGTATATTAAGAGGCTGTTTTGCAAACTATGACAGAAATGTGATATATTGGTATCACTAAGCTATTGATAAATTTCTAAAAAATATTTCTAAACTAAAGAACACATTGGCCGAAGCGTAGTGATGAGACAAACAGGGATGATAATATTGATCCGATCGATTTGGGGGTTAAAATCTGCATTTGTGATCCAAAGTTACGAAATAGAGAGACTTGGTGAAAGAGTGTGGTGTCGAAAGTGAAGTGTTCGAAAGTATCATTTTAAGAGTCATCCCCTCTCGATCGCCTCATTCGGGAGCCAGATTGGCGAAAGTAAGAGAATGCAATAAATAGAGAAGTTCAACTGTAAAGTTTAAGCAAATTCAAACCAACAACCGATTTAGTCTTTGAATCAATGAATATTCTTTGCATTTGGTTATAGATATGCACCAGGAGTTGGCCTGATGGAAACTTGTATCAGTGGAACGAATTCAACTTCCGATTGACGTAGATTTTAACACCTTCGCACGAATTCCCCAGGAAAAAGCGTGCATCAACTCCTTCCAAGAGGTCAAATTCTGCTGCTGGTACCATGTAAATCTGTACAACCTGTCGCATATCACTTGAAAAGCTGATGGGAACCGCCAAGTTACCCACATAGCCTCGAGTCAATCTCGTGAGTATGGAACCGCCTCCTAAAGTCCCCCACAGCTTGATCTAGTCAGACACAGGGTCACAATTGTTGAGCCCCCACTGAGATTTAAACAATAGATTAGCAATAGACTGAAGTTAAAACAATGCATTCGCACTGGCCGGCACAATTAAGAGATCCTTCGATGGTAGCCGCTCCCGGGACCCCAATAGAGAGGTACTTAATGCAAGCTGAACCCATGCACTACTGGCTTAGCCGGCTAACCATCATTTTAGTGTAGTTGCCTAGAATATTTGTCCAGTAGAGAGGAACATTACAACGGTGCGACGCGCTGTTTATTAATAGTTCTAATTTAGCGGACTACGGCCAATGCAGTAAGATACTCTGTTAATTATCTCACCTCAAAGATATATTTGAATTTCTATGGGATGATTATTTTAGAAAATAATCTACCGAATACACTTTGGTGGAAGAGTCCATTGTTCCAAATGGTCGACAGAAAATACCTTATCAGCAAATTTATCACCTCTGAATGGAAGTGTCCATTGTTACGAATACAGAAATAGGAAAAAATCACACTGTTCATTATAAAAGTAGATCTGGAACAACAAATAGCATTTTGTTTAAATGTCCGAGAATAGGAATCATCGTTGTTATGATCACAGTTAATTCTTCCAAGGTTATTTCCCCTTGCGATATCGATTGTCAGTCAGAAACAGAGAATATGATAGTTTTGCACAAACGATCTATCTCTCTAATCATTAAGGCCATTGATCTTGAAATACCTCAACGAATAGCGAAAGCTAGTCACAGACTTAGGGACATTTTTTTTTACACCATTTACCGTTCCTTCGTCAAGAAAAAAAAAGAGTAATTCATAGAAATACATTTAAAATAAATGATTGCATAGATCAAATATTATGCACTGTGAACTTCTGGTTATATTCTCATCAAGTATGGATCACGGGAAATCTTTGCTTTTGCATTTTTATGGCTAACAACAAACTTTCTGTAATGATTGATAGAAACTCAGTTACATCTGTCAGTCAGGGTTTTTCATCTTTCAATGGATAAGTATCAGACTTGCTACCTTCCTCAGTTAATGTGTTAACATATCTCACTATATCGATTTTTAAATCTATGCTTCAATATCTTATTTGCATATGTGTGTGTGTATCTGTTTGTGTGTGTGTGTTTGTGTGTTTGTGAATTCGTACAGATTATTGTGTCTGCGTATGTTTATGTCTACATTTGCCGTGATAATCTACAGATGTCTACGTACGTTTACTCATCAGCAGCTTGAATACTATTTTTTATGAGCCAGGTTCAAGTCTGACACGAACAGAGCACGAAGACATACTCATCTACACATACGAATTAAGGAGTGAATACGGATTTTCCCCTAAATATTGCTTTTGTTAGCAGTTGTTTATGATGTCACTGCATTGCAATGAATCAAAAAACATCTTCATTTTACGCCATATTTTTTTGGCTGCATCAGTAATTCAATCTTATACCTTCTCATTTTTTTCTCGTAGGGCACTTAAAGCACGAGTTTTCCTTTATATTTGAGCTATTTTTAGATATTTAGACACAAACAGCTTTATTAAAAGTATTCAGTATTGACGATAATTTCAAAGCTTTCTATTCTTTTCATCGATGTCAAAAATTGTCAAGGAAAATAAAATTCTTTGATTTTTTATTTATAACCTTTCTCTCTGACACAATTCATGCAATAACATGGATATTTTTAAAGTACAGATAACCTTAACGTTTCGAAAGTTCTTTCTTTTTTTTTTTTTTTTATCTCGACGGAGGTGAAAAGCGAAAGTAACGTTCAGACATTATTTGGAGCCAACTGTCATCATGCACCATCTTCCTCTCTACACCCTTCTCTCCACCCAGTCACCAGTGCTTCACACTTCCCCAATCTTCGACGACTCAGCCTAACAGCCTAAACCTTTTCCATATGAATTAATGGCAATTGCTTCTTCGCCTTACAACATTTCGGCTTACGAAATGTTTTGATAGGAATGCTTTACTCTTGGAAAACCTGTGTACGACTCATCCCAAAGTTATGGACAAGATAAACAGAGCGTAATCTGACATATGGCCACATGAATGGAACCCCCGGTTAAGATCGAAACTACTACTTGGTAATTCTATGCTAGACCAACTTGCTAACCATTACACCACGACGAGTTGCTCATCAATATTTTCTAAACTTGGAACACTAAGGCCTAAAGTATGGCTTATCTTGATACGATCAACCTCCTTACATTAGTGATGGCTCTGAGCTTTGAGTATTTACGAAACATAGCGAAGTTTGACGTAAGAGCACAAGTGTGGGATACACAATGAAGACCAAACTCAGTACAAAGAAGTAATGGTCTGCTAAGTCAACTTGCTAACCATTATACACCCCACAAAGTGCTCATCAGTATTTATTAAGCTTATCAAACTGAGAACCATGCAACGTGCACATGATATAATCAAGTTCAACATCACATGAAGAGATCACAAAACAGCACAATATATTAGGGAAAAAACAGGAATTCAAGAAATCATAGAATCCATTAGAAAACTCAAATTGCAATGTTACAAGAATCACGACTCACAACGTGGATCCCCAGCAATCACATGTGTGACTGGAGTCAGCTGAATATAAGATGGCGAGACAAACTAGACAATTTCAGAAAGTATTGGCACTGCAACGCCCATGATAGAGAGGTATGTCGAATTCTAGGGAAGGTCTATGTCCAACGATGAACGAAAAAATACTGATGGTGATGATTCTTGCACTATAGTATAAGTATGGGACCACTGGTGAAGATTGCACTCACTACCCAGTAGTAATGAACTGCTTGACGAGATCTTCAACTACTATCCCACGTTAAGGCGCACTTTGGGAAATTATACGTTTGTAATACATCTCGCTTCTTTTTAATGCTATGCTGCGTTAAGTAAGTTTGGAAATTCTATGTAATTGGCCGTATCTTTATTGCTTATATTTAGGTGCACTTGTTATTTAATAGTTTTGTCTATATAGCAGGTTAGCAAAAAGAAGTTCTGAAGAGCAGCGCTTAGTTTTGTTAATCGTTGAGAAGACCAGTAAGATCGCACCTGAAAAATATATCCAGAAGACTTCTTCATCACGTTAATTTTGTGTACTAAAAATGTAACGATAGTTACAATTCAGTTTGATTGCCATGAAATGTATTTTTGAATTTGCTATTAAAAAGTGGTTTAAATTTTAGATTGTTATTAAGGAGTGACTTCTGCATCTTACTTGATTCTGAATATATAGAAAATGTCATCCACATGCTACGTTCATTTCCGAGGGGCCCTTTCTAAATCAACGCTACCCACAACACCGGTTTACTCACAGCACAGGTTTAGATACTGTTGTTGGGTTCAGATTATTCATGAGTTCTGATAGCGAAATGCATTTATGTCTCTATATCTCTATGTATCCGGCTTCGACCAGCCCTAACAGCACATAGTAGAAACTTGAAGTTTTGCACACATACTCCCCACAATGAGTAGGAAAAATTCTTTTCTTATCCCCTCCACATCTGGATGGGGTTTTAGTAGGGTTCACGTTTCGATGTAAGTTTATGCTAAATTGGCAAGAAAAGTGACTTATTCACTCCTGATCACCCTTTATTCAAATTTTTTGATTGATCATCCCAACATGACATGCTGCCAAAAGACATTAGTCACCGGATGACTGGGGAAAAAACACGTTTTCACATATATATGATCTGTTATTGTTGTTGATGTTATTAATCGCAGAAACCAGATAAGTGCCCACCAGGAAATCTGCCCACCAAGAGATTGGACATCGGAAAAGTACCCATCAGGAAATTAATAACGCTCAGTTTCGTTTTAATTTTGTTTCGTTTTCTCTTTAGTTTCAAACTAAAAAGGAAGATAAACAAAAAATAAAACGAAAGTTGATGTCGTAAATACTCTTTTCTTATTTTCTCTAGAAGGTGAAAAACAAAATTTTTGTGTAAAAGAATTTCATATATTAACAATGAAAAGATATAAGAGAATTCGTGAAAGAGAAACAAAAGTGAATAGATGAATTGCATTATTATTGCTTTGAATAAATTGTTTTTGTTTAAATTGTCTTGCTTAGCTCATTTCTTTCCAATTTCTAATAATTGAAAATGAAAAGAAATAAGATAATTCACAAAAGAAAACACTGTATTATAATTGCTTTGAATATTTTTTTATTGTTTTGCCTTGCTTTTTTCTTGTCCTTTCACACTTTGAATTCCAATCCAGACCACCGTGGCTATATTGTATCTGAGGGGTTTGATGAAACCTCATAACGTGGGAACTTTTTCTCCTGAAATAAATTTGTGATGGCCAGTGTGTGAAAAAATCCCGAAACAAATATTTTTAAATAAAAAAGGAACAGAAAATAAGAAAATGATTGGGAAATTATGTCTTGAAGGGCAGTTTTCTTATCTCAATAAATTTTTGATGGGCAGAATTTCTTGATTGGCACTTTTCCGGGGTCCAATATCTCAATGGGCAGATGACTTATGGGTAATTTTGTGGGACCCATTAATCAACTCTACCATCGACAAACCGGTTTAAATACTGCTGGATTTAAGTTATTCATGTATTTTAACAATTATATATATGTATTTATCTATGTATCTGGACTTCGCCCAGCTTTAAGCGTTCAGAGTAAAAACATTAAATTTTGCTCACAGCACACACACACACACACACACACACACACACACACACACACACACACACACACACACACACACACACACACACACACTGTCCTCATTGAGTAGTGAAATATTTTTTTTCTTTGATTTTTCATGATGCCTTTGTTCTTACCACAGTCAAAGTAGGTAAACTGGACTTGGACCAGTTAGTGCATTGAGACTGAGGAACAAGAGACGACGATCGAAGTTCCGCTAATCTCTAGAATAGTTTTACATACTTTATAGAACGACACTTTGGTATTTCAACATCCTTGTTTAAATTTCTTTCTAGCTGTATAGTCAGAAATTCCTTGCAGAATCTCTTACTTGAACCAAGGAAGATTTTCCCTACTTAATTATGGCCCCAATTGCAAATACATGACCAATAAGTATGTGCAATAATTTTCTTATTTTGAACTATAATAAAATTCATTGATCAGATTCACTTTATTTTGACTCCAGAGAGTTGGGGTTGACACCAGAGAATATGGTGCCATATACGCATTTTATCAAAGGACTAACTTTTCCCATTTTGGTAAAGTCCTTTCATTCATATACATATATAATGCTCTTCCAACATGGAATAGAGCATTCTGGTGGACGGGTAATATATATGCGTAAATAAATATATCGCTTAAATTCAACCTTACTGATCGTTCAGTTCCGTGGAGTAGAGGAAGGATACCAGCAAAGGTTTTGATCCTACCTTGTGGTACTGGATGGGGTAATGTATAGTCTATAGCCACACTGAAGAGTGGTAATACAACGAAACAGCTGTCTGTGGATGACACATGGATTATTTGGTTAGTATGAATAGTCTAGGAAGCTTTACAGCTTCAAACACAAAACATCAAAAACTTTGCATTTAAAATTGCTTTTTTTCTCAAATCTTTTCGATCAAAATTTAATTTGGGAAAAATAATTGTACATAAGCATGTAAAAAAAGAACATATGGATATGGACTAAAAGTAATTTCCATATTAGCATTCATTGTAAATAGAACACCCTCTCTAAAATCCTAGAAAATATTTTTCTCAAAGCCTTTCGTTTTAACACCCACCCCAGATCCATTGAGTAGGCATGCCAAATTTGATTGAGCTGCATCCGTGTCTTGGAACTTTTTATTGCTTGACTGACAAACATGTGCCAGTCACGCCATAAAAGAACTGCAAATTGAACCCTTGATTTTCGTTCAATATATATATATATATATATATATATATATATATATATATATATATAAACTAGTCTATATATACATGTATACATTCCCGAGGAAAAAAAATGGGTTAAACCCATACACTTACTTATGCATTCGGTCTATTTTTTGGTCCATAAGTAGAGTTTTCTCTCATAAATATCAAATATATATATATATATATATATATATATATATATATATATATATATATATGTGTGTGTGTGTGTGTGTGTGTGTGTGTGCGTGTGTATATATATAATAAGATTTACAAGGATATACCCTTGGGAATGTCAACATTTCGTGCTTAAGGCACTTTAGCAACTATATATATATATATATATATATATATATATATATATATATATATAGACATAACAAATGCAGAAACATGTATAGGAAGTAAGCAAGTGCTAAAATATCCAAGTACTTTTAGCATAGTTGATCATTCAATACTTATCCACATTTTGATTTAACACTTTTGCAAAATATTAACTTCAAATGCATATCTTAGGGATAGGATGGACACATGTCGGTCCTCACCCCAAAAAATTCCCAATACATCATTGTTGATGAGTATGGGTCATTGTATAAGAAAGTGGAGGTTTTCCACGTGGAAATATCCGGAGGAGTATGATTAGTTTGAACCAGTTTCTGCGCTTAATCTGCAGGCTTGGCTTCAGTAAAGAAGAGAAAAGGGAAAAAGTGTTGTCTAGTGTCAGGAATTAATGCAACCTTTACTGAAAGAAAAGAGCTATGACTTTCATACGACTATAATTTACTGAATGTCTGTTTGTTTATCTGCCTGACATAGCTAAGAATGGTCAAGGATATAGCCATCACATTCTCTGCAGTTACCAATGAGACCCCGGAGCAGGTTTTAACAAATTAGTTTTTGACAATCCCTTGTCCCCCATGTAGGGGTCGATTTACAATGTACGTTCATGCTAAATTTGTTCCTTAGTTTGTGTCCGGTAGTTCTACGCTTACCTAGAAAATCCATCTTACTATTATCCGCCAAATGTCTACCATCGAAAAACATAAGAATAACCAGATATGTGACCACTAATTCTTCTGTGGTCACTAATGGGATCCTGCAGCAAGTTTTTAGCGAGTAAGCTTTTGAAAATCTCCCCATCCACTAGAAGTTTAAAAAAATTACAATTACTTCACCAAATGTCTGTCTTCCCGCTTAAGTGTCATTACGAAACCCAGGAACCACACAAGATATCCCAATGAAATTTTCTGTGGTTGCTAATGGGACCCTAGGGTATGTTTCTAGCAAGTTTGCTTTTGAAACTTCCGATCATGTTAAAGTTTTTAGAGGATGATGTGTCATGATGAATTGGTCTCTTATTTTGTATCTTAAGTTCTCGCTCAGTTAATTTACTCTTACTTTAATTCACAAAATAATTGTATGGCTGTCTGTGAGCAAGAATGACTTGGGCTATTAAGCCCAAGGTTTCTATCGTTACTTATACGACCACGGAGCATATTTTTCGCACATTGGTCTTTGGAAATTGAGAAAAAAAGTTCCCTGTTTGCTTCATCTCTCATAATAATGATCTGATTTCGATATATATTTCAATCGATGTATGTATGTATGTATGTATGTATGTATCTAATAATAAAATTCTGATTGTTCATCTGTACGTGACCTCTAAGTAGCTGTACATTGTAGCTAGAGAATAGAAAGCTGCCCTTAAAAAAGTTTTTGTTCTCATTTGTGCCAAAGGTCCCATTTAAACATTTAACGAGAGCTAGCTGGAAGACCCACCCATAGGGCAGGTTTTCAGTTAGTTATGTGAATGTATTTCTATTGATTTTACTATAAAAATGCACTGAAGATCAGGAAGAAAGAGATTATCAGAGACCAGGAATTAGTTCAAGCTTCACCGACGAAATAGGGCTGTGTCAATCTGTTTATTTATATCTATGTAGAGGATAAAAATTTTAATTGAATTTTATTCCTTTCGAAAAAAAACACATGATAAAAATGTCCAGTTTAATAAGAACAAAAAAAAATATTTCCAAGGTTTTCATACTTTTGGGAGCCAAATCTGCTTGTAATTTTATATTCCAAAGATTTCTTTTTGAATATTGTGGTGGCGGTAGTGTTGAGTCTTCGGTTATTTCTGAGAATGAGGTCAGTACCGTTTTTAGCAATTGACGCTCACGTGTTGGATTATAAAGAAGGCTCTCAAAACGCAAACCTTACCCTCGTTTACGTCAGATTTTCACCACCTCGTGACAATACCAGGGCGGAATAAGAGCTAGGTTCTTGCCTTTTCCCACGACATAGCACGAAAGTGATATCATTAATTAGACATTCGGTCCACACTCTTGCCAACTTTTTGTGTATACCTCATGGGTCCACTTGGCACAAGAGATGCTTCCTCCGAGCAGCCCTCCCACATTGCAATAAAAATAATAAGTTTTTGGAGCATTCTTGAGGTTTGAAGTATGTCGTGGTGATATACCAGTGTAGTGACACATTAAGAAATATATTTGAATTTCATGGCACACCAACTCTTTAGACCGTTAAATCATAAATACAATCTCTACTGTTTGCTTCTACATAACAGAAAACTATGAAGTAGTAATGGAGAAGCGCACTGTAAGTTGACATTCTGTAAAAATGAAATGAATTAAACGAAAGTATTTCAGTGGTCAATGAATGAAACTTATATATCAGCATACTGATAGTATCACCAAAATTTTTCTTTTCTGCAGCTAGAAATGATGAGATCTCTCAAAATTTAGCGATAAAACCACTTGAATGTCAACTCTGTGGGGGAAACAGGACAGACATGATACCCACAATGGACACATTTAAGGCTCGCAGTATACGTTTGCAAATTTATGAAAAAACAATTACGCAGAACACTTGCGAGATAGTTGTAGCATACCATTGTGTCAGGACGCATAGTTTGAGAACCACTATGCGACACACATTTTAGAGAGTGGGCAATTTGAAACTTAAAAATGTGTTATATCATGGATCAATTTAGAATTTGGTCAATTATTAACCCTGACTTGGTAAGTGTTATCACTATTCACGCCAAATTTACGTAGTGTAACTAGGTTCTTCATAACTTCATCGCTGTCTTTCATCTGCATTTGACGTTCAGTCGATAAGTGGAACCTTTACTTCCTTTTTGCCTCTGGCAAACCTTAAACGTGGCACTGTGGTTCTAATTTGAACTAAACTTGTTAGACATAAAAATATTCTTGCTTATCTATTTAGCCATGCATGAGACAAAACAACCTTTTAGCCTTTCACTCACTTCTAGGGTTTCAACTTGTGTTTCGCTAGCAAACATGTGAAAACTATTAATGGTAATCTGGTAGACTGAACCGATGAGATTATAATAGCGAAAATTTCACAGTAAATATTTTAGTCGTAATATAATTCCATAGCTAGTATTACATACGTCAAATGCCATGCTACCATATCTTTATTTTATGTGATATATTTTCAAACATCATATATAAGTATTACCTACTTGTACGACATATACTGTCAAATGTCTCATATCAAATTGTCATAAATGAAACGTCAGTTGTTAGATGTCAAATACCATATGTTGAAATATGCTTTACATTATCATATATCATATGGTTATATTTTGTCATATCTGCTGTCCTATGTCATATATTCTCATTTATTGTGAGACTTCATATGTTGTCAGACGTCAAGTGTCATATATTGTCAGATATCAAGTATCATACGTCGTGAAATGTCATATGTTGTCAAATATCATATGTCGTCATGTAATATTATATTTCACATATTTCATTTGTTGCCATATCCGGGCACGCCATATATTGCCATATGTCGTCATAAAATGAATGGAACACCAGGTAAAGATAGACTTTACTCTGCTAGCGAATGGTATGCGCAAGTTACCTTCATAGCTCTTTCACTGAGAATTGTTTCTCTTTTAAGTATATATTTGTCAACTGGACTTATGGTATTAATTCAAAATAAGATTAATTATATCTTTCGATGAGCTTGAATCTCCTTTGAAGGGTGTAGAAAGGATAATGATTGCGTTGAGAAAATCTCGTTGTGTTTGATCGAATCGAAAATATTTGTTCTGAGCAGGAGGAAAAAACTAGTGAATGAATGGTGCAGAGGGAAAATTGTTTCGGGTTAGAAGTAGTTGAGTCCTTTTATTGTTCACATGCATTCTTTTGGGGGCGTTTAACTTAATGTGCTGGTCTCACATTATTCTCTGACTCGAACAGTCTGCATGAAAGATCGTTGTCATGAAATATTCACTTAAAAATACCCAAGAATCTTTGCATGTTTAGGTATTTCAAAATTGGTATTGGTTTCCGGTAAAGTTTATTGCATTGCACATCGGGAAATATTCTGTCCCTCATTATAGAAAACTTCTCAAAGCATTATCGGTATCACATGACTTTTATGTGCATGCTCAGGTGCAAGCTTCTGGCATCGGTATTTACGTAACGTGGCGTCTTCACTGTTTCACAACGCATACATCATTATCATCATCATCATCATCATTGGTTACAAGTCCACTGTTGGACAAAGGACTTTACATCCCCTTCTCTGACGAGCCTGAGTGCGCTAATCGCTGTCATATCTTACCGGCAAACCTTTCTATCTCATCTCTTTCCTACTGCGTTTACTGTCCCATGGAAATCAGTCGATTAGTCTTTTGCTCTATCTGCTGTTCCTTCTTCTCATAATGTACCCCCATCTCCTTCTTTGTCTCTAAATTACTTTACGATATCTTTCACCTTGGTTCTCTTTCAGATCCATGTCGATTTGTTAGATATTGTTAAGAATTATTCCTGTAATTGCTCTTTCCATTGCGCTCTGAGTTGGCTTTTGAAAGTAATTATTCAAATTTTTCAACTATACTTCATAAGTGATATCAAGTGTTGATTGCATACTTATCGTTTTCTGCATTTTGCCAATTTGCTTTTCAGTATGCCTCCATTTATACCAAATGCATCCCAGTCAATTGTTATACTCAGTCTCATTTCATTTCCGTTGTCTTTCTCTAGCTTTACCACCTGACCTAGGTAATCATATTCTTTAACTTCTTCTAAAGCTTCACCCTCTATTCTTATGTCCTTTTTTTGTGACGTTACTATTGAACATTACTTTTTCCTTTGTTAATCTCTAACCCTGTTTTTGGTTTTCTCTATTCAGATCACTTGACTTGTTTTGTAGATCATCCAGAGTTTCTGATATTAATGCAATATCATCGCTGTATCTTGAATCATTCAAATATTCCCCGTATATGTTTACTCCAAAGTTTTCCAAGTCTCTTTTCCGAAAGGTGGTTTCAATGTTGGTTGTGAAGAGTTTGTGCGATATTATAACCGCTCTGTCGTACTCCTCATCCAGTCCTTATCTTGTCAGTTTTTTTATGAAGTCTAATTGTTACAGCGCCATGGTTTAATGTGTATAGCTGGTCTATTGTTTTATAGTCTCTTCTAACGCCTACGAGTTCAAGCAGTTGGTTCTCATCCAGAGTGTTTGTTAATGTATTTTTAAGTATTTCCGAGAGTAGTTTGTAATGTAAGATGATAAAGTGATTGGGAGGTAATTGCCAAAGTCTTTATCGTCACCTTTATTGTGTAGTGGTATGACTATCCTTGGACAGAGGTTTAGGGGGTATTTCCCTTTCTCCCAAGCATTGAACGAAAAGATGCGCTAATCCTTTGTGAAAAACCTCTCCCACATCTTCTAAAAGATCTATCATTATGCCATCTTCGCCTGGGGCTTTTTCTTTCTTCATATTTCGTAGAGGAAAAAAATACTTCGTCTGTTGTTACGTCTGGATCATCATTATTCGCAATCAAAGTGTCGGCCTGTGGCACTTTTGATTGTGAGGCAAAGAAGTTCTCATAGTATTCTTCAGTTATTCATAATATCTTGTGCCTACTTTTCTTAATTTCGCCTTTTCTGTCATTTAATGCAAGCATCTGAGGCCAATGTGATCTGCAGTTCGAGCGCATTTTAAGCTCCTCTCTATTCTGATGGTTTTTACTCTCCTGTCATGTTTTCTCACTTTTTTCTCTCGTCCCACTTCCAGTTCATTTGTTCATTAAGTTCTGCTCTTCCTGTTTTCTCTTCTTTAGATTTTATTACCGAATTTCTATTCTTTTCAATTAGTTCTAAGGTTGTGAGTATTTTCCTGTGTTATTGTTTTTGTTTGTTCCGCCTACCATCCTGGCTATTTGAAAAAAAAATTTATTATTTCAAATCTAATTGGTAAGAGGGTTGGGCTTCTTCAATTTTAGTGCCCTGGATTTGGTTGCACCGAAAATCACTCAAATAGCTCTAGATTGGTCACTCACCTGGCGTTTAAAATTTCCTCTCATCATTTGTGAATCGCAGAAGTGATTCCCCTAGAAATCTTCGACAATTTGACACTTAAACGCTCAAGTTTTCAAAATAAAGTACTGGATGATGTTCCAGATGATCCATGATAATTTTCACTTATAACTTCAATAATATTTTGAGTTATATTTGATCAGTGTGTGTCTGGGATAAAAGAATTTTTCTCTCTTATGTTTTCCTGAAATTTTATATAAGAAAAGAATTTGAAGAAACAGTCGTGGAAATGAGACAAAAGATTTGTCTAGATTATAAAAAGAGACTGAATCCGATCATTGAATATTCCGGTGATCTCATTCCAGAATGGAGCTCAGAAAGTTCAATAAAAGATTTTTCTACTACAACTTTTTATTAACCACATTTAAAGTGTGATAATTTTACCTCCGTTTGTCAAATATTATTTTGAGTTATATGCATTTGAAGTGTGTCAAAGACTAAGGAGCCATTCGAAATTCTGGATTGATATTCAAATAATTACACAAATATCAGACGCTTCACCGTGGAACAATGGTTTGCTAACTCGTCTCGAAGATCAATTTGCTAGTTTAGTGACTTTGGCCTTCACTGTGTGTCTTGCTATCGAGGCTTAATGCCAGAATAGTATATCCTTAGTAATTATTCACATCCTGAATGCCTGCTGTAGAGTGATGGTTGGTAAACCATTCGCCGTTGTGTTGGGTTTTATCCTCCCTGGGTGTCTCATTGGGGCAGCCTTGTGCCAAACGAGTTCATGCTTGGTAGATAACCGAACAAATACATTGACAAACATTCTTTCTCCCACATTTGTCCACTCTCTTCTCTCTTATTCTATATCTGTGCCCATCCCCACTCTCATATTCATTTAGATACAGCAATCTACCGGGTGACCCCCCCCCAAAAAAAAAGAGGCTAAGGATTTGGTGGACTAGGGTGGCTAAAACTTTTGCCTAGCCCAGATCTCTGCGATTCCATTGCTAGATAAGGTATTTATCGTCAAGTTAACGATCAATGGATTTTTAACGTATTTAAGGACAATTCAAATTATATTTTTGAAACTAAATCCTTAGCGGTTTTTTGGTCACCCGGTATTTGACAGAGAATTTGACTCCGCCATACCGGTTAGTCTACCTGGCCTAATAGGTGAGAGTGACGTCCATGTTAGAAGGGTTCCCAGTATATTGGATGCAAGTTCAAATATTGTATATGTCTTTATTCCAGATCCATGCTGATTAATAACAAAAAGATCGTTGAATGTAACTATCTGAACGTTGGAATAAAAACATCAACATGATGAAAGAAAATCTATCAAGAGTTAATTGTAGAAATATTCCGTATAAGAAATTCCCACTACTTCTACTACTTCTACTACCAGAGCAATTGAATAGTGAAAAAAATTTATAGCATAAATTATTGGCTAAAGAAAATGTAGCGACATATATGCCCAAGGGCGATGTCCATGTAAGAGAGACTTCCAAGATATGGGATGCGAGTTCAAGTCTCGTTGAGGGTTACTCGTTTATTTAAAATCCATGCTACCTACTAAGAAAACACTCATAGAAGATATCAAGTTGAACATGTGATAACAGCAACGATAAGGGAAGAAGAAAAACGAGTTACAAAAAGAAATTTCCATCAAGGTCGAAGTTATGTCGTTACGCCGATTACATAGAGATTTAAATTCTGTGCTTCCGTTCTTCGTCAGATCAATCATTTTTCAAGCTTGACAAAATGAAATTCAAGATTTGCATGGCTAAAATGAAAACTGAAGAAGAACGTGTGGACCCCCCCCCAAAAAAAAACAACACAAAAGAGTGTCCAAATGAAGCAAAGTCTCCAATTTAGTGCAGTGAGGTTGTTAATTGCGTTACAAAGCTGTTTCGTCAGAGCCATTTGCAGCTTATCTGCCCGGCTGCTCATGACAATATCCCATAATGCTTCAGTACACCCGCGCAGGCGCAGAAGTATCAGATGGATAAGTCTAAATCAAAGTATCTGCAATCTGTGTGTTCGCTCATAATGGAGAGGGATGCAATCTAGTGTATTGGGGTGGACAGTGGCGTGCTTTTAGGTGATTCTCAGATAGATTGATGGGATCGAAGTTAGATAAACGTTGTAACTGAATCCTAAAATTTGCTACTGTGACACGCAATGGTGTCGGTCCGAGATGAGTTGATGGCGGTGGCCATTTTGTCGCGAATCGATCCGTAAGCCAACAGCGGTCAGTTCCGCTTGGCTGTTAATATTATTGATGCGACCATGGTAGGCGAGCCGCATCGAACATCAAGTACACTAGAAGCACCCCTGCTGCACAAACCTTGACCACCCTTCCACATTTCGAATCTGTCAGTGGTTGAGAAGTGCATCCGTTTGGAGTCATTCTTCACTGTTGTAACGAATGAAAGCGTTATATCATGTTCTGCGTCCATCAAACTGAAGTGTGGGTAGTTTGTGGGTGGCGAACAAGACTTTAAATAATTGCTCTACCCAGAAACACAAAGAAGAAGAAAAAAGAAACATCTGCATCAATTGCATAGTTTCCGGATTTTATAATAAGCCTTTTTGTTTTGCTTTTATTTAATCAGATTTTTTCAGACTAACAAAACACATGTGAAAGTTTATGCGAAGCCCCCATTCTTGCCGATGAAAAAGAAAGCAAGAAGATACTTCAAAACTTCTTTGGTACATGGAATAAAAGAAACAGGTGAGTGGTTTGAGGACGTCCATAAACAATCGGCAAGTTAAGTGAGGGAAATAAAGAAGGATTGGCTATTGAAAAGATGCCCAGTTTATTTTTTTACATTTGCACATAACTTTACTCCTCAAAACGCGATACACAATTTTGTACTATTTTTTAATCTTGTTTCGAAATCCCCAAGGACTAGATATGAATATATCGAAGCAACGAAGATAAATAAAGGCTTTTCTTCAACAAACGATAAAGAAAAGATGAGCGATTAGTGTACAGGTCAGGGGTGTATAAGGCTTGTTATGAAGAACTGATTTTTCAAAGTAGGGCAAGAAGAATCTCGCGTGAAAAGGGAGATGCAAATAGTAGGAGGTGTGTCACTGTAAATAGCTTTCAGGTTCTTTGGTTCGTTGACAGACCCGCTTGGAGAGACTGGCACTTGTAGAATGCGACAAAACATACCTCGAATAGGAAAAACTTGATTGAAAACAGCCTAACAGGAAAATCATCTGGCAGACAAAGTTTTACAATGTGAATATACAGAAGCTTAATTGAATATATAGTCTATGTGTATTGTTCGTAATTTTAGAGATCAGACAGTTTTTTTATTTAATAACTTATGAGAACTAAAATCTAAGATTCCTCCGGGGATTCCCCCGGTCTTCTTAACGCTGTCTAAAGTTTTGAGATAAAGAATATATATATATATATATATATATATATATATATATATATATATATATATATATATATATATATATATATAATTGAGATAAGTGACCGTTTGAACTAGGAAATGTTTGTTTACATGGTAAATAGTTATATTATATTTTGGTAGTGATAATTTTTCCAACAATCATCAATAAGAGTGCTCGCTGACTTTTACAGTAAAAACTGAGTTTTAGGATTTGCCTGAGCAAAAAAAGCGTATCAACATTTGTCAACAGTTTTAAACAGAATTGTTATTTACACCATTGCAAATGTTTAAGGTCTTAGATATTGCGTATATATAGTTTTTTATGACGCGTGCTGGTATATATAATTTATATGATTTATAAAAATGAATGTTCGAAAATGTTCTAAATGTTCTTGGTGCATACTTCAATCTTCAAACTATACATGATCTGGAGATAACAGCAGCGCAAAACTCGTTGTCACCATGAAACACTTATTTGTTCAGTATATCTATTCATATAGGGGGGTAGGGACTTGCTGGTTTATTTTTCACTTGGGTTGCTGTAATTCCCAGTGTAATCAATTCATCAAAACGCAAATATGACCAAAAACTACAATGGAAAATAGTCTTTCTTTGGATGGATCGTTTAAATCTGAAACAATTGTCAAGTTTATTAAAAATTCGAGAGAAAGTGTACAAATCTATCGCATATGATATGATTAGACATGATTAGATATTATTAGACAGGCTTGCTCTCTTGCTGGCAGGTACAGATATGATCCATATATTATTATGATTGAGAAATATAAAATATTAAAAAGACGGATGAGTGTATTTGAGTAAAAAGTCAGATTTTTGGAATAAAATGACTGTTTGTTAAGTCATATGCAAGTGGACCTCAATGATTCATTTTGATAAGGTGAAAGATGGGGAGAAAAACAATGAGAAAAATGACAACACCAATAATTTCGAAGTTTGCTTTGTTATTTTGCAGGCTTTTTGTTTTTGTCAGCCTCAATTGCATTACGTACCAAGTAGCCCCGCATAAAATGTACCAATTAATCTCAAACATATACTTTTCTTTATATTCTATTTCAAGAACACGGTGCAGATGAACTGTCAGCTCTAAAGTCACGTTATTTGAGCTGTCGGCTCTAAAGTCACGTTGATGAACATAAATAAACGTTAAAAAAATGAGAAGAAAAAAAGACGTATGTTTTGAATCGACAGACCATAAATTTATCCCTCATAATTTACCAGCAATTTATTTGTTGTTCTAACGCTCTCTTCTGTTTTGCCTTTTTTTTTCAGATTTAAGACCAACGAAGCGTAAAGTACAGTTAATGGGCTGGATATTTTGTGAACCCCGGGAAATTGTGCACGAATAGTTTTAGAACATGACACGTCTGTTTTAATGTGAAATTGTGCAGTTTTACATCTTTAATTTCTCTCTACATTTAAGTGACTGCTAACCTTCGGCAGAGCAAGCCCAACCCTAAAAAACCAAAAAGATCCCATTAATCCTAAAAAGAAAGGTAAACAACCAATGTATCCTCCTGATAGTCACCTATGGAGCTGAAATATGAAACCTAACCGAGAGACAGACCCACAAACTGAGAACCATGCAACGTGCACTTGAAAGAATCATGCTCAACCTCACACGGAGAGATTACAAGACTGCACAGTATATCAGGGAGAAAGCAGGAGTCCAAGACATCATAGAATCTACCAGAAAACTTAAATGGCAATGGACCAGTCATGTTGCAAGAATGGCAGACAACCAATGGACATCACGACTCACAACATGGATCCCCAGAGATCACATGCACGATTGAGGCCGGCAGAATATAAGGTGGGCGGACGAACAAGACAAATTCAGAAAATATTGACTCTGCAACGCCCATGATAGAGAGATATGGCGAACGACGGACGATGATGATGAACAATTGTTTGGCATAGTTCCAGGCCAAAGAGTGACAACAGAAATAGGAAGATTGTATCGTACCAATCTTCTGAGTGAAAGTGGGTGCTTTCCTGCATTGAAAATCTGTAAGTTACAAGGTCAGGTGGGAGAAATATGAGTGGGATGATTGTGTTGTACCAATCTTTCAAGGAGCGAGAGACTTCGTGCCTTGAAAAAATGGCATTCGAAATCAGGGCTTTTATCTGAATTCAAACATCGAACTCTCATATTAGTGAGAAGTACGCAACTAGAACATTTAGAACATTTATTTTCGTGCGAAAAAAGATTACGAAGAATATATACAAGCACACATCATTACATATCTACACAATATCTCGGGCCTTGGAAATTTGCTGTGGTATAATAAACGTCGTAATTTCAACGGGAAAACTTCTAAATTATTGTAAGCAACATCCCGGAACATCCAGATTCTCCAGAATCTAGATTCTATTAATGAAGTCGTCAGAATAAGACCTTCAAAAGGTAAAAAAGCCCCCACCCTAAATCAAAAGAAAAAACATTTTAGAAGGAGTCTAATGGAATACTGAGGCCAATTTTCAAGTCTGTAGGCCAAACGGTATGACCAGAAGCTAAGGAACACAAAAACACATAAATACACGCATATACAAAAAAGGATAGAATCCTACACCAAGTTCAATGGTTACAGTTGTTCAGTTCGCCATCTTTGATGATGAATGTTCAATTCTCACATCTGTTGATAGCACTATGGTAATCTATTCCATAATCCCACCACTGTATCGCTTCAAAGAATTTTCTAACATTCAATCTATTTCTATTTGCATATGTGTGGCCTTTCAGCCCCTTGTATTCCCTTCAACAGATACATGGTAGCCCTCGCAGAGATTAGATTGATAGTTATTCAGCTAAACTTGGCACAGAAATGGACCATCTCGGAAAAATGCACAAATTCCCAAGTCGAGCTTTCCTGTCTTAAAAATTAACACGTGAAATCTTAGCCTTTTTAAAACCTAGGGTAGAACACCGACCATTCAGGCTTATAGGAAATGCGCAACTATTTCAACCAGGAAGTGAGCTCACATACACGCACAAATACACAAGAAGCGAAAAGCTAAAATAGCTTTTGTTTTGTACCTAGTAGTTTGAGGGTTGGTGCACACTACCCTTCCTCTTTATCCTACATCCCTGTCTCATGTACCTCCAACCATCCCAACTAATAAAGACCAAGCCTAACAAACCAGCATCATTCTTTCGGCCTTGGGAAGCTGGAAAACCATTCCCATATAAATCGATTGTAATTGCCTATTCATTGTGCATCATTTCGGTTTACGGAAGGTTTTTATTGGAATGCTCTACTTTCGGATAGTGAGAGAAACCTCTTCATGTTCATTAGGGAATGCGATTCCTTCCTACTATTGTGAACACTGCATAAGGCAAAATGAAAGAAACTTGATTCATGAAGATTATATTACACCAGTCTATTCCAAGTTGGTCTGGCCTGCCTGCTTGCCTTCAAAATCAATATTAAAAATACTACTACTTATGTCAGAGAGAAATAAGCAACTTCCTCAACCAGAGGGTGGACTTCTGTTTTTTTCCGAATTTCTGAGAAGATGTATTTTTTTGACTGATGTACATTGGTTCTTCTGGATAGTTTCCTGATCTTGTTATCTTGATTACAACATTTCAGCTATTGTAGCATCTAACGTTCCTCAGGTGACTTACACCTTCTACAAACATCTGGCGATGTCCAACAGAACCTTTCATATGGTCCATTGGATATGATATCTGTATTTCTCCACCTGTCGCGTCTGGACGTGGCGTAAATATATAAATAGAATAATATAAACATTTCCATTTGATTTTCCAGGAAGGTTACTAAACATGACGGACTCCTAAGAAAGATCTGATAGCATTAGATTAAGATTACAGCTACGAATCTATTAAAAATCAGCTCACACCAGCATTTATTACACAATAATTTCAATATTTATTTACCCTCACACACGGACGAGCGCGTCAATGGGATTGATTCAAATGATCCCAGTTTCATCATCAATTTTACGGAAAGCTATTTATTAGTTGTGCAAGTAGTCAACCGTAGTATGTCGTTTCCAAGGCTTGAAAAAGTCCAGTCGATTGGAACATAGATTCCCCGTGAATTTACTAAAACAGCCATCAGTTACCGTTTGAATACGTGTCTGTCTCTTCTTACTCAACGCAAGAAAAAATAAATCTCGGCGAAATATTCACTGGCGATGAAAAATAGATTTAATATGAGAATCAGAAGATAAAATGAATTATTGCTAAATCCAGCTTTGAACATCTCAATCTGGGAAAAAAATACTCAAAAAAACATCTCTGTGTTCAGTAGGATTCAAAGATATGTTAGTCATTGGGACTTGAATAAACAGTTATTGTGAAACGATATTGAGAGCAATTGGCTTGTTTGAATGGTGCATTGGAACAGTAAATATGAAGCAGCATAGAGATTGGACAGGAAGTCCTTCCACGTACTGCGCACTTTGCAGATATGTTACCTTCCGATTATCGTTTGTTTGGCCCCATGTAATATTCGTTGTCCGGACAGTAATTCGAAGGATTTGAAGAAAAATCTATCGAGGAGGAAATCAGAGAAAATACTTTGATCTCTGAATAACGATGTTTCGAATGTATATGAATTAAAGATTTTAGCAAATAAAAAATGGGGTATATACAAGATCTCATATTTATTTTCATTAAGATGCCCCATTCACTTTTGACTCCTGAAAGGGATAAAGGTTTCTCCTCATTTTTAACCCTTAAGAGAAAAAAAATGATAGTTTGCACTCGATTTTGTCGCCTAAAATTAAATAGAAATCCCCTAGATATGACTACAAACATTGAAACAATCTCTTCCCACGGCATTCACCTACAAGAGCGAGAAAAAGCATTCTTCCCCTCGATTTTGAGTCGTAGAAGCGAAAAAAATGTTGCCCAATAATTTGACCCATAAAATGAAAAAAAAAATTCCTATCGATCTTGACCCATAAAAGTGGAAACATTCCATTGAATCTGGCCTCAGAAATTGGAAGAATATTCCCCCCTTGGTTTTGACTACTAAAATTTTGAAAAAATCCCCTCAACTTTAAACTAAGAGTGAAAAAATATCCCTTTGAATTAGACCTCTGGGGTCAAAATATCCTATCGATTTTGAACCCTAATAAGAAAAAATCTCCACCTCGATTTTGCCTCCTATTACAAAATTCCAATTGAATTTGACGTCTACAAATGAAGAGAAGAAATTCTTAGATTTTGACCCCTGAAAACGAAAAAAAAAATGTGTATTTTCTAAAACTCGTGATAAAACAGCTGTATTAGGCACCTACAAGTTCGTTTCGCACCCTAATTTGCCAGTGGAACCAAAATCGTATACAGAAATCCAACACTACCAGCCCCCAAATTTCTCATTCTGGAAAAATGATTAACATGAGAAAAAAAATTACAAATAACTGTATGGTTAGAATATGATGTCGTGTAAAAAACTCCCAAAGAATGAATGTGGATAAAATAATTGCTCCAAAGTGAATTATTTATGATATTACTCGCACTTTCACTTGGCTATCACAAACTGGGGGTCTATTTCAGCATTATTGCCATGCAGTAAATAGAGCCTACCCTAGAAACTCCATAAAATGGTAAAAATCACCCAAGATTTTGCTCGTCCATTCACTCCAATGAATACGTCTACAGAGGCAGCAAATTGTATCTGTAGGGGAAATTATGAACTAGTACAATGGGTGGTCTGATGTGGTTCTTTAATAAATCGTTCCTGTGTTACCATGGGTCAGGTTACATGAACAACTAATTTAAACAAATATATTTACATGTTTCAAATTCTATTCTTCAGTCTGTTTTTTCCAGTAAAATTCACAGCAACAACATTTCGAGAATGGGATTGATGCGCATCTATTTTAAGTATTACTTACGACCAGGAATTGTAAAACGAATCACCAAGTCTTGTATAGAATAAGGCAGAATTACTTTTACTCCCTTCATCATTTATTCTCTTTGATGATTTTAAGATGTGCACAACGCACAAATACACACACGACCGCCGACCGCCGATGTATATATACGTGTGTGAGTGTGTGTGTGTAAGTGTGATACTTGTCATTATACAAGGAAACATATTTTGTTCAGCACCGGAATCAACCGAGTAGCAAATCGAACAGCCGTGCACGTAAATGAATAAAGAAATGAGCGCTGAGGTTGGCTGTTCGTTTTGCTACTCGGTTAAATCCGGTGCCGGGCGAAATATGTTTCCTTATATAATATCTCTACAATTATCACATTCTGCCTAACATGAACTGTCCTATCTAATGATTTGCACATACACACATATATAGTTCATATTGTATTTTCAATGGATGCGTCAGGCACAAAATGTTGACATTCACCAGGTATATCTCCTTGTAATTCTTACATATATATATATGTATATATAGGGTATTGCCAATGACTTTAGCGAGACAATCACAAAAATCAATTAAAATCGCGTGTAAAAGAAGCAGGAACTAGTTGTCACTTGCACAATCTCCCGGTTCGGTAAGCCCGATGGCCCAATTACGTGAGTCTGGGGAAGCACTTACTATGGAATGAAAAAAATTCTTTGGATTTTTTTAGCATTTCATGATATGATTATGACAGGAAATGCAAGACGCTCTGTAGACACGCACACACGATTGAGTATTTCCTTCTCCCGTGTTGGTTACCTGATTATAGATTGAAATTCTAACATCAAAGGGTTAATGATGAAGACCTTTTCTAATAGAATCCTTTTCTTCGCACGCATAAAGTTTATTTGAAGTTTTGGAGGAAGGACGCACACGCAACCACATACACGCTCGTACGCACACACATTCAAAGACCAACTCACATGGATACATATATATATATATATATATATATATATATATATATATATATATATATATATATATCAGGGGCAAATATGCGTTGCCACTCGGGGAACATGCATTCCTGCAATTATCTCTAGGGAATCTAACTTTTCAAAATAATATTTTTGAAGGATCAAGGTCAATTTATCTTGCAATGCTGCCTTCTTGAATTTAACTTTATGTTTTCCAGAATATTTCTACGTTGCTATAAATCATGATGTCAAACGTTACTTTTGCAGTGTGGGACAACATTCTTTGTTTCCCATCAATCTTCGCTCTCTATGTCCAGCCACAATTCTGAACGAAGCCGAGGCTAGCAAGGTTTTTTGTTTGTCTTCTGTTCCGCCGGCGTGATACCATGGGGGCATTCTCGATTTTCAACACTTTCACCACCCCTTTAAACTGATTTGCACATGAAATCGCTCACAGCTTGAGACATAAACAAGAAAGATGGTGAAACCCAGATTAAATTACTTGTTTTTATATAAATTGTAGATGTAATAGCTTGCTTTATTGCGGAATCAAAATGTATGTATTGTCTCGTATCTACTGATCATATTACGTAAGCCTTTCAGTATTATTATCGTTGATATTTTGTAAGTTAAGCATAGTAAGCACAGGGGCTAATGGACTCGAACAACGATCGTTGGTACCTGTGGGACACACATGAATATCTCAGCGATAAGACAATCCCTAGAACTATTTATATACATCGAATGACGAGTAAACTCAATCAAGAAAAAAGTGAAAGCGAAGAAAAAGAAAATGAATACAAGTGATTGAAGAAGAAGAAGAAGAAGAAGAAGAAGAAGAAGAAGAAGAAGAAGAAGAAGAAGAAGAAGAAGAAGTTTGTGAATAAATTTGATTAAATGTATTTGGTCCTCACTGGGTGCCCCATAATAGTGGATTTGTGCAAAGTTCTTGATAAAAAACAAAAACAAAGGCAGACGTACTTATCTGTGTTTGATAAAACAATTTTCTGATTGTTAGGTTGTGAATATCATCAAATATCTAATAAAGAGTCACATATTTAAATTGATAAAAACTTACAACTTATGAATGCTGAGAACGATCATCAGATTTATGTTAGGGTAAATTAATTCTTTTTTTTTAGTACAGTTACCATGTTTTAAAATTTTGACTACATTTCTATCGTCATTTTTTTTTAATGATCTTATCGCATGCTCGGGTCGTTTTATATTCTACAACTGTTAAGCAGCTTAGATCAGAATAAAGAAGTTGCTTATGACAAGATTTAAACTCGCATCTTGGAACTTCGGGTTCTGTCTGTCATGGAAGACGCAATACTAGCCTCGGGAGTCTGTCAGCAGCAGACGCAATTACAACTTATATAACCACAATCTTTTTCATCCTATTTACTCAATGCTATATTGGTTGTTTACACCTTGTAGTAATAGCAGAAGACATGATAGACTTCAGCTGTCCAGATTTCTTGGAAATTTTTATTTTATTTTATTATTTTATTGATTTTCTCCTCGATCCATGTTGTTTCAATTAACGATTGCCGAATGCGAAATAACTTGAGCGTTGCAATGAAAAGTAACTGCAACAAAAAAGATGAAAAAAAAAGTTAGTAAAAAAATCAATGATAATGACAATGCCTCATCTAAGAAATTAAGACAACAATTGTTTTCCTTTTATACAACATTTTAGTTATTTCTCAATACTAACAAGTTGAAACATTACTAACAAATAAAAAGTAAAGCCATTGTTCGATAAATGTGGCATGAATATGTTTTTCGTCTTTGGTCAGACGAGAATATTTTGGCTGGCTCCTGTCAAGGTTGACTATATGGGGATAACAGCTTTTTGCTACTACTGCCTGGGCAAGTAAGTTACGGGAGAGGGGTTTTGCAAAGTTATTCACTCATCATCTCCTCCACCAAATATCATTGCGTGTCGTGAAACTCTCGTCAAGATATCCTGCAAGGGGACACAGCACAGGGATTATTGAATTACTCAAGGTCATTAGTGCGTAGTGAACAGACACTGCCAAAGTCAGTTTACTGATTCCGATTTCCGTGCTGCTAGCGGTTTAAGGTCGGCAATAGGTTTGGCGCGTCTCACATGTGGGCCATTGGGGTGTTCTCTGTGGTCCTCAGAGACTCTTCTAGGAAAAATTCAAATTTAATGTATCTTTGGGCCATTGAGCAGTTGATGGCTTTTAGATGGACTTTTCTATCACCATTTGTTTGATGTTTTCTCACATACGCATCGTATTTCATAATTTGTTTAATGTTTATAGGTTAGCAGCGATCATGGGCTTTTTAACGCTTTTAAAAGCGTGTAGCAATAGGTGAATATCCTTTTTGAAGTTATAGTTTTCATTATAATTGTAAAAATATAGCAGAAAGTTATCCGTAAATAACGAAAAAATACTTTTGTGTACACGGCCCGCTGACTGAACTAGCTCCATAGCTTCAGATGGTGAACCAGTTATGTTTTGTGAAAAAAGGCGCAATTTCACTATTGCATAAAGAAATTTTTTTCTTCAAATTTCAAATCACACCACTGAATCTTTGTTTGGAAAATATGGAAACATTGAAGAACTTACGTCCACTGAGGGGCAAATTATGAAATCCATACGCTCAAATATATTCAACAGGCGAGAATTTCGTTGCTGTCATGTGGTCGTGTCTCGGGACAATTCAGTGATTGTTTGCCAGAAATACTGATGTTCTTAGAAGACAAGTGAAAGAAATTTCCTATGTAAAAACCTCTGAATGTATCAAAATACAAGCTTGGATATCTTATTGATATCACAGCAAGGTTTAATGAACTAAACAAGCAACTTCAAGGAAATAAGTGTGTTGATATGAAATATGATATACCATGTGGATTTAATGAAAAGTAAATTGATGCTATCCAAATCTCAACGGGAGAAAGGTGATGTCACACACCTCCCAAGTTTTCTAGTCACTGATGATGGTTAAAAAATACATTTTCAGAATTGAACGAATTCCCTAAAAAACATTAGAGAAATCATCGTGCAAATGGAGGAAAGATCTTCTGAATTTCCTCACTCGCAATATCCTGTAAAGCTGTTCTGTAATCCATTCAAATTTCTTTGAGGAATGTGATAAATGTAGAATAATTCCTTTCGTGTGAAGCAGGTGCAGAAACTGAATTACTTGCGCTGCACTGTGATACAGAATTAGAGAACAAAACACCAAATAAAAATACTGTACAAAATTACTTCTCAACAGTGAAAGAATTTTCGATGTCATTGCCAGAAGAAAGATTTCCTACTCTGAAGAGAGAAGCAAATCGTATCATTTCAATGCTCAGTACTTCAGACTACAGTCCTTTTTACGTTCGAAAAACATCAAATCTACTCAAAGAAGTCGTCTTTTTGACATCAATTTGAAGAAGCAAATAATTGGCGCTGAAACAACTTGCATTCCAAATTTACTGAGGTAAATGAGAGACAACAATTTTCACATTGATGCTTTTTGAGAAATATCAATTTGCTGCCATTAAATTGACTGTCTATGAATAGATAAATTTAAACACTTCATGCTGATTTTTAGGGGTGTTCTCACCTCACTATAAGAGTCTCTGTCTGTTAATCGGTAGGTTTATCCCATATTGTTTTTCAGCAGTTTTAAGTCGGATTTACTTGAAACTCGGTAAAAGATGTCCCTTGATATGATGGTTCTCATAAAAATCTTCCACTCAGGGTCATGTGATCCAGCAATATTGGTGTATGAACTTTATGCTTGAAAGTCAATTTTTTCTGTCAATTCGGATTTACTTGAAACTTAGTAGAAAAGTGTTCCTTGATAAGATGCTTTTTATAAAGATATTTCACTCAGGGTCACGTGATCTGTAATAATTGCTTTTGAACTTTGTTTTTTAATCGATTTTCTCAGTTGTTTTGAGTCAGA
Organism: Thysanoteuthis rhombus; assembly: GCA_963457665.1. Lineage (NCBI taxonomy): Eukaryota > Metazoa > Mollusca > Cephalopoda > Oegopsida > Thysanoteuthidae > Thysanoteuthis > Thysanoteuthis major. The sequence continues at coordinate 29,848,134 of OY735207.1, read as the reverse complement.
TTTAATTGAAACTTGATAGAAACAAGTTCCTTGATAAGTTGTTTCTTGACTAAAATCATTCTCTACTCAGGATCATGCATCTGGCATTTTTATATTTGTTATACTAGTTTCTACTTGCAGAGTAAATATTTGCTCCAAGAACATTTTTTTATGTAAGACATTATATGATATACCCGTGAGCCACAGGCAGAAATAAAAAAAACCCAACGAAAGTGAGCCATTACTAAAAGAAGCCTGTATCTCTTATCTGGTGATGAGACATCAATCTTAAATGATATATTTGTTGTTATAACCTGTATATTTGCACGATCGTTCAAACTTGAGCTGTATATTATGATATCAAAAGTTCGCACAGTTTCTTTCGAAAATTTGTGAAAGAATTCTCTTAAATTTCCGAATTCTATTCCATTGAACTTCATAATTCCATCCTACCAAGTGCCTTTTGCAGTCTTCCAGGGAATTAGAATCTTTTGATTAAGAGAATTCTGTGAAGACCAAAATAAATGGTAGTGCGATGACACAATACCTAGCGAAAACGGCAGATGGGTGAAAACTTCTCAACAAAGCTGTAAGAATTTTTGCATGGTAATCTGATAAACATACGTCCTTGCGTTCTCTGAATGGAATATTACGTGCTTCCTCTCATCTAATCCTGGACGGACGCTTTCCGTTGATTTCTGACTTCATTTGGTCTAATAGGATGCAGTGCTTGTTTGAATTGATCGTTTGATTCTCCGGAATAAGCAAATAGTAGAGAATTCTCTTTCAATCCAGTCATATATACAGCATCACCTTCTTTGGTACGGTCAGTAGTGTTTTATTTTGATAGCTTCACGACCACTTGTGTTTTGCGTTTTTGTAATAGAATGTACTTTCCCTTGCCCGTCGAAATTCGTCTAAGAAACAGAATATTTTCAATTCATTTATGTAGCAGGAGGCACACAGAAATATGGCACGGTAGATTTTTTCGCTCAATTTTTGTGGACGTCATACATCAAAGTAACTAAGATTATCAATTTGGTGCACTTGAATCTCAACGATTGATTTCGATATCTTAAGTATGTTGGCTCCCAGGTCGTATAACGTAGATTATTATCTATGAGACCTCTGGTGATCCACGTTGTAAGTTCATATGGCCGCTATCAACCTCAACTGGTCTAGAGAGAAATCTCCTACATGAAACTTTGCAAACCACCATTGTTTTCATCCATAGTATTTTCTTCATAACCTGCATTATTTTTTACGTTTCGACCGCATTTTTACCTATCTTATAATAGAAAATATAATACCAATAAAGATGTTGCTGAATTTAGTCCATCTTCAATGATAGAACCAATAAACCAAAGTACGCCCAAATTGACTACTTTAAAAAAGCTCACTGATATCATAGTTGTCACTAGACAATTAAAAGCTATTTTTGATGAAGTTAAACGAATAAATTAAATGATTTAAAGCTAAACGTTCCTAAAAAGCCATTTGATAAAAAAAAACAAAAAAACAAAACCAGGATGGCCTCATCAGGCTCCCTTTTAATATGTTGTGTATGCAGACTTTTTTCTCATATTTTATGGAGAAGATACCTATCTATTCACAAAATCTCGAAAGACGGTTCATATTCCCTCAGATTAATCATAGTTATTTCCTTGCGATAATTCTAACTGGTATTCTCTCAGTTTTTATTGTTCTCATTCGTAATGACAAAATGGGAAAATAAACGTAATTAGAATATTGGCGATGTGAAAATTCGCCACACCAGAAAAATGACTAAAAGATAATAGAAAAAAAAGAAATATATATATATATATATATATATATATATATATATATATATATATATATATATATATATATATATATATATATAAATAAAAGGCAATACAAATATGATTGAAAATCAACAGAACCTAAACAAAATCCTCATTCCCAGAAAACTCCAAAACAAAACAAAACTAAACAAATAAACAAACAAGCGAAAAATATCAGAACACAAACAAACAGCCCCATGAATTCACTAGAGATGCTGAAACGTGTTGAAAGATTTCCTGCCGGCGTCATCTTTCCCATTGCCTTGCATCTTTTAGCATCAAAACATTTTTTTAAGAGATGGAATGCGCATAAACTCTTTCATTGAAACTAATTTAGAAAACACAGACGGAAATATAATTCAAGATCTTTTAGAAACCGTACCTCAATTTTTTGTCTTTTACTGGAAACTGATACTTGAAAAAAAATTGTGGCGGCTTTGGAAATATCACTGCAGAAAGTATACCATTTTTTTTTAATGATTTTTTTTTGTAATATTTGTTTTTCTTGCTCAGCATTCGGGCAATTTAGCAATTTTGATCATAACTGTTGTCATATCGTTTACGTATGATGACAACTATGACGGTGACGGGAACGCCCTCTTTTTTGAATATTTAGATATGACAACCATATGTCAATAAGAGGTTTTTTCCGGACCCAAGTCTAATGATTTATTTTTGATTCGTCCAAATGGTATTTTTTTCTCAAATTTAAGGATGTGACGAACATGGACTGAAAAAAATGAAGAATTTAAAAAAAATAAATTCGAAACGCCAAGGTGAAGATCAGAGGAATTAAATAAAAAAAAAAAATTCAGAGCTGAAGGAGAGGTGCTTTTATCAACACTGCCCGGGAGCCATGTTGATATAACTGTTTTATTTTTAAATCCAGGAAACGGTTACATGGTGAACTACTGGTATACTCATGAACACACACAAACTCGTACAAATGCATATATATATATATATATATATATATATATATATATATATATATATATATATAAAGGAGACTATATATTTATGATGTGGAACGCACACACATACATATGTACGCACATACACGTATACATACATTTTGAAATTAAAAAAGACTACATCGAATGATACATTTGAAAAAGTTTGGTGAGAAATGATTCTGTCCTGTGCACGTTGCATGGTTCTCAGTTCCAGGGTAAATCTTTTGGTTAGATTCCATGTTTCAGCTCCATAGGTGACTATCAGAGGATGCATTGCTTATATACCCTTCTTTCTTGAACTAATGCAATTTCCTCGTTCTTGAAAGTTGCTGTATTGAAAGCTTTTCACCCCAGAGTGATTATTCGCACGATTTCTTCTTCTTTCAAGGATTTGATGGAAATTTGTCTTCCTAAGTAGATGTAGTTGTCTACTTTCTCCAGTTCTGCGTCCTCGATTTTGATTGTTGTATCTTTTTCCTCAATATATTCGTTTTTCATGACATTTGTTTTACTGAAGTTCATGTGGAGACTAATTTTCTTGCTTTCTTCTTTCAGCATTATTTGGAGGTCATGAAGGTTCTCAGCTGATTCTTTTTTTATTTCAGGTTTCGGATGATCATCTCAAGCTGTAAAGGGTGAGTCTTTACATAGCCTAATGAAGGAACGGTGGAGTCGGTAGATATGTTGCAATACTCTGACATATACGGGGTCAAAACCTTGCTGAATGATAGCATCAATGAATTCAGGGATTTCCATTGAGTTGAAGGCGTTCTTAAAGTTAACAAATGCTATAGCGAGTGGCATTTTATATTCAACTGCTTGCTATTTTAGTTGATTTACTAATGGAGATGGTCAATGGTTGAGTAGCTTCTTCTAAAGCCAGCTTATTTCTTTGGTTGGTTTTCATCTAGTACTTCGTTGATTTGGTTGGTGATCACTTAGGTAAAAAAAAATTAAATCTATAGAATACAATGTAAAATGATGTTGTCTAATTACTGGTTTGGTTGGGAATATACGTGCTATCCAACAGATACTAATGACATAACATACATTAATAAACACACACATGTCAGCATACACACACACACACACACAAACACAAATACCTGCACATATACATATGCATATTCGTAAATTTTGAAATCTGTTGAATACGGAATATGGAAAAGTATATTTTAATATAGACTTTGTGGGAAATATATATGATAAGCAACATATACTTATAAAAACTCACACATACACTCAAATATCAAAGCAACATTATCTACTTTCCCCTGTCCAAGTATTTAAGAACTATACAATCCACAATGGTCATAAAGGTCACTAAAATAGGCAATAAATTTAATGTAAAAATCAAGGTTGAAATCAAAACATCCCTTAGAACACAATTCAGCATCCACTTATGGATGACTCCTACACCCAGTCCACACCCCTTGATATGTAACTTAAAACCACCAGCAAAACACACACACAACAAAAACAACTATAAAACAAAAGTAAAAACCTCTTCCACCATAGCCACATAGACAAGATTCTCCCCAAATTCTCCAAACAGGAATCTGAAACATACATAATTATTAACCTGAAGAGGCCAAAAGAAGCAGGCACATAGACGTGTTTGTGTAGCAAATTTACTTTCTACTATATTTTAGCTCAACTCTAAACCAACTTGACTTTCAGAGTTTAAAGTTGAATGTATCGAACACTCTATGAAACAAATCCATCACATATTAAACATCGTTTTATATCATATTACACTATACTATAGAGCAAACCTGATTTATACTATATATATATATATATATAACACTGTATAGAAGCCTTTATATAATGATATATTTCAAGCATAGTCTTGCCAGTTCTCTAAATCGTTTACTTCAAATATATATTTTATTGTATTTCATCAAATTATTTTCAATCAACCATCATTATCTTAGGTAATTAATTATGTCGCTAACACTATTTTCCAGTCCCCAAGTTTTCAAATATCGAGGTCTTCCATTTTTCTAATATCCAATAACCTAACCGAAAAAAGGAAAGGAAACTATAAGAATAAGAAGAAAAAATAGTCATTGGACGTCTGTCCCGGGTTGTGTTTTGACATGAAAAATAATTGCTTCAGTTTATTTCTTGCTTTGAGTGTTTTTTTAATGTTTGCTTTGTTATGTCACACCTGAGAAGCTCACCTGTCCAGAAAGTGGCCTGATTAGAAAAGAGAAATGACGCCGAGACTTGCATGTACATGAACAGCCAATAGCAAAAGATTAAAAAAACAATGTAAGCGTATCGCTTTTTTGTAATGTTATAAAGACAATGTCAGATCTCCTGGTGTCAAGATTGGACAACAACTACTACTACTACTTCCACTTCCACTACTACTACTACTACTACTACTACTACTACTACTACTACTACTACTACTAATAATAATAATAATAATAATAATAATACATAAACAGATCCAAAAGTAAAATTGAAAGAAAGTTAAAACTGAAAAAATACCCCGACCTAACAAGAGAACTGAAGAAATCGCTGAACATAAAAGTGACTGTTATACCCTTTATTACTGGCGCACTTGGAATAGTTTCGTTGAGTCTGAAGGAAAATCAAAAGTACTCAGACGCCATTATTTCTAAAACCAATTCGAGGGGTTTTACGAAAAGTTTTGTTTTGCTGCGAACCGTCTCAGAGGCAGCGGACGTCCTCTTTCTCTCTCTCCTATATCACAGTCTTCTGTACCACAACCATCCCACCCTCCTCCGACTCAGCCTAACATACCATCATCACCATTTTTTGCCTCTGGGAACGCTCAAAATGTTTTTACATATACATTCATGGTAATCGCCATTTCGCTTTTACGCCATTTCGGCTTACGAAAGTTTTTTGAAGATGTTCGGACGATTTCGAAAGTAGTTGACGTTTTAAAGTACATCTATTTACATAATGAACAGTGTGACCTTCAACTAAGAAAAAAAAATGCTGATAAAAATATATCCTCCAACTGTTTGAAACAATGGATTCTTTCTCTGGATTAATCCACTTTTTGATAAAACTCCAAATTGAATTGATCAAATATAAACATTTATTTACACTATCACCAGTTTTGAAGAAAAGAACGATTAAGTCTTCAAGAAAGTAAGAGAACGTAGAAAAACCGCTTGAACCCAACAGAAACATAGGCCGATATTTTTACCAAATGCACCATGGCCTTCCACCCCCCTCTCTCTATCTCTCTGTCTCTCTCTGTCTCTCTGTCTCTCTCTGTCTCTGTCTCTCTCTGTCTCTCTCTCTCTCTCTGTCTGTCTCTCTCTCTCTCTCTCTATATATATATATATATATGTGTGTATATGTGTGTGCGTGTATTTGAATGTGGTGTGTTAATAAAAAAATGGATATATATATATATATGATCCGGCAGAATGATAGTAAATGGTGCTATATTAATTTGAAAACTTTTATTTGGAATGATCAATCGTTATTACATGGTAAACGTATCATTTGGCCTAGACAACATAAATTTGATAAAAATTAAATTTCTATATAATATAACACAATTCATAATCATACTTACATATATATATATATATATATATATATATATATATATATATATATATATATACATATTATCGTGTCATCCACAGACAACTGTTTCGTTGTATTACAACTCTTCGGTGTGGCTATAGTCTAATCATTATCCCATCCAGTACCTAGATGTAAGATCGAAATCTTAGCTTCAGACCCAGAGGCTGGTATCCTCCCTCTGCTTTACGGAACTGGACGGTCAGTGAGGTTGAATTTAAGCGATATATCTATTTACGCATACATTTACGATTTACCAGAGTACTCCATTCCATGTTGGAAGAGCATTGTATAAGCTTATATATATATATATATATATATATATATATATATATATATATATATATATATATATATATATATATAGTTTAAAAACAAAACAAAAACGTACGAGGACGATTCATTTCGATGTAGTTCGTAGTAATAGTAATTGCCACAGGATCTTGAAACATATAGAATTCGTACCTATTGGTATACACTCCATGTACAAATGAGCCTTTGTCGAAAGTGGCTTTGGAAACTTTTTTAAGAAAAACTTTCATTTGAAAAATTCACAGTGGGCAAAATAAGAGATTTGGCATACAATATCATTTCTATGATAAAGTTCACAGAATAAAAATGGAACATTTGTGAATAATTTAAATCAAAACAATTAGTATGAAGTATAAAGATCTTTATTTTGAAATAGTTGACATATGCAGAGCTAAAAAATCCAAGTTGACCAAAACAGCAATTTCTGCATAAAAAATAAAACAACTTGTTTGCTTGCATATTTTAGCAAGGTTCATACATTTTACTGGTTTTTCTTTTAAGCTTCAATAACTTGAGAGTTGAAGAAAAGTTCTGTACACCATCACCTCTTGTACCAGCAAAGATATATGGCTAGAAAGTTGGGTTGTATAATCTAAGGGTCACTATGTTAAAGGGAAGAATGGGATGTGCGTTTGGCCTTTCAATTTTTTGTTCATTCTTAAAGGTAAATATCTGTGAATTATTTTGAAATTAGAAAGTACAAAGCTAAAAAATCGTTGACCAAATTCATCAATTTCTACATTAGAAAAAAAGCAACAAAAATTTGTTAGCATGTATATTTCAGTAAAGTTAATAAATATTACTTATCTGGATTTCTTTTGTTCAGCTAACATCAGTACGCCAGAGCCTAAAAAGCAAGCTTTTTGCACAGGCGTTTTTTTCCCATTCATTTTCCAGTTTCCCTCATAAATCAGCTACAAAGATTAGATTTCACTCCCTAACCTTGTTTCTTATCATCTTTCACAAGTTCTCGCTGACATTCAAGTCGGGATTTCGTGCATCTCATGACTTCAATTTTCTTTTCTTCAAAAAATATTTCACTTGTTTAGCAGTGTGTCTGGGGGAACTGTCCTGTATAAAAATGTCTGGATTATTACCGTGCCATCAATTCTCACAATGAAACCATCATTTTCGGAGGACAAAATCCCTCATGCTATGACATCCCCTCCTCCGAACTTTCTTTTACACACATTAACGTAAATCTTCCGCCTTTATGACGACGAACAAACTATCTGCCATCAAATGCAACTAAATCTAATTTACTGTCGTCACTTTCATCGTCGAGACACTCATCTCAATTCCTACTGTAGGATCACTCATGGCATGTCTTTTAATTACCTTGTCCCCCCTAGAGTTTTTCTAACATGGTCAACTGGCTTTTTTGGTCAAACAAAAGATTTTATTTCATCATCCAATTTGAAAACTCTTGGACCGGCCCAGTTGTCTTGAAAATGTCGATAGAGACATGTCATCCGTCTTCATCTTGACAATTTGTCTTCAAACGGAAACTGTCACTTTGACGAATTCCAGCATGTCTAGCAGCTAATGCATAACTAAGAACATTTCTACTTGCCATTTAGTGAAGTTAATATTGCCATATGCCTGTGAGGGATTTCTAGAACGTGGCAAAAAATAAAGCCGTTCTCTCATTTTGTCCGTTGTATTTTTTTTTCAAATGAATATTTTTTCCATAATCACTTCCAATAAAATCTTTTTCGTACATGAAGTAGTACAAAGAGCTACGATTTCTATAAATTTTAAGATATTGTGGCGATCACTAATAATAAGAACTATATTCGAATATATCGTTCTCTTATTTTCACCGGTAGAGTATATCCAGGAATTTCTTGTTATTAAATGTTTCATAGCTATCACTGCGTATACTTATAACTTGAGGAATAGATATATTTCCTTTCGTTTTGTAAATGTTAATTGACCACCCTCAAATTGTAGCTATTATAGCAATCACTCTAAAGTGCCACAACGCACAGTTCAGAAAGCTCTGCTCTAAGTCATGATTTTTAGCGAACAGGTATCATCTGCTGAATGAAAGGCGAGATTACATAGCCATAACAAAGGAATATTGGATGATACTAAATGGCATCATTCCATCTATGAGTTTTGAGAAATTCTTTGATGTGAATTATTCATGAAGTTTTGAGCCGCCATTAATAGGGATTCAGGTTCTTTCTACAAATTTTCCCTTCGTAATATCTTTCCACCAGATAAGCGGTTCCTACTCCTGCTCTCAAAAAAATGACTTCTAATGTTATTTGAAGTTATTAGGCAAAAGATTTTTGCAATATGATATGAGTTTTTTTTATTTCAAGAATATATTTGTCATCTTTTTTATAAATGAAAACCCTAGTTGAGTTTGGTAGCTCTAATATTGTAATATAATGTTACTTAAATGGACACAAAACACATGGAACAAGAGCAAAGGTAAATATATCGTTTTAATCAGAGAAACACTTTGACGTCGCTCCGGAAATGCTCTGAAAAACACCATATTTTCTCCCTTCAAACCCTTTCATCACATTTGCTTCAGCAATGTTGGGACAGTAGAAGAAATAACCAATTCACGCAGCAGTCGGTGTCCTCTTGGGAACAATCAGTCATATTTTTAATCAATATCTAGACATTAAGAAATCATCGTTGATTATTATGACAACACAATTGACGGACTATTTACACAAGGCTTCTAGTTAGACACAGACACACCAAATGTCTATCAACTCAATTTTACTGTGTAATCTAATGTACACCTGACATCAGACCAGATTCCAGGTCTAAGAAGGCATTTGGACCTTCGAAAAGGGTTTGTAAGACTCTTGCAGATCCTTATTGAAGGCCTCTTTTCATGTTGTTTATGTTCTGTTTTGTCTCCAAAGGACTGGTTTGGTAGGAGTAATGAACATAAGGATTGTCTATGAATGTGTAACCATACAGCACTAGATTACTTCACAAAAATATTTGAATAACAATGATTCCAGTTTTTCCTGATCTGGAGAAGAAACCGTCCTAACTACTGTGAAGTTGTTGCAAAGGGGAAATTTGAAAGAAGAACCTGAATGTCCATTAATGGTGGCTCAGAATAATTATTCAAGAATAGACTATATTGAAGCCAACATAGATAGGACATAATCAGATAGGAAACGTACACTATATATATATGGAGAGATCTTCAATCGTATAAGCAAATGCAGCTAGGTTGGCTCATAAAATATGAAGAAGTATGAAAGGATGGCAAAATTGATCCACTGGAGACCGTAGAAATGATTGGAATTTAATCATGCAAATCAATGGTATATGCACAAACCTGACTGTGTCTGAGAGAAAAAAATAGAACCTAAAATTCACTGGAAATTTGACATTCAAACGGATGATTCTATTTAGGTTAGAAGAATAGTAAACAAGAATGAAATTTGTCAGTTAGTGGATGTTGCACTTCCAGTAGACCAGAGAGTAAAACTGAAGGAAGAGAACGCTTGAAAATATGTAGATTTTGCGAGAAAAGTGAAAGGATTGAGGAATATGGAAGTGACGGTTATGCATATCATTATTTAGCACTTGGATGAGTCCAAGTGAGCCTTGCAAGGAGTTTTTAAGGATATGAAAACCATCAAGACGACAGGATTACTAAAATCAGCAAGAATCACGAGGAAAGTGTCGAGCATTGTGGAGACGTTGTTATTTGATCTCCAGTGTAAAACCTCAGTCAGCACTAGTATGACAACTCAATGAGTAAATAATAGTGCTAATTCCCCAAAACAAAGGGATAAGTCAACCACGTCATGTACATAGATGGCATAAAACAATTTGCAAAGAACAGGGAAGAACACGAAATGCTGTTCAAAGTTAAAGAGACCAGATCTGAATGGAATTCGGAATAGAAAATACTATTGATAATGCACAGGAGAAGGCTTATATCGGTAGAAGGAATCTACTTTCTGGATAACGAAATAATTTGAGCATTAACCATTCAGGACCGATATAAGTACGTGTGTATTCTCCAATGGGAAGTGATGACATAGGAAGAAATCAAAGTAAGAAAAACGTCCATTTCTTGGATGGACAAAGGAAGAACTCCAATCAATGAACCAACAAACTAGGGAACCTATGACGGTGCACAAGTCTCTACACCCCAAAGTTGACACAGGTAGACTGTATGTGAAGACGAAAGAAGGTGTCAGAGGAGTTCAAATGGACAAAAAGGGATTAGAAAATTATATGCATGCAGTGAATAAATTATTTAAAGCGCTCAAAGCAGAGCAACAAACAATAAACGGATGTCAAATGAGGGGGTTGCAAAGACAAACTACAAGAAAGGAAAATGGGTACAGAAAAGCTACTCGGAGAATTCAAAAGATGTATAGAAAATATCGCAGATGAACGATCATGGACAAAGGACACTTGGAAAAAGAAACAGGATCTCTCATCATGGCAACCGAGAACAAATGTATCAGGACAAACTAAGTCAAGGCGGAGACCGAAAAAGCCATAAAAACAGCAAATAGAGAAAGGAATGAGATTGCAGACCACATACTCAGTGAATGTTTTTGAGTGGCTCTTTAAGAGTACAAGTACAGGCACCATTGGGTAGCTACTGTTACACACTGAAAACTATGCAAACGAATGAAATTCGACCATGTAGACAACTGGTAACAACACAAACCAGAGACTTCCCTGGAAAGTAGAAGCCACAAATTATTCTGGTTTTTCGACGTACAAACCGACCACTCCATCCAGACAAGAGCATCGGATCTGGTGGACGGGGACTGAGTAAAGGGGACCTGCATGGCTTCGCCTGCGGACAACGTGATCAATACAAACGAGAGGGAAAAGCTGAAAAATATCAGGCATTAGCCCAGGATTTGAAGAAGGTGTGGAACATTAAGGTCAAGATAGTGCAAATAATAGTAGGCGCACTGGGAATAGTGCCAAAGACATTGAAATTAAGATTGGATGAATAATTGAAACAATACAGACAACTGCACTACTATGGTCAGCACTAATACTGAGGAGGGTCCTGGAAATATGAGACTTAGGGCCTCCAGTCACCAGCAATCAATCAACAGCCAGAATGAACAAGGCATTTATAAGTAAGGTTTATTTCAACTTTTTTAGGTGAAGGAAAACCTTTTTTTACTCTTAGCGATCAAAATTGCAGGAAATCTTTTTTTCTTTGAAGGGTTCCAAAGTTGAAGAAGCTGTTAATCATTTTTTGGGGTCAAGAGAGAAGAGAAACTTTTTTTTTCAAATTTTAGGAGTTAAGAGTAAAGGGAAACTATTTTCCCTGCTTTTCGGGGTCAAAAGTGAGAGAAACCTCATTAAAAACTCTTAGGGGTTACGAGTTACGGGAAATCTCTTACCATTTTTAGAGATAAAAATGAATGGGAAACTTTTTAAAACACTTTTAGGGATCAAAGGTAAAGGGAAACTTCTTTCAACTTTTTTAGGGATCAAAAACAAAGAGAAACTTTCCTTTCACTTTCAAGGAACAAAGAATATGAGGAACTATCTTTTCCACGGATAGGCACATTGTCTATAGACTGAAACATTTTCCCAACTTTATGTATCAAAAGTGAAGGGAAAATATTTCTCACTTTGAATGGTCAAAAGTGAAGGGATATTCCTTCCCCCTACATTTAGGGGTCAAAAGTGAAGGAAAACTTTATAAGGGCGAAATTGGAGGGAAATCTTTTTTTTTACCAAGAATCAGAAATGACTCTGACTGGGATGGAAAAACAATTGGCTCTTTTTAATAACACTGAAGGCTGGGGACTGACACTTTCCACGAACTGATTCACAAGTTACCTTACGATAAATCTGTGTTGGATGGTTGAGGTTTGATACGAGGGATGGACAATAATTGACTTGCATTATCTCAGGTTATCTTTCTTTCATTATTCTTTGTTATTAAAACTGCTCTTGAAGACTTCAACAGCCCAGAAAAACTACTTGCTCTATTCAATAACAATAAAGACTGAAGACCAACATTGTCTACAGCATGATTCGCAAGTTCCCTTACTATATACAGATTGATTCATGATTTTAACTGGGATAGAAAATTCCATTCTCTATTGTAGTGTGTCTATCTGTCATTTATATCAAGATAGGCAACAGAATTGTTTTCAGGGTGACCTACTTTGCATTAACATTGATTAAAAAAAATAGTTTGTTAATTTTTAACTAGATCAAATGTAAAATTATTTTAAATAAATTACTTGTCTATCTTCATTGAATTAAATATAGTGACACAGACACATTGATTTAGATACACTGTTTTCAAAACAATGGTAATTACTACTAATGATGAAAGATATGTTATGCACTTTCATTAGGCAATGGAGTTTTTTGGGGGAAAATTATTTTTCTCATCTAATCTTACCGGATACAAAAAGAAACAAAATAAAAATTCATCATAACTGACCTACTTAGTGTTTTGTGATTTCTAAATGTTTGATTGAATGTGTTTTGTGCCCAATAGGACTTTCTGTTGCAAATTGTTTTCAGGAGATTATGAAAAAAGTATCATATTCCATGCAAAATACTGATATGCACCCATTTCATAAGCTCTGTGACCTATGTTCAAGTTATTAATTTGTATTTATTTCCATATAATTAATATCACATAAAAAGGCTACTCGGCTAATTTATGGTATGTGGACTATATATATATATATATATATATATATATATATATATATGTGTGTGTGTGTGTGTGAGTGTGTGTGTGTGTGTGTGCATGTATGTTTGTGTGGGTGTATGCGTGCCTGTGTGTATGTCTGTGTGTGTGTATTAGGTTGGTGCAAAAGTTCCCCTATTTTGAAGCTTTCCATTCATATAAATCCATCGGTTCATTATTCTGTAGGCAAAGTATTTTCCATTGCTTTCTGTGATTTCATGCCATCTTTTATCAAAATTCTATATTCCATCACGACGGAACAATTCAAGTTTCGATTTGACAAATTCTTTGGATATCTTTAAATTGTTGAAACAACCAACCAGACTTAAAATGCTGCTTGGAGTGAAACAAGTGATAATCTGGAGATGATTGGTCTGAAGAAATTGACTTATGAGGAAGATCTCACCATTCTAACTCAATGATTATTTGCTGTGTTGCATATACAAACTAAGTATAGCAACTATGCAATAAAATCACTAGTTGATTTCGTTGTCATTCAAACAAGCCAATTACTCACTGTTACTTAGGGTAGGCTTCAGCAAATTATAATAAAAATCTTTTTGAATCTCTCCCAACATACAGAATAACTTTTTCTCCCGTTGATTCTGTTTAGTTCAAGATGTTGAAGGCCGTTATGCGGGTAGGCGCAATTTTCTTCGTTCAAGACCCTCTTAATAAATCTATTTTCCTAGTGTCTACCTTGTCCATTACGAACCTTTTCCAGAATCGAGAAAAAAGAAAAAGTCAAGTGCTCGAACACCGAACTGATTGCACTACATTCATAACTGCAGGGATACTCGGTGTTGCCCGGTGAAAATAATGAAATGAAGAAAACATCATTTGCTTCTTTTTCAATGTCATAGATTGACGGACTGAGTTATGTTGTGATTAAAAACGTTAAACATTCGTTTTACCAGTGAAAAATGAATGACGCACTTCAAGGGAAAACTATATAAAATCCGTTCTTCAGAAGTATTTTTACTGTTTTCAATTAAGAGGACCCCTGTTACCGTGGGAAAAGTTTTAATTTTTGAAAGAAGAAAAATATCAGTCTTTTTGCTGTTTGGCTGAGGATCTCTTTCTAAATTGTAGATATAACACTAAACTCGACCCTAAATTTCCGTAGGAGGTATGAAACTACTGTTTTGAAACCTTTGGATTATTTACGTTGTGAAAAAAAACAAAAACTTTCAGAGATTCGCTTATTCATTATCATGTTCGGATAAACAGCCGTATTTTTTGTTTTTTTTTATGAATGTATAAATGGGAAGGCTGGGCTGTCTGACATGTGAAAACATAGAACCGAATAAAATGTTTTTTCGGAAGAAATTTTCCGTGCTTTGAGTTAATAAGACTTTCGATACCTAAGTGAAAATGTCAGTTTTGAAAAATTGTTGGTTTCATGGGGTAGGTTTTATTTACAATGTAACAATTATGCTGAACTGGACCCTTGCTTTCTAAATTTCAATATGGTGAAGAACTCCAGATAGATAGATAGATAGATAGAGAGAGAGAACGAGAGAGAGAGAGAGAGAGAACGAGAGAGATAGAAAGCTTAAGAGAGCTCTAGAGAGAGAGAGAGAGAGAAACAGCTCAAGAGAGAGAGAGAGAGAGAGAGAGAGAGAGAGGGAGAGAACGAACTTCGGAGAGCTCCAAGGAGATCTTCAGAGAGAGAGAGAGAGAGGTAAAGGTGGTGGCTGAAATCGACGAAGAGACGAAAAATGAAAAAAGGGAACAGGACGAATGTAAGTTTTTATTTATTGATTCAGAAATTCAATCCCCTTTACTACTAAACATCAGCAGACAAAATTCTCTTTGATGGACCGCCTGATAAGACTTGTGGGCTCCAACTATTCCGGTATTTATCTGTTGAGAAGTAAGTTCACGCATTCATACATTAGTGCGAAGTGAACGTAAATAACCTCGGCTGAAATTCGAACTCTGCTGATTCTGTTTCCCGTGCCAGTAGCCGTCGAACTATTCTGCATTTTCACTGAACTCACTACACAGCAGTAGTAGTCTGCTGGTCTAAGGAGCTATCCATTATCCAATACTGAGGCTCCCAATCAGCTTCTCCAATATTGCTTTGCATAACTGGACAGCCGTCTAATTTGGGCAAATTGCTCTTCTGTTATGCCCCATTTAACCGAAATCTACCGTATTATTAATTTTGTTTATAAGTATAAAAGCCTCACTTCCTAATCTAAGAGTTACTGCCTATATGGCTATTGCTTTTCATTGCTTATGTGTTGCTCTTCAATACATCCGCAATGAATATTAATTGCTCCATAAACACACAGAAGCTGCTTATTACGTCCTGTTTTATGGGAAGCTTCAATTTGAATGGCTAACTTTAGATTGGCTCTAAACCTGCCTTAAACGCAACTGATGAGTTAGCAGGAGAGCCAACCTCTATTCACCGTCCAATCAAAACGCCTCGTAAAAAATCAGACTTCCTGACACTTTCTTTTTTTGGTATCAGGTCATCCCATAAATAATGTCCAAAATCTGATAGCGATAGATTGAATGATATTTTCTCTATTCTAAAATGCCTAAATTATAACAATACATGCTAATACATGTTCGTCAAGTTTTAAACAAGCTATGTCGTCACAGTAAGATTGAACTAACTTAGCTACAATCTTGATCTTCCAACAGATAGACTTGTCTACGAGACACTTAAAACATGCAATACTCTAAGAGTTTAAAAAAAACAATAGTACTGCAGAGAGAGAGAGAGAGAGAGAGAGAGAGAGAGAGAGAGAGAGGGGTGAGGTGGGGAGTGTCTTAACGACATTCAGCTACAATAAAATACAAGGTACAAGTGAGTTAACGGAATCGGTGAACTAACTTCAAATTCCGGCTGCAACAGTAGGCATTCACTTTGAATTAATGCCCTTAAGGGTAAAAAGTGGGGCAGACTAGCCACCTCAGTCTCGGTTCATTAGGCAGAAAAGCAACAATCAGCAACGCAATGAGGAGCGTGGAGAGCACGTCGTGACTTTGCTGAGCTTTCCGGTCATTCAGTGCATCCCATTCTGCCCCCAGCTGTTCTGGCCGTGCTTTGCTTCTGGACCCAGGCAGACAGGGACGAGAGGGTGTGACCGACGACGTATGCAACCCTTTATCACTTTAATCCAATGAAGCGCAAATCATGACTTCAGACCAACTGCAATTGCATCCCTCGGAACTGGAGCCATTGTCATCTGCGACAACATAGGACGAACATGATGAACGCCTCTTTGAAGAACAATCTTTCTATAACTAGTTGCAGGATCATCTTACTGAGCAGTGAACCTCCGTGGCTGTTATTACAGCAGATGATCACTGTTCCAGTTCAACGATTTGAGTCTGATCTGATGTTGCGCCTCTTCTAATGGCAACTCCAATACGTGCATGATGTCAGTGATGTGAGTCGTATGACGTCGACATAACAATGGCGAAAGTAGGAAAGAAAGAAAAGATGGTTTGTCGTTGAAAGTGTAATGGATGACTGATGTTAGTGATACACCAACTGCTACTGCCACCATTGCAGCTTCTGCTGGGTTTTATTTGTGAAGGTTTTTAAAACAAATTAATAGAAAAGCAAGTGGAGCGTCCTTATTGGCCAACTAACAATACCTCGTTATGATACACCGGACAAAATATCATGAACATGAGTGAGTGCGTTACAAGGTGATGTTATGGCAGAATATCTCCAGTTTTTAAACTATTTTGATCAGGTTTTACTCGCTCTGATAATGTTTGATCTATGTGATTAATATTCACAACTGTATTCAGTGCATTGATTAGAAAGGGAATCATATTTAAAAATAAATATTTGTCATGTAAATGGGTTTTTTTCATCATTCGGTTGCGAGCTTATTAATGTGGCTGCGTATACACCTAGGCACACCAATACACACACACCTACACACACACATGTATGTATACGCTGTTTATTGTTTTCTTATGTTATTTGTGCTAGTCAATTCCATAGTTACCAAGCTGATCTTTGTACGGCAAGGCCGACTGGAGTGCAGAAAAAGAAAAGACGATAAAGATATGAAGACAGGTCAACTACAGAAAACAAATCACATTGAGTTACCTCTTTCAACATTCTCCATCCAAATAACAGCCTGAAAAAGAAAAAGAAAACAGGATCTAAAGCATCTTTTATAGTGCCAAATTTGATAAGCCTGTTTCGGCTGTTATAAAGTTTTATTTTATACACCGTTATACAGAAAGTTTGCCTTGTACCACATTTTCGCTTTTACAAGAAAAATTGAAAAGCGGAAAAAGAGTTCTGCATTTGTTTTGTAGCAAGCCATTATAGAGACAACGCACACACTTTCCTTCTCTCTACGCCCTAACCTCCGATATCTCAGCCTAATATTCAATCATCACTATTTTGAGGCCTCGAAAACGTTAAACTATTTCCGATATAGAATAATGGTAATTGCTTTACCCTATTTCGGTTTACAGAAAGTTTTTTTTATGGGAACAACCTGCTTTTCATTAACAGGGGAAATAGGAAATCTCATAGAACATAATTAGATTACTATTTATTATGTTCTCATCCGTTATATATATATATATATATATATATATATATATATATATATATATGCTTTTGAATCTTGATTTAAAACCAGTTCAGTTGAAGTGGATTCGTTTTGTAGCTGCCATTTATTTTTTATTTGGTATGTCGAGGCATAATGATATCCGGAATTGCTTGCATGAAACTCAGTAAGATATAAATTTTCATGATATACCGTTAATAAAGCTGTCGGTGATTTAACTTTTCCTTGTGAAGATTATTCTATAATTCATCATTTTCATCATCAATGGAAATATAATTTTTCTCAATTTCATACAGTTACTAGTTATTACCCATGAAAAAATCCACAGATATATTTGAATTTCTGACTTCCTTTCTTGAAGAAAATAAACTATATATATATATATATATATATATATATATATATATATATATATATAATATTCATTAATATTTATGTCATTCACAGACAGCTGAGTGTGTGTATTTCTTCAATGGAACGTCTGAACCATATACGAATACATAGAAAACTTTAACGCAGCTACTTTGAAATAATGTGAGTGCATTTTATGTTATTCTAAGTGTAGAGAGAATACGTCTGTACATGAGTGTGCCAGAGCATGCATGATGGCTGACTTCCGGTCGTTGAGTGGCAATCGGTATTTAAACCGCGTTGGATAACACAAGTCCACGGCTTAAGGTCGACACAAGTTAAGATTCAACACTTAATCCCCTGGTTGGATAAGGAACACATTCATATGACAGATTAATCTGTTAGCTAAACAAAAGGAAGACGCGATAACAAGCGAATGTCGGGTCCAAGGAGGGTGGGGGATGAGGAGACATCAAAATTGTATCAACTGAGGCGAAGAGACGCTGGGAGAAATTTAC
This sequence comes from Thysanoteuthis rhombus, assembly GCA_963457665.1. Taxonomy (NCBI): domain Eukaryota; kingdom Metazoa; phylum Mollusca; class Cephalopoda; order Oegopsida; family Thysanoteuthidae; genus Thysanoteuthis; species Thysanoteuthis major. The sequence continues at coordinate 29,829,360 of OY735207.1, read as the reverse complement.
CATTCGACAGCCCAAGCTGCTTCTGGATAGCGACAGTATTTTAGATCTGCTTACGCGGGACACGTAATGTCTGACAATAGACCACCCTCTTTCAGGCCTCATCTCTTTTTGAGTTGATTTATGCTTAAGCAAGACATCGACTAAGGCAGAAATGCTTGGAACGAGGAGATTACAGAAGTTTACATTAAATGTATCTTTGACCAAGCACAATAAAAATGTCATTCTGTGATCGTTAAGCTGATTCGTTATTGTTGATGTATCAGATGTGAGTGTCTCAGATGTGACAAGGATCCCAATGCATTCACATCCTTATGGTATTAGGGATACAAGTCAATTGTCACTGGTTCAACTCTCAACTTCGACAAGCGTAGGCATGCATCTAGATAACCAGATTATTATACTTTTCGCATCACGCGCCTTTTCATTTCTCTATATTCATCTAAAAGATGTAGATTACAAACACGCTGTTTTAAAGTGTGTTTAAGGATTAGATTTCAGAAGTATTTACGCACTCTTTCGATTCACCCTGCTTACTTAGCCACAGTAGAATAACAATCTCAAGTTGCGATAGGAAATCAATTGAAATAAGATGAAAGAAGGACTATTCAAATATTAATAACTAGAATATACCCGTTTTATTTATGTATGGTTTGCCAGCGAAAAGCCAAAAGCCAATGTAGTGGGTTATGCAATTATGAAAAAAAGTTCAATTTCCTTCTTTTTCTTCTCTATACTTTTATTTGTGAGAGTTTATGACTATGCTCACCGTCTCCTCCCAAACGACGCATAACAACCGGAAATAACTTTTCAAGGTATCTGAAAAATGTTTAAGATTAGAGCTGAACTGTGACCCCCAATTTGCGTTTCAGCTGGAGAACGCCGGCATGTCATTCTAGAATACTCATTCCGTTCTCTTTTATTCGTTGTGTTTTTTACGTGACTTCATATTCATTCGACACTTTTTTTTCCACCAAAAGATATCAGATTATTTGATTAACCTTAATTTCTTCGTTTTCAGTAGTAATAAAAAACGTAGGAGAGATTTTGGTTTATTCTCGTAGGTCAAAATCGAGGGAAAGATTTTTTGTTGATTTTGGGGGTCAGAATTAAGAGGGAATATAAACATTTACATTAACTTCCACTAAATTAGATAAATCTTTTAAAAATAATTTTCCCCGAACAGAGTACAAAAACAAAACCAGAAAGTATAAAACTTATTTTGGCTGTTTGTTTACGTTTTCATCGATGCATTTTGCTTTGTTGTCAAATGTATGTGAGCGTAGTTTTGCATGCATATTTTCACCTTTGGGGATCAAAATTAGAGGAAATTTACTTTAATTTGATGGGTCAAAATCGACGGAAATTGTTTTTTCAATTTTAGAAGTCAAAATCGAAGGTGAATTTTTTCCCTTTTAGGGAGTAAATTCAAGGGAATTTTTTTTTCAATTTTAGGGGTTAATTTCGAAGGGAAATTCTTTTTAATGTTTACGACTGAAAATCTTGGAGGATTTTTTTCATGTTTATGTGTCAAAATCGAAGGGATTCTTTCATGTCAAAATTTGGGACAATCTATTTTTCACTTTTAGGTGTTGAAAACCTTTTTTCACTTTTAGGGTCAGAATAAGATTTTTTCTTTATCTCTTGTAGGTGTCAAAAGGAGCTTTCTTCTCACTTTTATCGAAATCGAGATGGGAATTTTCATTTTCCACTTTTAGGAGTCAAAATCCAGATTAAGAATTTTTTGTCATTTTTGGGGTTCAAAATTTAGAGGAAAATTCTTTTTCTCACTTCTAAGTGTCAAAATGGAAAAGGGCCTTTTTTTTTTTTTTTTTTTTTACTTTTAATGGATTTTTTTACTTTTAATGGTAATTTTTATTTTTCATTTTTACGGGTCAAAACAGAGGGAGAGCTTTTTTTTCTCTTCTGGGGTTCAAAATCCAGAGAATTTTTTTTTCACTTATTAGGATTAAAATTTCAGTGAACATTTTTTTTTCACTTACAAGGGTAAACATTTGGATAGGGGAACCATCATTTTTTTTTTTTTAGTGGTTGAAACCGAGGGGTAACTTGGTCATTTTCAGGGGGAAATTGGGGGAAAATGTTTTTCTACTCATAGATGTCAAAAGCCACGTTTTTTTTCAACACCCTTTAGGAGATCAAAAGGTATTATTGCTAGTATAACATATTTCTAACCCAGACAATAAATATATGAATTCTTGCATCACATGATACCACTTGGGATTTTTCTTATAAAACGTCTTCTAATGATAATTGTTGTAGAATCAACAATTTTTTTCGAGAAATAAAACAGGAAAATTAATTTGAAAGTAATTTTTTAAAAATCAAATGAAATTTGTCATGAATAAAAAAGAACTTGAATGTCTGCAACTGTCTCCTTACCCAGAGTTTACAACTCAAACTTAATTTCTTCGGCTAAGACTGCTTTTAAAAATTGGCTAAAATCGGCCGTATCTTACCTACTTCTGAATAACTCTATAGCTAAAAATGTTTCATACTCATTTAAAGCCCAATTATCAAATGAAATAACTATATAGTAAGACTCCAGAACAAATAATTGATAAAAATTGTAAGTTTACTTAACAGATTTGTTGCAGATTTGCTATAAGATGTTAGTGTCTGACTCCAAAAATATTCCCAAAGCAAAAGTTTCGGTTAAAAATTCGGTTTATCGACCTTGAGTAAAGAAAATGAGGAAAATTGTAAAAAATATGTTTTCTCTGTAGTTTGATTTGCTTTGTCTGGAATTCAAAAATTGCTAAATCGGCTATTTTTTCTATTTTCATCTCACTACAATTGAAGAAATCTGATTGTGTGTGCTTGTGAGCACCATGATTAGTCGACCAGTATAAAGTTGACACTCACCAGATATATCGGCCAGCACACAAGGCATCGCATGCGGTTCTCGAGAAATTTAATAAGAATAAAATATATCCCTATAACACTAGCTTCATGTCGACCGTAAAACGAAAATGCTCTGTCTCTCCCTGCGTTACCTCTATAACACGTCTAAAACGCAAGCTCCCAGTCGGACATTAAACAAAACGTACGGATGCTCTGTCTGCTGGCGCTCAACAAGCCCAACGTGTTTTGTGGGGGACACGACTTCACTCCCTATCCTCTTTACTGTGGTCAAAACATGTGTCTTTGGAATGGGCGAGGTACTTATTTAAAGAATTCAGAGACTATTACATCTAATACTGCTAGTGTAATAAAGAACAGCATAAATGGGATGAAAGAATTGCAAGTCAAAAATGAATGGTAATTGATAATGTTCATCGAAATATTTTGAGATCTCTCGAAGGAATAATAATAATTTAATAATGAACAGTGTGATTTTCTAGGTTCGCTGGCCGTAGCACTAGACTCAGCCACTTGGGTGGAGACGGGCTTAAAATTTTGCTACCCACCCTTCCAAACTACGCACTCTTCCCAGTAAACGAATTCAGTGCTTTTTTTTCTGAAAGAACGAAAACATCTCAATTCAAATATATTCGTGAATGGTTCAGGACACATGTCCTATAGTAATGATCAGTCAGCTAAAACTGCTGGTCGTTATTATTGGGTTGGATCTTCATTGGATCTTTCACTATTGATGATTTGATATAAAAGTTCTATATGAAAAAATATGAAAAAATATGAAAAAATGGACCTGGACGCACGCCGTATAGCATTGATTAGCAAATCAATCTTGCTGGCTTCTGTTAGTGAGTTCAATTCTCATTGGATCCTACACAATTGATGATCTGATGCAAAACTTCTGTTATCTACTCCTAATAATGAAAAATGTGATTTTTAGTTCGCTATCTGAAACACTGAGCTCTTCCACTGAGGGTTAAAATTTTGCCGAAAAAAAAAAAACAAAAACACCGAAATCTTCCTATCCACCATTTGAAACTATGCACTATTCCTGGTGAACGCCCCGAACATTTCCATCCATATATATTCGTGAATGTTCTTTTCCACTGGGATTAAACAGTAAATAATATTGGAAAAATGCTCCAGGATACGCGTTGAATAGCAACGATCTGCAAACTCGTACTGTCGGCTGTTATTAAACAGTTCGATCTCGATTTGATTTCCCACATTGGATGGTCTGATACAAAACATGTTAACAAATAATGAAAAATAAAAATGGTCCAGGACGCACTTCGTATTGCAATGATCAACGAGCTGATCTTGCTGGCTGTTTCCAGTAGGTTCAACCCACACTGGATCAACCACCACTGATGGTCAGAAATGAAACTGCTATGTTAATAAATAACATGAAAGAAAGAAAAACAAACGATCAAAACGAACGTCGTATAGCAATTATCACACGCTAATCTTGCTAGCTGTTAACAGATTTGATCTTCATCGTATCCCCAAGTATAGATAGTTTGATACCAACCCATGCTAAGTTGATATCTTCTCTAATAATTAACTGTGTGATTTCCTTGGTTTGCTGTCCGTGGTAATTGACTCTTCTTCTCAGGGGGAAAAGATATTGCTGATGAAAATTCCTTAGCATGGACCCTTCCACTGAAGCCAATCCATGATTTTTATCTTGGATTTTTTTTCATAGAAATTCGAGTATATGTGTGAATTTTTTTTTCACGGGTATTAGCAGATAATATCAGACAACGTTTTCGGTGATTTTCGAATAACGGGTTGTACAGTGGCTTAAGAGATCATATCTGTGTTTGTACATCTATCAATTTATCGAATAAAAACAATAACATATCTGTACCTCATAGATGAATCACCACTGTCCACGCCAGTGCCAGAAATGTTCATCTAATAAGTTAATCTAAACGGATAGATCTTACATCCAAGATTATCTAAAAATTAGACAATACCACCACCACCAACAACAACAACAATACTCAGACGGTTATTCTGTGGTTATTATTAAGCAGTAGGAATCGGAAATAACGAATAAACATCGCATTCCTTTTTCGGGAGCCTGTACGAACGTGATAGCTACCTTAATTATTAGGTTACAAAGGCCACCAGCAGCAGTCATTCAATTCTAACCGTATGACGCCCGATACGGAGCCATAATTGTTTATTCAAATTGGTAGTATTAGTAACAATAAGCGATCTTTCTGAACGAAGTGAGTTAAACCAAACAACCGTAATGCAATCTGATGACAAAAAACAGAACGAGCTTTTTAGGTAATCCAATACTACATTTCATAAGTTTTATTGACCAGTGTCTCGATGTGGATTATAATCTATCCGATAATAGAGTAAAATGACAATCCAGTAGGCCATGTCGTGTACGAATGAGATTTCTTTCGTTTACTTTGATGTCAAAATAAAGAAATCTCATCGTTACACAAAATGGTCTTCTAAATTGTCAATTCTCCCTATTGAAAATTTAATTGTTCTATAACTGTTGACATTCTTCAATGAGATATACCCAATCGTATGTATTTAAATGTGCACACATACCCGTGTGTATGCCTAATGTATACCTACAGATATAAACATGGGGCATTTAATCTTCTTAGATGAACCCTTCCCCCCAAAAAACAAAAACAATACAAAACTAAAAAAAAACAAAGTAAAAAAGTTTAATTGTACATCAATATATAAAAATATGCGTTATATATAAACAAAAAAGTCTCAAATTGACTGACTGAAAGTCCTCATGACGGAATATCAAACAATTTGGTGGTTTCTGTGGTATTGAACGAAATTGTATTCTCAGTGTTGGTATTTCTTGTGATGTTAAATCAGCTTGAAATTACAAAGACAGATCCGATAGTTACACATCCATACTGACCAATGACAGAATAATGGATAATTTGGTGGTAAATTACTTCCGAAAGAATACAAAATAGACATGATTGAGTCTATATTTCATTTATTGATATAAACATGCTGAATTGAACTATTTATTCTCAAAAAGTGTTCTAATATTTTCATGGCAACTATGTGTATGTATACAGATATCATTACCTTACATATATATTGCTCGTCCACTTGAATGTCTGCATTTAAGAATATGCAGGGTGTTCGTTTGTCCATAGCAGCTCTGTTTTTTCCTGAAGTTTAATCAAGACAGGAGTCAGGGACATCATAGAATCCATTAGAAAACTCAAATGGCAGTGGGCTGGCCATGTTGCACGAATAGCAGACAACCGATGGACATCACGACTCACAACATGGATCCCCTGAGATCATATGCGGAACCGAGGCCGACAGAATATTTGATAGAGAGACGAGCTAGACAAATTTAGAAATTACTGGCTCTGCGACACCCATGATAGAGAAGTGTGGCGAATCTTGGGGAAGGTCTATGTCCAACAACAGACTCTGAAGGATCGATGATGATGATGATGATATTGAAGAATAAGTTCTAACAAAGTCTTTAAAATAAATGGTTTCAATACTTATGTTTAAAGCTTCAGCAGCTAGAGAACAAGCAGCAAATTTCGTTTACATGTCCGATGAAAAAATCGAACACCAGTAATTTCCCCCTTTCATGCGAAAAGTTATTGTAGATCTCAGATTTTCTTTCGTTAAAATTTGATAAATGTAATCATTCCACTGTGTTTGTACCCCTTGATTCTCTCGAAAAATTTGAACATCGATTATTTTGTTTTTGTCAAATCTCGTTTATCAACTTTGAAAATGTATCACAGAATATTTTTTTTGATTTGGACTCTTTTTTTAGAACTTTAAGTTATCTTGGAAGGTAAGAGAATTCATTTCTGATCGTGATTTTTAGCTACCAAATTCTCTAATGTCTTAATTTTTTGATATATAAACCAGAAGTGAAAAACAAAAAATATCTGCCTCCTCCAGTTAATTCACATTTGTACTCTTACTTTTATTATTATTTATTTTTTTTAGATGTAATTAAAGAGTGTACGATCTAATTGATTTATTTTGGCTTACTAGCCTCAACTAAAGAAATTGAGCAGTTGTAACCCTCTAAAAAAAGAAATGTTCTTTCACTTTATGATGAAGGTCATAGCTTCAGGAAGAAGAATCGGAAAGAAAGAAAACAGGATATTCCACCATTCACAGAATAGTCCACCAGAATCAAGAAAAAGGATCAGGAGCCAGGAAAACTCCATAGAAAAGAGCAAAACTGGGGAAGGTCGTTGTGGCTATAACTATCGAGATGAGGATACCAGTTCTAATAAATCAGTGTATTAGTATGAGGATACTAGTCCGGATATTTCGAGTAGTAATATTTCAAGACTATTATTCTAAATTCACCCCAAAATAATGATGTTCTGTTTGTTCAAGATATTTTTTAAAGTTTAAGGAATATAGTTAAATATCAAGGGAAGAGGTTTGTACTGAAAAATAAGTTAATGGAAGCTTGCAGTTCCGCCATCTTTAAAAGCAGCCGCCATTAATCCATTTGGAAAGTATCGACCAGTTATGAAAAAGGGAGGTAAGAATAGCCAAGTCTTTCGCGCTTGCCATGACTACCAGAGTAAATATAAACAAGCCCTATAATCAACTATTGTTCTTATTGCATGTAATGCAGTCGGAATTTCGTCTTTGAAGCGTCATACTTGTTTGATGTATAATATGTTTTCCTTGCTTTTTTTTTTATACCAGCAATTATCTGAAACTGTTTCTTTTGTTATTGGATGTGCAGTAGTTACGGCTAGTCTTTGTGTTCAACGATTTTTGAGTCTTCTTTCTGCCTCGAGCGATATGGATGTTCCATTAGCATCGGTAATGTAAGCAGAAACTCATCAGCAGTGGATCAATGCAGAAAAAAATCTATTATGAGAATATTGACAAAATAAAAAAAAGATCTCTTTCTTATAATGTATCAGATGTAGTGAATTACAACAAAAGAAATTCAGTTTGTAAATCTGATCGTCTTGGAGATACAGACATACTACGTTTTATTGCGCTCTGCCTTATTGCACTTCACAATTATTACACTTCGTTTGCATCGAAGGTTTCCGTCGAGTCAGTCGATCGGCACTATTTTGGCAACCTTATTTGCTAACTTCGTGTCTCTGTGTCAGATTTTGGTAATTCTTGCAATATTTCAAACGTCTTTTAATGGTTCAGAATTCTAAAATCCTTACAACTAGCGATACATTCTTACAGTGTACTAATTTTAAGTACGTTTCAACCTCAGAAGAAAGTCAGACGAAGAGAGCTTTTCAAGAATATTCAAAATTTTGCGTTTTACATACGACCGCTGATTATAGTCCTGGCGCTGGAATAGAAATTTTTGAGGTAACAAATGAAGCCTATTGGACAAGCAGTCAGTGAGAATATGTTTGGTGAGAATTCCAAACCAGTGGCAATTTTTGCCCTGTTTCGCATAATGTGGATTTTTGCTATGTTGCCCTAATCTGAAAAAAGAAAGAAGTTCTTATTAAATTGAGGCAAATTGTGCATCGCAGGAAAGGAAAAGATTTAGAAGCATCAGAACAAGTCATTTCGAGTTATTTACGATCAAATGTCATGTACCGTTGATTTAAAATGAAACATTCATGAATACTGATAGCTATAATACAGGGAAATTGTGGATGGATCTGCTCTAAAGTCTAGTCACTTCTTCCGAAGCGTGTTCTTACACTCCCGCAAAATTCCATTGAAATTGAACCAGAGAAGCTTTGGAGCTATTGTGTGGTGCGGAGAGTTAGCTACAACATAGGGAAGTAATTGTGTATGGATCCATTTGAAGAATTCATGACATCTTTCGTAACCTTTTCCACGAAATTATTTCGAAATTCATTGAGATCCTCTTGAGATATCGTGCATACAGATTGAGAAATTTTGAAGATAGAGTACAATGTAGAGATAATTGTACACCGACCCGACCAAAAATTTGATCATTTTCCATCCTGTCCACTAAATTTCACTGCTTTTCTTTGAGAACTTTTGGAAATATCGTGTGGACAGACAGACAGGTGGAAGTCAGGAACCTCTGGATCAGATTGATGCACAATTATTCCTCATGTCCTAGATAACAGTCGGCAACAACAAAATATCTCAAAATTTGTTCTATCTGCACACACGATACCTTCCAATGTTCCCAATACATTTCACTGAAATTTTGTAAAAGAATCGGAAATAGGCTACGAAAAAGTCAATTGATTTTGGAGCCGATACATGCACAATTACTTTCTTTACTATCTAGCTATTTGTCCGAACCACACATGCCTAGAACATAACAGAGAATCGTCTAAGAGTATCTCCGAAAGATCTCAATGAGTTTCAATGAGATTTTGTTGAGTTGTAAGCAATGGACTATGTGAGAAGTGATTTAATTCTAGAGCAGATCAATCAATAATTACGTTCCCTATGCTATAGCTATCTGTCCAAACAGGTGTTTAGTTTCAGAACAACGGTTCATGACATTTAAGTGTGAGGACTTGCTCGGAGGCATATGTTTTTTCGTAGACATTACTTATTATGGAATTTTCTTTCTAACAATAAACAATATAAGGTTCCCATGTTTGATGATTTTTTTCTTTCTGAGGCATCACAGCGAAAATCTGCCATTATGCTGAATGGAATATCTAAGGTATTGAGAGTGACGCGTTTCTCATTTTAAAATTATGAAGTTTCGTAAGAGAGGCATGTCAAATGCCGAGATAGACCGAAAGCTAGGCCACTTGCGTGTGAACAAAAATTTAGTTCTTGAAGGAAATTAAATAACCAATATAAACTATTGCAAATGAAGAGTCATAGGCATGGTTATCCAGAGTACACCTCAGATGAGAAGAGGAATATTTCATCATTGCTGCTCATTCAAAATTGAATGCAGCGAACTGGCTTAGAGGGAATACAAAATCGGGCACGACACATTAGGGACAGATATACACCAAGAAGTGAACAAACGGTTTGGATTCAACCATGTAAATAAATGGTAACAGCACAAACCAGAGACTCTCCTGAAAAAATATACAGAATAAACTATCAGGAACATTGAGGTCCAAACCGACGATCTTATCCAAGCAAGAAAACCAGATCTGAGAGTCGTAAACAGAGAATAGAGAACTTGCAAGATCGTGCAAGTGGCTGTGCAAGGGGACTAGAGGGTGAAGACGAAAGTAATTGGGAAAATAGCTTGGCCTTGACCGGGAACTGACAAAACTGTGGAACATGATGTTTAGGGCCGTGTCTATTATAGTTGATACACTTGCGACCGTGCCAAATCTTCATAGAATAGAGACTAGATAAAATTGATACGGTTCTGGCCACATTCGAGTCTGGGAAGATATTAAAAACTTACTGAAGATTTGAGGTGACTTGCTGTCACGCAACTATAATCATCAGACATGTGGTGTGAACTCAATGTATTCATGAACTAATATTCACTGATCCCCTCTTACTCATGTATCAATTTATCTACCCATTTGAACTGTTTGTTAAGCTCCCTTTCCTTTTAACTTTGAACTTCAAACCAACCACAGTATATTTCTTTCAACTAAATATCCCAGGGGAAAAAGAGGAAAGGCATCCCCCTTTCTCACTAAACGTTATAGCAACAAGAAATCTTTAGAAGCGGGGGAATATGTAAACAAAAGCAGGGGGAGTTTAGGCTCATGAATAGTGAGAGAACAGTTTATCTGAGTAAAAAAAAAAAAATTGTAAACAATTTGTTACTGCATATTTTTCGGTCCAAAGACAGTCCTGCTAAAAGTACGAATGCCAATCTTTTTTTTTTAGGTTAATCTGGTCTGACTGTGTGAGAAGCTCAATCTAATTCCAGACAAATCTTTTGAAAATCTATTCATGAACCAATCGTTGTGTCTCCCTATTCACTAACTTATCAATTTATTTACCAAATGAAACTTTACGTTCAAACTATTTTTCTTTTGACCGTTTGTTACAAATTGACTTGTCTTTTGTATTTTTTTGATTGAAATTTCTGACTTATATCAAGTTGAAACTTAAGATTAATCACAGAAAGTAAGAATAGACCGATTACAATGAATTATCCAATTGCAGATTTAATACAAAGGAAGTGTTAAGAATGCATTGAACCCAAAAGACAAAGAAAGAGAGATTATTCGATCTTACTGGGAACTCAGCGGAAGCACATTATCTTGACACAAATAAAAAGACAAGAAGCCACTTCAAGGTAAAATTAAACGAAGCGATGCTAACAACTAATTATTTGCTCGATAATACTGTCTTACTCTGAATATTTGACCACATGATAAGAATGGGTAGAAAATAAGGCTAAATAGACATGGAATACGAGGAAAAAGAGTTGAAAAATAAACTAGACTTTCACCAGGGAACGAAAGAAGCCAACCTTGATTAAGCCGGTTTTGCAAGATATACCCAAGGACATATCTTTACAGGATTTAAACGACCAAATGAAGGGAAAATAAAAACGAGTCTCTGCAACTGACCATTTGAGTGAACTGGCCTTGTTGGGTACCGTGATTTTCAATCAATATATTATCCCTTATTCTGTTTAATTCTATATGAATTTTAGAAAAGGTACACATGTCAAAAGGAAAAATATTGGATTTCTGTGCTTGAACAGAGAATGTGGTTTGTATTTCGTATCCAATGTTTACTTGTTGTTTCAATACTGTAGTGTGTACACGTGTTGATTCGTTGGGGTGGCAAAGCAACGTTTTAAAATTTATTGATACAGAGCGCAAGTAATACATGGGACGCACATTCCCCCAGCAGTTATCCCACACAACTCCACGCACACCGATGTGTTACCCCTTCAAAAAGGAATACTATTGATGTTAGGGGCTGATTGAGGTCTGAAGTTACTCAGATCTAAATCAGTTTAAACTGACCCACCAGGGCTTGATGCAACCTTACAGCATCATCAATCAAACAGAACCTCGAAAAAATTATAAAACCAACAAAAACGATTGGGCATAAATTCAAGAGTTTATACGTCATAACCGGCAAGTGTTCCCTTGTTGGCCTCCAGGAGGAACCCATTTGTCATTCTGCGACTATTAGTCTCTATTCCACCTTGGGTTCCCGAAATGGCCTACATGGGGAGGGGGGGGGGGCTCAGTTGTTACCGAGCGAATGTTGGCCAAAATAAGAAGAAAAATGGACGGAATAAGATAACTAGAAATTAGCTATCTATGGTTACCTAAAAAGCAAAGCATCTGATTGGTGACACAGACGATATGGAGGGGAAAAATTCACAAAAGAGGCATTGTCAGTGAAACTAATTCTGAAAAGAAACTTGCTATCTGAGAGAACTTAAGGAATTGCACAAAAAGATGAAATTAATTGATGCCTAGTCCTTACCACATAATAACGACCAAGAAGAAACAAATTAAAACAAAAACCCTGACCAAAAGCCGAATAGTGGACGTCTGTAACCTGACAGAAGGAAAAAAAAACTTGGTACAAACTCTACAAGAATCGATGCAAGAAGAGAAGATGCCATTACCATCACTTAGTAAAAAAAGTAAAAGATTCAACTGAACATGTCAACTGCCTTTATAGAATATTCAAACTCAATGGAACTCATCAATCGCATCTACGCTGATGCGAAAATGGTGACAGACATCTTCAAGACACCAGAAGAAACCCCAAGCCACAGGAACAAAAAAAAACTGACTGTGGAAGATTAAAAAAAAAAAAAGAAAAGATTTTCCAAGTACAGAAAGACGAGAGATTATTAAGAAACACATCTCACTTGGACAAACCATGGGAAAGACTATTTGGATACATACAAGTGTACGAAATGCATCAAAGAAGACCAGCCAGAAAGACTTAAGGCTTGAGAGATGCAGACAAAGGATTGCCCGAAACACAAACAGAACATAAAACCAGGGACCACAGATGCAAATAGAAAAACATATGAGGATGTCAAAAGTGACACTGCAAATCTACAGAATTGTTTGATAATACTAAAAAGAACCCAAAGACATAGAGTAGGGAAAAAAAATGAGAGAATTGAATATAACCTCACTGAAAAGCATTTTCCGAAAAATAGCAAAGATAAAGCCGAATGCAGCTGAGTCAAAGAACTTCTAAAATGGCATATATGGACCCCCGAAAAGACACAATGAAACCCTGGAATGGTAAAATAACATAAAAAGAGAATTCCAAGACATAGACGAGAGAGAATAAGTAGTACTCAATGAGACCACATCGAGACACACCTTAACCTCCCCCACAAAAAACAAAACAAAAAACAAAACAAAAACAAACAAAACAACAGCCAACTGGAAAGCACAAGGGCCTGATTGGATCCACTGATATTAGCTTCGGTAGTTCACCATATTACATTACAGATTGATCCACCAACTTCAAAGTTGTGTAGATGAAGGTGAGGTCCCAGAATGGATGATCTAAGACAGAACAACCCTTCCCTAAATGGACACTGAAAAAGGAATCAGGCAAGCAACTATTGACCAATCACATGTGTACCGTTAATATATATATATATATATATATATATATATATATATATATATATGTGTGTGTGTGTGTGTGTGTGTATTGATGGAAAGAATAGAACTCTTACCAGAAGAACAGAAAGGTTGCATGAAAGAAACCAAAGGAACGAATGACTTATACTACATTGATCTGATGATTCTAAAAGAAGTGGAGGAAAATGGAAACACGGCAAGCATACGACATGATCCCACATAACTGGATACTCGTATGCCTCAATATTCAAGATTAGCGAATCAGTGGTGAGACTCATAACTAGTCTATAAAAAAACTGGAAAGTGGACTACAGCTTCATGAGAAAACTTAGGTAAGTATAAGAAAGGAAAATCTCCAGGGTGGCACTCTATCCCCAATACTATTTGTATTAACCATAATATTACTTTTGAAGAATAGCAAAAAATTCTCTAGAACAAAAGTAAAGGTTAGATACCATATATATAATTGGATGACATAAAACCTTTTGCAAAGAATTGGAACGAGCTCGAAATATTGATCAACAAAGTTGGATTCAGCAACGACATTGGGATGTAATTCGAAAAACGGAAATGCACGCTATGGGTAATACATAGGGAGGACTTATACCGAAAGAAGGATTCGACTCACCGGACAAAAAAGAGCATCAACCACATAGAACCAATATGAAAATCTGAAGGTTCTCGAAAGTAAACAATAAAACGGGAAGAAATGAAAGAGAAAATAAGAAAGAACTACCTAGAATAAGATAAACATTCTAGATCAAACTGAATAGCAGAAAATTGATGAAAAGAGTGAACACATGGGCAGTATTGATAGTAAGAAACGC
>OY735207.1:29712663-29810163 GCA_963457665.1 Thysanoteuthis rhombus | reverse complement strand
AAATGCGAGAAAAAAACGAGAAAAAAAAATTAAACACAATTTACACGTTAAAAGCCCCTTAATTGTTTGACATCGTTTTTAGTTGTATTATTAAAACTTTTCACGTTCATCAAATCATTTTTCCATTATGTCGATCGACTGGTTTAATCAAGCTTTCGACTGAGTTTTGTAATGTTGCTGTTTGATAATTGGATATTAAATCACAAGATGAATCAACTAGATGTGCAATCATCCAAACAATATTTATTCATGAACAATCATTGCACTAGTCACTGTCAAGGTTGACAATGAGTGGCTTTGTACAGTCATTACTGCCAAGGCAGTACTCACGAGATAGAGGTTTTCCCATGAGCTAACACCAACTCTCCGTCAACTATCATGTCATGTCAGAAAAAAGACATTTTATCAAGGTATCTGGTATTGTGACCCTGTGCAGAGATTCGTGTCTTTATGCCTTTCTGAGGGCATAGATGCTTAATGAATATGAATATCATCAGCCAGGATTCGAACAGAAACTGTTTTATGTGACGTCACCATGCGTCTCCATCAATCATAAGAATGTTACATTTTGGTGATCTTGAATGGCCTCACAGTAAAACGAATTGCTTTAGCTTTATCACGGCTCTGCGAATAAATGAATGAATAATTGTTGAAAGGAAACTTGTAAATAACGACAAATTGAAACTTATTTCTATTAATATTCGGACCATCATCATCTTGATTGTTTTTCATACAACGTTTCGGCCGCTGTACTCTACGGTCTTCATCAGGTATCAGGTGGGGAAGTAACGAACCGAACCCTTTATTTAACCGATGGGGATATATTGACCGCACCCCCCTCTTAGCATTAGTAGTATTATTATCATCTCACACTGGGATTGAACCTAGAACCATCAGATTACTTGCAGTAATTTGTCTGATTCTGTAACCAGGTGGACAACAGGTGCTAATATTTAAACCTCAGATGACAGTTTTTGGTGTTTTGATGTTATTGTTTTCTGTCTTTCATACTGATGAAGGACGTAGAGTACAACAGCCGAAACGTTGTATGAAAAGCAACCAAGATGAGGATGGTCCGAATATTGATAGAAATGATAATAATAATACCACATCTCAAAAATTCAGAGATATACTAAATTGAAATTTGTTGGCCCGAATTTAATTTTGGCTCTAGACAAAAATCATTGCACACTTAATGAAAAATAAGCTCACTAACTGTAACGAGAGAGAGAGAGAGAGAGAGAGAGAGAGAGAGAGAGAGAGAGAGAGAGACTCTTCTTACACCCTCACAACAACATAAGCTTACACACCTAAAAACGTTTTGTAACTGTTTTTCTTTGGAGTCAACTTGTTGGATGGGGTACTTACAAATTTCTCACTTTGGTCGGTTTTCAAATCCTGGTAAAAGTCAATATTTTGAATGTTGACTTTCAAGTCAGGCGAGATTTTTCGACTTTGAAAACTGGTGCAACATGCTATTCTTGTCTCTCATTTATCGCTTTGCCCGACGAAGTAAAAAAGATATGTCAGCAATAGAAATGTTTAGTCTATTTTCCAAGAGCAATGTGCCTTATTCTCTTGAAAATCGGCATGCTTAATGAAATACTTGCACTAGAGTGGGTTCAGATACCTACCATTGATGCCAGAGGGAGGCCAGACATCCGTTCATTTTTTAGCATTCTGTCCACCACACGGCGCTAGCTCAAGCCGGACATTAATTCGTCCTTCTGTTTTGAGGTTTGACTAAAAAAAATCATATAGATCAGTGCAGATATGGTTAAAACAGTTGAAACTGAAAGCTACAAAAAGTGAATTTTATTATTTGTAGCTACAGTTGTCAACACTGATGAGCCACAGTGTGCAAATCAAGGAGATCAATCTGCCTGAGTTCATCTTTTTAGTCTAGGATATCCTTCTTTTTTGAAATTGCAGTGGGAAATAGGCAACTACCTCAGCAACCAAATAGGTGGCTAGATATTTACAAGACTTGGTTTAGTCAGGCACATTGGTTAAGTGGAGGGTCAAGTGATTGCGTTGCTATATTAATCGGTGGTAAAGAAAGAAAAAAATAGAGGTTATCGATTTTCAAAGCAGCGGTTTCTAATGTAAGTCCACATTGAAAATAATTTAGAGATTTCATTTTGCAAAAGTCCGTAAATTAAATGAAGCTATTCGCACGAAGTCGTTATAATTTATCATTCTGTAAAAAAGTCATCAACATTCAAAAACTTTTTCGAACTTTTGATCTCATTCTTGTTATTAAAGGTATCTCCAGTAGAGAGAAAGGAAGAGGGGCACGTACGCTTGCACACATGCACGCACACATATACACTCAAACACAAAATACAGATTTATGTGCAGTCTGATACAAAGCATCAGTTGGGGTCAGACTAGCGATATGCGAAACTGGCTCGCTAACCATTTTTCCATGGCTAGGAAATATCTCTATATCAATTGTTCCATTTACATCAAATATTTCTTTAACTACACCCAAAGGTTTCTTTCATTCATGAATTCTGAAGAAACGAAGTCATTAGCTCACAAGACTGTCAAGTTAACTATTATTTCACCCGGCTGGTGGTTCTTGCTTCTTTTCTCGGGGCTTCAAAGACTTCCCATTCTTTAAAACAGTTTCATATAGCGATTCTTTGTCTGTAATTAGCTTCTATTTTTTTTCTTGATTTTCTTCATTTATGATTTTTTTTGCATTTATTCCCGGATAAATAAATAATATTCAAACGTTTATATCTTCACCCTGGAGTTTGGTTCACGATTCTCAAAGTCTAACCTTTGTTTCCTGGTTGTTTTCATCCCTTGATGTTAGAGAAACAATACATTCATCAGCTCTTTACGAGCACTTTTGATCCTCGAGAATGAAAGGTAATACGTTATTTTGAATCATTTATTAATAACTAATACTCTTCTGCTAACAACTAAAAGTATATGTTGAAAGGACTATCTGGCATGATTAAATATTCAAAAGATCGATTTGATGGCTGCTAAGGGAAGAGAAAAAGGGAGAGGAAGAGAAGGGAGATCAGAGGGCTAAAAATAGATTTTTATTACGTCATTTATCATTTCCAATTATTGGTAGGGACAACTTGATGTCTTTGATTGTGTTTATCGGGCGACCTATGTTTGTTCGCGCAGGTGAATAGAGATTGCATCTATGTGGTTGACATTCCTTAATAAGGAGACAAAAAAAAACAAACACTGAACAGATTTTTATGTATGTGTAGAGGTCAGGCAGGGGCAAAGTGGACACGCGTGTCTTTATGTGATTAAGTTGAGTTTTTGCATAAAGCAACGATTTTTATTCGTACTAACCTTTGTAAAAATCAGTCAGTTTTAATCAAATCTCTGTCATCTTGTAGAGAATTCTATTCTGAGTAACTTCTTTTTTTTTCAACGAGTCGCATAGATTACCCTGAAAAACGGTAGAAATTCACAAATTTTCAAATTCTTTGCTTTTGCTAAAGATTTGTTGTAAGAATTAATTCACGTCTAAACTGTTGAAGTGAATAAGACGAAACTTTTCTAGCATATGTAATATGACACCGCAAATGTCATAGGCTACAGAAAAAAAAAAGAAATCCTCATTTTATGAACATAGGCCCAGGTTATTGCATTATACATACTAAACAGATAAGCGACAACAAGTCATATTAGGTTTACAAGAAGTCTATCTTTTGACCACCTGATTGTCCAACTGGACAGGAACGAATGGTTAAACGCATTTAACAACCTACCTGGCAGAGGCAGAAAAGCAGTCAGGAAGAATAATTGATACGGGATACCCCATGATATGAATAACAGAATGAGAACGAAGATTGAATAAAGAGTTCTGTTCAGAATTCCAAGTAGATTACCGAGTACAACAAATACCAAAAGTCGAAATGTTGTGGTAATTACACTAGTCCGAATAAACCAGTAAATAATGATAATAATTCCTCATTTCAGAAATTCTGAACAAGATTATAATGTATCAATGGAAAATAAATATAAGTTTTCTATATCAAGAAATTTTGTAAAAATTTGTGATAATTTTTCTCGGCATCTGACAGTTTGATATTTTAGAAAATATCAAAATATAGCTTACTTACAAATTCTGGAGGGGATGTATTAGAGATACGAAAATCTTGAAATGCAAGAATCAGCGCTATGTTTAGTTCAAATAACAAATTAGTTGTTTAGAAGTTATGAATGAATCATAAAGAAAAATTCATAACATCTCAAAGAAGAGAGGACCAGTAAGAAAAATGAGCACATTGTGTTAATATGATTGTAAAAACTTCAACAACTCTAAGCAACATAAAATAGACGAAAAATTTTAATGCACTGGCAAAATTTTTAAAAGAATCTCTTTTTACAAAAATGTAGTTATGTGTGGATACATGTCATCAAAATAGCTATTTTATGCCACTACATTAATATTTTTTCGTCTCTTTTGTGTTGATAGATTCTTGTTCAATTCTTTAAAGTTTTTACAATTATAATAACACAATGTGCAGGCACGCATTTACCTAACTGGTAACTAAATAACGGACTACAGGCAATAAAAAGCTTAGAGGGCTAGAAAGAAAGAAGTGTTTCCATAGAGGAGAAGCGTGGGCAAAGAAAAACATCAGGTAAAAAGAATTCAAATTTGAAATGAATAACGTGTGTTTAGAAATACACAAGTATAAATAAATAATTTGGCAGCGTATTTTCTTTAACACATCTTCCATTAGAAATGACGGATAAGGGGTATCTTTTAATTTTTTCTTACTAATCTCTTTTTGTTTTCATATGTATATATATATATATATATATATATATATATATATATATATATATATATATATATATATATATATTTATGTATATATATATATATATATTTATGTATATATATATATATATATATATATATATATATATATATATATACATATATATATATATATATATATATATATATATATATATATATATATATATATATATACATATATATATATATATATATATATATATATATATCTTTTGGAAAGCATTATATCTTCACCCTGGAGTTTGGTTCACGATTCTCAAAGAAATCTGAGAGAAAAACAATTCATCTGACGGACCCCAAATTGAACATTTGAGGTACCGAAAAATACTTATATTTTTCAATATTTAATTCGAAACTCAATATGATATTAATTTTTTGAAATCATATCAATACAGACACAAACAATACAGAAGACAATAAGTATGTTTAGACAATAACTTCACTTAAACTACAATCACGTTAGAGCAACAGTGACTGAATATTTTTTTTTTTACTTAAGAACAAATTGCAACAATGGAATTGTCATATTCATAGGGATAAGAATTGACAATTAAAATTTAATCAATTACATATCAAAGTAAGTGAGGATCATATTCAACGTAAGTTAATCTGTGACATAAATAACACAAATACATGTAAAATAAATTTACTTTAATCTAAATCGATACTAATAGAATAATAGCCAGAGAAGATTTTTACTCCAAAATAAATTAAACTTATGGAATAATTTTATTCATAGGGATATTGATGAGAATGAAGTGCCTTAGCATGGAACTTGTCTTGTTTTTTCTTCGATTAAAGAAACCCATAATAGATACATAAACCCATAAAGATTATAAAGATAGATAAAACCAAAGCTAAATAACATGCAACAAGAACCTAAAAAGGTATATTAAACAGTTATACGTTGAAATAACACAAATCAGATCAAAAGCAGCTTGCGTGATTCACGGTCGTGGATATTTAGGGACTACATACAAAAATGGACTTTTTTAGCATTACAATATGAAATTTTGCCTGATTATATATAAAGCCTAAATGCACTATGAATTCTGCTGTTATTTAATGAGGAGTTTTATTTCCAAAGAGATAAGGGCCCTCTCGATTTTAATGTTAATACGGGGAGAAGGGACAACAGTTCAAAATTATGCAGTTTTGAGAAAGCATTCTAAACTGAAAGAAATTAACTTGAAAGATATTTTTCTCCTCCAAATGTATACGTCAAACTAAATATTGATAGTAATAGACGAAGAAGTGACAACGATTATAAGGGTTAGAAATACCTTGTGTTCTCAGAGATCCATATTAATACGTAAGATTTTCCTTGTCCGTCATATTTTACCACATACACACACACACACACATACTCATACATATATATATATATATATATATATATATATATATATATATATATATATATATATATATATATATATATATATATATATATTGTACAAGACTATGCTAACCTTTGTAAATATGTACTGACAGGTATTCATCAAAACAAATTTTAGTGGAAGAAAGTTGGTCAGATAGAAATTTTCTCTGCTTATGGTAATAATAACATTCTTGTACGGGGTCAAAGTATGAACATCTTTTATATTGGGATCTAAATCTAAAGTACCCAACCAAAGTAAATATAGACATCAGCTAACCTCAGGCTCTTCCGGAACACGCCTTATGCAGGAGGTTGTGTTGCGCTGTTCTTTCAGTTTGGGGAGTTCTTTAAATGTGTGTGTACCTATATTCCTGTGTCTATGAAAAATTTTGGTTGGACACGACAACAAAAATGTAAAATGATTATGGGAAAACTATAATTTTAACAAAATACGCTAAAAGTATTTATAGATAATTCAACAATAAATTGTTTAAACAATTGATAAACGAATGTCAAAGAACTTAATGAACTGATCCTCGTGCCAAAATATCACAACGCTGAAATACACGACGACAAAATATTTCGACACAGTATCAGCAGTGCTGAATAGGCGGAGCTGACCTGTCATGGGTGCTGAAACGGCAGAGCTAAATAGGTAGCGCTGAATCGTACCCTAACCGAGAAAACAGTATTGAGAGTTCAGCTCAAGTAATAAAAGGATCCTCATCTTCCATCACGGAATGTGCCACCATGTCAAAAGAGCTAAGGGGAATTGATCCAAGAATCTTGCTCTTCCTCCAGTCCGAATTCCCCCAAGGAATGTATCTGTTTTTTTTTGTGTGATAGATATACAAGAATTTGTTTTATCCTCATTCATGAATTGGTTCATGTCTATCCGTGGTTATGGGGTCCAGCCCTTTCATTGTATTTCTGTCCTCAGCTATGAAGTCCACATCATCTGCTTATTACATCTCTAGGGGAATGCTTAGTTAGGATGTCATACAAAGCATATGACTGGGCAATAAAAGTGAGAGTTGTCACGGCGTCTGTCTGTCTGTCACGGTGTAGAAAGTACCTAAAAGGGCGCAACCCATGCAAATTTGGTAAGCATACTCAATGGACACAAGAGAAAGTTTTAAAATACAAAGTTTTGAGAAGTTGAAAGATGATTTTTAGATATTTTTTCTCTATATTGCAACGTTACTTCTAAACTGAAACCTCATTTTCCTTTCAATATATATATATATATATATATATATATATACATATATATATATATATATATCCTCATTTTATATGTTTGCATATGATTCTGTGAGGGGTCAAAAGTGAAGGGAAATTTGTTTTCCTTTTTCAGGGGTCACCAGCGAATACGTTTTTCCACTTTTGGGGTCCAAAAGTGAAGCAAAACCTTTTCTCATTTTTTGGGGTGGTGGTGATGTCAAAAATAGAACTTTTTTCTTAAGGGGTCAAAGTTTGGGGAAATATTTTCCCCTTTTTAGGCGTCATTTGTGGATTTTTTGTGGGATTAAGGGTTGAAAAGCGGGAATAAACTTTTTTCATCTTTAAGGGATGAAACGTAGAGGGGAACCTTTCTTCATTAAGGGGTCAAAATGCTGTGAGCTTTTTTTTCCTTTACTGAGGGGAAGGTTTTAGAGTGAAAACTTTTTGTTTTTTAAGAAAAATGCTTTCGGTGAACTCAGGTCGCGCTCGCCCCAATAAAGATCTAATTTCATTCTATTTTTATATATTACAAACGGAAAAATTCCCCAACACATATTATCTTTATTTATTTGCACCTCGAAATAATTCATAAGGCTTTGGTCTCCATGGAGGTTGATTAATTAATGCTATATCTCTGTGCAAAATTAATAAATTTAACTCACTCACTCACTCACTCTCTCACACACACACACACACACACACACACACACACACACACACATATATATATATATATATATATATATATATATATATATATATATATATATATATATATATATACATCATCATTAAATAAATATTTATTCATATATATATACATACGTATATATATATGGCATGACTCAATCATGATTGATAAATGTTGGGTTTCGTATTAAAACAAATCAGTAATGAATAATAAAAAAATGTATAAGTAGGTTAAGTATGGATTTTACGCCCCTCATTATTAGGGCAATGTTTTTTTAGACTAAGGTTCGTATAAAAGCACATACACAGTAGACACACCCTGAACCGCCCGAGCGAAGTCTCACACATGCGCACATCGACGTAAACTTTTAATCTCTCCCTGACGCATGCGCACCAACAGAATTACCCGTGGTCAATGGAGTCTTACCTTACCCCCAGCTTTCCACAAACGCGTGCATGTACACACATCTGCGTGCGCGCGGCACACATTCGTTTATGTGCGCACTCACACTCTCGTATTTGCACACAAACACACACACACGTACACGCTCACTCGCATTGGCGCACGCATGCACTCACTGGCTTCAATCCACACTGTTGCTGGTTATTGATTTCAGTACTGTTGCTTTGTTACGACGAGCGTCGCCCCGGTGACAGTCGACATGTCTTCTAAAAATCGACTTCGGACATATCGGCTGCAAGCGGTGAAATGGAAAGTATAGTTCCCTCTTCAAGTAATGTCTTCCAAATCTGTCAGCAGAGGTTTTTCAAACGCGCCTCGTCATGCGGAATTGTTCACAAGCCAGTTTCGGAGATCATTACTATGGTGTAGAGTGTTCGATCCTAACTGGTTTCCCGGCGGTTGTGATCTCATCCCAAACTAATGTAAGCTTTGTATATAAGGTGTGCATTTCTAAAAGGAAATCAGAATTCATTCATGTTCAGATAGCATTTTTTAAAAATATACACAATATAAGAAATACAAATAAAAACAACAGATTATTGGGTAACGCCCTTGGTGTGTGCATACGCGTAACCAACAACATACACCGAGAATATTCGAGCAACAAAGGACAGGCTAAATAATTTTCAAAGTTCATGTGATTTTATTAAAATTCATTAGACAGTGGTGATGCATGTATTTGGAGACACACACACACACAGCAAAAGAGAGAGAGAGAGAGAGAGAGAGAGAGAGTTGAAAGATTACGTCGTCCTGAACAGGTCCACAATTAGTTACACTTTTCAAGAAGTATTTTCAAAAAGGAAAATTCCCAAACTATTCCCTCACCAACTCAGCCCCTTTGGATTATGATGGAGTAGGCTCACACAGCTCTTGTGTCCTCAGAAGTTGGAACTGGACTACAAAGTGCCAAAGAAGAACGACTGGAATAAAATTATTCCTTCCTCCCTTGACCTATTTCTCGCCAAGGAAGAAATTCCTGAAGTCAGTGATATAGGGATTCATTAGAAACCTACCTAAAAAGGTGATTTGATACCCTCTTTCTTTCTCTTACTCCTGTTCTGGATGGTGCCCCATACCATTCATACTTTCTTTCTCCATGCCCAAAGCCACTGATGTCTCCCTTCAATTTGATCCCTGAAATGGTGGAAAAGTTTCCCTTTACTTTTGACTGCTTAAAGGGAGAGAATCTCACTTCATTGTTGACTCTTTAGGATGGGGAAAAGTCTCCCTTCAAGTTTGAATCCTTGAAAGATGCAAAAGTTTTCCGCCCCCTCTGATGCTTTGTAAATTTCACTTTTGATCCCTTAAAGGATGGGTTTCTCTTCACTTAACACACTTTGAAAAAGAATGCATAGACTTATAAAATAGGAAAATAAGTATATGAACGGAAAGTAGGTTCCACTTTGGCTTTATTGTTACAATGTGAAGAGAACCGCCATCGAAAACCATTTAAAAATACTTTTCTCAAAACATTTGGTTTAAAACCACCAAAAGCCCATCGATTAGGCATGCCAAATTTGGTTTCATAGACTCCCAACCGATAGCAACCTGTGGGTTGCACATGTGTGAATAAGGGTAAATATACCCAGTATGAACATAGGATTTGTGGAACTGATCCGTGGTTACATCTAAAGGACAATTTTAGGTCGGGTCAGTTTCAAGAAATTTTTTGACAAAGGCATTTTAAAATCGAAGGCAGACAAGTAATATCTCACTAAATTCTCACGCACTACCCCCTTCAAGGCTTGACGTGGGGTTGCCCATAGGCGTATATCCCTTAATTTTATCAAATCTATATAAAATATAGTTCTGCTAGCCGGTCACTATATTTGCATTTTCTTCCTGGGCAACGCTGGGTGCCCCTGCTAGAATATATATATATATATATATATATATATATATATATATATATATATATATATATATATATATGAATTTTACCAAGTTTTCATATATGTTTTTTGTTGGTCAATGGTTAGAACGCCCGACTTTCAATTGGCAAGCCGTTTGTAAGTCTTGCAAATGTTTATCCACCTGGTAGATGCAAGCTAACTGTTGGGGTCTGCCCCCCCTTTGCAGGAGTATTTCGACAGTAAGGCTGACCTGTGGATTCAACTGCACGATGAGAATATTCCATAGTTAGTGAATGCTGAACTGGCTATAGAGTCTTACAGTTCTTTTTGGAGAATCAGAACAGTGCGGTTATCTGCAACTTTAAGCTTAGATCCACAGGATAGCACGGCTCTCTATAAGTTCAAACAATAGCAGATGTATGCTGACTATTGGGGTCTGCTACTCCTTAGGAGTGGTACTCGACAGTATAGCAGCCTGGAGTCTATGCACGAGTCACACCCGCACAAAGAAATATACTGAAACAGAAGTGAGTATACAAATGTGTTAAAAACGAATACTGATTAGTGATAGAATACGTCTCAAAATTTCAACTCATCTTATTTCTTCAGCAAACGCT
Organism: Thysanoteuthis rhombus; assembly: GCA_963457665.1. Classification (NCBI taxonomy): domain Eukaryota; kingdom Metazoa; phylum Mollusca; class Cephalopoda; order Oegopsida; family Thysanoteuthidae; genus Thysanoteuthis; species Thysanoteuthis major. The sequence continues at coordinate 29,799,119 of OY735207.1, read as the reverse complement.
CTGTCTTGACAATGGGCAGAAAAGAAAATTTGATAAGCATAAATGCTAATTTCCTCTCTATTTGTTTGCACATTGATCTCGTTAGTTAATTTACCTTCCTATTAACAATGGAGATCAACTAAGAGGAAATCTCAAGGTTTCAAGTCTGATCACCCATTGAAACAGATCAAGTTAAGTTGATATACTTGAATTATCAAAAATAAATTACTTATTAAAATACTTTTAGTCTCTTTAGTCCTGATCCATACATAAACAGCCCAGTCGTTACTACTAGTATACTCTGATATTTATATGAATTCCGATGTCTGTTTGTATTCTTATGTTTACACACGAACCTTATAGAAACAAAAATGTATAAAAATTTTCAAGATTAACAAATGGTTTGCCTACTGGAAGTCAGGTATTCTAACAATTGACCAACAAAAACATACATTAAAATAGGTAAAATTCAAAGATCCCTTATCAGCAGTAGCAGTGTACAAAATGATTATGAAATTTCTTTTTTACTGCACTATATATTTTCATTCATACGATATCAAAAGAGCACACCTGCTGTAAAAAAATGATAAATGATAACATTTGACAAAGCAAAAAAATGTCTGAGTCATGCAAGGTTTGCAAGATAACGTAAGTGTTTAGAGAAGGACGCGGCGATGGTTTTAAATCTTTGTTGTCATTTTATAGGCTATTTTAGCGATATTTTGTTTTCAGTCGATATCACTCTGTACAAATTGAAATCATTCGGAGACATTTACCATGGAAACATTGAATATCATTATTTTAAGAATCGTTAAATCAAAGTTAACAGAATCGTTATAAAAAAAAATTCTGTATGCAGAATGGACTGCCTTAACTGAATCAGTTATAAGTCAAAGCGTCCAAATATAAAAGCGTCCAATTTATAAAACGTCCAATGTTTAAGGGGTCCATTGAACGTGAAGTCCAATGAACATGAGCTCCAACGCAAAAACGTCCAATGCAAGATTGACCATTACAAATACGGTCGGTGCAAACACGGCCAATGCAAAAAGAGCCAATACAGTAGGAGCCATTAATGCAAACATCCCTAATGCAAAATACCCAATGCCCAAAGAGCTTATGCAAGAGGGTCAATTCATTGATGTATACATACCACATATAAGCATGATACATACGCATACGTAGATGTACATATATATGTACATGTGCCTCACACCAACCCCTATTTGCTAAAATTGCTATTTAAAATTTCGTAAAAAGCAATTCCTGCGTCATCAGAAAACTAGTCCCTTGAAATATGAAATTCAGTGAAAAAACAAACCTTTAATGACAGAGGTGAAAAAGCAATTGGGGATGATGTGAAGCACGTATACATGTCCATATGCGTACGTATCATGATTATATACATGTATGCATTGGCTCTTTTCGCACTGGCCATTTGATCACTAGGTCTTTTCACATTGGTCCTCACTGATTTGTCCCTTTTTGCATTGGCTGTGTTTGCATTGACCCTTTTTGCATTTGACATGTTTGCATTATAGGATCTTATTGCATTGGACGTATTAGCATTTTGGACGTTTTGTCTTTGGGCGATTTGCAACAGACATTATGTATTCGGGCCATTGGTTTGGGACATTTTTGATATTGAACATTTTTGATCGGGCAATTTGACTTCGCACCATTGAATCTGACAATAGTTTCTTTGAGACTTTTTTGTTTTCGAGAAAAAGTAACCTTTCTAGGATTATTCAGTTTTTATAACAATTTTGTTCGATTTAACGAATCTTTATACCGTTATGAAAGCTCATCCTTCAACTGTTTGGTTCTAAAAAGACGATAACAAAGTTCATGTTGCATTTAAACATATTTACTCATTACCGATACAGTGGTCTGTCCCAAGTTTTTTTCTCATTGTTTTTCTCATATTTTCATTTGTAATTTTACATAATGTTTCCTGAAAGTAATTGCGTACTCCAAGCAAGGCCTTACTTACGTAATATGGACGCAAATCAACGGTAGATTTTCAGATTACTGCTATGTTGTAAAAAAAAATATTTGTAAATTAAAAACCCCGTTCCCAACCGTACGTAAACAAATTATTTCTTTCTATTATCACAAAATCGATATTGAAAGGTAATTACGCTATTATGGACTGAATGTGAAAAGAAGAATTACTGTTTAAAATAATTGATGCCTATCTTGATGCAATAAATTTTAATAACCCTGAACCAATTTCTCTCAGGTAGCGCTGGGTATCCATACTGGCGTACATATATTATAATGCCAGGCGCTCTCCTTTGACTGTCACCCCAATCAACACCCAAGGGTTCACTCACCGTCCACCACACCCCCTTCGTGTATATCTTGATAGCATCGACTACTATTGCCAAAAATGAGGAGACACATGGGTCCCAAAGGAAAACAGCCAAAATGTTTGGCGAAGTCAGTACAGAGGCCCTCCAGCACATATCTTTCAGCATGGTAGATAGAACTGGAAATCAGTTTAATCGGCGAAAGGGAAACAAAGAGAGAGGGTGCGTATGAGTGTGTGTGTGTGTGTGTGTGTGTGTGACAGAGAGAGAGAGAGAGAGAGAGAGAGAGAGAGAGAGAGAGAGAGAAAGAGTGGGTTGGTAAGGCAGTCAGACAACATAAGAGGGGAAGAGAGTTCGATCCTTTTGGATACAAACATAATGTGAGAAAAAACAAAATAAAAAAACAAGAAAAACCTCAACTTCCGCTCTCACCCTGGAGGCACTGACAGGGACCAGCGCACCATCATCTCATCAATCTATGAATCGTTTCACACCTTTTTTTTTATCCCATCTCTAACTCAAGCGTCTGATATCTAACGCCCTCTTCCTCTCAGGCGGATTGAGTTATTTGCGCTTGACGTCCCGAGGGGGGACAGCGTCACATCATATATATATATATATATATATATATATATATATATATATATGTGTGTGTGTGTGTGTGTGTGTGTGTGTGTGTGTGCGTGTGGTTTGACAAATAGATATTACAATGGAATATATATGATTATAAATTGCGTTATATTACACAGAAACTCTTATTTGAAATGATCTCCCGTCGTTACATGGTTAACGTATCACTCGAACTAGACAACGTAATAAGAATGAACAATCAAAGGAGATGGGGCTGCTGCAGAATCGAATCTGCCACCGATAATGTAGCTGCTTCAACGTAACGTTGCTCTTACCAATAAGCCCAACAATCGCCGCCAATGTAATGGCCCAAATAACTGCTTTCATTCCATATTCCGATTTCGTTTTTTTCTCGGTCAATTCATTTCTTCTCAACGTGACAGTTTTGTATTGAGAAATGGATATATATGATCTGACAAAATAATCATAAATTGCGTCCGGACCATATATGTCCATTTCCTCTGACATATTCATGTATAAAATAATTCTTTCTGTCAGACCAAATATTTTCATTCCTTAAATACATAACTGCTGTATTGAAAGAGACAAATAGACCGAGAATAAACGAGATGAGAATTTGGGTTGGGAGCAATTTTTTGGCCTTTGCATTACTGGCAGCTGTTCAGCTCAATGGTAAGAGCATCACTACGTTGAAGCAGCTACCATATCGTTGGCAGGTTCGATTCCTGCAGTAGCCCAAATTTCTTTGAGTGTTTATTCTATTTACGTTGTCTGAATTGAGTGATATATCAACTATGTAATGTCGGGGATCATTTCAAATAAGTTTCTATGCAATATAACGCAATTTTTCAATTTATTCTGTTGAAATATGCCTATATATATATACATATATATATATATATATATATATATACACATACATACATATATATATATATATATATACACATACATACATACATATATATATATATATATATATATATATATATATATATATATAATTAAAGGGCATATTTCGACAGAATGAATTACAAATTGCGTTCAGAGACACCGTGGCGTGCGTTCTACGGGATATATTGCTCACCATGAATTAATTTAGGTAAGATGGGCATAGTGCAACGTCTCATCGTAAAAAGGCATATTAAACACAAGGAGGTAAAAAGCATATTTAAAGGATTTGATTTCATTCAACCGATAAAATGTGTACATGATAGTACTTGAAAAATCGGAGGCTTTTACTTTACCAGTATAATCACATTATAAGTCGTTTAAATAGCGAAAATACGGAGTTAGATATTAATGGAAACGAGACCTGATTAGAGATAGTGGATTTACGTACGTGATTAGAACTTGGATAAAGATATCCGATAAGATCTCGGGCCAGATGATATTAACAGTGATATTGTGGAAAAATCAATTAGTTTGTAAAAAAGAAAATTATCTACATATTTCGCTGGTTTCAGTTTCGTCTGAATGAAACGAAATGAAACAAAACGAAACAGAAAAAAAGTTTTGAAATGTTGAAGTTATTGGTATTTGATATCCTCATCACGAAGTAAACGGTAAACGTCAATTATGGAATTATCATAAACCAGCGAAACATGTAAATAAATTGTTTCACAAACGGCTTGTCTTTTCCCATATTGTCATTGTTAATATCATTTGCGCAAAAGTTAACTGGGTTCATCGAAGTCATTTCGTCTTTGATGAACTCTGAACAAAAATTCTTGAAAATACTTTTGAAATCCTCTATTTTTCTTCAATTGTATTAAAATTATTTCAGCTTTGTTCAAAGTGACAGACTGAGATCAAACAGACCGACTGCTCTCTCTTCACGGACATAAAAACAACAATAAACTCCATCATTTGTTAAAGATACGCATTTGGGACCGAGTCGTGAAATAAAATATCAGCGGGACCTTGAAGATTTGTTCGGGTAATCCGAATTTTTGATAATTGTAGTGTATATACTATTCTCCCCCCCATACTTACATATATACACACATATACATATGATGGAGTTAAGTTTATAAATTAGGTACAATAAGAGATTAACAGAAATATCCAATGATAAAATACAACAATTATAGCAGTATGCTGTAATTAAATGTTATGTGACGAATAGAAGTTTTGTTCTTACCAAAGCTCTTAGTAACTACAGCACGATTATTTTCAAGCAATATCAAGTCAAGAACTTTTACTTTTTCACTTATAAGGAGTACTATCTGACAAATCCAAATATTTAGCATCATTATTTTCCCGCCTTTTGACCATTATTTAGGAAAGAAAAAACAAATATAAATTGTTTATTCCTAGGGTTGACTGCGTGAAATTGAAACCCACCGCCAAGATTGGTAATGGAGAATAAATCAATAATTAAAATACATGAAACATCCAAATTAATCATATGCTAGAGTAATCTTTGATTAGTTAACATCTGTATTTATAGTTTGTTTTTATTCATACATATATCAGTAACTGAGGTCATATGCACAACTACTTCAGCTACAGGACTCATCTACTAAAATTGGGGTTGGTATACGAAATCATATATATAGAATTCGAGATCATCGTCTCAGGACTGAGGATAGACGACGAATATCTGAGGAAACGACATAGTCATTTTGCAGAGAACTTCCACGACCTCCAACTAATACTAGATGAACTGAAGAAGGCAAACATGAGAACTGAAGAAAGTAGACCACTACGTGTACCTGGGACAACGAATCTCCATGAAATTCTCAAAAGAAGAAGAAAATCAAGCGAAGAATCAATGTAGGATGGCAATCCTTCAGCAGAAGAAGGTAAGCCTTGAAGAACAAGAAAGTTCCATTTGTCCTAAAAAGAAGAGGTATCCTACCGATGCATCCTCCCGATAGTCTCCTATGGAGCTGGAACATGGAACTTAACCAGAAGACCAACCTTCAAACTGAGAAGCATGCAACGTGTACGTGTAAGAATCATGCCCAACCTCGAATGGAGAGATCACAAGACAACACAATAAATCAGGGAAAAAACTGGTGTCCAGGATATCATACAGTCTTTTGAAAACTCAAAAGGCAATGGACTGTTCATGTTGCAAGAGTGGCAGACTTACATGCGTCGATGAGTCCAACAGAAAACACGATAGAAAGACCAACTTGACAAATTCAGTAAGTGTTAGCTCTGCGATGCTCATGATAGAGTGGTCTGGCGAATCCTTGGAAAGGTCTATGTCCAACAATGGGCTATAAAAGACTGATGATGATGATGGTTTGCCTGTCACTGGACAATGGTTAGCAAAGCCCTCTTGCAAATTGTGCTAGTGCAGTGAGTTCGATCTTCCGTCAATTATTGATTATATTGATCCAATGTCAATCTGAAGTGAGCTTAGTAAACAACTATGTTCACAGCCTCTATAGGGCACTTGTCATGGAGTGATGATTAGAACCACATGCCAATTAGTCGAGTAGTGAGTTCAATCCTCATTGTGTTCTCCAATATTGACATTTACTGAACTTGGCTTAGTGTAGTAGAAGACCCAAGTGTGAAGAACTTAGTGAATATCGTACTCACCGTAGTAGTAATGGCATACCAAATTAGCTTTCTAAACATTTCTTCAAGTGTTTTTCGCTTCGTAGGTATCGTGACCTAATGCCTGACTAAAATAATAATGATAATAAAAATAGTATTAATAATAGGTGACTGGGTCTATTGGCCAATTTTACCTTCTTTTTGAACTATGTAGAGTTTGTTTATTGGATATTCATTTATTTATTCATTTAAAAAAGAATTTAAATTTTTTTCTTGGTTGATAGTTCCTCCTTGTATATAAACCAGGCTTGGGACCAGCTATGGTGACTTCAAAGCTGTTGTCTTTTCTACAATCAGGGTATATCTCTATTAGATGGACTTTACTGGGCTATATCCATGCCTTTCTCAATGGCATTATTGCGAAGATAATGTAAGCAGCTTCAGCTGAAATTCGAACTCCATTTTGATTCCATTTTCCGTGCCAATAACGGCTACGTTACTCTGCACCTTCCAACTAAAGTAGCCAAGTGAATAACAACGTGTTTGGCTTTCCGAGAGCGTCTGCCGTACAGAGACGGTTGCAAGCCAATCTGACCGATCATTTCTAGGATTGAGAGTCTGCTAGTCCAATGGTAGACAAAAATAAGGTTGGTAAATATTAACGTGTACTGCTTCCCTTTCCTGAACACAGTCACACTTCACCTTAGTTAGATATATCGCGTTTATCGCAATTTATTATTTATTGTATATATCTATTCATTATTCATAACATATGAAAGATGAACCACATATATATTAATCTTTTCGTGTCCGAGTACATAAAAACAAACTTAAGACAGCACAGACACTCAAATCGATACTCATTTACCTTCAAAGTGATATTGATACGAAACCAATCCATTAAATATGTTCGTTACGGAAGATTTGCCCCAGAGCGGATATCAAGTATCAAAACTGATCTGCAACTAGTGAATACTGGTGTTGAAAAGTCTTTTGTTTGTCTCCGGTGATTAATGTGGAAAAAATTAGGGCAACAAGTTGGGTGCTCCAAGAATAGAAATCTGGCACAAGGCCAGAATATATTGCGCATCCAGTAAATCCCGAATTCACTGCAATTGTAATGACCTGTAAAATTACGTTGCCACTGCATGAAGGCAAGGGGCTGATGTTATTCCCTAAAATAGATGTATCTGCCCAAAGATAGCTGTCAGCCTGTAATTTGATTTTTAGACTACTGTGTAATGAGTTCAATCCTCGCTGGTTGTACCATACTTGTGGCCTTGTGCCAGTCCAAGATCAGCCTTTAAAATACATGAAAATCTCCCAATTTCTACGTCTCATTCCCTACGACTGCGTTGGTCAAATCAACCCTTGAAATTGCGCAAAACGCAAAGTTGGGAGGAATATATCAGTGTCCTCACGGTGGCTATGGTTACAGCTGTTCCTGCTTAGGCTTCCCATATATTACTAATTTCTCGACCTACTAGCAATTTGTCAAATAGATTTAGCGGAGACAGGCACCTGACGTGGTATCATTCACTTCACTCTGCACTATTTTACTCATAGCCTTGAGAACAGATTGATGCATGCCTTTCCTAAGGGCATTACTGTTATTTAGAGTTTTTACTAGGCCTGCCAAATCCATTCTCCGAGCAGTTATTCGCTTGACCAACCTGCATCTTCAAGAGGAATAAAAAATGTCTAAAAATAGATAAAAAGACGAGAAGTACAATGAGGATTTTTTAAAGCAAACTCCAATATGTCCATATAGGCGTGTTAATACAAAATACTGGTGAACTGAACAGAATGTGCTTGATGTGGACAAGGGAACTGAGCATTAAGGACACAGTAATATAGCGCTTCCTTTATTTCTAGATAAGATCAGTTACAAAAATGATTTGAGTATTAGCTTTAGATACGAAACCGTTAATTCAGCCACATATACAAAACGTCACTTCCTCCATCGACTCCCCGTAAAAGCTCCGAGCACTCATTTACCCGGCACTCTCTGTTGGTTACTCCCTTCCTTTCTTTTCCCATCATTCTCTCTGACTCGCAGCCAGCGTAGTTTCCATTCATTGACCGTGACTGTATATATCGCCTTTTGTCCCTAATCTTCCTCGATGTGATAATCCGCAAGAGCTTTATAGTTACTGAATGCAAGTACTGCAATTATTTCATATCTCATTTTTGGCGGCACAATGCAAACACTACACTTATCACTTCGCCCCTTTAGATCCTTTTTGCACCCAAAACTGAACCAAACGCCTTTTGATAATCTATTTCAGTCAAATCTACCACTCATTATCACAGCCACAACTAATCAGGATCCATTCGATAGATAAACCAAACGACATCAGGCCCGTTATGTCATGTTTCCCCAACAAATTATTCTCTCCTATTACATTTTAATATATAGGAACAGTCTAGTAACTAACTCTCTCCTTCGATATAAAGATGCTACATTGTGATCTAATCTAAATAGGTTTCTTCTCCTCACGATCGATCGTATTCATGTTTCTTTACGTGTATTTTCTTCCAGCTATGTATTGTTATAAATGCCTTTTCATTAAAGGTACGTTCTATTTTTTTGTCAAAACATTTATATGTGTCATTACTACAATCACAAACTTTGTTTACTTTCCACGTCGACACTCATACTTGATGCGCATATTCTACATCCTGTCATGGCGACTATTGTCCATTTGCCTCCTTCAACATTTCCAGTGACGTCAGCGTGTTGTGGGTAAAACCAAGCACGTGGAGACAAAATGCTTTGTCTTCACCAGCTACGCCATCTCGTCGCTACGGAAACCAACAGCTATCAATATTTCCCCTCACTCACAGTAGGAACCACCTATAACTAACGACTTTTCAAAGTATATAGATTGGATAGCATCTATAGCAGTATTTTTTCCAATCTGTTGGAACTTCGTCTTATCAACAACCAATATTTGTCGTGAATATTAACTATAAAAGTTTTCCAAGGATGAAAAATCATTCCAGAAAGAATGCTGGTCTTTATTTTGGAAGTAACATTAGACCTAGTTTTACCACAGAAGCCTAAGACTGAGAGGAAAATCCTACATGAAAATACGTGTTAAATTTTGAATCAAGTTTACTCAATCGTTATTCTTGTGTTCATACAAAGAATGAATGATTTTAAATCGATGAAAAACAGAAAAAAAACCCGCCTGTATTTAGTATTCACCAAAAGTGAGGATATAATGCTCCCTCATGTACGCAATGAATGTAAATAAGAATTTTCACTATCAAATAGTTCAGTTTTAGCACCAAATACTCTCAAAATCCTTTTTTACTCATTTTTGTGTGATTTAATGCTTGGAGAAGACTTATTCAGAAAATCTTTATCTGTTACCAAAATATACTAAAAATGAGATAATCCTTGCTTATATGAATGTGAAATAACGGTGTTTGTATGTTTTGTTCAACAACTGTATTTTACATCCGTATAAGCAAGGATTACCTGCTTCCAAAAAACACCTTAATTCCCCAACAACTAGAAACCATCATGTTTGTCACATACGTAGTGAACCTTCAAATAATGTGATATCGATTGGTGATCACCTCATGCTTCAAAAAGCGTGACGAACGGGTCGTGTCCTGGTGGGCTGGGTCGGGTCAGGTCTTTTGTACAATCCAAATGAATCTTCAAAACACATTAATCGAATAGTGAAAACTGTATGTTTCCATCGTTTCGAGACGTGAAACAATTCTGTGACTATTATTGATATCACCTTCGGCCCAGCCACTATGAAAAAAAAATTGGCAATTAATGTTCTTTTCATCCCGAACAAATTAATTTCTATGCACATTTCCCCCAAAAATGAATAATGAAAATCTGAGTGAGTTCACATAATGACAGCAATCTTTGATTAATGACGTCACCAATTCATGCCAGTAACTCAGCCAGAACACTTGATAGTCCATGTAAGTAGACCATATTAGCAATGTGTCCCCTGAAGTCATTTCTTCCTTCCATTCGAACCATGTGGACTAAAATTTTGTGACATTTTTTTCTGGATCGCAGTGCCTTTTCCTTGATAGTTATAGCTGAAACATCTCGGCTTTTCTGCACTCGGCCATTGTCAAACGTCTGGCGTATTCAGTGATCCTCTGGTGATTTTGTACCGAACTCTGTATTCAATCAACTGAACGTGCAGTGGGTTGAGAACAATGCTTCCCTGTTGATTGAATAAAGAGTTTTGTTATGAAACCCAAGAAGATTACTAAATACAACAGACACCTGATAAAGACCGGATGGTAGAAGTGCCGAAATTTTCAGACGATGACAACCAAATCTTTCCAAATATCTCCGAATAGATAAATTTGTATTGAGAATATCCTTCCAAATACTTCGCTACAAAACGCTGAACGCTACTTTTGATTTTCTTCTTTTCGTAAGAGCAAAAAAAAAAAAAATGTGCAAACTTTCAAAAAGCGGGAGGTGTAATCTACTTCGCACATTTTGCCAACTCTTGTTTCTCTGGTTAATTTAATCCAAATACATGAAATTGAAGTTGTTGAAATTTTCGAAATTACTTTTTCATGCCATCTCAATACAATTAAAGAAATCCCTGTGTGAGTGTGTGCATGCGTCATGGTTACTCGACAACTAGCTCTTGTACGAATTTGACATTCGCCAGATTTATTAGTCATAGTAAATGACAGCGCAGGGTTGAATGAGAAATTGTTTGGAGAAAATAGAAAATGAATAGAAAAATTAAAGATCACATATATTTCTCATAGTTTCCATAAATCATCTCCCTTGACTTCTGCTCTTTATATTCTGCATCGAGAGCTACCGAGGTCTTTTCAAAAAATCCAATTCAATTTTTCAGGCTGATTCACACCAGTCTGACCCTTCCAAAACTCTTTGGAATGGGCACTGCACCAGTACTAGTAATAACAAAGATCGGACGGAAATCTGGTATGTATAACGAATATCAATAAAACTGCTTATCGCAGTATATTTGACAAATTTATTTTACCAAATTTTAATTTCGCTGCTCATTGCCCACCCTTTCACAAAATTTCAAAGAAATTCATTGGGAACTTTTGGAGATACAGAACAGCCAGGACTAAATGAAATGTTCTGTTCTTTCTGTCTATCCGTCTGTCCACACGATATCTCCGAATGTGGAAGGGTGGTTAGTAGGTTACAAAAGAAGTCAGGAAACATTGCAGTGGATTTATGTAGAATATCCCACCCTACGTCCTCGGTAACTGTCAGCAACTGCAAAATATCTGTCCAAAAGTTCTCAATGTATTACAATGTAATTGTATGGGAGAGTGGACAATAGGCATGAGAAAAAATTATTTGAATTTTGGAGCAGACCCCATATGTTATAGCTATCAGTCCATACAATGATTTAATTCTAAAACAAGGCTTTATTACATTTTATTGTAAATAGCTCAAAGTGACTTGCTTTTGGGCAAATGGTTCTTTTGGAATAAAAAATCCTTTCCAACGTTACACAGTATGTCCACTAGGGCACCCAAGCTGAAATCCGCCATCATGAACATTCTTCTATTCTCTAATTCTCTTAGTACTGGTGTGGAATGTTTACCCAAGATATTCTTACTCAATGACGGTCCTGTTAGCAAGTTCAATTGGTTTCATTTTTAAACTCAAAAATTGGTTTCATTAGTCAACTCAAAAATTCCTACAGGGCTCTATTACAGCGCCTGAAAGATGCTCCTTGCGTGTTCAAAAAGTTATTTTTCCCAAGAAACACATAGATTCTCTGCTAGCATGTTAAAAAATAAATTGACTGGCCTTCAATACAATTCAGCAAACAAAATATACATAATATATAATTTAAAAAAATGAAACATATATAGACTCCATGTTCGTGATTTTGGTATATTTTGATGGTATCTCTATTCAAATTAGAACTTCGATATATGGGGGTAAATTAAAGTATAAATGCAGCAACACGTTGTAATTAGTTAATTGACATGTAAACATCAAAATAAAATTGAGAAACCACAGAAAGCAAATTTTGAAGAATAGGTTCAAATTTTGGACACCTACCGCCTGACTTATACCTGTGCAATGGATTAGAATAATTCTGAAGAAAACTGGTTTAGCAAACTTGTAAGTAGGGTCGATTTTCGTGTAAAAACCTGACTTTATTCACTTGGCAAATATAACATGAATTAAATGTATTCAATTATAATTGCCTTAAAGTTTTCGAAACCGTTTAGATATTTATTAAGCTTGGCTCAGCTCGGTACAAGGTTGAATACAATAGGCAGAGGTGGGAACATCGTAATACTCCAATATTCTTCGAGAGAACAGTGTTCTCATCTTGATCCGAAACCGTTGCAGTGGTGTCAGTGGATATACGCCTCCATCACCTAACAAGATATTTACCCCTGTTACCATATTTACTAAGCTTAAATTCGTATAACACAAGACCAAGTGAAAAGAATGGGGACTGGGAATATTGTGCAGCGCCAATCCTTGAATTAGAAACCTGGTGCTAGTGGGAAATATGCAAACATCTAACCCATGAGGCAAGTCAAAAGATGATACTTTGTATCAAACGACCCACGCATATTGATTTTCATTGCTCTATTTCTTGTCCGATGAAGTGATTGAGTGATCTTCATTGAAATTTGCTTTTGCTGATATATATATATATATATATATATATATATATATATATACATATATATATATATATATACTATTTCATATTTTCATTTATCTAAATATAGCAAAAATCAATAACAATATGATGATATCGATTGATATATATGATAAATATTAATGTCATCATTATCAACATCATCGTCAGCCACTGCTGGAAAAAAAACTCTCCCCGAGGACACCAACCAGTCAGCTTTTTGTTCCATCTGTGGTTATATTTTCTTGCCAAGTGTCCCACCCATCTCTTTCGTTGTTTCGTTATTTGTATGATATTTTTCACACATTTTGCAAGGTGCTTTTTGATTGAACAAAGTGATAGAAGGCATTAAATCATTAATGTGATAAATGATAATTTGCTTCATCATATGTGTGGAGTGCTACCCAAAATTACAGCACGCGCTGACCAAATGTAGTATGGACCTTTGCCTACGCCCTTTTTGAGTAGGATCCTTCAAGGTTTAGTGTGCAGACAGCAGACAAGATAAAACTCCGACAGAGACGGTACAAATATTTTAGCATATTTTTTGTCATCTTCAAATTAACCAAACATTTGGGTAGCTCCTCGTATGAAATTCACTATATATATATATATATATATATATATATATATATATATATATATGTAAAATCTGATTCATCTATATCATGTAAAAATTATGACTATGTGGGTGAAACAGTGATCCCCCTAAATGAACACATAAATATACACATAATTAATAATAAGGGATGTCAAAATATAATTGACCATTTCAGAGAAACGAATAAAAATTCATCTTTTTCTATGGATAAAAATTGGAGGAAATGGATACAATAAATCTGGCTCAGTTGATGACGCAACATGAAAAAAGCGACAACAATGCAAGGATGAAATTATTGAAGCCATGCGCGTAATTTATCCACATGAATTAAACAGTAAGGCTAAGAAAGAAATCTCACGCGATAACGTAGAATGCGTAGGTACTCTGTCCTCATTGTTGTCACGCACAGGAGAACGTGCGATGCGATCACACAAAAATAGAAATAACAGAATGTACTGTTTCAGTTTAGAAAAGCAAAACATTCATTGAGTTGTATTTACCAGGATCTTTCAATCACTTAGGAATATTCCTTAATCAGACTAGAAAAAATATTGATAGATATAGCGTACAAAATAATGTTAAAAACAGAGCTGGTGTATGTGATAAGAGAATACCACCAATGGTACGAATATATACTACATAAAATCGATGTTAAATTCTGTAAACCAACTACTGAGAAAGAAAATAGAATTCATCCGTTTGTATGTGTTTTCTACATGTAGATAAAGGACCCGATGACATCAATCAACAATTTAGAAAAAAAAAAAAGAAAAGAAAATGACACAAAGTCTCCCAAATGAACTGAGAATAGAAGGACATACTCCATTCTTAAGATACAGACCAGGACCAACAAAATGCAACAAAAGTTTCAATTATAAAGAAGGTATAACGAAAGTGCTATGAGTTTCCCTGTCTGAGAATGCCAGGCATCGCATGACCTACGGCGCGTATTAAGAAGTAATTCATAGATAGTTATAAACTAGAAACTAAGAAAACTCTTCACAAAAGGTGCAAATTATAGAGAACCGGAAGGTGTTGATTATCATAAATGTGGGAAGGAAAAAAATCACTAGATTGAGTCTATGTCAATATGTCAAATAAACATGAGATAGAATAATCTACATTTACTCAATGGAAAAAAAATAAATTAGATACATCGATAGAAAAATACAAGAATTTGAAAACATGAACCCCCCACCAGAAAACAAAAAAACAAACCTGGTGTTGAGAAAAACACAAATATTATGATATCTTGAAGAACATTGGATTTCAGATTGACAAAGCGTTAAAAGAAATTGCATTTGCAGGTAAGAGTTACTTTATCCAAAGACTAGTGTCGGAAGTTGGAATTATTGGGTCACCATCATTGACATATAAATGTCTAAAAGAGATCTTCAAAAAATCATTTTTAATAACACTGAATTATGTAAAAAGTAATAAGTTGAGAATAAATTGAAAGCACTACCAAACATATGTTGGATACAGAAGATTCACAAGCACCAAACGGTGCTCCATTTATCATTGGCTCTAAAACATGTTGCATTAAACTTTCAATTAGAGCAATTTAGAAAGTGTCAAACTGATATACAATCAAATACATAAATTCCACACAAAGTTCCTATCACTAAACAAAGCAATGCAATAGATCTAGCATTTGCGAGAAGTCAGTGCAAACAGTCATAGAAATTAAGCATTCGGTTGAAAAAGCGTAAATTTTGTAATCAGAATGGTTAAGCAAGGTGGAAGTATGCATAAAATATTTAAACAATTTATTGGAGCAATAAATAGACACCTGGAAACATAAAAACAATAACAGATGAAAAAAGAGGCAATAAAAATGAAAAAAAAAGAATTAATACAGATGGCAGGAAATGAGGATTTTAATATCAATTTACTTCAAGGCTGAGCAAGCAGAGGTGAATAGCACTATCTTTAAAAATGACTAAGGATATTTCAGTGTGTTTTTATGTATGTAAATGTAGGTGGATGCGTGAGTATCAAACAAGGATGTATTATTTTCTGTATTTCTAAATGTATAAAAATGAGAGTGTGTTTGTGACGAGGTGTGTTTATGTCGTAGCATTTATGAATACATAGACGTTTATACGCAAAGCTGGACTCTTTAGTTGGATAAAAAGTGGATGGGTGAGGTCATGGGGGAATATATGAATACATATTGGCTGAGCGACGGACATTTTGCAGAGAAAAGTTCAAATGAAAAGATTTTTTCTTTGAAGGTAACGTTTCCCACTTGAGAGGAAGTCCATCCAAAACCTATTTATCTTGAAATCTCTGAATTTTTCTAAAATAAAATTCTAAAACTAATCTAGAGTTTTTGTTGGCCAGTTGTTGCTTGTGGGGTTGAAGGCAGGTGGTGGGGGCGATGAAATGTGATCTCCCATATTCATGTTTCTGGTGAGTTTACTTTGAACACCTAAAGTCAGGCTTTTTCATGATAGCCAAGTGAAGGATATAAGAAAGACAAATACAAAAGGTAAGAGAAAAAATAATTTGATTAATTGATTTAATTACATGTATTTCCCATAGGAACTTATCTGTTCTTCCATAGATAGTCCTCGTAAATTTAACAATAGACCCGCACAATTTAATCAAATCCCAAAATAAAGAGCAACCAATATTATAATAACACACTGAATCTAAAAAGTAAAATAAAATAATACACTAATACACAAAACATAGGAAAACTCAAATAAAAGAAAATCTATGTATCAGTCAAAAAGTTCCACACATATGGGGAGGTTGTTTCCGGTCAACACAGCTAGGGGATGCCTTGGTAAAATGCCTGCACTCAGCTGATGATCCCTATAATAAAATTATGCGTATAAGTAAGATTCAAATCTAAATGATTGCAATAAGATTAAATCTTGTATAAAACACGGAATACTCTGAACACAGTACATTAACAGCGATTGGAAAATGATAGACTTGCATAACATAACATCAAAAGATGATTTGGCGACTGTTTAATGAACAGTGTTTTGCTTGTCCTTAACGATCCACTCTTCTATTTAAAGATAAAAGTGTTGCTGATAAGAATATATCCTAACTACCATTTGAAACAATGGACAATTCCAGTTAGACAGATTCGGAAGTTTCTTTTCAAAAAAGATCGTATCATAGAAATTCAAACATGTGAAGTTTTTCATAGGGATTAACTAGTATGTACATAAACAGATCTGGTTAGCCACTTCATAGAAACCGTTACGTGGCCAACGTTTTTTGGGGGCACGCTGTGTTTAGGCGATCAATAAAAAAATCAGGAAAAGGGATGATCAACGAATAAATTACTTCTCTCGACCTTTTTTGGGCGGTGATCACCCGAAGAAGCCTGAATTAAAAAGAAAAAAAATGTAAGACTGTCAGACACTAACTAAGGGTTCAATTTAGCATGAACTCACATTGAAAATTGAACCCCCATTAAAAACCTATTGGGGGGGGGGGTTAAATAACCAACCTAAAAAAACAACAACAAAACAAAACGTTCTTGCTCCATCGGTGCGGCCTGGAGGCGTGATACATAGTTGGACGTTCGTTGACAGTTTCTAACACGTACGTGCATTCACATTCTCTTTCTCTCTGCAAAATTTCAGTCAGAATAATGAAAAAATCAGCGAAGAAAGAATAAAAGTTGGTTTTTCCTATGTTGTTTCTATGCAATATGGAATCGGATGTATGTTGATGACGACTCCGTTTTGTCACTATATTGATTATATTACAGTATAAGGAGCGATAACATTAAAAAAAGCAAAAAAACAAAAAAAAAATTCAGTCAATCCCAATAAAGAATTTTTTTAACATTTTATTTCAGATGACAAACCGAACAAATAATTCACAGTTTTATTCGAACAGCATTTTTGTTTAGCAACGAAAATAATTTTTTTTTTTTAGAAGCTCTATTGTGTTTTTGTTTTTGAGTCGGAGATGGAGTTGTTGATAAAAGTCTGAAGCGGGTTTAGGTTACAATTCTGCACTGGTTGGCTGGATCATTTTATGCAGAAAAGTCTCTTTTTACTAGTGATCGAAAGATCATTAACTTTCTACTCTTACATAAAGAATATATGCAATTATTTTGTTTGTTTGAATGCTTTCCAACTTTATGAACTTACAGATTATTCCTTCAGCTTGATGCAGATAATTACTTGCACTTTTTAATCTGTTACAAAGCTACAATTGCAGGGCGTCCAAGGAAGCTCGAACAAATAGCATTGAATAGAATAAGTGTAGTCTTGTAGATTTTTCTTAAATGTGATTTATAACTAGTGTACCTGCGCCGACAAAATGACGGTGGATATGGGATACATGGAAACACATTTCGTTTTATATATGTAAATATTATTTAAGGGACGCAACTCTTCTACATCATCATTTAATTGGTTACGTCAATTCAAAAACAATGTTTATTGAATCGATTTGCAATGTTACAGAAAAAATGAACATATAAATACTCTGCATACAAAAATGTTACGGAAAAGTTTGGAATATTTTGCCGTTGCACTTTCTGAGCAGGGCCGTTTGTGTAGAAAGATGCAAAGAGCAGACAAAGAACAACTCTGAAGGGAAGGAACCATGGTAACTAGGTGTTAGAGTGAGTAATTTTGTAATGGTTATATATGTGCATTTACATACATACAAACATATATATATATATATATATATATATATATATATATATATATATATATATATATATATGGTTATGTATGTGACAATCTCAGACATTATGATTTTGTAGTTTGATGTATGGGATGACATATACTTTATTCATTAGCACCTACATAAGACAAAAATCCCTCTCTACTACAAAGAGAATTGGTCAGCGTTCCGAATTGATGAGTTCAACAGCAGGAAATAATGGATCTTGCAGCCTTAAAGATACCAGAAGAAAAAATGACAAGACCATAAACATTATATATTGGCTACTTTAGATTCCAGATTTAAATTCCATTTCCAGTATGTCATGACAATTTTAACACCTTGTGCATTGATAGTTTTGTTACTTTACTGGATAAGCCTTGAGTCCAAAAACTGAGCCGAATATGACTTTGAAATATCTGACCTAAAATCAACAGGTTTTCTCGCTTTATTTTTTTTTTCAACGAATGACACTTCATGATAACATATAATGGTTTGTACGATAAGATTAATCTTATTCTCCCATTGCAACAAAAACATGTATATTTCATTACACATTGAGACACTTTGCTTGTGTCATACGCATTGAAATCCCTGAAGCGTTGCGGTGAGGAAGAGGGGATGGGCGCCCTGCTTTATGCACTGATTCAAGATCAGCAATCAAACACTTCAGTATTCCTCAGATTCAGATGACGTCACCGGAAATAGCTGAAATAGGGATGTCAGCTTGCAGTACCCATATTTTTGTTTGCTGTTGATAACATTTGTATAAAGTGGTGGCATGCTGATTGAGTCCAGTGCTGCTCCAATAAAGTTAGACAGATAAGACCACTTCATGCAGTCAGATCCGGGTTTGATCATTCATTAATAGTGATATATTACCTTGCAGTCTCTCATGAACACACGATCTAGTTCCAATCACAAAATAGGACAGGGGCGGAAAGGAAACTGAATGATCGACAAAAAAATTGAAAGTTTTCAAGTGTGCTTATTTGCAAAATTTTACAAAGCTTAGCCTAGTCTGGCACAAGGTTACAAATACGACTCATCCAGTGAAAATTGAACTCTCTGAACATAGTCATGATTTGTTGGATTAACCAGTAACGAGGCGCCCAAATATTTAGTAAGCTTAGCACAGACTGGCTCAAAGAGGTAAGTGTTGGGCTCCCAGTGTGGGTCAAACTTATTACTCAAGGAATCAGAATAGACGTCGAATACCTAGAAAAGTTCAGGAAGTACTGGCTCTGCGACGCCCATGATAGGGAGGTATAGCGAATCCTTGGAAAGTTCTATGTCCAACGACGGACGATAAAAGATTGATGCAAGACAAGTTCGTTAACCATTACCCAACCACCTCGATTGGAAGAGTACGATCAACAATCTGGGTGAGCAATTTTTTCGTTAAGACGAAATACAACAAGAACACTAAAGTTTAAGAGACAAGCAAAGCTGCATTTTTCAAAAACATTATTCGATACCAATATTATAGGCTCTATCAAAGACGGGAAGAAGAATTTTGAGACGTTTTCAATTTGTCAAAATTTACTTAAATTTTTTAAACCGTTTTTATAAGCAGTTTTAAAAATATTAGTGTACACACTTAAAAAAAAAACTAGCCGTAAGCTTGCAATGCATGTAAAAAAAACAAAAAAAAATGTGCAACAAATCAATATTCAATGTTCCTGTCCAGTTTTGAATTCCTAATTTAGGACACAATCTTGTTCCAAGTGGGCTTTAAAAAAATAAAAAAAATGGAACAAATAAAACTTATTCACGGTTAAGTGATATTTTACACACACACATGCACGCACACACACACACACACACACACACACTCGCACACACACACACACACACATTCATGTGTATGAGTGCTTTTATGTTTATGCATGTTTATGAGTACGGTTTTCATGCATGCACATATGTGCGTTTATAAATAAGTATATGTGTATGTATGCATATATTTAGGGCAATAGAATTGGAACACCAGTGCAAACAGGACAAGCTAAAGTAGCAATTGCCTGCGAGATACGTTTGCTAACCATCGCTCTCCGGTAAGCGTCTTGTATTTATTCTAGTTTGTTTAGTCGGGAACGGGACTATAATAATGAAACACTCAGTTAGAATTGAGCTCAGTGTTAGTGATGAGGAATCGAACTCTTCACACTGTTAATGTTCTGTGAAACTAGCTTGCTGACTGTTGTTATAAGGCGCTTATGGTATTACTAATCTAGATTGGCACAAGTCCACAAGTATAAGATGGATCATGAGAATTAATTTTAGTATAGTTGTAAAAGGTTTGCAAAACTTACCTAATAATTTTTGTCTCACAGTGAGGTATCTGTTTGCCTTGTCTGGTACAAGGACACCAGCGTGTGGCGAGCACTGAGTCTCGCATTCACTATACTTGAAAAAGATTAGCTTGTTAAACATTGCACCCATTCCTATTCAAATAACATTTGATATCCGCTTTTGCAACTTAGAATGTCGCTTTTGTCAGATACGACCATTATACTGAAGTCGATGTAATATAAAACCAAGTAAATTACTTTAATTCAATCTTTTAGTTTTTTTTTATCTCTGATTTTCACATTTATCTAAGTGACATCTCAAGCTCAGTCGTCATTTGTAAAAAGAAATAATATATCTAAGCGCTGATAGATTACATGTAAATCGTTGAGATTGCAATTTCGTAATTGGAAATTAACTGTTAAGAGAATAATTGCTACCGAATTGATCACTAATTCATCAACAAAATCGTTGTCTGGACTTGGAAGCTTTCCAGCGAGAGAGCGTTGGCGAAAAAAGGCTTGAAGCATTGGAGCATCCATACATCAATCGATGGAAATTCTCCCGCTTGAGTTGGGAATAGAAGAGAATAAATAACAAACATTGAATGGCTCAGTTATCATGTAGACTTCAAAAAGAATCTCAATGCTTCCTATTACTTGGCATTTATTTACAATTAGGCGTTGAATGATTCTTATATTTTAACGGAATTCATGATGACTAGATTTGGCCAATCTTTATTTATTGGTCGACTCAAACAACCGCCTTGCCTCGTGGCTGGAATAGTTTTACATTTCCCACCCGTGTCATAGGTCTGTGTTCAAGCCCAAGTTAGAGGCAGAATTTCGAAGCTGATGTTCTAGATTGATATGCTCTCCTCACTCAAAAAATTGGCGTAACACAGTCTTTTTTTAACCTTTTTACTCCTCCTTAAAGAGTATTAAGGATATTCCTTTTATTTTTTAAATGTCTGTGCTTTCAATCAGTGTCAGAGGCTGGTGTTTGAGCCCAGGTAAAGCCAATATTTTGCATACATATTTCCTGGTCAAGCATGCCAATAAATATTACGATTTTCAATTAATACCAATGTTCTTACTGAGAAGATTAGCGCAATTTTGTCTTTCTGGTCGTATTTTTCCATCTGGTCTTGTTCAGCTCAGTTAAACTTAGTATTCGATAAGCCCTTGAAATTGGTTGACACAATCATTTTCTTTCATCAGCGCCCCCGCCTTTCTATGAGTGCCCTCTGCTGCCTTTTGAATTCCTGCTTATCTTTCCTTCACATTCACTCGAAATATCCTGGGTGGCGATACCGTCCCGCCAGGAAGTTGAGGTCGCTGATTATAAAAATAGAAACACTGAACAAAAGATGGGACTAGGGTTGTTTCATAAAAATCTTGTGTGTTAGTCAGGATTTAGATTGCTGATTTGAAGAGAATGCACATTCTCCCCATTCGGAAAATTGGCGTTTCTATCCTAGTTTCTGCTTATTTCTTTTTATGCTGTTCTAAGGTAAGCTGATTTTTTCTCAAATGTCCGAGATGAGAAGTTATCATCATTATGCACTGATTTACTCGGACTAGTGTCTTCATCTTGGTTGTTATAATCACAATGTTCCGGGCGTTTCATCCACCAGCCCTCTTCAGGTGTCTATGGTAGTCGGTAACCAAAGAAATTTGGATCAAATCCTTTATTCAATACCGCCCCCCCTTAGATTATTTTCATTCTACCGTCCATGCGTTCCAGCAATGTCGCTCTTCTGTCAGAACCTGATTATATGACTTTTTTTGTACTACCCGAACCAGAAATTAAAAAAAAACGCATTGATTAAGCGTATCTAGTAAGCTGTCTGGCAGTCGCGACATCAATCCCTAGTTTGGGTAGCCCCATGAAGTTGATAAAGAATTCAGTTCGAAATCTCCAGAAAGTTCCCGACTACAATTGGCACCTAAAGAGGATTCAACGCCCGAAACATTGTGATTATAACAACCAAGATGAGGACACTAAACTGAGAAGATTAGCACTTGAGGGTCACTAGTAACGCCAGAGTCAACAAGCTCATCTTGTAGCCTGAGTTAGAGGTAATTTCTACACGGTAAAGCACAAATCGCTAGACCAATTCATTAGTCTAGTGAGCATTATTCTCATTGGGTAGCCTGCTCTTGTGGCCATGTTTCACACTTATCTAAGGTTGATCTGTCTCATGGCTCTGTTCAGATGCAAGGCAAGCAGGATATCCTCATTTGGAAATTGATGTAATACAAACTTCTTGAGCTCTACTTCCTCAAAACGGACGCTGGTCTATCTCAAGATAAGCCGGAAAATGGCGGATGAGACAGGCACATATTCCCCATACGTGCCATAGGTCGGTGTTTGAGTCTAGGTAAAAAACCATGATATGTTATTCTGATTTTCAAGGTAGACATACTGACACAATTTACACACTTGGTCTTAGTAAATATATAAAAGATTTAGGTCAATTTCATTTTATATTTAAAAAAAAACGCGTGTTCTTGAAATCGAAAAATACGTTAAACAGTAACTGGAGTGATCATTAAGATTAAAATCATTAAGAGATAACAATAAAAGCTACACGATTTCAAGAACAAATTCTGTGTATGTATTGAAATTGGGAACGTAAACCATTGTTATTACGTACTAATTGGATTCAACATTTTTTTACTGAAAATGAAATGTCTTCTGTCATTTATATACTGTCAATTGAATAAAAGATGAAGATATCAGTAGAGTGGTGAATGTCTATGCTTCCAACCCAGAACATTAGTTTATCAAACTGCTATTATATAACAGTAAAACAAGTGAAATTTCGATCCTATTCTTGCCTCCAATATATTAATGAATAATGATTTTCTCTACCTAGGAATGTAATCATAAGCAGTAAGCACGTTTTGAACTCAAGCAAAACCATTTAAAATTTTGCTTATTTGGTCTCATGCTTCGCAAATTTGATTTGATACGATTGCAAATTTGGTCTGATACATTGCGAATTTCGTCTGACATACATAAATAAGATGAAGCGTACCATGTCTCTTAAGAGACAACCCTCAATAGAGTATGAAGGTCGGTTACAAAGTCCCGGTTTCTGTTACATGCTTGCAATCATTGTCTAAAGTCTGGTCGAGAACATGACAGTATACTCACAAGTTTTTATGACCACCCCTTGACATGACCACTGATGGGATACCTCCACACTAATCACACAGCTCAGAGTATACTCAGTTAGCTGCTGAGTACACAGGGAAATATCTTCCAATGGAAAGTTTTCTCAATGGAAAGTTTTTCACACTCTTCGCTCATACCGGGAACCGAATCCAGTACCGCTCCGGTAATGTGAGTCTGTTGCGATAGTGCAATGTTTAATACGTCGGCCTCTGAGGATCCTGGAATCGAAAAATATGAACCTTTTTATTCAAAACAAAAGCACCTTTATTCAAAGATATGTACCTTTATTCCAAATACATAAGCCTTTATTTTTAAAATTCAAATCCCAATTTCTTTCATTCAAATTATTAAATCCTTTTATTCATGATTTTTTTTAACGGATGTTAAATTTTACAAGAAATTATATCACTGAAAAGTGGTCCCTTAAAGATTAGCAAAAAAGCTGTTTATGGTGCTATGAAAAATGGATTTATGTATAGCCTTCTTCCTCTTTAGATTTCACATAATAATGCAACTGAGAATTGTTTTAGTGTTCTTATTATTGCCTAATATCAGGTCAAGATCTACTCTTGAATCTGAAGAGGCTATATGCTTGAGAATTTCAATCTAGATATGAATGGACATTTCTGCGGAACAATGAGTCGGATAGAGTGAAACATTTGTAGAAATAATTCTATTTTTTATTTTTATAAATCATATAGCAGTTGCTTCTGTTAAAATAAGTTCTCATCCTTTTATGTTATATTTAACATATATGTCAGAAGGAACAAATCATGAGAAAAGGGTGCTTATAAATTTGATTAAATGTACCAAAGCTTTGGGGAAAGTATTTATGTTTCGAATAAAAATTCACATATTTTCAAGAAAGATATGCATATTTTATTAAATGTCCATGTTTTAAACAAATGTTCATTTGTTCTGAAAAAAGGTCCCTGGGTTTTGAATAAAAGGTCATATGATTTAATTAGGATCCATATGTTTTGAATAAAAGTCCATGTGTTTTGAATAAAGGTCCATATGTTCTGAAAAAAAAATTAAAAGTTTGGAAAGCAGTTCTGATGCATCGAATATAAGTGTATACGTTTTGAAAGGTCGGTATGTTTCAGGAGAAAATATTTATGCTTCAAATGCAGATCCATATCTTTTGAATAAAGGTACATATATTTTCAATAAAGATCCATATGCTTTGAATAAAAGTATTCATAAGTTTGAATAACTTTGTTAGGTTAACTTTCTTGCTTTGGGAAAGTTTTTTGTGGCCTATCAACCGAATCATTTAGTTTTCTAACTAGTTTTGAACTGTTTCAAAAAAATTAAACCCAGAACGTTCTCCCCCTCTTTTAACTACAATATTACAAGTCATACAAATTTTCCCTTTTATTAACTTTTCTCCTTTCACGTACCAACGCATATCTATATTTTCATCATTATTGTCATTCGTTGTTTCTTTGTTGTGATGAGTAATCTATGATTCTACAACAGGGTGTCACAGGCAGATAAAATAGGGCTGTTTTATCGATAGTTAATAAACTAAACTTGAAAAGTTGATAAGACATGTTTTAAGATATACATTTCACGTTTTGTATAATTTGTTATTGGAATCAGGAAGTAGAAGCCTTAGTGCAATACCATTGGTAGTGCTCTTGTGCTTGACTCTGGAAGCGTAAGTATTCATCCTTGATCTGAACATCACTGAATAATTCGGCTCTGCAGCCGGAGACAGTGGAGTCCCTAAAGACCAGAGTCCAATTAGAAAGCAGTTGGTAGCCCTCTATGCCTCCTTCAACAATAAAGGACTCCAGAATTGATTATTTCTAATATCGATTGTTTCATAGGTCTCTCTTCACCATCGACCCCGCCCAAATCTTTCCCCACTTGTCACTTGCCCCATCCCCCCTAAAATCAAGCGGTGGCAACTTCTATTTTCGGCTGCGTTTAATTTGTGCTTAATTGAGTTGCACAGATCGATAGACTTATTACACGTTTTAATCTTCTTGTGTCGCTATGCCCGGCGTTACTCTTCCAATCAGCTGCAAACATTTTCTTCTTTTCGTGAGCGCTTTTTAGTCCCTGACAACTTTTCTTCTTCTGCCTGTACCCCTCACTTTGATATTCTTCTTCTTCTTCTTCTTCTTCTTCTTCTTCTGTTGCTGCTGTCCACCTTTCTTTCTACTGCTTTAATTTTCTTCTTTTTTTTCTGACTGCTTTTCATTTCACATCTCAACCCTCCTTCTTCAGTGTACAATTTGTTTTCGTTGTTGTTCTCTTTCTTTCTTTCATCTCTGTATCGTTTGTCTTCTTTTTCTTTTTTTCTCTCTCCTTTTCTTCTTCATTATATTTGCGACTTCCTTCTCCTTCTTCTTCTTCTTTTCTCTACATCTTCCCTTCTTTGTGCCTTCTGGGTCTGCCTTCTACTGTCCTTCTTTTTTTTGCTTCCATTGTCACTGTTTTAAATCTGAACGAGTTTCCTCAATCTCTTACTAAAGGTTTTTCCTTCATCCTCCTGGTTTATGCCAACTCAATTTCAGTCCGTGCATCTGGATCTTCCACTCATCTTCCTGATATCCCGATTAATATTCTATGTAGAAATGTTCACAATTTTCCAATAATCGTAATTAGCTCGTTTATATCGTTTCTAGTTTTCCACTTCATTATTAGTTCAGCTGAAGAAATTTCAATAGGACGCTCCGTAAAAAAGTAAATTGATTATCAGCAGCTTACAAGATTAGCATGCTAACCATCTCTCTACAATGTATGATCATCTATTTCAAAGTTGATATCAGGAAATCGTCGATATCAACCATCTGTTGATGTGTGATTTACTTGAAAAACGCAAAAATAGAATTATAGAATTAATTGTTCGCAAACAAAATAAAAAATGATGATAGAATAACTGGAAAGGAATTCCCTGTCGAAGATTTGTCGGAGTCTGTAGGCCCTCAGAAAAAGTTAAGTTCTGTCTCTGGACGCTCGGATAATGGTTAGCACGTCTGCCTCACACCCAAGCAGTTCCACGTCCAGTTCCTGCTATAATTATAGAGTAAAGAAAACTGTTCATTAGGAAAGATTTCTGTATGCACTCAGCAACTTATTAACCACACTCTTAGCTTGGTCTATGCGGCCTAATTCTGACTTACGACACATTTACATACAGAAATAAATATCGCAAACACAAGAGAAAATGCATCGAATCTGCTGTCATTTTCAAATGTAACATTATAATTCAAACAAGGCTGCTTTAACATTACCCTATATTTAGCAAGAATCGTTATCAAACAACGAAAATTGCCCATGTTTAATATCAGCCCCTACGCCTAATCTTATCGACCCGAATCGTTAAAACACACCCTTTATTCACTACCTACATACATACACCCCCACACAGATGAATTCACCTAGCTTGTCGACCTTCATATGCTCACAGTCACGACACACATACACAGCCAACTGCATCCAAACTTCATCGACCAATCCAGTCGTCTTCCTACCAATAACATAAACTTTAATTAGCTCAAATCATTGCACCCAGCTTTAAATAATTCACGGTATCAAACATCAAGATCCCCTTGGTACGCCATGTGGTGTTGTTGACCCTACTCAAACGGAATAGATCTTTTTGACCTCAATTATCCAGCACTCAAATTTTAATTAGCTTACACACACAATCATTGATATCTAAAGATGTCATTTACAAGTCATTCTGAAGTTTATGAATATGAACTCGCGATACCAGACCGCCGATATCCCCGGGGACTTGACACATATATCTGCTCAGTCATCCGCTTAATTAATTACTATCCACACTCACCACCACAAGTCACAGACCATCTATACACATTTCTTTGTATACATGCATATTCCTTGAAAAAGCCATTTGGGCGGAATGTCGAAAGAAATTATAAGAAACCATTCTTAGAATTGGCTTTCTGATACTGCAATTTTACCCTCATATTGCTGGATTGAGTATAAGTCATACCAATGCGCTGGTCAAGTACAAATATATAATTAAATGTATGAGCGTGAGGTGTTTTTGTGCGTGTATTAGATTATAGATTTATGATATATATGTAATTTGCAAGAAGAGATTTATGTAACTTTTATTCAATTTATACATCTAAAACTGAATTCATATGTTAGTCGATGCAGTGTGTGTGTGGGCATTGAATGGATAGTCCGCCTATACTTTAAAAAAAAAGTCGACCTATGATGCTTTTATTATTGTCGGCACCATTTCGACAATCGAAGTAGAGGGAATTAATTATAGATTTTTCATGCTCTCTCCCTAAGAGAGAAGGGGGGTGGAGAGTTTAAACAGCAATGTTGGAGCAAACAGTAAGAGAATGTGTGGATGATAAGTTGAATTCTCACTTTCTTATCCAATTACTCTTCATTTAGTCTTCCAATTCATCAGGGACTGTAACAAGTCTGCCTCCAACGGACCAGGGACCACGATGGACTCCTGCATTATCGTTCCACCTCACCTCGCAGCATAAGCGATTTGCTTTTGTTCTCGATGAAACCAAATCCAAATTAGCAAGAAAATGGTTAGGTTTGTATTTAATAACATTTTGGAAACAGTTTTGTCTTGTTAAATTTCCTTTCTCTGTCAACTTAGCAGACCTGGAACCATTACCACACAAGCGAAAAAAATCTATCATCCGTGCAAAAAGAACTACAGATGGCCGGAATGGGACTTTTTTGCGCAGCCATTTTGGTGTGGCTACTTTGACACATACCTGTTTTGGTGCAAACCAATTTTTGAGTTTTTTTTAATTCAACATGTGAAAATCATTTTTTTGTTCAAAGGAAACCCCATTGGTTTGAATCAAAGAATAAAAAAAAAGTTGTTGAATGTTTTTTTTTTGGTGGTAACGGAATCTTTTTCTACTTCTGATACTTCAGCTCCATACAAATGTTCATGGAGACGTTTCACTTTTTCAACATTTCTAACAAGAACTTGTGCTTCGCATACTTTTTCCCCTCTCACTTTTTGAAATCTTTATCAGATCAGAAGCAAATTGCCAACACGTATACATGTTTTTTCTTTTCACATTTAAGCAATGTAGTTGCCATTTCAAAGGGTTTAAGACCATTGAAACATACATTCGGAAATATTCGACGGATATAGATTTATAAAGAGCTGCAAATATTCATATTTTAACAACTCATTTTGCTTTTAAAAAAATATTTACACAATTTTCCTTTATCTATTATGTGCATGAATATTGATCTGCGCCCAGACGAGTATGTATCGAAATGAGCCTCATGATTGCTTCTGATATCTTTGCAGCGAATTCCGACCTTCGCTCTAACATGGATGAAACGCTATTTATGATAAAATCTTTTAAGTAAATTTTATCATCATTGAAAAATGATGAAATAAGGTTAAAAATATCCCCCTTTGTAGTTGATTCAAATAGTTTGTAAAATAATAATTCTTCTTGAATTGGACTATCTCTTACATACCTAGCAAAAACGAATAAGAAGTTGATGAAACATCAGTTGACTCATCCAACTGGGTTGTGAATTTCCCCGCAGGATTCTTCTCAATTTCTGAAATTATTTGGTCTTCGATGTCTTCTGCAATCTTGCTTATTTTTCTCTGCACCGTATTGTTGAAAAGAGGATCGGTGTTTAATTCATTAGAAGAAACATGGCTAAATAGGCAAAACACAATATCTTTGCAGCATCATCAAATTAATTTTCTGCAATCATATGCAGCTTTGGTTATCCTCAGAGATACTAAATTAGATGCCTGAATACCAGCCTCAATTGGCTGGTATACGCTTCAACATTTCTCCTTTTCTAGCAAAAATTTTTATCATTACATTCTGGGTGATTTTTTTTTTAAGTGTATTTTGTGGAGGCTTGGCTTTATGGTGCTATTCGAAAGAACCCTGAGACAAAACACATCGAGGATAATCAACGTCGTTTTTCTTCATAGCAGTCAACCAATAATCGAAATATAACCGATCATAGTTTCTTTTTTTGACTGGAATGAAAAAAAAAATCAAGGAAAAGTAACAGGGTAGTGATAAAAGTAATAAATTAATTTTTGCACTCACTTGAATTACCGGGCTTTATTGATTTTCTCTATCATCCTGTTGATTTGCCTTTTTATTTTTTTTACAAAGCAAAGTCAATAATGCATTCAGCAGTAGGGATCTGAAAAAAAAATAGAATCTCGAGCGAGAATCTCTAGTTGTGTGTCTCATCCTTCATAATTTTTTCTCATGCGAGAAAAATTCATTATTATCATATTGAAGTTCTGATCGGTAATAAATTATTTAAGTCGTTATCTGAGTTTGAAATTTGATTTTTTTTCGAATTCTCGCTGTATAAACTTTTCACATTAAGAGTCAGTATCGCACTTCATGTATAAATTGAACCTTATTGGTACGACCTAATCATAGCAACCTAATACAAGACAAATCTATACCAGTGACCTACAATGTTCAGCTCATATCAGTCTAAGTTTATGCTCCCTTGCAAATTTCACATTTCCGTATTTAAAAAAAATCTCGTATTTTTAAAAAGATTTCTCGTTTTTCAGGCCCCTAATCGGTAGTCAAAGCAAAAACTGACAGTCGAGGTTAAAGAAGCACAATTCGATATTGAAAATAGTTCATTAGAAATAGTTAATAGAAGCCACGAATTTTTTTTACGCACCCCCAAAAGACGAGAGCTAAACAGACCGAGATGTCTTAGTCGACCAATTGCGTGCAGTGCAATGAGGTGATCATTACTCACCAGAACCTTCGTCAAAATAACAGTATTTACCATAGTTTACCAGGCAGCCCACCCTTCGGTTTTGACTCCTTTAGAATAAAAAAAGTTCAAATAAATTTTGATACCTAAAAGAGAAAAAATGCCCCCCACCTCAATTGTGACGAATAACAAAATATCCCTCTCGATTTTGACATTAAAAGTAGAAAAACTCCCTTTCTATGTCAACTCCTAAAAAGTTGAAAAAAATTTCCTCTACGATTTTGAGTCCTGGAAGTAAGAAAAAATCTCCTGTTATTTTTCTTACCTCAATTTCGACCTTTTGAAAGAGGAGAAAATGGAGAAAAAATTATCCCTTAATTTAACCCCCTAAAAGTGAAAACTCAATTCGGACCCCTGAAGTGGAAAAAACTTCCCACTTGATTTTGACCCCTTACAGAAGGAAATTAATTTCGCCCCTCGATCTCACCCCCTAAAATGAAAAAAAAAATCCCTCGATTTACATCCCTGAAAGTGAAAAACGAGTTCCACCATAGAATTAATTGCTGTCCAAAAAGGAAATAAAAAGATAGATGGATGTAAATCAGAACCACTGTTAGAAAGAAGGATCCCAGTGTTGAGAAGGGTGGGCTAGTTTTGGAAAGCGGGTTATATGAAAGAAAAGTGTTTGGCTAATGAAAAAAAGAGCGTTGGGCTAATGCAAAAAGAGGGCTAACGTAAAAAAGGGGTCAAATGTAAAAAAAGGGTCAATATTTTAAAAAAAAACGGTATATGGGGCTAAAGTTAAAAAGGAGCGTTAGTGTTAGGAAGAAAGCAAAAAGAAGGTGGGGAAGAGAGAATACAAGTTCAAAAAGTTTAAGCGGGAGAGGTATAATCCGAGATAAAAAGAGATATTGAACTAAAAGCCAGAGTACACTTTGGGAGACCTTAGAACTTGCAAACTGGTGAACGTTCAAGAAAGATTCAGTTAAAAAGGAACGAACTCAATATTCATTTGTAATGATCTTTGTGGTGAGTTTGCTAAACATTAATCCGCCGTAGGGCGTCCTTATACGAAACTTTGCTTAGTTTAATACAAGGCCACGATTCTGGGGTACCTAGTAAGGAACAGATTCATTATTCAGTAATAATGATCCGTGAGACCAACCTGCTAACCATTACCCAACGATGAGCAACCCTTGAACGGACAGGTGTATATATGGGCCGGTGAAAAAACGGCCGACACTGCCACGTCCGAACTTGTTGTTAACTTCCTTCCCGCTCCTTCCTCAGCACCTAATTAGTTTTATTGTCACCCAGAGACCTGAAGCCACGCCCTTCTTGGCCAGCCAAGAGAGTGATCACTCTGAAAATAAACGTTTCTCTTGTTTGCTGTTAGCAAGTTGCTCGACTTACAGCCGAGTTTAATTGGTTTTCTTTCGTTTTAATCTTGAGAAAGAGAAAAAGAAAGAAAACTTTGTCATAATTTTGATTATGTCCAGAACAAATTTATCTCCTTTAGCAAGGAAAAGAACATAAATACATTTAGTTATTTGAAATATATCACAGTCCTCAAGGTTCAATACTACTCGAAAATACGTGTGTGTGTGTGTGTGTGATAATGATAAAGACATTTCAGTTTCTACATGAACAAATGAGCATCGTGCGGGGCGCGAAAAAGCATCCACAAAGGAAGCAGTCGATTCACGACACTGCTCTAATCGTCTGAGCTAACGATACTTAGATATGTCCAGTTGTTCGAGGAAGCACTTATATTGCTCACTTTTTGATTATGCGGTCGTAGGCATATTATTCACATATCTGTGTGTTCCCTATGCTAAAAGTATATATATCAAGTAGAATAGGCAGTTTATGTTCGACAGAATATGATGATTGTGAAGATATTTGGGGAAGTTACAATATTTTGTCCGGCACCAGTGTTAAACAAGTAGGAAATCGAATAGCCCCAGACCGAGTTTGCATCTTGCACGACGCTTTATTTGTTCATTTATTTTATTTTGATTTATGTGATCTGAGAGTGTTCGATTTGGTACAAGTCGGTGTTTGAGGACAGGTCATAACTCACGATTTGAATTAGTGATTTTTGATGTAGACAATAGGTTGAAGCAAGGCAATCTCCATACGCTCTATTGTCTTTTATTTAGCCATACGACACTCAATTCTGTGCGAGTAAATAAATAGATAGATACGAACAGACTGAGATTGATTGACATATAGATAGATTTGGACTGAGATCGATGAATAAATACATGGATAGATATGAACAGACAGACATGAATAGATAGTTAGGAACAGACTGAGATGCATAGGCACAGATTGAGATACATGGATAGATAAATATATATATAGATAGATACATACATACATTAATATAAACAGACTGAGTAGGTAGATAAAAACATGGGCATGTTCCTCGATATTTGCTTTGATCTGTAGAGTTCGATCCAATGTCTTGAGCAGACTGAGCAGCAAAAGTTGATAAAATTATGCTTTTGCATTGATTTGAATATTGACTATTGATGCAAAGAGCAAATCTCTTTCTGATGCTCCCACAACGGCACAGATAGACACTAAACACAGCTACGAGGAACGACCTAAACGTTTAGAGAACTTGATGAGCGAAATGGCTTCCCCAAAGAATGAAAAAAAAATGATAGAGAATGGAGGTCTTTATTTCCTAGTAAAATGACTTCGAGAGATAATGGAAATGTCTGAAAAGACACGGGAAGCCCAGGCCAACTTTGCCGATTAGCAGATTGATCAATCTGTTTTCTCGAATTTTTAGGTGTGGTGGTTGTCAGTGGCCAGGAATGATGGCAAACATTACTAACAGAATAGAGCTATCAGATATACAATGTAAATGCATCGCAAATGATTTTACAATAGAAATGCATTGCAAATGAGGAAAAAGGATTGTCAATAGTCAGGAATCAATGCAAGCGTTAATAACAGAATAAGGTTGTTATATACATAATTGAGAGAGAGAGAGAGAGAGAGAGATGGGGAAAGAGAAAGATAAGAAGAGAGAGAGAGATGGGGAAAGAGAAAGATAAGAAAAGAGAGAGATGGGGAAAGAGAAAGATAAGAAGAGAGAGAGAGAGAGAGAGAGAGAGAGGTGAGGGAGGAGTTCCACGACAAGACTCCTTTATCGATCGGGACAATCATAACATTCATATTGTTGAACTTTTTTCACAGGTTGTCTAATCATTCAGGCAGTGTTCTAAAACGTTAGCTAAATCTAATACGTATTGTGGTCAATCGGCAAATGAGTTCCAGTGATTGATTTGTCCCTTAGCTGTCGGCAAGGCCATCGGACTGTTTGTGGAAGTGACCAGTGGATAGTCAGATGGACTGTAGCCAAATCAGAGGCACCCAGCTCAACAAATGCAACTGACCAGTTGTCACCGAAAATAGCACCGGCCAATGTTAACAAGTCATTGGATACAGTAATTAACAAAATGCAATATTTTTCTGTACAAATTTGGAACAGGAAGCTTCCGTTGGAACCCTACTGTGATGGGGCAGTCAAATCACGCTGAGAGCATTGGTTTTCGTTCCATCATGGAAGTTGAGCAGCGTCGATTTAGATCAGTACTTAGATGGGTGACCGCTTGAGAAGACCAGATATTGTAAAGATGAGCTGCCGACATGTACGCAGCTGAGCCTCTAAATTAAAACCGACCTTGTCTCATATCATGTCCTGGTAGTTGAATAAGTACTGTAGTTGGGTGACAAATAAGACCGACATTTAATCAAAATTATAAACTGCTAATAATTTTCTAGACTTTTCAAACACCTTTTTTTTTTTGGCTCGGTGAAAAAATACAAGCTGTTTTTGATATTTTAAAGCGTGATGATTATTTTGGAATAAAATATCATCTAACCATTTTATTCAATATACCATTTTTAAAACGTAAATGTCGCTCTATTTATTGAAGCTGAGCGTTTTCTTTTCATTATCTATTTTGATCTGTCGAATTTAAGATGGAAGAAAAGCGAATTCGGGCAATTTTGTTGCATGAGTTTAAATTTAGACCTATATCAGAGGAAACTTTTCACAATATCAAACAAGTATTTGATCAGGGAACCGTCAACGAACGTACAGACTTGAAAATAAGGATGGTTGTGGACGTCCTTCTGTGATTGACGACATCCAATGAGGGCCATTATGGAGGCAGACCCGCTCAAAACAATACCATCGGTTGCAGAGGAACTAAACATTGAACATCTAATAGTTTGCACAAAATGGGAAAAGCAAAAAGGCTTGAGAAGCTGGACGAAAATTCGCCGTTACGAAATCTGCTCTGTGCTCCTTTTACGCAATAAAATCACCCATTCCTTGATCACATTGTGATATGTGACGAAAAGTGAATTCTGTACATTAATTGACGACGTTCAGCGCGGTGGCTGGACAGAAGTGAAGGATCAAAACACTTCCCCAAACCAAACCAGCATCAAACGAAGATTATGGTCACTGTTTGGTGACCGGCAAGTGGAATCATCCACAGCAACTTCTTGGATCCGGGTGAGACCAGCGCATCAAATAAGTATTGCTAGGGAACCGATAAAATACAACAAGAACTGCAAGAAAAGACCAACTTTTCTCCATGACAACGCTCAACCGCATATCGTGCGAATGACCTAACAGAAATTGAATGAACTAGGCTACAAAACTCTGTCTCAACCGCCTTACTCACCAGGCCCCTCTCCGACCGACTATCATTCTGTCTTTATCAACCGAGCAGTATTTCAAAACGCATTCAAAAAATGAGAGAGAGCAAAACGAGAGCTGCTTGTGCAGTGTTTTCTTCCTCACATTGTCAGGGTTGATTATCTTCACCGCGCGCACGCTCAGTACATAAGCGAATAAACAAAATGACTTGCCCCGCACGACGTCTTTTTGTTGACTGCTACTCCTACGTCAACGGAGACGGGTCTTGCTCCACTAGAGCGCATGCGACTCGAATGACTATTTTGAAAAAAAAAAAAAAAATTCGAAAAATTCGAAAAATTAGCTCAGAAATATATCGTCCAATGAAAATCACGAATTTTCATAGCTTCGAAGCCACAGTAGACCCCAATGGTCTTTTCTTAACGTGCTTTAGATGAGTTCTCAGCTAGACTTTAATCTTTCTAACACTGCATATGGCCTGTTTGTGGTGAAAAATTATCTATCTTGATTGTCTAAATGGAAC
Source organism: Thysanoteuthis rhombus (assembly GCA_963457665.1). Lineage (NCBI taxonomy): Eukaryota > Metazoa > Mollusca > Cephalopoda > Oegopsida > Thysanoteuthidae > Thysanoteuthis > Thysanoteuthis major. The sequence goes on along the minus strand of OY735207.1, from coordinate 29,763,418 downwards.
CCAACTGCCTGAAATGGTGCTTTCATTTGATGAACGCTATGAGAAAAATTCTATTTACAGAAAACTGAAACCATGGAAAGCGCAGAAACCTCAAACCACCAACAACCACAATGGGAAAAAATAGAAAAGACCGAACTGAACAAAACAAAACAAAAAACAAAAAAAAAGAAACTAAGAGAAGACAAAAGGAAGTATACGGCAGCCATCATCAAAACCACTCTCGAATAACGTCGGGGCTTTAAAGCAATAAACAAAGCTCTCAGTATAGGACAGAAACAAATCACTAGCATACTCGAAAAAACGGAGACATGACAACAGACGAGACAGAATTGCCGAACGCGCTCAAGAACTCCACTATTCAAAACAGGGACAGCAAAACAACGACCAGAATGCGCAAGACGCTGACAATCAGTTCGAAGACTTCCCAGATGTTACACCATGGGAAATAAAGCAAGGCATCAAACAAACAAAAAAAGGAAAAGCCCTTGGACCGGATAACATCACCATCAATCTACTCAGAAAAGGTAAGATCGTCAACAAAAAATTAGTCATATTCTACTTGTGTCTAAAACAGAGTAGAGTCCTTAAAGACTGGAACATGGCAATCATAATTCTTCTACATAAAAAAGGCAGCCCCAAAGACTTCAACAACTACAGGCCTATAAGCCTACTCAACTGCATTTACAAACCTTTCACAAAAATCATCACCAACCGGATCACTAAAACACTAGATGAAAACCAACCACGGGAACAGGCTGGATTCAGAAGAAATTACTCGACCATGGACTTTTTCCATTCAATGAATCAGCCGAAAGAGAATGCAACAGAACACAAAATGTCAATCGCTGTAGCATTTATAGACTTCAAGAAAGCATTCGACTCTGCAGAAATTCCAACGGTCATCAAGGCCATCACCCAACAAGGTGTAGACCCTGTATACGTCAAAGCACTGCAATGTATATACAATCACCGCAACTCCTTCATTAGACTACATAAGGGCTCGGAACCCTTCCAGCTCTAAAAACGCGGTCAACATTCCGTGGAGAGATCCCAAGACAGCACAGTATATCAGGGAGAAAACAGGAGTCTGAGACATAAAATTTATAAAAAAACTTAAATGGAAATGGGCAGTCCATGTTGCAAGAATGGCAGACAACCAATTGACATCACGACTCACAACATGAATCCTAAGAGATCACCTACACAAACTGAGGCCACACAGTACAAGATGGAAAGATGAACTAGACAAATTCAGGAAATACTGGCTCCGCGACGCCTATGATAGAGATTGTGGTGGATCCTGGTGAAGATCCAACGACGGACGATAAAAGACTGATGATGATGATGAAACCATAGAGGAATTTCCTCTTGAATAAAAAAAGACAAAACAAAAAAAACGCACACACAGAATCCTTCAGTGACTCTAGTTTTCAAAGAAAAGAATTAATTAAGGAAATTCCTAATTTCACTATCTACCCACCTGTAATAACATGTCTGCAGTATATAAAAAAATTGGAAAACGACAGACGTTTGAAAAAATCCTGTTTATTAATCAACATATAATATTGGATTAAGTCAATGGACGAACTGAGCGATCACTATCTTCGGTTCATAACCGACCTGCGGAACCACCTGCCGCATTTCGACACAATAGTTTTGTGTAAAGCTCCATCCTCAAAATTGATGGACAACCTGAGTGATCGCCACGTTGGGTGCACAACCGACCTGCGTGAACATCTGCGTTATTTGGAAACAGTTGTTCAGTGGAAAGCTTAATTGTCTAGGGTGATGGACGATCTGGGGGATAACAATCTTCCGATGAACCACCGCCCTGCACAGACATTTGGACATAGTTGTTTCATGGGAAGCTTCCTCACCAAAGTTGATTAACGATCTGAGAGATTGCCATATTTAATGCACAACCGACCTTCGCAAAAATTCGTGCCATTTCGAGGTTGATGGACGATCGGAGAAATCGCCATCTTCAGTGAGCAACCGACCTGTAGAACCATCTGTGCTTTTCAGACAGTTGTTTTGTGAAAGAAATTAATTGCATAAGTCTTTTTTCTTCGTCGTAAGTGTCCCGAACAATATTTTACTACGTCTAACGCAACACTTTATGTTCATGGGATGCTGAAACCAAAAAAGTAACTGTACTTGGAACGATTTCATTATATTCGCACAGCGAAACCATCCGAATATATATTGTAAACTAAAGCTTACTTATCTCTCTTACACAACTCAGACGCAAAATGTTTTTTAAAGAAACCTCACTTGAAATGTTGAGATGAAGTTATATGATCAATGCATATGTTGTTTGAACTTAAATAGTAATCATTGTTGGTTTTATCACTATGTTTCGGCTGATGCATCAGATACAGATATACCTTGATTGGTGCGGTTGCTTCATCCCAAAACTTTCGGTACTGTTCAAAACCGCATTGTTCAATTAATTTGTATAGCAATACCCCAACCATACAATATGAAAGCACGCACTAATCAAATCCATACAATTCAAGATATTACAGTACTTTCTACCAAGATACTAAGCTACTTATTACTAAGATATTTATCATCGATACTTATTACTAAGACACTGATACAGTTATTGAGATACTTACTAAGATACTTATGATTAAGACACTAAGATACTTATAGTATAAGCATTTTGTTCGAAGTAAGAGTCAACCTCAAATAAATTGCAACAAAATAATTCAGCGGATTTTATATCCTCAGTATGTTCCGAATGACAGAAAAAAGTCTACAAAAATTGCATGAAGAGAAAATCCTGAAATTCAAAATGGCCACAGTCCGCTTTGATGATAATACTTTATCTCAAGAACTTGGATGTGTATTACGTTTAAATGTTATATGTATTACCCATGGCCTAAAGGTGTGCTGTGTCGAGTTGGGTGATGTTTGGATGAGCGGTTCTCGAGAAAGCTCCAATTAATCGATAGAGGAAAAGTCCAATGTCCCGTTCCTTACTCATCACTAACCAAATGAAAATCCGTTCAATCAACATATTCCAATGAAATTTTCTGGATGTACTGAAGGGACCCACAGGCATGTCTAAAGCAAGTAAGTTTTTGAAAATTCCGAGCAGATGTGTCAAAAATGAGAGATTTGTAAAATGTTCAGCAAAATATTGTACGCAACATAAACAAATTAACATATCTCTGAATTTTTGAGATGAGGTATTATTATTATTATTTCTATTATTATTCGGACTATCCTCATCTTTTTCATACAACGTTTCGGCCGTTGTACTCTACGGCTTTCATCAGGTATCATCTGGTAGGTGTGGAGAAGTAACGATTCGAACCCTTTATTCAACTGACGGGGGTATATTGACCGCACTCCCCTCTTAGCATTAGTAGTATTATTATTGTCTCACACTAGGATTGAACCTAGAACCATCAGATTACTTGCAGTAATTTTCTCTGGTTCTGTATGGACACATAGCGTAGTGGTTACGTTGTATGAAAAACAACTAAGATGAGGATAGTACGAATAATAATAGAAATAACAAATTGACATGTCATATAGTTCAGAAGTTAATTTCATAGCTTTCTAACAGGGTATCTGGGAGCTTTGTATCTGTTGAGCATTAAAGGTTATTGACCAAATCGTGACACCAGGTATATAGCATTTTACAAGGGACTTTTCAATATCTGTATACTTCATAGTCAACAAACCATGGATTGTAAATTTATTTCTAGATGGATATATACACACACATGCATCGATGTAAAATGAATTTTATCAACATTCTAACGGTTTATCTCATTTGTACCGCATAAAACGTTACAGTCAAAATGCGACATTTTGCGAGGAAATTTAAGTATATGCGTATTTTAAAATCCACTCTCCATGTATTGTGGATTTAATCCATGATGTATATATACATTGTTATGAAAAAAGCTTCTCTAAACTTTCCAATCACAAATCTTGTCAATTTGTCGCTGTTGCTCACAAGAAGTTACAGGCAAAAACGTGGACCTATGTTTTCGGCATTTCACAAATAAATTCAAATATCTGTGTATTTTAAAGTTCATTCTATGGATTGAATATTTGACTCTGGTTGGAGATACGCACATACATGTATCGTTTGTAGGAGAATACCATCTGCTTTGTAACAGTATATCTTGTCAATTTATAATTGTTGAGAATAAAAAATTAGATCCAGAAACGTGCAAGAAATATTAGTATAAGATTATTTTAAATCCACTGTTTATAGATTGTGGATTTAATTCTTGATGGAGATATATATATATATATATATATATATATATATATATATATATATATATATATATATGTGTGTATGTAAAGTAATATAATAACATAATTTCACCAACTTTCTAACTGTGACAATTTATATCTGATGTGCGTGAAAAGTTACATCTAAAAACTTGGAGCTAGGTATTTGCCATTTTACAAAAATTTAAGTATGTGCGTATTTTAAAGTCAATTGTCTATGGATTGTGGATTTAATCCTTGAGTTTTGAGCCATGGATCTTTGACAACTAGACAATATGTTGAATAGGAACACTTGGAACTTTACAAATTTCGAATAATGATCAGGTTTCAATTAGAATTTCGGTGTTTATTAGAAGCGTTCACATATCCTTATAACTCGCTTTGTCGGCCTGCAGTCAGCTATTTTAACATATCATGATAGTGACGGAATAAATGAACATTACACGAAAATTATGCCATGAACGTTCTCAAGCATGGGATTATAGATTGAAATCGTTGTTTTTAACATAATTCATAATCATGGCAGTCCCCCTTTTCCTCAGTTCCTATTTCAGTCGTCCCAATATCCGCTGTTTATGTGGCCTACCCTTTTCTACACTTTACTTTTTGGATGTTCCAACTTTCAGAGATACGTTGACGGATCATTAGAATTCCAATGTTGCTCATCAACGAATACCTTTTTTTTTTAAAGGAAAGGGCAGATATATTCTGTATTTTTTTTTATCAGCACAGGACAGCGTGATGATAGTGTTGGTTCAGACATTCCTTATGAGAAATCAAATGGTCATTGCTAGGGTATAAGTGGCAACAAATCTTGAATTTTCAGTACTTCTCTAAATATTCTTACTACATTCGATGATACAGGTAATAGAAACTGTCAAAGTTCCAGTTAATAAGCTGGGGAAATTCTTTTTACAAAATGCCAAATACCTACCTCTACGTTTGTGGCTGTGTCTTTTTACGCTCAACAGATACAAATTGACATGATACACAGTTGGAAAGGTGGGTGATTGTTTTTACAATGATATATATATATATATATATATATATATATATATATATATATATATGTGTGTGTGTGTGTGTGTGTGCACGCGCGCATGTGTGTGTATTAAATACATAATCCATAGACAGTTGACTTGAAAATGCACATATACCTGAATTCCTACAACAGATTCAAATTGACAAGATATACTTGAAAATCTGAGATGTTCTTTACAATGATATATATGTATATAATTTTGGTAGTGATATGTAAGGGACAGTAAATTAGACCTTTTCTTCTGCTGATCTATTTTTTGCTGATCCAAACAACTCCTAACTCAACACTGCATCTACACCAACAATAGTGAACTCGTGGGAATTGACAGTTAAACCAGTCTATTGGACATCACTCTGTGTCAGGCGCCTAGGAGGTTCCTCATAAAAATAGATCAATATATATGCGAATGAACTAATGAGAAGATTAGCATGTGTTATTCTACACTATCTATCGATCTCAGCCTGTTCCAGGGGTGTCGCCAACCTCCGCCTCCGACGTCGGAGAGTAAACAAAAATCTGTCGGGAAATTTTTTTTAAAACAAAAATATAGATTTGTACCAATTGAGGCAAGTGCTGAGTGACTTGAAAAGTTCATAAACATTCCAGATAACCTGTGAATACATCTGTTGAAGATCTTGAAATCGCCAATAAGCATAACGACGTCGAGATTGTGTTCCACACCCTTTACATTTATCTTGTTGTCTTCTCGTACTTCTTTTCCTCGGTCGAAGAAGATATGGTATTTAGAGGATTATCTTGGCAACAAAATTACCTCGCCTCAGGTTAGCAGGCAGTTTTCAGTTTGACTTTCATTTTACTTTCAATTTCCAAGAATCTTTACGAATATTCTTCAATAAGCGCTTACTTTTTGTGAAGGTCAGTGTTGTAATAAAACACATTTTGCTGTCATTGCAAGGTTCGATGTGCATTATGAAAAGAAATATTTCAGACCGACTATGCCACAAAACATACAAAATCAAAGCACAAAAGTTTACACAATGTCGTTCGGTGTGCCCCTATTAGTCGTAGTAGCTAGAATATTCGAAGTCATTCAGCACCAAGTGCATGATCAACGAACGTTTCCGTCGACAGGATGAACACAATTGCAAAGCCAGACCCTTATCTCAAAGGCTGGGGAGAATGTCCCTACTCATAGTGCATAAACAAAAAAAACTATCGTTGGATAGAGCACTTATTTACTATATTTCAATACCACACTGGAGTTTGCTATGATATTAGAAACCATGGAAACTTTGGATCGGAGTTGATAAATCAATTATAAAAAAAAGAAGTGTTTTGACGGTGCGAATTCGCTTGATTTTTTTTACTGAATTGAAGAGCATTAATTTCTCTACTACCACCAGTTAGTTTAACGGCAATATCTAATGGGGTATTTCACTGTATATTTTTTTTTGAAAAAGCACTTCGTTCCGCGTACATTGACAAATCAGTCAGAGCGTGTTTTGGCCACTGTGTAGGAAGCATTGAATAGGAAATTCGCTGTAAAATTTGGTTTTGGGTCAACCAATGAAAAATTAGACACCAATCCAGGATGAGATATCATTTATTATGGCATGCATAACACTCTTATATGATTCAACAGTATGGATATTAAACGCTTTAAAACACTGTGTCGCCGGTCAATTTTCACCACTGTTACCGGATTAATGGGAGTACCTAAAGCGTTTTCACATTCGATTCTCTCCATCTTGTACGATTGTCATAAGTGTGGACTGGAATGCAGTTTCTTCTAAAGTCCCATGGTAACCTTTCTTTAGAAGCATGAAGTAAAATTTTTATGATTCTTCAATGTGTGTATAGTTTGAAAAAATATCTCACCAATTCTTTCTATGACACAGTGTGTATAATTTTCAAAATGGAGTACAGAATAGCTGCCAAATTCTTATGATGTCCATTATTCATTCATTATCCATTCTAGGCAACTCTTTTCAACGGTATTAAGTGTGTTTGATGACATAACAGAATGCTACCACAGTATGACCATCGAGTAATGGCAGCCATCTTGGACGCCATTTTGAAAACCATTGACCCTGGGCCATAGAAAAGATTAAACAAATATTTTTTTCAAAGCCCTTATATTAGGGGATTCATGTTAGCCTAACTTCATGTTTCTAATAAAATGTTCTCACCGGGTTACAAATCAGACTACTCAATAATATCATGGTAAAAAAAAGTTTTTGATAGCAATCTTAGCACCCGAGGAATTGAAAATTACCGTGGGGTCCACCACCTTCAGCTGGGTACTGGATGATCTAGTCCTCAGTTAGAGAAGTTCACCCCCTTCTAGGAAAATCCTGGCCCCACCCTTGGTCTATTCCAATCTATCTATCGATCGATCTACCTATGTATAGATCAACCCACGGATATATCAATCTCAATCTATTCATATCATTCTAGTATCTTGGATATGCCTGGGACAGAGATATATAGAGTAAAGGAGATACTTCAAATTTTAAGTTTTTAATTTCAGCTTGATAGTCTTTCAACGGAATGTTTCCCCGCCTCAATATGTCATTAACAAACTACTAGTGATTTCTAGTTACTTTTGAAATTATGGTGTGTGACAGATTCGAGCATGAAAGGTATGTGTTTTGCTCTAAAAAACAGTTTCATAGAAGCCTTACCTTCAAAAACCTACATTTTCCTCATGACTTTCTTCATTTACATTCATTAAGTGCAGTCGAACTTTTTCATTTCTTTCGTACAATGAATAACAAAGAACTTGGCGGCCATGCTAAGACTGAGAAGCTAATCGAGCTGTCGACGGACAGGCAGGTACGACCGAACGCCCTTTTGCAGGTGGGCTGAAATGTTGAGTGAGTTGTTGACCGATAAAAGTGACTTCAAAGTATTCACCGTTCATGGCTTGGTTTGATTCAATTTCAGTTAAACGTTATCTTAAATGTGATTAGTTATCACACCGTCTCACGCAGACCTAGGAACACACAACTACAAACGCACACACATACTCACAAAAGCGCATGAACAGACACACAAACTAACACGCACAAAGACAAACACATAAACACTCACTTGCTAACCACTCCTCTATGACGTGGAGCCCTACACACACACTTATATACAAGTTGAAGCAACAGAGCAGATTCTAAACGGACAATAAATCTGTAAAACCCTTACATTATTATCTGATCAGCTCATTATTTCTATTATTGTTCCGACTATCCTCATCTTGGTTGTTTTTCATACAACGTTTCGGCCGTTGTACTCTACGGCCTTCACCAGGTATCATCTGGTAGGTGTGGGGAAGTAACAAACCGAATCCTTTATTTAACCGATGGGGATATATAGACCGCACTCCCCTCTTAGCATTAGTAGTATTATTATTGTCTAACACTGGGATTGAACCTAGAACCTTAGCGTAGAGGTTAAAGAATCAGGCAAATTACTGCAAGTAATCTAATGGTTCTATGTTCAATCCCAGTGTGAGACAATAATAATTCGAAAATACTACTACTGCTAAGAGGGTAGTGCGGTCTATATACCCCCGTCGGTTAAATAAAGGGTTTGTTACTTCCCCAAACCTACCAGATGATACCTGATGAAGACCGTAGAGTACAACGGCTGGAACGTTGTATAAAAACAACCAAGATGAGGATAGTCCTAGAAATAATAATAATACCTCATCTCAAAAATTCAGAGAAACAGATCAGCCCATATTTACATCATCTGATCAAAATATAAAACATATTTTTGAGATGAATAGACAAATGAAGAATATTCATTACACTTGATTTTTCCATCCCTCGTATCTTTAAACCGAAAGATATGCTGAAACAAACTCAGATAGTCGGTAGATTAGAAAATAGAATTCAGTGGCGAAATGGCGAATAACGAAAGAACGGTCATTTTGTATTCAATTCATAACTTTACTGATGATTGTCCACTTGGCAGGATATCATGTTAAATACGTTAATCCTGGGAGAGTGACCTTATAAGTTCACGAGGGATGCACGTTGTCTACCTATACTGGAACAAGCTAAGGGGTACATCGACTTACTGATATATATATATATATATATATATATATATATATATATATATATATATATATAGAAAAGAATAGCAAATACAAGGATATATACCCAGTGAATGTTAACATTTCGTGCCAAATGCAATCATCAGCAACTGGCAATATGCTTTATTCTTGTAATTACAAGAACAAAACATATTGCTGATATATATATATATAGGCACGTGCATGCGTGTATATATATATATATTCATGTATGTCTCTATATATATGTATATATATATATATATATATATATATATATATGTACATTATGCATATATTATAGGTTGTCTGTGCGCATATGTGTTTAATGAAACGACAACTATTAATACAAATCAATAGAGCTGTCAGATTTAATTAAGGAAGTCAATGTTTTCACCATAAGATCGGTATCAGCCAACCGATGTTGGTAACATTTTCAGAATATACTTATATTTATATGAGCAATATGTCATTTGAATTATTATTATTATTATTATTATTATTATTATTATTATTATTATTATTATTATTATTATTATTTGCATTTTTACACTAGTTGCCTGGTGGTCACTGCTGGGAACTGAGTGACAGCAAGTCTCCTTAGGTCTCCAGCATTCCTCTTCACTCTCTCGCAGTCTACAGCAGTGCTGTGGATTACGGTTTCCCACCAGTTGCCCGGTGATTATTGCTGATGGCTGAGTGACAGTAAATTTCCACATGTCTAAAGCCTTCCTCTCATATCATCATAAACAATATTTTGTTTTAGAAGGAAATTGAATAAAAATAAGCATCCCACATTGAGTCAGCTTAGTAGAAAATAAATTGTTCTACTATATAACATTGTCATTTTTGTTTCGAACAAAACGCTGTCATATTATAGCGTTCATACAAATCCAAAGTTTGGAATTCAAAAATCAACCTGAGATGGAAAAAAGAAATATTTTGCCGTCTCTTTGCTTGCATATGAACCCTTTCTATATTTATTTAAGACCGTCTCATTTTGGAACATGTTATTGCATTTATTTTTTCTGTCGTCTTGGCAGAAATTTCGGAGGTGGAGATTCAAGCCTAATAATTTTTGTTGTTGTTTGTATTCTAAACTCAGGGTTAACTTGTTGTTTTTTTTTAATCCGATCCGGATGCTACTAGTGATAGATTTGTCGGCTACATTTGTGTCTGGGTTTGTTTCTATATTTGTCGAAAGCCAACACCAAAACTGACATCGATTCGCGTCAAGACTTTAACCACTTTGTTCGCACAACATAATATCAACTGAGTCAGTTTTTGGCATTGAGATTTTACAAAAGTATTTGGAATTGTCTATTTTACTTTTATTCCTCTTAACGGGGTATTTGAGATCATTCAAAATGCAGTGAACAAACAAGAACGAAATTCAACGAGGTAAATGTTTGTAATTGCCTTTGACGCAGTTACCAGATTATAATTCGCTTTGAAGAGCTATTTAGTAGGGTTCACAAAACTGTCATCTGACTCAAACAGTTCTGGTAACGGAAAAATGTTATTGATTTTTCAAATAATCCTTCTGTCCTTGAGAATTCTCCGCTGTCAATCAGAAAGTTTGCTGTAGATGATTTCTCTAGAGATTAGCTATACGAGCTGGACCTAAGTGAGAATATTCTGTCCTATTTTACACCAAATTTAACTGGTTCATAAACTTTTATGGATATAGTATCTTTATTTTGGGTAGAATTGCCAACAATCATCACTATCAATTGTATTATTTATTTCATTTTGCCAGGGTAGCTTCGGAAATTTCTGTTGGCGGAAAAGTTGTCTTAGATTAAAAACAAAAATTCTGAATCGTTTTCATTTTTTCTAACATGTCGTCTCTCTCCATTTTACCTGCCTTTCTTTCATTCATTCATTCATTCATATACATACAAATTAGGCTATTATGCATTTTATTACATCATAGAGAAAAATGCTAAAAGTGAAAGATTTACTAAAATAATAGGATTTCTTTTAGACCAATGTAAATAGAGATAGAATTCTCAAGCATTCGGATTGAACACTACTACTGAACGAAGTGATGGAGCAATGAGTTTAGGTCTAGAAATATGGATACAAATAATAAACCTCGAGAGATGCCCTAATCTATTCTTAATGTATCATTGACAGCAGTGGCCAAGGAACCACGAACATCAGTTCGGAGACTTTCTGGAGAACTTCAACAGCGATCATATCACCTAGTCTATAAGCAATTGGAAATATTAGAAAGTTCGGAAAATGCACCCCACGCAAACTGAATGAAATGCACCTTCACAATGGAAGATCCGGGACTTCTCAGCTAAATTCTCAAGTAAGGATATGAAATCTTGCAAAATCATCCATATTTATCTAACATTTCTCCAACAGATTATCATTGTTTCAAGAATTTTGAACTTCATAACGATAAATAAAAGTTTCACTGATAGAAAAGTCATAATTTGTGTTTGTACTGAACTTTTGACCGCTAGACCTAAAGAATTTTATAGAGATGGTATCTTATCATTAAAGTGTCGTTCGAAAAGTTATTGCCCCAAATGGATGAGATTTTGATTAAATATCGATCTTTTTTGTTGTATAACATCATTCATCTTTTCACAAAATGACTTTTCATTTGTAGCAACTTAATATGTACATATTTTCACATTGTATTTGCCTTATTTCTCTCAGTGAGAGTAGAAGAAATTCACGATGCACAACAATAGTACAGAACGTAGCGAAACAACAGTATCACTTTCACGGCGGTCAACATTGGCAGATAACTCAGTAAATGTATTAATTGGCAACAGGGTCGTTAAATGACGCAGTGTCAGATTTGGTCCCTATGCCTGAAATCGCCGGAACAAACAATTATTGTTGCTTTAATTGCATTGAATAACAGAATTTACAAGCATCTCAATACACCTGCTTTTATGACCAAGAGAATGAAGCCTGCAAATTTGTTGATTGTTTATTTCTTTGTGTTGATTTTGATAAAGAGGTTGTATTTACGCCGTTACGGCGGTAGTCTGAGTTTGTTGATGACGTCTGTTCACAAAAAAATGCAATAAAAAAGGGAGAAAAATACCTACAATACCAGGCAAGAAATGATTGCTCGTTTTTATACTGTTGCCATAGTAATTCCCGTTAAGTATTAATGCTCTGATCCGGTATGAATGCTTTTCTTTTCTTGTTGTTCGTGTTTTGTTTTGTTATGATTTCTGGATAATTTCTATAAATGCAATATACTTATGTTACTTGGTCAATGCTGGGTCAATTAATGAGGCGAGACGTTACACATGAACGGTTTGGGTGACGTATGACAATTTGCTTCATCGCCACTGTTATTATACAGTTGCAATTGCCGATGTTTTAGTGGTAGGGTATCAGTGGCTCCGAGAAGAGAAGAGATGGGCGCCACGACGTGACATTTTCTGGTCGTTGTTCTCAGAATCAACCCTGAAGGAGTATCAGTGGTGGTGGTGGTGGAGAAAAAACGTCTGATCGTTATCATTATCGATTATCATGAATTGATTTGGCTGCATTGACCTAGTCATCAGGTTTATCTTCGATTCCTTACTGTCTCTTCTCATTTCCCGCTCTAATCGCCCATACTAACTGAATTGACGGGAAAGAAAAACAATGAAAAAACACGAGTCAGGTGACGATCACAGTTGGGAACAATCTAAAAACGAGCGACTCTTATAACATTATGATAGCTACGACTTCCTGTTTCTGCTTAGAACTGAAAGAGAATATAATACACGATTAAATGTTTCGATATATATATATATATATATATATATATATATATATATATATATATATATATATATATATATATATATATATATATATATATATATATATATATATATATATATATATATATATATATATATATATATCCTCATACATGCATAAACTGACAGGCAAAAATAAATAGATACATATGAGCAAACGCTAACATCGGGAAGTTATTCTTTTCATGTCGAGGTAGTGGGATACAAAAATTGGACACAGATTCACTCTCTTGGAAAAGAAAAAGAAACACACACATTGCATCTGATCCTGTTCCTCACTGTGCATTAGTGTCATCGGCGTTTTCATGTTTTGCTTGTAATAAAAGTCACCGGTGAGAATTCTGGTGTAATTATCGATGCTAAAAAAAAAAAACAAAACAAAATAAAAAGCAAAAAACAAACAAACAATCTATTCAAAAACTCGGAAGCACGGGTGCATTTTCCCTGCTGCATTTACGCTACTTCTCTCAATGGCCGAGGAAGAAATGCACGATTCCTTACAATAATACTCCTTAGTGTAACGTACCGACACAAAAGTATCACCTTCGCAATGGTTGACGTTAACAGATAACTCAGCGAGCTTATTGATAACTGTGTCGTAAAATGACTGAGACAAAAAATTATTGTTGCTCTAATTTCTCTGTATGACAAAATTCACAAGCACCTAAATGCACCTGGAATTCTGACAAAGGGAGTGAAGCCTGCAAATATGTTGGTTATTCATTCCTTCGTGTTGATTTTGGTGATCACCCCCCCCCCACACACACACATTCCAAATTACTTTCTCTATCGCCATCTTACACGGGTCAAGCACACAACCGTTTAGAAAAACTATCCATAATCTTAATTGCACTTGAAAAAATTTCTCTTTTCGTTTGCTTGTGACGAAATCAAGAAAATGGACGAAACGTCGAAATGAAAATTTCAATAATTTTGAAACAAAACTTGAAATATTGTCATATATACATATAAAGTTACCCCTTGATATTCCCCCGAACCCTTTCTGTCCCCCAAAGCCTTAAATCTACTACCATAAGCAATGAGAAAACACGTACGATTTGTGAATATACAAATAAATAAATGAATACTGTATGTCATGTTATAAAAAAGATAAATTTTAAAACTTGACTCCATTTTCCATGGTGGAATCGATGTTTTTAGTCAAAAACGTAAAAAACAGCACAAATCTGCTCATGAGTCCTTTGTGAGTACGCAAAAGTATTTTTCTCTTTCATACGACTATCTTGGAGCTATTTTCAAGCAGTTTTAACCAAAATTAAACTTTCAAAGAAGATATTTAATTATTGCATTACGTTTTTAAAAAATTGTTAAAAAGTAGATGCGAGTAAAGAAAACATACAGTTGATGAACGAAAATCATAAATCTCATAAAACTGATTATTGAAATTTTTTCCACTTTTTTTGCTACCATTTACATTTATCTTAATATTTTAGTTGGTTTTTGATTTTTTTCATCTGGTCCGAGAAAAGTTGTGATAAAAAGCAATCAAAATATTAAGATGAAGGTAGATAAAAGTATAACAATGGAAGAAAATTGTTAATGATGAATTATAATAATTCATCTACTGAAATATGAATAAAATAATTGTTTACAGTGAATCGGGAAGGAATTAATGACTGGAATGCTGTTTGACTAATTAATTTGCGAGTTTTCAATTCGTACATATACCGATTATTATTGTTATATATCTTGTTTGGATAGCCTTATCCCTTGCCCAGACTGATCTTACATCAATCGAACCTGACTGATGTTACGTGGGACGGAATTAAAAGCATCAGCTCCAGCTCAGTTGATGGATACTTACATATTTCCCACCAAGAGCCGGTAAAAGCCTGAATCTCAATTAGCGATTTTCTTAGCACCCAGAACCTCTCTACTCATAAATAAAAACTTCGCCCTACACAAAAATATCAGCAAAAGCCCAATTATCAACCATAGTTCACCTCAGAGTTTGCTACAGCCATAGCCCACCGTAATCATTTTTATCATCTCTTGCAACTAAACAGGTGCAATGAAACTCTTCCTGCTTTTAGATATGCACAAAATCATTGCCACAGGTTTTTAAGGAATACTAAATCCAATTATGCCGAATTAGTGCAAACTAGAATTGATCAGGAAAGGTTTTGGATCCCTAAAGTTTCAGAGAGCTAACAACAAAGTTCTGAACCGAGGCAAATCGCGTATTCCTATCATTATAAATGGACCTGAGATTATAACAACATCCTCAGCTAAGCTTTTTGCTGCCAACTTTGCTTCTAACTCAGCTCTGGACGACATGGGTCATCCAATTCCAGACTTTCCATCTTGTACCGATCACTCTCTTACCAAGTTCAGGGTAGCAGCTAAGGAGATAGTAAGGCTACAAGACCTGATACAATTCCAGTGGTTGTTCTCAAAAACCTTTCCCCAGAGTTATTCTCAATGTTAGCAAAATTATGTAACCGTTGTCTTGGGGAGACGTGTTTTCCAAGTTCACGGAAGCTGTGTCCTGTTTGCCCAGTTTTCAAAAACGCTGGTGAACTTTTCAGCCTTTTTCAATATCGACCGCATAGCCTTCTGAGAATCAATGATAAGGACTTCGAATCTATTAATAGGTATGTCTTGATTTTTGACCGAGATAATGTTTCAAGTGACATCCAGTATGGTTTTCAATCTTCCAGATCCACTGCTGATATGATATTATCTCCCATAGAATCACTAAAGCACTTTTTTAAAATTTTTATCTCACATGCTATTGCCTTGGATATCTCTAAGGCTTTTGACAAAGTGTTGTACACGGGATTGCTGTTGTTATGGCATCTCTGATTGATTCAATAATGGTGCCCTTTAGGTCTGGAAAAATGCCGGTGGCTCCTAATGGCCAGTTATTGGGGATCCATGATATCAATACTGGAGTATCTCAGGGCTCTGTCCTTGGGCCAACTCTCTTCCTGATGTTTATAAATGACCTGCCTGACAATATCATCAGGTCTTTTCTCAGCAAGTTCGGTGATGATACCACGCTCTATAAGCATACTTCTGGGGACTCCAATCACCAGGGAATAGCATCTGATCTTTTTTTCTGATCTATCTTTGACAATTATTTGGGAAAAGGTGGCTTGTCATAGTCATCATCATCGGTCTTTTAACGTCCGTCGTTGGACATAGACCTTCCCTAGGATTTGCCACAATTCTCTATCATGGGCGTCGCGGAATTGGTGTCCATCTCTCCATCTTGTAATTCTGTCGGCCTGAGTTTCGCATGTAATCTCTGGGGATCCATGTTGTGAGCTGTGATGTCAATCAGTTGTCTTTCATTCTTGCAACATAGCCGGCCCATTGCCACTTGAGTTTTTTGATAGATTCTATGATGTCTCAGACTCCTGATATACTGTGCTGTCTTGTGATCTCTCCTTGTAAATTTGAGCATGGTTCTCTCATGCACGCGGTGCATGCTTCTCAGTTTGTGGGGCTGTCTCTTGGTTAGGTTCCATGTTTCAGCTCCATAAGTGACTATCGGGAAAATGCATTGGTTGTATACTCTTCTTTTTTAGGATTATTGGAATCGTCCGGTGTTTTGAAAGTTGAGCTTACACCTCTCAATTTCCATCAATGCAGATGGATGGAATCAATCTCAAGGAGGCCCCATGCTTTGATAAACTTCTTGACTTTAAGTTCATCATCATCATCATCATCATCATCACCACCACCACCACCACCATCATCATCATCATCCTCTTAACGTCTGTTGTTGGACATTGACCTTCTCCAGGATTCGTCACACTTCTCTATAGCGGGCGTCGTGGAGCCACAACTTTCTGAATTTGTCTAGCTTGTCTCTCCATCTAATACTCTGCCGGTCTCGATTGCGCATATGATCTCTGGGGATCCATGTCGTGAGTCGTGATGTCATTCGGTTGTCTGCCATTCTTGCAACATGGACTGCCCATTGCCATTTGAGTTCATTAATGGATACTATGATGTCCCTGACTCCTGTCTCTCCCCCGGATGTATTGTGCTGTCTTGTGGTCTCTCCATGTAAGGTTGAGAATAATTCTTTCATGTGCACGCTGCATGGTTTTGAATTTGCTGGTCTGTCCCTTGGTTAGGTTCCGCGTTTTAGCTCCATAACTGACTATTGGGAGAACGTATTGGTTGTACAATCTTTTTAGGTTAATTGGGATCGTCTGGGTTTTGAAGGTTGAGCTTGCTCTGTCGATGGCTTGCCACCCTAGAATGATTCTTCGCTTTATTTCCTCTTTTTTTGAGGATCTCATGGAGATTCGTTGTCCTAGATAAATTTAGTGGTCTACTTTCTCCAGTTCTGTATCCTCGATTTTGATCTTAGTGTTCTCATTTCAGGCGTGGTTGTGGCACATGATCTTCGTCTTGCTGAAGTTTATGTGTTGGCTGACTTTCTTGCTCTCTTCATTTATTTCATCAGAGGGCATTATCGTCCGCAAATCTGAGGCTGTTCAGATATTTGCCATATATTTTGATTCCTTTATTGTCACAGTCTAGTCTTCTGAAGATCATCTTGAGACAGGCTTTGAGGAGCTTGGGTGAGCTGGTATCTCCTTGTCTTACACCTTTTTTGAAGCTGAAAGGGCTCCGAGTCTTTAAGTAGCCTGATAAATGTGCTGCTGTGACTGAATATATATTGCAGCACTTCGACATATACTGAATCTACAGATAGTATTAAACATAAGAAAATGCTCAGCAACATTATGTTTTGACATTATGTAATAGCAAAATTACTTAAATATCACCCGTTGTCGTCACTTTGTAAGGGCCTGGGTAGAAAACTGAAAAATATTGTTGGTGGAATTGGGAATTTTTTCTTAATTGACACGACAGTTGTATATGTTGAAAAAAGGTTAAAAGCAATATTTTTTTTTCATTTTCAAAAGCAATATTTCTTTTCATTTTTATAAGTTGTAATCGCAAAATTTGTACCCTGCGAAATTTACTGCCTTAGAAACACTTATGAGATGTTTAGTTCCAAAATTGCCATTTCATGACAGGACATCTGGTTTTTGATTTCTACTTATCGGGTGAGCTTGTAAGATCTTCGAAATGGATGAAATTTTGTCTTGTTTTCAACAGTGCGAAAAACACTAAATTCGAGGGCTTCGGATACTCTTTGGCATGTTTTGGGTCAATTTTTGTGTCTTTATTGGGTGCTTTGACAAATTGGGGCGATTTAGTGCTATTGTTTTTAGTATAACCTCAATTGATATAATTGTTTCTATGATCAAATCTGTTTCATTTGAGCCGCTGTTTCAGAAACCTATCTCCCACGCTGATCAGAAGGGCCTATAAGTGCATTGATCAACTTGTCTTTGTTGATAGACATGTTTATGGAGCAGAGTGGTCAAATGCCAAAAGAGTCTAGGAGACGAAGCAGGTGAAATAATAATAACATTTCGGGTATTTTTCCCCAAGTCCCCACAACATTAAATAAGTTTAGCTATTACAAACCACCGTATTTCTCTTTGTTAAATCAGTGTAAATAAGAAAAAGTTGAGAACATTTCAGCTCCTTGACTGATATTATCTTAACGACATAATGAATTAGACTTAAGATTAGGGTTATGATCAGGGGTCAGTTTTTAGTCATTCATTCAGTAAAAGGTTAGTTTATCTGGGGCTTTGAACTTTTCTTATTTACATTCATTTAGCAAAGAAAAACACGGTGATCTGTAATAGCTATACTTATTTAATGTGGTGGGAGCTAACGAAAAAGACCACACGTTGTGATAATGGCAACAAAGATGAGGGAAGTCACCCGAATGAATAAATATACGATAATGATTTAAAAAAGATCTCGTCTCGAATCAAAAAAAAAAAAAAATAATAAAACTCCCTTTTCTTTCGCAGATAAATCAACCTAGAAAAAATTCACTTTAGAAAAATTAAAAAAAGAACAGGCAAAAAACATTGTTTTTTTCCGTTAAGCTTGGGGCTTAGCATTTGTCAGTCACTTAGGGCAAACTGGGGTCTTTGAAGTGTTTTTTTTAAATCTACATAAATTCAGCAAACAAAAATACTTCTGAGGAAGTCAAATGGTTCTCACCCGCTTGCAATCCTGGTAACTGGAGTGATGAATGCAATTTCAAGTTTCACTTTCGGTATGATATTGAACCTGACTTTCAGGCCGACGTTGACTCGAATCGTCTCCCTCTCCGGCTAAAACTTTCTTTTGAATGCTATGTCCACAGCAACGGTTTTTATCGACGCTTTCAGTCCGTTTGGGGGTAAAATCTACGCTTTTATAAACTTCATAGTTCACCGGTGCCGTCAAAAATATATGAAATATGGATATACACATAGCATTTAGTATACGTGTATGATAGAGATTTGCATTGCAATGAGCTTGGATAAGAGCGTACTGTTGACCGCAAACGGATTTTTATTCATTTGTTTTTATGACTTTTTTCTATCTTTCTATTATTCTTCAAATTCAGCATTTTTACTACGTTATTAGGACATGAATGAAATTATACCCCACTATATCAGTTAAACGGATTAAATTATTTTACTACATCAGTTGCGTCTTTTTATGCGGTTGCAGACATCTGCACATAACTAATTTTTATACATATAAATTTTTGCCCAACTACATGTCAGCCCTGATTTTTTAAAGTTATTTAAATAAACGTCAGCATTACTGTTTACCTTGAATTTTTTTTTGGATTAATCCTTTGGACCATTAGCCCCAGCACTTTCAGATACTCAGTACTTGAGCTCCCGATGGGAAAAGCTCGGATTGATGATTGAAAAAAGTTTCAGTCATTTACTACTGAAATGTTTTTGTCTAATTCATTTCATTTTGACACTTGGTTTACTATACAAGGCAAATATATTTCTTATTAGGGGTGCCATCTCAGCCATCAAATAGACTGACGTCGTGCAGTAAAATAGCAACCAGCCCAAATATCAGGCTTACGGGTTCAAAGTGTTACAGTGAATCGGTATGAGTTTCAGAACAAGTATCATACATATACTTACTGTCTTTACAGACTTTCAAATGCACTCCCTTCCTCCCCCAAACTGCAAAGTGTGCTCTGCTAGTATTATAGATTTCAAACCGATTAATGTTCACGAGATGAGCTGAGCTGAGCTGAGGGATGAATTTGGCCGGAAAATGGTCTTGGGAATGGTGGAGTTGAAGATCTGGAGAAGAATGAAGACTATACAGGCTGCAACACTGTTGAAGTGTGTGAGAATTTTTGTGCTGCTTGACCCTGAATGTATTACTAATAAAATTTAATACAAATTGCGTAAATTTGGAAATTTTACGATTTCTTCAGAGACTTTTTCTTCCGATCAGAAATTATTTTGGAATGTTTTTTCTGACCACATTTTCTTTAGGAAGTTAGTTTTTTTTTTTGTTTTTTTTTTTACCTTACATTCATGAATCAAAATATTGTTCTTCTATGTATTTTTGTTCATTTATTCTTTGTCTGATTTTGTCGCTACTTCTCTTTTTACAGTTGGGTGAAGTTTTTTTGAGGGTTGGGAAATGGACAAGGAAGCGGTGTTTAAACTTTGGGATCCAGGAATTATCTACAGTCATTTCACCTTTTAATTTCTTTTGCTACAATTAACTTTTAATTGTTGTTGCTTTTTATCGAAACTAAATCGGGCTAGGTTCCTTTCAGGTGAGAGTATATAATTTGACAGTGCAGATTGGAAGAACAAATAGGTTCCAGGTGAGAATCGAACTCATGGCCCACTATGCCAGAGGGTGGCTCGCTTAACGCACGACCATTCTTACCCCCTGAACTCACACCGTACAGCAATGTTTTTGGTGCCATTTGTTATTAAATGGCAGTTCAGTCCCATTCAGTTTTATTTTATTCTTATTTGACGAAGTCTGGTGAAAAAATATTTGTTTCTTACAATTTACTTTCATCTTAATAGATAGAGATAGAGAGTAAGTTTCGATCACATGGTAGTTCGATTCTCACCAGCAATTTTTCTTTATTCTGATCCACGCCATCTGATTTCTATCTATTTATCTTCATATTTTATAAATTCTTTTTTTTGGACATTCATTTATTCTGCCTGAACCAGAGGCTGAGTATTTACTCTAGTAAATATAAGTTGGCATATGTGTATATGCGTGTGTATGTATATATGTTGTCGGCTGGTAACTCGTTTAACCGTGAAATGTCATCAGCCGGTAAATTGTCGACCGGGATATGTCGTCGGTTGGTAAAACGTTCCCCTGAGAAAATGAGGAAATAAGAGGAATGCTATCTGGAAATTTCATGGAATTAATGTATCATTGATGGGGCGATCCCCAAATTTCAATCGATTCCGATGACAATGATAGGTCTCAATTCTGATTCGTATTCTCAGTTTAAAAAAAATTTCACACGTTACCCTCCCGGAAAAAATGCCGCTGCGGTCCTTGTTTTAAAAAAATTCATAATACTAATCATATACAGTAATCGTATGATAATGTCACCTTTCAATTAAATTGATTTGGTTGTAATAAGAAAGAAATAATCTGTTAGATTTAATCTTATGAAAAAATCACAATAGAACTATAGTTTGTAATCTTTTATATATATCTTGCACTGTTTAAACAAAATATCCATGCTATATAAAACAATTTAAGAGGCTACAAAAATAATGAGAATTAAGTTATATTTATTTCTAATGAAAACTTATGATCCTTAAATTATAATGCAAGAACATTTACCTTTCTCGTGTTCCTTGATTCTTTTTGTTGTGAAGGATAAATTTTCCCTCCCCCAACACTGAAGAGTCTTTCACTTTCCGCGGAAGAAGGTGGTGTCCATTGATATTTCCTAACAAGATCTGTCATATTTGAAAACCTATATTTATTTGCTAACCACCATTGCAATGGATTTGCTTCATTTTTAATTATTTTCAAGTCTTAGTATCGGATCATTTCTGCTTTCATGGCATTACTGATACCTTTGCTTAAAGAGTCCAGTTTTGCCCTGGGATTGCAGTTATATTCTTTGTTTACTTTCACCGATTTCTTTTCCGGGTATTTTGTTTATTATATTCATCTTCAAAGATTCCGATTCCAACGACAATGATAGTTCCCAATTCCAATGTAAATTCCATTTTCTGAAAAACACTCGATTCTTACGATTGTCGATTCCAATTAAGATTAATCGTCCAATCACTATGTATACATTAATAAATACGTACATAATATGAACAATACGAGTGAGACTGACTCAGGAGTAAAATGGTATGGAAACTTTGTTTATTAATTAGTTAATCCATAAATGAATTAACTGGTGAGCTAAACATGTTTCGGGGGGTGTTCCCATCTTCAGTAGCGTGTGCTCTGTGTGTGTGTACCATTCAGTGGTTAAAAGTTTTCTTTGGAAAATAAATTTACCATCAGATGCTGTGTATTTTTTCTATTTTTTCAATGATTGTGAATCTAGTGTCTGTGGCAAAATTGTGTCCGGTGGTGCAGAAGTGTAATTATATGGGGAGTGGACTTGGATGGTTTTGTGGTTTAATTCTGTATCTATAGTTATTAAGTCTAATGTTCAATTGCCACTCGGACTTGCCTGTGTGTTGTAAATTGTATCAATTACATTCTAGGAGGTATATAATATTTTTGCTACGACGGATAGTGCTATAGCATATGTAGAAAGTCTCGTTAGTGGTAGAGCTAATGAAGGTAATTAGGGTGGTTGCAACATAAACTATTTCTTTTTTCGCACGGTTGACAGAATTTAGTGGTTTTAGGGACCATTTCTTAAGTAATATCCGGATTTAAGGTGAAAGTATCTATTGTGCAATGTAAGGCTGTTTTTGCTTGAATCTTTCACCCATTAGCCACTTACTCCATACTCCGTGATTATAAATTTCGTGATGCCCGCTGCCGTTCAGCAAACCGGCTTTCAAGTGATGACCACAAAACTATCACGCAGATCTTGATTAAAAATACCATGAAAAATTGACAGAATATCGGGTTAGTACACAAGAGATAAAGTTTTTTTCAGATGCAGCCACATGAATCTCTGTAACAGGGTTTCTAGGCTGCTTGGTCTATTCCCCAATATGTTCGAAATCGATTTTATGCACATGGTAGAAATTATCCTTTTAGCTCTGCATCTTCACCGTGCTCAAACCTAGAGGATAAAACTTAATCGGGAAGTTTATGCCATGTTTAAGAAATGGATTCAAATTAATATGCAATCAAAATGTGGGACTGGACCTTGACTTTATGGTCACTTGAAATTACATCATTCAGTGAATACAGAAGAATCTCTGATGATGTAAAAACATTCAAAGAACAAAACGATCTGATCAGACATGCATTATTTGAAAAATGTTTTGTTTTTTTTACCTCAATTAATACTGGTACTATAAAAACACTATCAGTACAGGCATCTCCTTGAATGACGCTGTTCGCAATATCAAAGGCAGAATTATTACATTGTTACAAGCGCTCCAATACAGCACTGTTTGCAGTATATATATATATATATATATATATATATATATATATATATATATATATATATATAGAGAGAGAGAGAGAGAGAGAGAGAGAGAGAGAGAGAAAGAGATCAAAAAGATTTATTTTTTGATACAGGCACACCCTGATACAACGCGGTTCGTTAGAGCGCGTTTCACGATACAGGTATTGAATGTGAATCTTCTCAGTCGTGTCACAGAATATAAGTAAAAGACTTATTGCATTGTAATAATCGCAGGTGAAATGTGGACACATCATTGAACAAATGTTCTTGTTATTAAAAAAAAAGTGGGAGATTGACTATTGCATTGTTTGTAGTTTCATTGTAAACAGAGATATGATTCATTGCTATGGGGGGATGAGTCCGCAACAGCAATGGTATCTACATAAGAAATTAGACAAATTTTCAAATACGATTTCAAATAAGAGAATAATACTATTAAAGCTGCTGATCACGTCGATAGATCGTTTAGAGTGAACACTGCTACATTTCAAATTAGTCAACGGTGGTTCAATTGTTTATGTCTGGGGATATAGATACCAATGATAAGCCTCGACGGAGGTCCAAACCGGTTCTTAATGATGAAACATTATTGAACAGCGGTTCAAGCGCTTTCTGGAGACTTTAGGACTTCAACAGGGACCATATCAAGCGTTTTCAAGGTTTTAAGGAAAGGATACTAAGTTGCAAAAATGGGTCCTGCGTGAACTGAATCAAATGCTGCATAACAGTTCCCGATCCAACACCTCTCAGTTCCCTGTTTCTAATCCTTCAGAATTGGGATATGAAATCTTGCATCATTCTTTATATTCTCCTGAAGATTCTCATCTTATCAAATATTTTGAACTCCATATCCATAATAAAAGGTCCGATAATAGAAAAGCTATAATTCGTGCTTTTACTAAATTTTTGACCAAAGTTAAAGAATTTTCATGGAGATGGCATTTCATCAGTAAAAATCGATATTTTACTTGTAACAACTTACTAGTTTGGAATGTAGAGCAATAAGCTTAAAATTCGGTCTATTTTGCAATTGGTAAATTTACACCGGTAGATATTAGATGCGTAATTATTTAAAAACCTTCAGCACCTCTTTGTTTTTTTACTCAATTTAAGATTTAAAATTTCTTTTTTCATTATCTACTTATAAAAAACACAATATGTATCCATATATAAGTTTATTTTTTGTTCGTAACACTTTGCAATGAGCGCACAGACGTGCTGGTGAACGACTCTTTCTTCCTGGGCAGAGTACACTTTGATTCTAGTCAAAGGGGTTGGAGAGTGATATTTTGATCCTAGGCTTAGTGAACAATCTTAGACATAAGTGTCAATCCATATGTAAATAGTCCAGTCAGTTACAATGCTAGAATTTTTGATAGTAGCCAAATACGATTGGATTTCGAAATGACTACGTTAACATTTGCAGATTAACACTCTATTTTACATCAAAACATTTCTTAAGATGTCAGAATTTAGATATGGATGCTATTTTGCTTTTTATCACAACGTTCATTTCAAAGTAAGCATAGCAGGTAGGAGATAAACAAGTGGTCTCTGGTGAGATCTAAACCGCAGCATTGTAAATAAACGATATGTTGAAAATTGTGAGATAAGAAAATGTGGCTAGATTTGACTCCAATTAGCCATTTGGTTTCCGTGATCAAATCTATAAACGTGACAAAGAGTATTTTTTCATCGTCAAATTTCTCGAAATTTTGTTATCGATACGTATGTGTTAGTGTGTTCGTAATTATGTTCAGGTAGATTTTCATGTTTTGGAAAAATGATATCGAATAGTCTTATTATGGACGAACAATCCACCCGATAACTAAATACATTAAGCTGAAGGTGAATACTAGTCAAAAATGGAATAATAATAATTAAAAGTATTTCATCAAATTAAAAGGAATACAACTGGCTCATTAAATTCGTTGTGATTCAGAGAGAGAGAGAGAGAGAGAGAGAGAGAGAGAGAGAGAGAGAGAGAGAGAGAGAGAGTGTGTGTGTAACAAGGACATGAACTTTTAAAGATGTCTTTTATAAATAGATTCATGTATTAATTTTTGGTAATGTACCTTAGTAATGTACTTTGGACACATTGCCCAATGTCTTTATGTTTTTTTTCACCTGTAGATTATTTTAGTAGTCCATGTTTTTTCACAACAGCTCACAGAATTAAGAAAACGTCCCATTCAACTGTTAATCTCAACATCGAAATAGAAGCCACTGAAATTAGAGGGCCGACTGTAATTACTTCCAATTTCATTTAAAAAAAAATGACCTGAGAAGGGAAGGGAAGCGGTCATAGAATTCGACAACGGCTATCTTACTACCACTTAGACTTGGGGATATTAATGCCAAATATTAGGTCTTATAGTTTTAACGGTAATGACTTGAACTTTTGGATAGCATATATATAATCCATGACTCAGGGAATTCTTGCAATTAGCAATTTATCGGTTGGGTAAATGATTCGGTTTTAATGTGAGATCAACTATTTCTTTTTCTTTCTTTTTCCTTTTTCCGGTGTCTGGGCGATAATTAGGTCATAACGTCTAGCCTTGATTTTTGTCTGAAGGTGCTTCAATATGTATCGGTCGGTTATTCTATTAGCGTTGGCTTAGTGTATCTATGTCACCTTTTAGTATGTTTTTATCGTCTATCTCATTAGCGTGTTTGATTTGTTACGATTATAGTGTACAGTGAATTTTTACATGTTTTTTTCTTATTCACTTACATAAAGTTAAGATAATTTTATACATCTGAAATTTTCTTTTGTCTAGTTAGAAGTTTAACTTACTTTTTACGATTGATCGTGTAAGCTGCTTATAATGTTTTTGTATTGTTTATCTTCTCTTTCTTGCTTTTTCTCTTTTGTTCTCTTCGTCACCCTTTCTTCTTTCCTGGTGTCTGCATTCTTCAATATTGTTTATATTCATTAATTTGGGAATGA
Source organism: Thysanoteuthis rhombus (assembly GCA_963457665.1). NCBI lineage: Eukaryota > Metazoa > Mollusca > Cephalopoda > Oegopsida > Thysanoteuthidae > Thysanoteuthis > Thysanoteuthis major. The sequence continues at coordinate 29,736,847 of OY735207.1, read as the reverse complement.
CGTAGTAATTTTGTTATTTTTTCAATTTAATGTGATATCTTAGTATGCATGTACTATATTGAGTTTGTTATAGTTTATTTCATCTTTGTTGTTATATCCCCCAAATATATCATATTGTGATTGGGTTATCATGTTAATATATAATTGGTTAGTTTGTTATATTCCCTATAGTACTCAAGGATATAAAAGCTCTGTCTAACAGACTTAGAGCAGGCTACTGTATAATTTACAATTTATATCTGATATGAAAATAGTATATATATGTTTGTTATGTGGATGAAAGGTAGTCCGACAAATTGGTGATAGTAATTTGACGATGTGGAAGTTAAAGGTTTGAGAACAAGAGTGTGCACCTCGAGATAAAAAAAATTATCATAGAAATAGGCTTGATGAATTTCACTGAACTTGCATCAGCTGTTTTCAGAAGCACTTACCGATGTAGAAAACTATAGCAAAAAAATGTAGCTGTTTACATGTTCGGGTATAGTACTGGATTGGAGAAAAAAAAGGATATATAACAAATTTTGGTGTTGATTATTTGGAGGAGAGGTAGGTGGGGGCTAATCCCAGAAATGAATTAGAAAAGTTCAATAGAAATGTATGAGACAGGGAAAAGTGATATGTTTTGGCTTTAAGGAAAGCATCGATGGATATAAGAGATGGCATATTTTCATTCTTTTGGCTCTGTGTGTCTGACCGGTTGGTAATTAGTGTGTGCAAATGTCTGTGCGTTTATCTGCCTCCATTTGTGTGAGTGTGTAGTGCATGCTTGTGTGACTTGTATGTTATCGAATGCCTTGTATACTTATGTGGTTTTGTTTCAAAATGATTGCATTTAGTATCTTCGTTCTTTTGAAATTTCCATGCGTTTGAGTTATCATTTTGCATCTGGATATAAAGGCAACCACGACATATTTATGTGTTATAGAATCGTATACGTTGTCGATGAGATGGGCTCCGTGTAAGTCAAAGTTGTGGCTGCGTGTTTTTCTATGCTCAATAAGGGCGTTCGTATTTTCATCAGGTCTAGGGCTCTTTTGTTTTCGTATATCCTTTCGTATATTTCTTTTCTTGAGAGATCTAGATGTCTCCCCAATGTAAATCTTGTTGCAATAGTTGCATGGTATTACGTAAACACCAGCTATGGTACTTTTATCGGGGTTTGTTGACCTAATGAACGTTGAGGTGTTGGTAGCGATGTGTATGTTAAGTTTGTTTAGGTTGGTGCTGAGGTTGACGGTGGCTGAATTTGTAGGTACAGTGGTTTTGTCATACTTTTTATTTTGTTTTGTTATAGTATTATGGATCTTTTATATTTTTCTTTTCTGGCGTTATATGTGAAATATCATGGTTAATGGGAAGAGCCAAAGGAATTCCAACGGACACTTCCAGCTTGTCTACGTATTCGGGGCAACATATTCTAAGGGCTTTTACAAAAATGGATGTAAATGGATATCAGATAAAGCTAGAATTTAGAAATAATATAAGTTAATTACACAATACAAGTTCATCATTGTGGCATTTATAAATGGTCTAAGCCATATAGTTTGATTATCATGCTTCTGGAACCAGATCAGATTAGCAGATATCATAGATCACAGGGCTAGCTTACGCAGTAAGGAATAAACAAACAGAATTTGAACTGTCAATGCATACTGACTATATCTTTTAAGATGCATGGATTAAAAGAAACACGAACAAACGGACGCGAAATTAGGGACAGATTAACTCGTTTTTATTATTCGTTCTTTTTTTCTAAGTAGGGAGAAGATGACTTATTCCGTTTTGCCATCAAATACTTGAAAAACGGATAGGGAAAACAAGGCAGTTTAAAAAACAAACATTTGGTGACAGGTGAAAAAGCGATTTAAGCAACACCAGAGAAGCTGTTCAAGGAAATGCTACATGGGGATGGTATGAGGCACATGTACATATACATGTACGTGCACGTGTACATATGCTTATGTATCATGTGTTTATATATGTATGAACTGGTACTTTTCATTGGCCCCTTGAACATTGTTTTTTTTTGCATGGGACCTCATTACATATGTACACTATTTCTTGATGTTGCTCAATCTAATATGATAATGCTCAATATTTCAAAACAGAACGTAAATCGATCAGTTTCACGTAGCCATTGCAATCAGCAGGTAATTTTTCTCTGTTTTTCTCTTGTTTTTTTCATACTAGTGGGTTTTGCTTGTTTATAGGGTGGTAAGAGAAAGGTTTGTGATTCCATGACATGCCAGTTGGGCTTCAGATTTGCTGGGAAAATGGACAGAATTTTTGTTAAGTAGAATCTTTCATGAGTGATGTTGTTGTTTATTTGATTCACTTATCTGAGGGAATTGTGCATTCACTTATAGGGTAAACTTTGGAGTTAGAGGATGATAAAGCTAAATGAGGTTTTTGCATAGTTATCATTAACTATTATTATTTTTATGATTGTTTTATCATTATCATTATTAACAATAATTATAATAATAATGATAATAATAATGACCTAACTAGTAAGTTTTCTGTCCTGTCTCGCCTATTATATAAGTGGGTGTATAAATAGGATAGGATAGAGTGAGATGAAGAGAGAAATAAATTGTGTTTAAAATGAATTAACATTAGTGAGGTTGAATGGAACGTTTACATTAAATAAATGACATTGTTGGTTTGTATCGTTCTATTTGCAGTTTTGCGTAGTTTTGAATTCATGTTTTTGTTCTCTGATTGCTATTTTGTTTTTAGTCGTTACAGTTATAATCTTGTGGCATTTAGCATAACTTATAGATGGAGTGAGATCTCAACCTGAGACCTAAGCCCGGCAACCTTGTAAGTTATGACTTTCCGTCTTTTGAAGAGAGAGAAGAAAAAAAGGAAGGCATGGCTTTTACGTATACAATACTTACCCAATCATACTTCTATATATACATGAAGTGGTGTATGCTGGGTGCAGAACATACAATCACATTGACAAGAATTTTCTAATCATGTGTACAGTTGAGATGAGAATTATTTTCTGTACTTCATGTATGCTAGGCTTTCCACGTATGCAAGTTCACCGTTCCTTTTTCTGGTAATCCAAGGGCTTCAACAACAATCGGTATCATTTTGGAATGTTGCTTGCATTCCATTATGTTCACATTTTAATTCAAGATCCTTAGGATATATATTACAATACGATTTTCCAAATTCTCCTCCATCATTAGAATATAAGTCATCAATAAATCTAGCACAACCTAAAAATAAACAAGATCGTTTCATGTTAATTCTAATTAAAGATGACATGAATATATATATTCGTGTCTATGTAAATAAAATCTGCCCAGTAGGGGATATGATCAATTCCCATAGGGACACCAGTGATCTGATGAAATATTTTATTTCCTATTTGAAAGTATCAATCCTCAATAAGATGACTAACGACCACCTTAAGCGTACAGCACGTAAAATGAGTCTCACCGTTTTTGTTTTACACCAGAGAGCTTTAGAGTTTGTAAACCCAATATATTTACCATTTCCTTCTGCAAATGCCAAGTCTATTACTTTATTTAATTCTTTGATAGGATATTCATAAGGAATTTTGTGTAAAGAGTATTAAAATCATAGGTTGAGATAGATTTAGTCCCTCAACGGGCTTTTATAATATCCAATTTTTCTTCAACGGGCATAGAATTATTCATCACCCAAAGGAGATTTAAATTAAAATAGAATTTACTCTTTTTATCGAGTTGCTGTATTTGATTGTATATTAAATTAAAACTTTAGAAAGGGCTTTACTAAGAGGTTTGGTACTAAAAACTCTAGAGGCTACAGTAAAGCGAGTGCCTATTGGATTTTTATGCATTTTAGGTATCCAATGCATAAAATGTAACTCCTTTATTTTTCTTATCTATTTCAAGTCGTAGCTTTTCACCTAATACTGTATTATTAAATATGATACTGTCTGCTTCACAAGTAGATGCTTTATACGTAGATGATGGAATTCCTTAAAAGCTTATTTCAGACAATATCCTTTGAATATGATATTTTTTTTACAGGTAATTGCTATATTATTTTCCGCTCTATCGATCATTGGATTTTTTCATTTACAAATCCGAGTATTTTTTCTTTTCACCTGTCGAAAGTTGATTCTTTTATTCGATATTTATTTGACTGAGATAGAATAAAAATATTTTTAGCCTCATTTAAACATTTACTGTAATTTAAGCATTTTGGACCTTAAAAAACGTTTTTAAATGATGAGGGATCAGTAAGTATAACAATAGACATGACTCGTCTTTCGTGTCATTTCTATTTATGTTCACCCATGTGAATATTAAATCCGTTGTTACGGTTTCAATCTCAGACTGCATGCAAACCAACCTATGATATCATCTTTAAGAATACTAATAATACAGAAAAAACTTCTCTCAATCGACTACTAACATATTCAACCGAAGAGTAAGATAATTATTTTCCACAAACCTTAAAGGATCTTCCAGGTCATAGAACATCAAGTTTCTATCAAATGGTTTTTTTTAGACACAGTAAAATATCTGATAGAGTATTCTTATATGCATATTATCATACATATATATACGCAGTTATGTAAACTTTTCATATTGGAAAAAATAATTTAGTCAATTTCTATGTCTAGTCCTCAGGTATCCACGACCGTGCGTCACACGCCACTTTTAATCTGATCTGTGTTATTTCAACGTGTTAGGGCAACTGTTTATCACATAATTTCAAGTTCTTTTATAGACTGTACATATACACTTGCTTGGCTACACAACACAAAGCTCAAAATCTAACAACATTGAAAAGCAGAAGATATTTTATGGAGATTTCAAAAAAACAAATAAAGGAGTTGAATGAATTCTCCCTGCCCATCGACTGGGCCAGCGCACACACCTGGCTAGACTTACGCAGACCAGCGCACAACCTCAGAAAGGCGTGCGTGAAATATTGAAAGAAAAATTGCTAACTAAAAATTAGCTCGTTCAAGTGGATTTGAATTGTGCCCATGTTCTATTGTTGCGTTGGGTCGAGATTAGGGTTTGGGGGGGTAGGGATTTTGCTCTAAAAACATATTTGTCAGGTCACGTCGAGATTCTTTACTGCCAAACTGCAAGAAAAAAATTCACATCCATGGTCGAATGGGAATACCATCATTGCTACATTGTGATTAGAATCCCTTCTTATAAAACCTTTGAATATTCCCGTTCTCAAACCTGACAAGTAGCGATAGATTGAAAGCACGTGAAATGTTTTAAACTTGTATTTACCTCACTCTAAACACTGATGCATCGATGCTCTCAATGATTTCATTAGCGATAAAAATAGTTTTTTCAATTGTGTGCGAACGCAGACCCCACAGAATATCTTTTTTTTTTTATTTCGTAAAATCAGACAGGAGAATTACATTCGACATATGAGAAAAAGAAATTCACATTCGCAGTTTTCCCATGATGAATGGAAAGTGAGCGTCCAGATAGGCATTATAGCTGCAGTGTAATTAGTAATCTGTCTAAAACCTGAAAAATTAAAACAAGTTCTCGTTTCTTCCGTTGGTCAAATACTTTGAAAGTATATAAAGTAGAATGGAACAAAGAACCTTCTTCGCTGGAGTTTGAACTTGATACACTTATTACATTTCCGTACCTTTAACCACTTGGGCATTGATCTACCCTGAGTTTGGAGCCAACGAATTAGTGCCCAAAAAGAAATTAAAGAAAACATCCCCTACCTTGTGTGTTTGATCAGATTAGTGTTATTGTTTTGCTGAGAGAAAAACTTATTCAGCAGGTTTAAATAAATGACAAAAAACCTCTCCGGGTGATGTTGATAGCAAAAATAAACATATTGTGTTATTCTATGGATCTAACTCGAAGATTTTTGAAAAGATCCCAGTTGAAAAATACAACAATTTTGAACAGAGTTTTTTTTCCAGTGAGCACGAACACAGACTCCAAAGAAATCGACTTTTTAAAAGACAAATATCGACCTCTACATGAGTGCTGTAGGTAATTTGAGACTTGTTGATTTCGAACGCTTCCGATTTTCCTCTGAGGCATAGTCTTCGACATCTCAGAGTACAATAACATTTCATTACTTATAATAAACTAGCTGAAATACCCAGCGTAGCTAGGGGAAAATCTCTAAACATGACAACACAGGGAAGCAAATGATATTTTACAGAGATTTCTTTCAAACGCCAGTCAGGCATGAGGAGCCCCACTTGAAACCTTCAAGATTAATTTTTCTGCTAACTGGGAATTCATTCGATCACCTGTGGCGTTAGTAGTCAAGCATGTTAAAGTAGAATACGGGATTTAAATCGAGCCCATGTTTTATTGTTATGTCTGGATTTGGATTAGATCAGATTAGGGATATTGTTTTTGCTCTGAGAAAAAAAACTTATTTTATTGTCACTTTGGGTTTAGCTTCATGAAAAAAGCCACTGCCAAACTGGTATTAGCGCAGATAGAAGAAAAAAATTCATGTCCATGGTCACCCATGACGAATGGAAAGTAAGGGTGCAGTTCAGCATTATAGCTACATTGTATATAGAACCCCCTTTTTTTAATCTTTCAAATTTATCTTTTCTCAAAACTGACAGATTGTCGGAAATCTTGAAGGTTTATTCAACTAAGCACATGACAATGATTGAAAAAAAGTAAGATTTTCTCCAACGGGTCTGAACTCAGTCCGGCGATTGTATGTATCGCGTTTCTAAACACCGGTCTATTGTTGCTTTCACTGATTTGTTAAGGGCTAAAATTAGTTTCTATTTTGTAAGCGCCAACGCAGATCTTCCGAAATCGACGGTTTATTTTTGGTAAAATTCCATCTTAACAGGTGCGTTGTAGGTAAATTGTGATCTTCTGATTACGGATGTGCCTTTGTTTTTACTCCGTGATACCTTTCTGGTTTGGCCAGTGCACATTCCGAGGCAGACCCGCCCAGACTAGCGCACAGCCTTGGGCCAACTGGTATAAGCACTGAGCAAAAGAGAAATTCACTTCCATGGTCAAATTGGGGTCTACAAAGTAAAATGAACTCTTCTGATAAAAACTTGAAATATTTCCTTTCATAAATCAGCCGAATTCCCAGAAGCTTTGAAAGATTGATAAATTGAAAGAACATGAAATTTAAAGAAAAATGAAATAAAATTTGATACTCTATAAAATTTTGACACACCCAAAATTACATGAGCACTGGAAGGAAAAATAGATCTCTGCAGAAAAAAAAACCAAAAAAAAAAAAAAAACTCAACCACAAGAGATTCTTTGAAACTGGCCATTCTCATCCTGACCCCTCCTCTCATTGACCTTCCTCATTTCCAGCAACCTGCTTCTCACTGACACAAATGCAAACACCTCACCCTTTCATTCCTACTAAACAACCAGAAACACACAACCTAATAGCCTAGTCTCCTCTTTTCATTCCTCAGTCTCCAACATGTAAACAGCTTCTAGTTTATCTGCAATCGCAGCAAACCTTTTTGAAATAGTAGGTGTCAATAAACGAAATGTTTATCTCTTAAATATCTCTTCACATTCCAAATGTCAAATTACCACCATTCTGTCGGATCACCTCACATCTACACAATAAAAATGTATCTGTATGTGTGTGTGTGTGTGTGTGTGTGTGTGTGTGTGTGTGTGTGTGTGTGTGTGTGTGTGTGTGCACGCCTCACCGTTGGGTAAAGGCTAGAAAACTTACCTAGCAAACTATTAGTACTGTGTGAGAAGTTCGTTATTAACTGAGTCTCATACACTTGAGGCCTTGTGTGGAGCTCAGGTGAGCATAGTAAATACTTCTATATAGTGTCCCAAAAATGTATACACCACCTATACCATTCAAGTTAATTAAATATAATTATCAACATCTGTAATTTGGAGAAGTCATTATCTTATGGGCGAACGTTAATCCTCCATTGAAGATGTTAAAGCTTTGTGCATAGACAACGTGTTTCCGGTTTGAGTACGATAAATATCGATAAGAAGACAATCTGATACGGTGTTTCCACTTTGTATTGCAATTTTAGATATCTGTATGGTGTTCTTTGGAGAATCAGCGCTTACGATCTGCTCCATTGAAACTTTTGACCTGACTCAAGTACGTCAATGACATTTTTATAATCTGGTCCCACCTGCTGTTTATGCAAATTGTGATGTTACGGGTAGATTTAAAAAAAAAAAACCCGTTGAAAATTCTATTCATTCAAATGATTACAGGAGGACAAATAGAACAACACATCACGGTTAATCTTACCGCCAACGGTATAAAGTTTTGAATCTAAGTTGGGATTTTTCTAAATCAAAGGAACACTGTAATGTTTCCCAGGAAATAAATAAAAAAGATTTAACATTAAGCCATGAAGGAAGAATCAAACAGGTTGGGGACGAGGGATCCTAGATAAACGATAAGATACCCACCCTCCTGGCCAACAATGACAGTTTGAGAGGATTCTTGTCACTAACTTATGGCTAGTATAGCTAGCATGCATGCTCCTACCACGGCCTTTGGACTTCAAAACCTAAGAAGGCAGACATGAATTAAATCAAAACGAACACAAACGAAGAAAAATAGCAGAAGACCCTCAACCAGCGATTGAATTCGGCCCTCAACCACAGTAAATTCGGCAAGAGTCATTAGTGTATTGTGGTGACGTCTTATGGTAAGCGGAAGGTAAAGGCAATTTTTTGTTGGCAGGGGTTTTCATTGCCAAATACATTTAAAATACGCTCATCCTGGTCAAAGGAGACTTCATTAGGTGTTGGATTCTTTGCTTTCATGATGAATGTTTGAAGAATCGCCAAAACTTTTTACTGGTGATTTTGTACAGCATACAGATGTTATCAACTTGAATTAAACGTATGGGAGTTTCGAATGGTATGTGTATCGCAATATTTAACTGATTTTGAAATTGGCTTATTGTACAACCACAGGAGCATGATCAACAAAATTGTTTGGACAATATTTATACATGGCATAGAGTCTACGAGGTGCTGCCTGTGTATACCTATCAAGAGACTTTGTGGGCTGCGCATAACTGGATTGTGTTTGTTGGCTGTAGGGGGGGGGGTAATGTAAGTTTCATATATGCTCGATGGTGTTTAAATCTGGCGAACGCTTGAACCAATACATACATACATACATAATTGTGTCATCCACAGACAGCCGTTTCGATGCATTACATCTCTTCTATGTGGTTATATTCCCATCCAGTACCACGAGGCAGAATTGAAACCCTCACATCGGACCCGAAGGCCGATATCCTACCTCTGGACTACGGAACTCGTCAGTTAGGCTGAATTTAACATAATATCTATAATATGATATAGAATGTATATAGATATATAGTATACATAATCTGATATCCAAATATATCACACCTATATCCAAACAACAAATATAATCTATCATATATATATATATATATATATATATATATATATATATATATATATATATATATATATATATATATATATATATATATATATATATATATATATATATATATATAACATATATATGATATATATATAAATATAATATAATGAGTATATGATACTATATTATGCACATAATATATTGATTATAATACAATATGATTTATATATATATATATATATATATATATATATATATATATGATATATGTATAATTATAATACAATATATAAGTACAATATATGTTATATATCATCTAATACATATCTAATCTATTCTAATATGTATATAATCGAATCTGATATATATTATCTAATATATATACTATATGATATGTATATATAGTATAATATTATATGCTGAATCAAAAGGTCACACACGCAGAGACATGTGATATAATATGTATATACATGCATAATATGTTTTTAGTATAAAATACAATACGTATATATAGACATAGTATAATATATATATATGTATACATGATACGATATATCATCTAATGTATAATATAATACATATAATATTCGAAATGAAAGATATAAGTAATATATATTATATATATATATACACACACACACACATATATATATATATATATATATATATATATATATATATATATATATATAATGTTTTTAATATATGATATATATTAATGTGTGTGTGTAAGTTCCTTAGTTCATCCATTCATCACGAATGGTGGATTTTAAGAAAAATTTGATTTAATGACTTTTGAAAATTTAGTTAGAATGTGTTTTTTATAATTACCCCCCCCCCCCCCGAAAAAAAACAAAACAAAACTGTATCACTAAAATGGAGGGTGGGTGATTTGAGTAAATATTAACATAGCTAATTGTCTGGTTATTTAAAAAAATGGTTCTCATGTATTGTCCTTTAGGTTGAATATGATATCTAAAAAATATCTTTATACTTCAGTTGATACCTACTTCAAGCCCAACATTTTTCAAAGCTCAATCTTTTTCGTAACCTATTCGTTTTGGTCCATCAGTACCTCTAGCTTCGGCAAACCCATCATCTCTGTATGAACTTACATCTGTTTTCACAACTTATCTATCTACAGACGTATATGTAAATTTCTAAGGTCCGATATTTGTGAAGAATCATATCCTCCCATCGGTACGTCAAAGTTATATTTGCCGTTCCTTTTTGTCAAAGTGATGTTTTCGTTTTCTAGTATAGTCTTAGTATAGTCTTTTTCATTATTTAAATGACTTGAGTAATTTTGTATATCTTTTTGCGAAATCTATTTTGCTGTCCGTAATTGACGGATAGAAGTCACCAATATCGAATTGTATGAATGCTGTTGTTTTTTTTTTTTTTTTTTTTTTAATTATACAGGTTTTTGAACCAATTCATTGTTTCTATTGTAATAATCCATTGGATGTATTCACTTAATTATTTCATATTGTCGTTGATGTTTTGCAAAATTTGTTTGGAATTTTTTTCTCACTACAGTTGGTGATGGATTAATCGTTCTGGTTTATCGCTAATTGTAGAAATTTGGTTTGTGATCTTTGAATAGGCTTTGTTATTCAGAATTGTACCAACTCTGTCATCAATTTTCATTTTTTTGGTAATATATGTTTTATCATTGATTTCTGTATTTTTGTTGTCAATTTTTATCATTTTCTCTATGTATTTGGTTTCACTTTGTGTATGTTTCTATATTTGTCAATCTTTACATGAATCATTGCGGATCTCTTCATGCTTTTAATAAACTTATTTAAAGTTTTTTTGGAAGTTACTCGTATTGTTTTCGAATTTGATTATTTTTTAATAATGTTAAATAATCTTTCCTCGAATTTATCCAAAAGTTTGTTAGCGGGAGTTTTGCATCCAAACTTATTGTTTTGATCTTCTTCCTTTTTGTTTTCATCAAGGAAGAAGGAATTTCCCGTCATATTCTTCTGATGAAGTCGACTGTTCTGCTCAGTCACATGCAGTAAATAAGAATGTAGAGATGAGTGTGATATACTTTTCAGTAAATAATCCAGCTGTACTTTTCTCAATGTTTCCTCTCTGTGTGGTAAAAAAAAAGTCTAAAACTAATTAAATAAATAGGGAGCTATGTTTAAAATCAAAATAACTTTAAAAAAATAATGTTAATTAAGAATTTTAAAAGGTTGTGCACTTTTTAAAATTTAATCAATTTTATTAACTTAGAAGTGCTTGATACATTAATGATATAATATAGAGCAATATTTACTTGGGATTCCGGAGAGAAAATATCCAACACATGTTTTTTGGTTTATCCATTCAAGAGTGGAGATTTATTTTTAGTTATAATCTAATTACTTTTAAAATTTCTGCTTGGGCACAGTATTTAAAGTTAACCTAAACAGATTATATTGCTTGGATTTAGCTCATGAGAAAATTGACTGAATGATATTGTCATGAGAATGGTAAACTTATTCTTACATTATTCAAAGTTCTTAAATTCTTATGGTTGAAATTCAATCAATAGAAGTCAAGGTTAATTTCCAATTTTGAATCAGACTAAAATGTATAAATGTTTTATACATTAGATAAACAAAAAAAAATATGTACGTTTTTTTATATTAATCGTTAATAAAATATAATAATCAAAATAAAATCTACAATAAGAATAAACATTATTATACAATATCATATTGTAATTAGATAAAGTAATTAAAAGATTTCTATTATAAATATTATTATCAGTATTCAAAATTTGTGCTATAATGTGTGTTGCAATAATTCTAATGATATAAAAAAGTAAAATAATTACATGAATAGATAAATTGATAGTATACATGTATACATGATATATATATATATACAATATATATACATATATGATATATATATATATATACAATATATACATACACACACACACACACACACACACACACACACACATATATATATATATATATATATATATATATATATATATATATATATATAAATTTAGCTTTTCACAGTGACTCAGTGAGTTTTATATCAGATGGACTGACGATTGCACCACTAGCACGAAACTCAGAATCAACGCGAAGGACACATTTTTTTTTATGTACACCTATTTAGATATGCTCTATCCCCAATATCGAACACTGTTCATGCACTCAACCCTCAGAAAATAATACATGTGTATATGTATGTGTGTATGTGTACGAGGTTAAGTTAATAATTATCCGTACTTTTGGTATAATAGTTTATAACGATAACAATACAAAACTTTCGAATATGTATTTTTAATTATAGTCCTTTTTCTCTACTAAGTAATTGGTCAAGAGTTCTACGAGTTTGGATATACCCTCGGAAATAAACATTTTGGTTGGCCTCTCAGCCACGTATGCACTGCATTCTTCAAATCTTGCTCTGTGACAAATCGATGACCTCTTAAGGTGTCTTTGAGAAGATCAAACAGATGGTGATCTGAGGGAGCAAGGTCGTGACAAGACGGAGTATGCTCCAGTAGCTTGAATCCCAATTCCTGGAGCGTTTGAATCATCTGGGCAGTAGTACCTGGGTGCGCTTTGTTATGCAAAAATAAAACACCTTTTAATAATAGACGTCGCTGTTTGCTTTGAATTGCAGACCCATTTTGAACTTCGCAAACAATTCATACACTCTCCACCGTAGTAAAACACAGTTTCTGTATTATGTTAAAAGTCTTCAGTGGATTTCAGGCGCTAGTACATCTTCAGGCCATCGAAAACGAGTCACTGTTCTCTGTTCGTCCTCCGTGCCAACTGAAAGCGGGGAGACCACGTCTACTGTATGGTAGCACAAAGGCAACTGACTCTTCAACGACGAATTTTCCCTGTGGCGACGGCAGACATACAACAATCCCTTTTACGTATGCAGAACCCAGAATTGTCATCCTAAAGAAAAATTTAGTAAAACTGTTAATTTTTATTGACTCGCCATCGTATATCAATGTTTATTTCAGTTTAATTAGTTTCAGGATATTTTTTAACAAAGACCAGTCTTCAAGTTGTGAGAGACTCCGATCTTACTAAATGGGGAAGTCACGGCCAATGCACATCGCTGTACAGGTGACAATAACAACAAGTGCATTGAAAGATAGTTGTAACACAAGCAGCAGCCGTCATAATTCTATAACAACCATACTCACCAGGGCTACTGTTGCAGTCATCTCTACTACCACCACCACTATTATCAATAACGAGAAATTAATTAATCAGCCGATGACAACGGGAAGAAAAATAAATAAATGAATAAAATGTGAACCTACTAAAAATACCGATCAGTTGTTTCGGAAATTGAACTGGAGTTACACTAATCGTTTTGATTAGGTTGAGGGTGTGCCGTTCTACGGACTAAATGCCCTTATTATAGATGTATATATCTTCGCATCCATACTTGTGTCGACTCATATGAAAAACAAAGGAAAAAAAAGATGCAAACTGCAAGTTACCGTATTTGACGGCATATCAGACCTACGCGTTTTCCCCAAAATAACTCGAAAGGTAAACATAACTTTCATTGCCCATACCCAGCATTTACCTCGAACTTGAGGAGAATTGAAAACTAGATGATGAATGAGAGGAGTTCTGGAAAATGCGTTTTTTTCTCAATATTTCCTGTTGAAATAAGGTGGGGTCTTATATGCTATCAAATACGGTAATTAATTAAACAGAGAAAACACTGAGATATTTTTCTCTTGAAGGACACGTTTATTTTTCTCGACTTGGAGAATTTTCCATGGGAAACTTTCTGTCAGTGTCAATTGTAAGCAGAAGTTCGCGTAATGTTTTGTTGACAGTTTTTAGCCTGCGCGTATCTCTACCTGGGACTAGCTCTGAAAGCACATCAAAACCTGGCCATTAAAAAAAAAGAATTGATAGAGTAAAATAATATTATTCATAGTAATAATAATAACGCCTGAAATATTGATTCCTTACCTCGTGCGCTTGAGTCGTAGGTGATGATGACGCGAGGGCGGAGGATAGACAACAGTGAATTCAATCGGTTGGAGGAGCCAGTCACAGAAAGAGCGTGCTGTCTACAAGTACCGTATCGGCAAGCAGCAAAAATAATTTTAAAATAAATATATGACAATGAGTGAATTAATTAATTAGACTGAAAAAAAACAGGAGAATTATTTCAGAAAAAAAATTGTCGGAAAGTGATTCTCAAATTCTGGAACTGCCGTATGTGGCCACCGTTTTCATCTGCAAGCATACGACAACAGAGTAAACAAATAATAATAATAATCTTCACTCATACATAATCTTACGTACCAGCAAGAGTCTAAACAGTAAGAAAAATACATGTGGAAACTCAGCGAATATAATGCTATGCAAGAAAGAAAACTTGAGAAATTAAAACAAAAACTACACAAGCTAAGAGAAGAGTTAGCCTCTTTCCTCTTTGTCACTTACGAGAGAGTGAAAGTAACGAAGGCTGGGAGGAAGATAAAGCAATCAGAGAAGGAAGAAAGACGGAGAGGGAGGCAACTGCAGCGATTGTGGTTGGGGTGTTGCTACAGACAAATAGGAAAACTGGACGTACATATACCGAGTACAGGTAGCGCTTTGTACCTTGGACGCTATTTGGCTTGTAGTGACACCCAGTGGTCGAGCGGAATTTCAAAATACCTTTCTATCACGTTGGTGAGTAAACCGTGCAATCTCTCTGTTTAATTATGTAAACATTTTACATTTGAGCTAGCGTACAAACGGAAACCCACAGGGAGTCTTCTTCTGATGCATAAGTTATAGCGACATTTAACGTCTGGGTCGACGTTGAACAAATAAAACTAAACTGGGTATCCGTCTGTTTCTTTATAAATTTGTATCTGACTTTTTTTCCAGTTGAGTAAAACTATTGTTATATATATACACATATATAAGATATTGCGGATAGTAAATAATATATATTGGACTCCATTATGCAAGAATGAAATCTAATTAATAAAGCATCAAGTAATAACTTTGATCAGCAAATAACAACACGTTTTTTAAAGCCCTTCCCTCTTTCTTTTGATCCTAATATTTAGATAATTTGCTGATATGCTAACAATAAAACTCATCTTTTAAATATGTATCTGTCTTTATTGATACCAAATTGAGGACTGTTAATCAAGTTGAAAGAATGATTGATGGTTAAGGGTTAACGACCCAGAGACCAGGAAGATAGATAAATAAATAAACGTATAAAAGATGATTTATTTCAAAATATATTTTTGAAAATTGTATATCGATGTTCAAGATTCGTGAATAAGTAATTTTGTA
This sequence comes from Thysanoteuthis rhombus, assembly GCA_963457665.1. NCBI lineage: Eukaryota > Metazoa > Mollusca > Cephalopoda > Oegopsida > Thysanoteuthidae > Thysanoteuthis > Thysanoteuthis major. The sequence goes on along the minus strand of OY735207.1, from coordinate 29,721,155 downwards.
AAAAAACGAACAGCTAGTTTCAAGACACTATCAGAAGTTGATTAATAATTTTATCTAATTTTTCAATCATTACTTGCTCTTTATGTGACATAGACTAATAGTTAAAATCAATGTAAGGTATGTAACTAGATTTGAAAATTGTAACATGCAAATCATGTTTCGTCAAATCCCAACAAATTCACCTCCGTTGAAAAACAAATTAAAGTTAAGTCAGTCATACAAACTTATGTGCACTTCGGGTATTATTTTTATAATTTTCCAAATCACAATTTGATGTTTGCGGGAGGTCAATCATTACAAGAAAGTAATCAAACATATCGCTCTGAAAGTTAGTTTAATTACTACTGCGGTGAATTAGGTTTTCATTCGGTGTCCCTCAGTTTTGGGGCAAGATTAATTCAAGTTCAAGGAAGGATGCTGCATTTTAGAGCAATGGTTAGCTAGGTCTTCCCGTAGATCGTAGAACATACTAATCTACCCCACATTTGGAATGACGGACAAGACTAATCCAAGGATAGTTTCGTTGTGGACCACTACTACTATTGTGAGTTAGATTATCACTGGAAACCCCCACGCTTATGGCCTTGCGCCGTAATATGCTAAGCTTAATATATATATATATATATATATATATGAGTGGTCTATGTGTGCATGTAAGAGTAACTGTGTACGACATGCAGTATGTCTTGTGGCTCAATCGGTCATTTAATCAACTGGTTGCTTTTAATTAGTTTTAGATCAAGAAAATTACCTCGTCATGGAGCAGTGGTTGACAATCTATCATTACTGACTATTACTACTATATTGAATTCAGTAGGTGTCCCACATTGACAGCCCTGTGTCAAACTGAGCTACACTTAGTAAATATTAATTACAGGTCTGGTTAGTCACTCAATAGAAACTGTCACATATACTACTACTACTACTTCTACTACTACTACTACTACTACTACTAATAATAATAATAATAATAATAATGATAATAATAGGTGAGCACTCGAAGCGTAATACTAAAGACCCAGGCGAAAAGGTTGGAAGAACTGGAGTTCCAAAGAAGACTATCCATAAAGCAGTTGTAAAAACAGCTAGAATGCTAAGGAAAACTAAGGAGCTTTTGGGCGACTTGCTGTCACTTAATCTCCTTTGAAGTAACCTGTAGCGGAAAGTGTGAAAACTCAATTCAAGATTATTTATCAACATTTCTTTAAGAACCAATATCCTTTTATCAATTCTGTCAAAAAACAAACTCAGATAAATAAAGATAACTGGGTTGATATAACAATATCTTTCATTTTTTATGAATTTGTGCACTTGAGAACGTTACCTCGGGGAAAAAGTTAGCACGCTAGTCTTGCAGTATTACTACTACTGTGATTTTAATCCACACTGGGTGTCTAATATTAGTGGCCTTGTACCAGACTAAACTCGGAAAAATTCAATAATGTCTTCAAAAAGCATATCTTGAATATTTGCATCAAGCAAGGGGACTAATAATTTCAAAATATTAATAATAAATGGGAAGATTATTATTTATAAACATTTCATAACAAATACCAATCATTATCTTCATCAAACCAAGAACGATTTCTTAGCTTAAGGTTAGATTATTGTTTCAACAGCATCAATAACATCCCATTCTGCCTCTCTAAGAAATATTTTTTCTATGTTCAATTTTAACAATTCATGGATCCGTAAGAAGAGAATTCCTCCTAAAGTCAAAGGGATTCAGAACTCTAACGTCTTCGTGTCCAAAATTATCTTTACTTGTTAAGAAATTCAATTATGTGTGAAATGAATGAAAATAAGGCAAACAGATTATTAGTAACACACATGCATGCGCCTGCGCACTCGTACCCACCCACAAGATCCATATATATATATATATATATATATATATATATATATATATATATACATACAAATACATACGTACATATATATATATATATATATATATATATATATATATACATACATACATACATACATATATATATATATATATATATATGTGTGTGTGTGTGTGTGTGTGTGTGTGTGTGTGTGTGTGTGAGTATCTCCATGGGAGTTTTAATTTCGGATTTAGCAACAAGGAAATAGCCTCATTTTAGTTCAAAGAAAGAAGACCAAATAGTTCAATGCAATCATAACACGTTTTAGACCATCTTTAAAAGGACTGAAAAAGACTGATTCAGTAATTTCCTAGGAGTTGGGTTTCACGGAAAAAGATGAAATTCGTAACTGAAATTATTTCGAAAATAAAATAATGGACATTTAGATAATTTATTACGGGAATTACTGATTTATAAAAATATATCAACTATTTTTACATAAAATATAATGGAACAAAATTTACTCTCCTGGGAGAAATCCTTTTTTGTTATTGATAATCAAAGTTGTAAGCAGGTAAAAAACAAAAAACAAAAAAGAGGGTAGGTATTTAACTTGGGAGGAAAAAAATGGAACAGTTATATTTTCTTCTATGCTAAAAAATATTCATTGTTTTTGAAAGCAGAAAACTGGATATTATATTTACGTCGGTAATTTGGGCAAATATGATTAACTTTCTCTATTTTTTCAGGGGAGGGGGTAATGAAAATGGAAAAAAATCCCAACCGGTTTCCCATATGTACGTAATAAAAAAAATCATTTTATTAAAAATCTCTGGTTCATTGAATTTTCTTAAACATTACAATTCTCGAATAATAAAAGACAATTCTATTTAAGTTCCATGATTGATCTCGGCGATTTTGAAAATACTTAAAAAGATTTATCCATGAAAAAAAATATTTCTCTTTAGCAAATATTTTTTCGCACAATTTCAAAGTTTTAAATACATTCTAATAAGAAAAAATAGCTACAAAATTTCCAAAGCAGAAAAATTTTCCAGTTTTATTTGATTTTATTTTTCTTCCAATTTAGCTCATAATTTCTGCATCTCCAGCTAGGCCTTCAAACATGTTTTATTCTCCTGGGTCCTTTCTTTATAGTTTTTATAGATCATTTTCTTTATTTACAGGATATTCAATGGAGATATTATGGCTTGTTGGAGTGGGGTGGTTGATTAAAGAGAATTACTCAAATCATCTCAGAAATACCCATTCCGTAATAAGATAATATGATTCATTGAAAATCAAATAAGTACAATACCTTCTATTGAAATCCATTAATTATCAAATTTTTGGTTGATTTTCACAATCTGCGTGCATTTTGCATACAATATTTTTATATGATAATTATTAAGACCCATTGTTTACACTGGATAAACGACTTTACAAAGACAGATATTTCTGGTTCTGAATATGGAAAACAAATAATTTTTAGATTAAAACATTCTCCATTCACTGTACTTACGAATGGGATAAACATTTATCAAGATAGATTTTTGTGCAGATTTTGAATGTTTTTTCTCGCGACGTATCGCTTTTCGTCAAAAGTTTGGGAAGTACCTTATACATACATACATACATACACATGCATGCACGCACACACACACACACACACACACACACACATATATATATATATATATATATATATATATATATATATATATATATATATATATATATATGTGTGTGTGTAGGCGAATCCACAACCCACTATTTATTTCCAGCTCTACTCTAAAACAACTCAACTCCATGAGTAAAAAGTTGTATGTATCGAGCACTCCATGAAATAAATCCAATACACTTCAAAAGTGGCTTTATATTATTGATATATTATTATATTATGTTATACTGCTAGCCTGATCTGTACCACACACACACACACACACACACACATATATATATATATATATATATATATATATATGAATGATTCCTTTCATAAGTATTGGAACAAACAGAAAATTTGCTTGTATGATTTGGTTTAGAATGTTATAGACAGATAGTTCACGCAAGAACAATTAAATCTTATCGCAATCAGTACGACAAAATATATATTTAGGCATGTTTTGTGGTTCCGAATGCTATATTTCAAGAAAAAAATGAAAGTTGAATTAGATTTTTAAATAAATTGAATTGAGTATTGTTTTTCTTTATTCTGCTAAAATTTTGTTCAGAATCAATCGAGGAGATTTGAAAGGCTAACAAACATTGTCATTTTAAATATTTGCAAAACTACTTAGTTAAATAGTCTAAAACTAGATCTATGTCAAGCATAGGTACATTTACACATACTTTTTGAAAATTCTATGACACCCTGTATGAAAATAATCCCATATTTGATGGCATATAAGACTCCTTTAATCCAGAGAAAACGCGGAAAAAGGAGCACCGAATACTCTCATTTATTATCAAGTCTTAAAAAAATTCTTCCTCAAGTTTTTGGCCAAGATGAAGCCAGACAATGAAGGTTGTGTTTATGTTTTCAGCCATTTTCGGTGATAAAAGGGGTGGGGGTCTGATATGCATCTAAATATGGAAATTAGTTATTGAAATAATAAGGGAAAATATACATTTTTTTCATTTGAAAGTTATTTTATATAGCTAGTTTATTTTAAAAGTATTTTTGTGCATGCATGCGCGTACGGTACGTCCCAAATATCCCGAAAGAGATTAAGATATCTGTTTATGAATCATTTCAAGAATGCAATTTATGATACAGATATTTTGAAAAATCATCAATGTAAAATGATATTACCTAAAATACCTTCCGTAGGGTAGGGGTTAAAGTAAAATATTCTAAGTCCTTTGTGATTATTGGGACATCCTGCACAGTGTTGAAAATTTTATTCTTTTCTCTACCGCTTTTTACCAGTCATATATACCTGGGAACTTGTCATTTGTAATTCAGAGACGAACATAGCTCACATAAAAAAGCGCACAGAAAAAAATTTTGCTCTAAAGAATAATAGAATATCTCGCAATAATAACTCTTGTTAATATTTAAGTCGTTTATGTTTTTAAAGAAATTATCTGGAAACTTGAGAAGCGAATAAGTTTAGATTTCTAAAAATGAAATTTGCAAGGTATGTTTATTATCAAGGACGATGTTATCTATCAATCTATCTATCTATCACAGATAAGATCTATTCACTATCACTATCACTATTCAGATCTGTCTGTCTGGATATGTGTCAATTTCTGTCCAGATATGTCAGTCCCCCTATCCTTTTACAGATCTGCCAGTCTGTCAATATCTGTCCAGATCAGCATGTCTGTCTTAGTTCAGAGGTATTTATCACGAACGTATATAGGCATTGCGTGCACGTGTATATCAAGTTATTTATTTGTCTAATACACGCAGATACGCACAGAGACACATAGTCATAAACGTGTGCACACACATACGTACATACACACGTATACACACGCACAAACACACACATCATACACATACATACACACACACACACACACACATATATATATATATATATATATATATATATATATATATATATATATGAAGCCAGTTCGGAAAATAATCAGGCATTTTGAATACCTCGATAACGGATGTTAGTAAACAATTAGACTTTACTACGTATTCGGGAACAGACACTCTCCTGTTGGATTACTCAATCGGTTGTTAGGCACCATTGAGTGAGTCGTGTGGCCGTGGCATACTCAAAGACCAATTTCACAACTCCTGCGGAGTTTTTTTTCTCTGGTAGATCCTCTCTTCACCTACTTCTATCAGTCTCCCGCCTACATCTCAGATTTGACTCCCTTCAAAATTCTGTCTCTTCGTTGTTGAAAGCAAGATGTCAGAACGTGGACGAGATTATGAGGATGTGACGAGTCAGCTGATGGAGATGCCTGGATAGGAACTTTGTAAGGTCTTATAAAAAGAGGAAGGAATGCAGGTACAATTATGAAGTCACAATGGGAGTATTCTGATGGGGAACTTTTTTCCTTAGTATCAAATAAATGGACACAATCTGGACACACACACACACACATACACAAACACACGCGCGCACACACACACACACATATACCGTATTCTTCGTTTTCGAAGGCATCTCTACGGTTATTGAATACACACACACACACACATATATATATCGAGTTGCGAGAAATACCACGAATTGCCAAGCATACAAAAACAATTCACAACACCGCATATCAATCAGTTATTGCTTGTGTATGTGTAATCATGTACACACATATATATGTATTGTTACAGATACATATACACATATGTACAGACTTATATATATATATATATATATATATATATATATATATATATATATATATATGTATAGTGATCTATACATGTACACATACACATACATATACATATATGCATATATTCGAACACGTATATACATATACATATATAGATATACACATATATATATGCTTATATACATATATACACACATTATATATATGGTAATGAAGTATATATATTTATACATTCATGTATCGATGTACACACATGTATCTATAAACACTTACATACTAATTTATGCACACATGTATACTTATACACCAAGCACACACAAATGTATACGTATATATACATATACATATGTAGTTATATATATACATGTATAAATATACATATAAATATATATGCACACACGCACATACGTACACACGCACACACATATATATATATATTTATATATATTAATGTGAACGAATAACGTGAAAAAATTTAGCAAGTTCGTTTCCTGTTGATCGGTATCGAACCATTTTTTTGAGTTTATTTTGCTACTTGACTTCCTTTTTCCCTCCGCTGAAAAATCTTTTATTAATTCCACCCTCTACCATCCAGTCCAACTGACGCTCCGTTCATCTCTGATCTTTTCCTCAGTAATTTTCTCATCAAACAACCTGCATCTTCCTACCTCCTCCACAAACGCTTACCTGCACCGTCCTACCTCCCCCCCACAAACGCCAACCTCCTGTTTAATCCCATTTTGTTGGCTGACGAAGACAAAAGTAATTATCCAGAAAAAAACATTGATGACAGAGACGTGTTCGGCCCACGTGATGGACGCCATTTCAACCTACGCCGGTATTTACGGATACTCGACTTAGCTTGGAACAAGGCCATATAAAATTCAGATAAAAATATCTCTAGGTCAATTGTTAGTGCCCGTAAATACCAGGGAATGATCTGGCTCTCTCAATGGAGATGGGGCAGTACTTTCTCTCGTTGAAAATATGTAAATAGTTTTTTCACTTAAAGGGGAGCAGTATTTGACCAAGATAAGAGAAGTGCTTTATTCATAGTCCTGACGCTGTAATACAGCTCCGTATGAAATTTTGGGTGGAATTTTCGAACCAATTGGAATGCTACAGAGTCCCTTAGTGAGTAGGAATATCTATGATAAACATTTCAGGACAATTGTGAAACGAAATTAGTGCCATTTTCCATTATGGCAGATTTTTGCTGTTGTGCCTTACCAAGAAAAAGTTTTCTTCATTATATATGGGCATATCGTATATCACTGAAAAGGAAATTTCGTGCTGTGTTAAGATAACCATATGCTTCAGCGAGAGTAATTTTGTTCTATTTGCAATCAAATGCCATAATCCCTCGTTTTAAAATAAAACATCTGCGCAGAGCTTTAATTTATGGATCCATCTTAAAGTTTAATCAGTTCTCCTCTAACCTATTGCCAATCCTTCCATAAAGTTTAATAGAAATTCAAAGAGAACTTTTGGAGATATCGTATGGACAGACATGTAATCTTTTTAGTTATTAAGTGGTGTAGATAGATAGCTACAATGTAGTGGGTAATTGTGTTTGTATTCGCTCTGAAGTTTAATCACGTCTTTCTTACTTGATTGCCCACTTTTTCACGAAATTACCCTGAAATTCATAGAAAACTAGCTATGATGTAGGAGAGATAATCGTGAATGAATCTGCTCCGAAATTTCCTGGCTTCTTTTGTGGCTTATGTTATTGGGGAACTTTTGGAGATATCGAGTAGACAAACAGAAAGAACAGTATAAAAATTTCAGATCAGAGCGTTTTATCTAGTCCTTGCTGTTTTGTATCCCCAAAAGTTTTTTTTGTGAATTTCAATTAAATATTGTGGAAGGGTTGTTAAAAAATTCAGAAGAAGTCAGAAAAATTTGGAGCGGATCCATGCACCATCATTCCCCCAATGTTTAAACTAACTGTCCACAACCACAAAATATCTCCAAAAGGTCTCTGTCTGTACATGCGATATCTCCAAAAGATCTCCATGAATTCCATTTAATTTCGTGAAACGATGGGCAATAGAACAAGGAATGGGTAATTGAAATTAAGAACGGATTCATGCACAATTACCTCCCCATATTGTTGCTATTTGTCCATGATAAATTCCACTAAAGATTCTTTGTAATTGAGATATTTTTACCCAATGAAGGTCCGTCTAGCATGTCATATTGGTTTCATTGGTCAACTCAAAAATTCCAACAGGAGTCTATTACAGCGCCAGTGATGAAAGAATTACTCATTTTTAGCGAACGGGAATCGTCCTTTTTACCAGTGGGAAGAAGCTGTATTATTTTCCGGTGAAAAGGCGGTATCACTTT
>OY735207.1:29337663-29707663 GCA_963457665.1 Thysanoteuthis rhombus | reverse complement strand
TACTGTGGAGATTCTCTGCCATTCTACCTCCAGTGAAAACTCAATGATTACAAATAATGATAATAAATTAAAAATAGCTTCGGACCTGATCCTTTAAATTTAGATGTGCTCAAAATTGCAGAACTTTCGACCAAGTTTATATGCTGTGCAATAAAGAACTAGGAAGTAACACTAACTTTAAGAGTAGACTCCAAAGCCGATGGATTTGACTAAGAGTCTTTATATGTCTATTACTATTCCTAATGAAAATAGTACCGCTTAGATGCATCTGGTGGAGTTGCAAAGGCGGGTATAAAGTCATGAATTCACGAGAAACATTCAAGTACTTGATGTATATGGACGAACTGGAATTACCCCTAATGAAATTGAACCTGAAACAGTGGTGTAAACAAAAAAATGTAGCCAATCCATTAGAATGAACTTTAGAATTGAGAGAAATGATTCACAAAAGAGGACGGGAATAAACAGAAAGAATTTAATGACCAAAGAATGAAATCATTGGAACGCTGAATTGGAATGGAAAGTAAAGAATATCCCAGAAGAATAAGAAACGGCGCAGTTATCTAGACGATATGATATAGACAATAAAGACGGGGGAATTGATCCGAAGCAATCACTGAATAATAGTAACGACACAGTAATTCACACAAAAAGGAGGCTGGACGAAAGTGATGATAACAACGAAACGAGAAAGTTAGTCTAAAAAAATCAATGTAAAATAATGACATCAACTCAGAAGTTCGGATTGAAGAAGAACGGATAATACAGTAACCATAGCGATGTGATAAAGATAACAAACATGAGAAAGTTGATCCGAGAGAATTACATATACATGCGTGTGTGTGAGTGAGTGAGAAAGAGTGGATATGTATATATTCAACTGAACGGAGAGGAAGTTTCCAGTTTTGTATTATGGTCACATTATAATTAGAGTCCCCCTCTAAAATGTTTTAAAATGTTTTTTTTTCTCGAAACTTAGTAATTCATTTTTCTTTTTGGAAATGTCGCCTTCAATTTTAACCCCTCTCAGGAAGGAAAAAGTCGCTTATTCACTTTTTATACCTTAAAGGAGTTGAATGTCACTCCTTCCTTTTGTCATCTCGAAAGGGAAAAGTCTACCGTCACTTCTGATCCTTTACACAGTGGAAAAGTGTCCCTTCAATTCAACCCTCAAAGGACGAGAAAAGTTCCCCTTCGCTTTTGACCACTTATCAAAGGGGCAAGTCTGTCGTTAACCCCTTGTGATGGGGAAAGTCTCACTTCAATTTTAACATCTCAAAAGAGGAAAAAGTCTCCCGTCTCTTTTGACTCTTTACATAGAGGAAAACGTCTTCCTTCACTTTTGATCCCTTAAAGGGTGTGTTTCCATTCACTTCACACCCTTTGAAGAATCATATCTAAACATATGAAATAAGAAGATATGAATATAGAGAAAAGTAGGCCCTACTATAGTATCATAGATACATTGTAACCCCCCCCCTGTAAAGCTCTTTAAAACATATTCTTCTCAAAACTTTCAATTTTAAATCTCCCCAGGTCCATTGAGTAGGCATGCCGAATTCGGTTGGGCTGCAACCATATTTAGGTACTTTTTTGCGTTACAGATGAACAAAAAAACAGACGCTTCACACTTATATGTTTAAGACCATATAACTATATATATATATATACATATTCAAGACCATATATTAATATGTATATAGTCTTCGAAGCTTTACAAAATTAAACACTAAACATTAAAAAATTTTTTCAAAAGATTTTTGAGTCACTTCAGCCAACTATTTTACAATACCTGGCGATGCAATTTATGTAATTTCTTCTGTGTTTTTCCCCTACTCTTTGTTATTGTTGAAACATGTATAAATTGTTTTTTGTTATATATATATATATATATATATATATATATATGTACATATATATATATATATGTACATATATATATATATATATATATATATATATATATATATATATATATATATATATATATATATATATATATATATTCAATTGGTAAGAGAATCGCTAACAAAGCATGAAACATTAAGATCTTCAATGAAATAACTGATACATATAATAAGGCTCTCAAAAATAGCAGATTCAATAACAAATCAAAATTCAGATAGCAAAAAAAAAAGCGAGACAGAAAAATACTATAGATGAATCCCCCATGCTGTAAACTGGTGAGCGTTAATATTGTTAAAAAGCATCTCCTAAAAGTAGCCCATCAAACTAAATATTTAAAAAAAAAAACATTGCTAAAATTAGCCATAAGCTCAGCAAAATAAATCTTATTGAAGATACGAGAAAAAAACGGACAACGTGAAAAAGAATGCAACCGTAGCAACAGGGTTATTTCATTCAACAAAAGAATGTCGTCACGCAGAGGAATTCAAATTATAACAATCCGAATGGTGCTGATATGAAAAAGGGGAAAAACGCAAACTTAGATATGATATGGTTCCTTAAAAAACAAACAAACAAGGGTTTGCTAAATAAATAAAAAACGAACAATTAAAAAAGGAATAATATATTAAATACTACAACAAATCAAAGCATTTATTTTAGACTTAATGGGATTAACGAAAATAATATCGGTGTGAATAGAAATAGGCCTTAACTTCGCACGACAACCGCTCATGGACAACAATGCACATGTCTGTTGGGGGACTTGAATGGTAAAAAGCATAGAGAAAATCAAACAGATATATACACACATGAAATATCTAACACTATTTCTAATTACTATTAAAACTCTTTCGAGAAGATACTCCAATAATTATAAATCCACACAAGCGAAAATTAATCACGTAGGAATAAAACTCTACACAGGAAGAAATCATTTGATAATAACTTATTATGATCAATATAAAAAAAGTAAAAAAGCAAAAAAAATTAAAAAGATTTATAGATAATTAATGAATGATCTTAAGCCACCTGGGTCTTCCTTATCCCCTAAAAATCAACCCTGGTTCAACAGTTTAAGGTTAGACCACTCATATCAACTTAGCTACTGATAACCGTGGATTTCAATTTTCAAAGTAAACATTAAGAAATCTGACTGGTAAATTTTTTGAACGCTGCTTAAATTAACATAAAAGAAACTTTTTTTCCTGAATTCCCTTTTGATTTTTTTTAATCACTTCAGAAGAACGCTCGTCGCACGAAACAGTGTTTAGATTTCTGTATCATTCTGTGTACTATTATAATAATCTACCTACCTTTAATGTGGGTATTAAGCACTCTAAATAAATTAACTGAAGTCAGCTTCACAGCTTTTTGATTGTACGTTGCCTTTAAACATTCAAAAAGTCGTATCTGTGAATTTAACCTATTTATAAATGTTTATTTTGTGAGTCGTTTAAGGTAATTGTGTTATAAGGCTGCAGTTGCCGAGGCATTCTAGATCGAAATCAACCACGCGAACAGGCAGGCTTCAGAGCGGCTATTCATCAATAGACCACCGACGTACATTAAATCAAGTAATCGAAAAGTCATTAGAATACAACAGACCACTTTGTTTGGCCTTTGTGGATCATTAGACATTAAAAAACATGTATGGAAAAGGCACTGCTATGATTAGACTAAAAAGATAGAAACAATATAAAGATTAGAAGAAAAAATAAGACAAAGAGAAACAAAATCGCCTTAACTATTTACTGCAAGCCTTGAGAGCGTCTTTCGGGTAACTGACTGGGACGGAATGGCTCTAAATATAGTTGGAGAATATCTAAACCATTTGAGATTCGTCAAAGACGTTTCCATTACATCAGATGCATCAAAATAATTACAGAACATTTTGGGTGATCTGAATAGGAAAAGCAAAATGTAGGCTTAAAGATGAATAGAACAAAGACAACGATAAAGTCCTCCATCTCAAAGGCTATGAGAATCGAGGTTCAAGAAGAGACTGACGAATTCATTTACCTAGCATAGAAAATAGATTTAGAGAAAGACCACGCAATTGAAATAGAACGACACATAACGATCAGATCATTTGTTATGAATGAAGAATTATCGCTCAATGCGCTCAAAGCGCAAAGTATACATTGAATGCATAATACCAGCTATAAATTACATATTTGAAACATCGAAATTAACGAAACGAACAGAGAACCAACTTGGAATCGTACGAAGGGGTATGGCTGGACACTTGGTAAGAAGAGATGACTACAGACGAAGCAAAAGTCCAATCGATTGATGTCCATGGGACAGAAAACGCAGTAGGAAAAGATGTATGAATGACATAGGTTTGACGGTAATGGCAGGGGTTAGCGCAGTCGTAGATGTTATTGAAGGGAATGAGGAAGTTTTTTGCACAGTAGTGGACTCATTATGGCTGCTGCTAGGCGGAAGTGTCGGGAAGCGACTCGTTGATCTTAGACAAAATGCACAGATACCCTGATTCTCGACCATCCCGTCACTTTAGGGGTACTTTTCCGTTGTTTAAGAATCAAAACCAATTGTCCCCCCCTTAAATTTTATCAACACAGGATATTTTATCAATCAGATCCATGAACTGTATACTGTGTTTCTATTAACAAGGTAAAAATTACTTGATGACAATCCAAAATTACTAGTATATGCTCGAGGATGGCTGAAAGAGATATCGACCAAAACGTTGTAAAAGACAGCAAAAATGAAGATATAAGTCCAAGTAAATAGATTAAGGCAAACACTTAATCTCCAGAATGTTATCCGTTAGTCGCCACCAAAAGCTAATGTCTATAATTTTGAAGTGCAAAAACATCAGAAAATAAATAAATTGCATTTTATTTTTCTTGGCAAGAAAGATCCCAATCGCAATGATTTATATTGCTAATTTTTTCCAATTTCAATCTTTTGACAATATGAGCCTTTGAGTAAAGCTGAAAAAATCTGACAACTGAACTGATTAGGAACCCCTCTAAAAAATATTCAAGACGGACAGTTCGAGATAAGAGATGTAATATTTCGATTCTGTCAGTTTTTTTTTTACTCAGCTTAGTTTGATTTGGCACAGGACCACAAGTATGAAACACTCAGTGAAGATCGAACTCATGAAAGTCTTGGATAAGTTTACGAGATCAGCTTGCTGTCCATCGCAACATGGTAGACACCTGAATTATAACATAACATGAATTTGGTTTTACTTAGGTATTGATATGGGTACCCGACAAAGAACCGTAGCGAACAAGGCAACTATGGGGACCGTTGTTAGTACGGACATTTCGAATCTTCTTGTGTGGAGCCTAGATACAAAGTATCAGAGTAAGCTGAGCTTAGTGAATAGCTCTAATGCAATCACAGCTCGTAATTGTAATATGTTAATTCCAGCTCCAAAAAGGAGTAAGGTAAGGTGATACCAGCTCACCCAAACTCTTTACAGCCTGCCTCAAGATGATCTTTCGAAACCTGGACTGGGAAAATAGAGGAATCAAAATAGACGGCAAATATCCGAGCAACCTCAGATTTGCAGAAGACATTGTCCTTTTTGCAGAGAACCCACATGGCCTCGAACTAATGCTAAATGAACTAAACGAAGAAAGCAAAAAAGTCGGCCTACACATGAACTTCTGTAAAACAAAAATCATGTGTAACAATCACATCGAGAATAAGAACCAAACTGTCAAGATAGAAAATGCAATACTCGGCAAGGTAGACCACTACATCTTCCTAGGACAATGAATCTCCATGAGATTCTCAAAATAAGAGGAAATTAAGCGAAGAATCACTCTAGGATGGCAGAGCAAGCTCAACTATCAAAAACCAGATGATCCCAATAATCCTAAAAAGAAGAGTATACAATCAAAGCATTCTCCCGATAGTCACTTATGGAGCTAGAACATGGAACCTAACCATGGGACAGACCCACAAACCGAGAAGCATGCAACGCGCACGTGAGAGAATCATGCTCAACCATACATGGAGAGATCACAAGACGCTACAGTATATCAGGAAGAAAACGGGAGTCCAAGACATCTTAGAATCTATTAAAAAACTTAAATGGCAATGGGCAGGTCATGTTGCAAGAATGACAGACAATCGATGGACATCACGTCTCACGACAGAAATCCCCAGAAATCATATGGGAAACCGAGGCTGACAGAATACAAGATGGAGAGATGAACTAGACAAATCCAGAAATTGGCTCTGGACAGCATTCCTAGCAAAGGAAGTTGTTATTTTAATAAGAGGGGTAATGATAAAAGAAAGAAAGTAAAAGAAATTAATTAAGTGAAAATAAAGATGAAGGAAGGAAGGGAGGAAGAAAGAAAAAAAAGAAAGACAATTTGTGTGGAGACAAAGCGAACGGTCACCGTCTATATTACGTGAATCTGATAGTTTTTAACATCTGTCGTGAAGTTTTACGTGTGTGTCGAGTGCAGTTCACAACTTCTTTTCTCTCCCTAAGTAGAATGTTGAGAATTTCAAACCCTGTGGAATAAGTGTGTACGACAACGAAAACACAGTAGGATTCTTGTAAAACCCTTGCAATCACTCATCCATCCAAAAAAAGAAAAGAAAAAACAGGGCCCGGACAAAGCCCCACTGGTTATAAAAATTAGTGGTTAATGCATAGTTTAGTAAATCAGTGTATTTTTTAAATGCAATTTCCTACGTAGTTTGATCTACTTTGTTCGAATATCACCTCCATTTCATCCGGAAATTTCTACCTGCGACGAACGTCGATAGATATGAATGCTAGAATTTCTTTCTTTCAGATCCAACTGAAAAAAATTCAAAGCATTCATAAAAAAAGGAAGAGAAGTGTGAGTGAACGAAGAGAGAGGGATATCGTTTAAAAAAAAATCTTTTTTTACGTTACATTATTTCATAGTATTCCTTTATAAAATCAGTTCTCGAAATACAAAATAGGAAGTACATTGAAAAATGTTTATCACAATATTTATAGCTACTGTGTATACAGATATTCATTCATAACTCTTTCATTCCCGGATGGACTATGTCATTTCATTCTATTTTTTGTTCTATTTTTGATGCCATGATAATTTACTTTTATTTCGGATTTTTTTTTAATGAGGATTGAATCGAAACAGTTTTATTACAGAAACGAATGTTGCAAAAAATCATGTAAATAACGTCATAGGTATTGAATAGAGTAAGTTCTTTTTCTCGTTTTAGATAGATCAGGATTCGTAATGAATATATCAAGTTTGGCTTTAACTCATAACTACAGAGTAAATTGAAATAGGTGAAGAGAAAGTGGATATAATTTTTTCTCCAAAGAAAGGTAATGAATGCTCCGCATAGAAAAATGCTAATCTTTCTCATTATATATATATATATATATATATATACACACACACACACACACACACACACACACACATATATATATATATATATATATATATATATATATATATATATATATATATATATATATATATATCATAACTAAGAACTACGCATCCTGGATAAAAAAACAAAAAACAAAACTATAATCGAATTCAGCACGTCTGAATCTACCTACAGCACAGATTTTAGGTCGACAAGGGGGCTCTAGACAGAAAATTATTTTTTAATGAATATAAATCAACTGTAATAAATCTTCAAAAATTTGTTACGGGAAAATAACTTGGAAAAATTCCATCAAAAATATTTTCAAGGAGAACAACTCTAAAAATTTCACAAAGGCAAACAACTAAAAAATTTTATCTAAAGAAATTTCATGCTGTAGTTACCCCCTGGAGAGAGACAGGACTTTTCGCATGAATGGAAAATTGTCCAAAAGGGCAGTTTTCAGCTAGTACACACACACACACACACACACACACACACACATAGTTGTGTGTAAATGTTGTATCTAATGAATTTATGTAGATAAAATGACAAATGTGAAAAGGAGCTATATCTCGAAAAAAATTATCACGTGCGCATATTCTGATGCATATTGATGATTGCCAAACAACTTTTTTCAGAGAACTTGCAGCGGTTGCAGAAAGAAATGTATACTGCTTAAATGTTTGAGATATAAAGAATGGATTTAGGAGATTTCTGTGTTGGGGGAAGTGTAGTAGGAGTGGGAAAGGAAGGTGTTTGTATTTGGGTAGGTGAGAATTAGATTGTATGGAGGTATTTATGTATAAATTTGCGATGCGTAGTAAACTAAAAAGCATTCAGAATGTGCCGACCTCTGCCATTGTCAGGGAAAGAAATTATGTATTTCATTTGATCACTTCTTCCAAAGCCAACCCTTCCATAAATTCGTTGAGATCTTTTGAAGATATTGTTTGGACTGACATCATGTGTTGTGGACATGATGTAATGGAGATAATCCGCCTTAAAATTTATTCACTTCTTCCGTCCACACTCCCATGAAAATTCTATTGAAATTCAGAGAACTTTTGGAGATATCGTGGGGACAGTCATGAGCATATATAAAAAAAACTATTAAAACAAACAAACAAACAAACAAAAAACACGGAAAATATCTGCATAACAAAAAAAGATTTCCTGGGGCCCATCCCAAAATTCATCCAACTCATTCTACAATGTAATAGCGATAAAAGTGAATGGATCCACAGTATAAAAAATTCAAACTCTTCTTTTCTAATCTGTTTCCTATTCTTACATGACTTTTTTTTATTGGAATTCATTGAGTACTTTTGGAGATATCGGATAGACAAACAGAATGACTGACAGACGGAAAGACGGACACGATGGAATACATATACATCTTTGACGTTGTTGACAGAGACAATAAAATCAAAATATCTGCATCTCAAATATTAAAAGTTTTGATACTCAGAGGACTGTTGTCATTACAAAATCTTTGGCAGTCCTATTGAAGAAATAAATAATTAAATAATTATAACGTATATATATATATATATATATATATATATATATATATATATATATATATATATATATTAGAGGAGATAATTTTCAAGATCTGTCTATTGGCTAACGTCACGGAAAATAGCATCGGTGAACCGACTTCAAATTTCAGCTGAGGCAGTTTGTGTTCCTTTGGCAATAATGCTCTGGGGAAGATATGAAGCCACCTCTTCTGATAGCTCAGATCAGGGATTACTACCTGCTGTTGGTACCATGTGACCAATACAATCTGTCACGTGTAAACTGGAGTGTAGATACGCTCCACTAAAGACCCCAAATGCTGCGAGAAACGCGATGATGCCGTGTGCGTGTGTGTGTTAGAGAGAGAGAGAGAGAGAGAGATCTTAAAACATGAAATGATAGCGGAGAAAACAGCGAGAAAGCTTGTGGAATTACGACCTCAGCCCCGAACAGATGTGCCCCTATCATTCCCCATATCTCCTCTCTGCATCTCATTCCCATCTCGATGCCTGTCTACCCAAATAAAGAGCATTCCTATTTTCTTTGTCCTGTCAGTGTCAAGTTAATCTTCACATTCACCAGATGCTGCGATAAGAAGACGGTCTCAATTTCCCCAACCACTGATCAGTTGCTGCCACAGCCTATCATCATTCCATCCGACGACTTATCTTGTTACATTTTGCCATTTCTAAAAATGAAGATTACTGATATCGGACATTCACTTCACCAGTCGAAACGTAATGATCAAAACAACAAATATAGATGTCTAGATAACTTAGTATCTCCTACAATACTGGTAGTCTCGCCTAAGTTTCTGTGAATATTTTCAGAAATCATCAACTTTTTTCCAAGTGCCACACTCCTTATCAAATCTTCTGACAAGTTATGTAAAAAAAATCTTCGATTTCACACCGGGAAATTTCTTTGGGTAATTTCTCTTCTATTGTTAATTTTTGAATAGTATTTTTTGAATTTTATTTTTTGTTGCTTTGTATCACAACTCCCAGATCGTCATTCCGCAGTTGTTCTTCGTAGCCTAATCGGTAAAGCAGCTGCCATGACGAAGAAGGTTCCCCAAGATGAGGGATGCAAGTTCGAGTTTTATCGGATGTTTAATCTTTATTTTAAATTCGAAATATTGAATACAGGTATCTCCCACTGTTCTAAAGTCCATTTTACGCTACTTTTTGATTTTACGGAAAAGGAGAACAGTGGGAAAAGCGTTATGCATTCCTTTTTCAGAAAGCTGTAATAGAGGCAGTACACAGCCTCTTTTTCTCATCTTTAAACCCAGTCTCTTGTATCCTTCCCCAACGACTCTGCCTAACATACCATCATCACCATATTTTGGGTCTCAGATCGCTTCTAATTTCCCCGATATAGATTGATGGTAATAGCTTCATCGCTTTACGCCATTTCGGCTTTCAGACAGCGCGGGAAAGCTGTAACGTTTTTTCCTTTTATTTGTAAAATCCATAATGTCCATATTAAATGACCATATTCTATATGAAACCGGTTTCATATTGATGAGAAATCAACTAAAAGTGGGTTACATATCAAAATATACTTCCCGTGTTTAATAAAAGAGCAGCAACGATCGATTGTATTAATCTTATGTTTACTTACTTGATGGCTCACGTCAGATTATACGAGATGTTATTTTTCTCATTAAAAACCTAAGCGCCTAGCATGTAGCTACACGTAGAGACTAAAATCGGTAACTATTTCCCTTTTCTTTTTAGCGCTCTTAAATCATTGGCGGGAGAAACAATGAAAAACATGATAATATTTCCTTTAAATAAGATTAAAAAAAACAAAAATACATTGCCAAAATCATTCAATAAATTAGAAAAAATAAGTACCGACATAGTTCTCTCTAAATTTTGTGCGTGTGCGTGAACACACACGTCTTTCAACCAGCGCACAGAGGAAATTAATGTGTGCACAAATGTAAGTTGGTAGTTTTTATTAAAAAAAAGGTCCTCTATGACAAATTCAAAAGAACATCCATACTTCAGTCAGAAGAAAAACATTTTTCCAACATAAGATTTTTGTTCCCACTGACTACAAAAAATCTGGGGACCATTGGATCTAAAAGCAGAGCACTAAAAAAAAATTTGACGAGTCAGCTTCAGTAGTGATAAAATGAATAGTATTTAAGGAAAATAATAAATCATGATATCAAAAGCAAATGATTATGACGAACAATAGATAATGACAATAATGAAGGATGATATCAATAATAAAGAATACTTTTAGATAATTGCATGATATCATTCACACATAATAAAAATGATATTAATATCAATACTAATAATATTTTCATAATAAGGCCCATAAATGAATTCTGATGACGTAAATCCTTGGAATGTTTGAGATTATTCAGACCACAGAGGTGTTGAGGTTGATGTTGACGTATACGAAAAAGAGTGTTGGTGAGATTAGCAAACATAAATTTCTGGAGTGAAAATACAGAAAAAATGATAATAAAAAGCTGAATTCGACTATTTGTTAGTAAGAACTATACAAAAATCGTTAATGGCCTTTTATCTTCATTTCAGATAGATAATTATAAACATTTATTGAAATTAATAATAGAAAAGTATTATATATATACACACACACACACACACACATATGTATATATATATATATAGAGAGAGAGAGAAAGAGATAGATAGATAGATAGATAGATAAATAGATAGATAGATAGATCAATCAATCAAACCCATGCCATGATTGTGTTCGAGGATAGGTTAAAGAATATTGATCTTGAAGGCCTGTACACCTTCAACACTTGGAAAATTAGTGCATCAGAAGCTTCCTACCTTTATTTTTTGCCCGTTTAGTCTTGTGTCACACTAAGCTTAGTAGATATCAGTAATGAATGTTATACTGACCACTGGCATTACCCTTTCCTCTAATTTTAGGTAGACAATATTAAGTTTGAGTGCTGAAACTTGTTAAAAGTTTTGGTAAAAAAAATTGCTAAATTCAGTGCTTAAATATCATTTTCCCCTCAATCCTGCGGAAATATTTAGTTGGTTTTATGTAGAAAATAACTTGAGCTAAGCAGTGGGACTGGTAAAGCAACCGTAAAGTCAGTGGCATAGATAAGAAAAGCCGAAACCCTGCCTAAGTATAAATGCACCCAGCACTAAATGCAACCGTGACTACAGCTTCATTTTTAAAAAATTCTTTACTGCCCGAACTTGCTGAGTCACAATATGCGTCACTGGAGATGAAAGTTTTTCTTATATTTCACGATTGTCGACGAAGTTGAAAAGATGTTTATGTTATGGTAGCATCTGTTCGTCTGTTTCTTCGTCTGTCCACACAATATCTCCGAAAGTACATAAGGATTGGTAACATTCATGTATACGCTCAAAACTGTTCACATATGAAAAAATTCTCAATGAATATCTTTGAAATGTGGAGAGTTGGATAATAAGCTATGGAAAAACTGATTGAATTTTAAAGCGGATCCATTCACAATCACTTCCCCTCTGTCCTAGTTAACTGTTCAAACCACATTGTATCGATATAACTTCATGTCCGTCCACACAATATCAGCTATCGATAAATTCATATGACATTATGTGGAAGTGTAGACAATAGGCTGTGTGAGAACAGATTACACTTTAGAGTGGATCCTTCTACAAATATCTCCCAACGTGGCAGTTATAAGTCAAAACCACATGATTTTGCCAAATTTCTTCCCTGTCTGCAAGATATATCCGATAGTTATCAATAAATTCTTATCAGAATTTTTAGAGAAGTAGACAATAGGCTATGGAATAACAGAATTTCAAAACGGAACCATTAACAATTACCTCTACTACACCGTAATTATACGTCCAAATAAAATACATAATATCACTAAAATGACACGTCAGTCCACACGATATCTCCGAAAGTACTAAATGGATTTCAATGAAATTTTGTGAAAGGGTGGGCAATGGGCTAAGAATGAGGTGGTGAAATGTTAGGGCGGAATAATTTTCTGATTGAGAGATATTTTTTGTTCTTTTAGAAATTACATCTATGTATACACTCATCACACGATATCTCCAAAAGTTATGAATAAATTTCTACGACATTTCGTGAGATGGTGCATCATAGGTTATGAGAGACCAGATTGAATTTTAGTACGGATAAACGCACAATTACCACCCCTACGTCGTAGTTATATTCGAAACATCACCAAAATTTCATGTTTGTCCACATGATATCTCCAAAAGTTCTCAATGATTTTCAATGATAATTTGTCGAAGGATGGACAATAGGATACGAAAAAACAGATTAAGTTGATCTATGCACAATTACTCTCCTTGACAATAGCATTAGCAGATATATGCGCTCATCTAGGTACTTTCAACTAGTTTAATAAATCTCTTTTGTGATATCAAGCTTTACATTTTCTGTTGGTGTTACAATAATAATATCAACAATGAATCATTCAGGTTTATTAATTTTTCATGTTCTCTGTCAAGGTTCAAAATCGCTGTAACAACTTTTCTCGATCAATACTGTTTTGGTGATAAGGAGAGTGTGGGTTCGCTAAGTCCTTTTCGCCCAGTCTCTTTTCCGTGAACCATAGTATCATGCCAGCGACGAGACAATTTAGAAAAATATTTGATTAATACACATACAGATACACACATGAAAACACAAGGACACTTACACATTTGCATATCAGGTGGCCTAAAAAGTTCCGTCTGATTTTTTCGGTAGATGGCATTAGTAGCGTCTATTTTTTTATATCTTTATTAAAGAAAAGTTTGCCTCTGATTGTATTGTGAATTCCATATCAACGCTCATTTCAAAAATTGTCAAAATTGACGAATTTTCGGTCATTGATTCTAACGCTTCGAAGGAAATGTAAGCATCATTTTCGCTGCATCATGCTTTTTTTATTTTGAGGAAGGTAAAAATGTGACTAAAATGCAAAAAAAAAAAAGGAAAATTAATTAAGTCTAATCAGAAGATACTGTAGTCGGTCGAATGTGTCAAATGTGGTTCGCAAAGTTTCGTGCTGGAGATCTTCGACTGGATGATGGTCAACGGGTAAACCAGATGATGTTGATAACAATTATATCAAGATATTACTTGAAAATAACCAACGTTATATAAGGTGAGAAAAGCCGAACTCACAATAACTCCAAAGCAAGGGTTGGAAATTCTATTCACCAACTTGGTTATGAAAGTGGCTTTAAAGTGTTGCTTCCACATAAGTTGAGCGAAACAATCTCCTGGACTGAAACAATTTTGATGGGACATGTAACGCAAGAGATCGCAGGGCAAACTAAACGAACCACAAATGTACAAAAGACCGGCCTTAATCTACAGAAGATAATGCTCTGTATATCACGGTACTGTAAGGGAGTTCTTCACTCTGAGCTCCGTTTAAAGAACCAATCGGTTTATTTGATCAGGTTCTGCTCATCTTATACCATAAACAATTAGCAAACACTTTACCACCGTAAATGTACAAATAAAATGATAAAGATAAAAATAAATAAATGTATACTGAAAATATACAGTAAAATTTCATATTTTAAAACTTGACTTGATTTTTTCTTCGGAAAGGTCCGTCAATCATGGCGGAATCGATATTTAAAAAATCTAAGAACAGTCTTAATCTGCTCAGAAATCTTTAGTGACTATGGAAGAATATCTTTCTTTTTCTTACGACTAACTTTATGCTATTTTCTTGCAATCAAAACTAAAATTGAATTTTTGATGACGATATCTAATTATTGCAATACGTTTTGAAAGAGCGTTAAAAGGTAGATGCTAGTAAAAAAGACACCTTTAATTAACGAAAAACATGAATTTGATAAAACTACAGAGCAGTGATTATTAACAATTTTTATGCTACTATTCATTTTTGTTGCTTTTAAAGAAAATCTGGTCTTAGAAAAGATGCGATAAGAAGCAACAAAAATATGCAGATGAAGACAAGTAATAATATAAAATAGAAAAACATTGTTTATCATTATAGGACAGTGAATGAGAAAATAATAATGTCTAATATACCGTTCGACTAACCGATTCGTGAGTATTTAATCTGCACATGAACCGGGTTTATATTGTATACGTAAATACATTAATATCACAAATATTATCACGATGCATTTATGATTTCCCAAACCTTCCTAAACTTTTTTTGCGCTCTATTTAAACTGCACAGCGTATTTTCTACGATGCAGTTTTTCGTGATACACCTCAAAACTTCCACCAAAATTGCCGTCAGATGATTCAATTGGGAATTATTAAAACAGCCCCCCTCCCCCACACACGATTATCAATGTACTCATGAAAAAGTAGCTGTAACAGAAGAAATATTCTGATGCACAGAAAAGAACAAATAATTACTTTGACGAAGCTTATGGATAAACTACATTATTGGTGTAGGGAGCCTACCCTGGAACAACCAATATAGAGCTGTCCCTTGGAAAAGCACGGAGGACTCAGGTAAAGGCCAGCTATCTTGAGGCATTGTCTTTGTGCCTTGTGACGATTTCCTGAAATGACCTCAGGTAATCTAATGACCCCCCGGCATCAACCTCTCATTGCCTAAAACTTTTGCCGAGTAAACGTGTACCCTTACGTAAAATTTCCGCATACTAGGCGATATTTTGTGACCAACGACTTGGAAATTTTGCTAGAAATGATAATGGTGATCATGTATGACCCCTTTGTTAAAAACACATTTCTTTGGACATGAAAAGATATTCCCTCATGCCAAATTTCAGATTCATAGGTGCAAAATTGGAACCTAAAACCTAAAATGACCTGAGCCATCAACACTGCATTGCATATGACCAAACCATGGAAAGCTGTAGCTCCCTGGCCAAATTCAGTTCCATGGGTACTAAGTTGTTGCCCCAAAATTGGGAAATTGTTTTTGAATGACAAGAAATGACATCTGGTGAGCCAGAAGAATCTCTAAGTCATTCTCACGTATATTGCAATCTTCACTGCAAGAATATGTACCCATATGCTAAATTTCAGCATCCTTGGTGCAGAATTGTGGTCAAGAAATCGGCTAAAAATGACCAAAAATGACCGCAAATATCCCCCCATATATGACCACGGGAAGGTGTACCCCTATACCCAATGAGAGGTTTCTGATTGTCTACTGCGCTGTAAAAGAACACCTAGGCATAGGTACATTGCAAACAAATTTGCTATGCGTACAAAAAAGATTAAGGGGAAGATTTTATGATAAAAAAAGTTTTGTGAAAAATATTTTTAAGGTTTTAGAGGACGATTTTATTTACACTGTAACTATAATGCCGAAGTGGAACTACTTTCTGTCCTATCCACATGCATATCTTCTTATTTTATTTGTTCATAAGAGGCCTAAAGTGAGGGGAATCTTCCCCCTTTAAGGGATCATAAGTGAAGGGAGGCCTTTTCCCTTTCAAGGTGACAAAAGTGAAGGTAAAGGGTAAAAGAGTAAAAAGTGAATGGAGACTCCCGCTTCAAGGGTGAAAAGGGAACAAGGAATTTTTTTCTTCTCTCTTAAGGCCTGAAAACTTTTCTCTTTCTTTATGAGGTCAAAATGAAGTGAAAGTTTTTTTTTCTTTAGTTTCAGGGGTCAAAAGTGTAGGGAATCTTTACCCCTTCCAGCAGTGGCGGATCTCTATGAAACTAATGAAGCTTGAGATTTAGGACCCTTATTCCTGAAAGAGCCCACGAAACATCTTTTTGGTGGTTTGATTTTTCGATGTAAATCTTGTACGGATCAAGGTCCGAGATAAGTGATCGGTCGTTAAGCAAAAATATATCTAAGCGAACGTGCTTCTTGGCAGAAGCAGCATTCCGTTTATGGATGCTTCGGAGCGCTATTGTCGAGATATCTTCTACATTCAACGTGATCACAGACGTGTACTCCTTATAAATACTTTAGCGGCTTTGTTATGCAGTTACTAGAATGTAAAGTAGTGTGACTAGAAAAAGAATGAACATCCAAATTTTTGTTCTCATTAATAAGACATGATATTGAGAAATAATTATAAAATTTTAAAGTTCTAGTAATTACCAATATCTTAAATTATTTTTCTCCAAGATTAATACATAATGAAAATTTATTTTTATTTTTTGTAAATAGAAAATTTTAAGAGCAAAAAAACTGAACACTAAAAATATATAGCTGATATAGCCTTATTTATCTCTTAAACATGTGTGAATGTTTTTTTTCATGAATAAACTCATTTTCTTGCATATTCAACATCAAAATTATTCCATATTTCTTTTTGCAGATTCAAATGAACTGCATAGGTCAAAAGTTGAAAAAATATCATAGATTATATTTATCACTAATCGTATAAATAGATTTCTTGAAGGTAACTCTGGGTTACTGGTATTGTTTCATTCAAGACTCTAATATGATTTCATTATTCAGGCAATAATACTTTCAGTGGCAATGACAATGTATTCAATGACGATGGGGTACATGTATATTCCAGAAAAAAATGATAAGGAGGGGATGTTAAGAGGGCAGGCACTTTGAGTCATTGAAATTCTAATTGTGGCTCGATATTGGTATAATGGAAAACCCTGTGAGAGATTTCTAACATTTTCACCAATAGAAAACTATCCATTCAGGAGCTTATTCAACATAATAAAGCAAGTCCTGGGGGAACATAAGCTTTCACTTGACATTAATAGTGGTCAGTCAGTCCCACGACAATGCATCTAAGATGGAAGGCTCCAAGAAAGAGCTACCAGCACTCTTCAAAACCATTAACAGAAATGCAGACTCTGTACCTTGCACAGCCCAAGCCCATTAATTCAACCTTGTTAGAGAAAAGGTAATGTCCACTGTACCTGAAGTTGTTGGCTATTTCCGAATGTTTTCTTATCTGGATTTCTACAAAGATGGGTGATTTTAAACCCACAAAGCAATCTAGATTTGTCTCTAAAGACCTCAAGTGTAACTAGATGGTCTTCACAATTAAAAATAGATATACAGGGATTTTACAAACTCTCAAACATATTTTTGAAGACTCATAAGAGAAGTTGGAATGTAAAAAAAAGTTTCTAAGGCTGAAATATGCTATTTTAACAGAAGCGCAGGGGCGTTTCAGAAAACAAGAAACCCTGAACTCTTGATTTTGATGTATTTTTAGGAGATCTGCTATCATCTTTACTTTGGTTTGCGAAAGAACTCCGAGAAAGTTCAACCAACAGAATAGCACACTATGAATCAGAAGCAACAGGTTTTTGTGAAGATACTACTTCAAGTTATCCTGATGCTTCCAAACGCATTTATACGGAGGAATTCTCAGATGTAACAAGTAGTAGTGCTTCTTAAAGAGATTCTAAATCAACTCTATCACTTCTTGGTAATCCATTTACACAGGAGGATTTACCCAGAAGGAGATTGCAAAGTGGTTCAAGTTCGCCTCAGAATTGATGAGTAAGTCTGAAATTGAGGAAGACAGTATTGAATTTATGAAATCGTATTAGAAATATGATACTAACTACAAATTAGCGAACGAATGTTATCAATTTCAAGAATATTTACATTTCATGAAAATCCAAAACACAACGCACAGTTCTGCAGCTTATTTTTGATGACACTTAATTGAACCGTTCCCCAATAGTACTATTGCCCTTAAACTGTACTTGACAATGCCTATCATTAGCTGTAAAGTAGAAAGGGATTTTAAAAAGATATCCTGTAAAGAGAACGAATTTTGTTCTACCTTGACTGAAGAGCGCTTAAATTCTTCATGCTTATTATCCCTAGAAAATGACATTGCAACGAAGCTCTCATGTAGCAAATCGGAACGTGAATATGATGTTAGAAAAATTAGTGTTTTATAAAGCGTATGCATTTTCATTCTAAGTGTCTGAAACATAAGATTATATTGACTGCAGTCTTTGCTGTTTCTTCCATCATTCACTGATGTATTTATATAACGTTTCCCTAACTCATGATGACTGAGTCTTGACACCATCAACATCATCATCGTCTTTTATTATCCGTCGTTAGACACAGACCTTCCTCAGGATCCTCTACATTTCTCTATCATGGGCGTCGAGGAGCCAGTATTTTCTAAATTTGTCGAGTTCATCTCTCCATCTTGTATTCTGTCGGTCTCAGTTTCGCGTGTGATCTAAACCTAATAAAATGAGAACAGTCCACTTTGTTTTTACAAATGTTAACAACTAGATTACCAAGAAATAAATAAATGCATTTTGTCATTGTGGTCTTCGCATACCAAAATGCCCTCCAAATTGCTTTCAAAGTCAAAAATGGATTGAAAGCCGTGGAATCGCCTGAACTCCTTGTTGCTAATGGGCGCACTGCATTGCCCCATTTTGAGGACTCCATCCCCGGTCACCCTCACTCTCTGACCTCGACTTCCTTGCAAAGGCAGCAAAGCCCATCCGACCTTGTTAGATATTACTCTATTTTGCTGTTTGCGAAGGGTTCCCCATAACACTTCCAGCTTCAGGATCGAAAGAACGCTGGGGCGTAGCTGAGACAGGAGTTTCGGCGATATTTCAAAACGGTCATCGGGCCCCAAGTGGAAAGGCCCCGTAAGGTTTATAAATAGCAGTTCACCTACTGCATTTCTACCGACTCTGTATGATAACAACTATCACTAAATGTTTGAGGGGGGATCATTCAAGGTTCCAAGTCTCCGAGACCCCAAATCTCCAGCTACGCCATTGGATGAAAGGAAACTCTTTTTTACATGTCTGAAAGTTTCAGTTCTTTTTTACTCTTTAAATATTTCACCCGACAAAGACGAGTATTCATCTAATATATATATATATATATATATATATATATATATATATATATATATATATATATATATACTAGAAGAGAACCTAGCGGTGTCAAATATTTACAAGCATTCAATTTTTGTTAAGCTTGAATAAATGACTCAATTGATAGCAATTTTTTAATGTATTCCTTTTTGTAAAGTGGGAAGCTTTTCAAGACAGTTGTTGTTGTTTCAAAAAATAATCTAAACAGTAAATCGTAATGGACTGTCTTCGTTTTTCAAAATTTTGAATATTGCACGTGGCTCTTTATAAGTAGAATTAGTTAAACTTCAAGGAAATTCAATTTAAAAAAAAAGATGTGACCTATTTTTAAATGTAAAATTGAGTAAAAAACATAAGAAAAGATCGGAAAAAAGAAACTGAAATAACAACATCTAATGTTATAAACACTGAGAATAAATTTATTGGATACAATATTACCTTATAACTTCATCTACTCGTTTACATTTGATGTTTAATTATTACTTAGTTATGATCAGAAAGGAAGCGAAATACAATGACTTTATCTGATAAGCCATCTATATGAGAGCAAGGAGTAATCTGTCTTCCTTTTATCTTTCTTTCTCAAAAGTCATCTGCATAAAAGGTCGTATTGAAAGCATTTAAACAGTAAACGCAGTTTGCAAATGCATTAAAAATATGTAGTTATCTATGTGCATGTAAAAATAAAATAAAAAACAATGATTTGAATAACAACTAATGTATTTATTAGATAAGTACAATATAGAATGAAATATACGATTGTAACTCTCACCGAGAAGAGAATCTTCGAATACATCTTTTCTTAAATAAAAAATAAAATTCACCCAGATTCAATGAAAAGATACTTCCATAAAATTATTACTTTCTGTTCAAAATGAGTTGATGAAAAATATTATTTATTTGTACGTGAATAGAAATTTCGATCGTGTCCGTTTGCTTAGTGAGATTCTTTTTGACACTGGAATGTTGGATCCATTTGAATTTTTGCTGGAAGTGAATCAAATAAAGAGAAGCCATCGAGAACAAAACTTCCAGAATGGTCCAGTTTAAATTCATAGTTTCATTGAAAATGGAATTATCCTCTTAAACCTTTCAAAACTCCTTCATCCTTTGTACCCTGTCGTGAAAAGATGTAACGCTATGCAAACAGACTGACAGATGAACTTTGATATGTATATTTATATATATTCCAATTTCGTAATTCCATTATGTACAAAAGGCAAGGATTTGTCGTATTCTTAATCTGTATGGAAAATGCGGTAAAACAATATTTATCCGTCGATTCAATATCATATACACTTGTTTCACTATTTCCAAATAATTTATAAAGTAATTTCAATTTACAATGCTGATATATATATATATATATATATATATATATATATATATATATATATATATAGAGAGAGAGAGAGAGAGAGAGAGAGAGATTTGTTTTGCTTACCATTATTCTATGGCAAAGCATCATGTGCAGATTATTCTACATGATTATGCTTAATTTGATATCAATGATACGCCACTAATTGATAAAATGAATAATTGAGCTTCGACACCCATCCTGTCTCGTGCAAGCATTCACGCACAAACTCTCTCTCTCTTTCTCTCTCACACACACGCGCACACACACACACACACACACACACACACACACACACACACACACACACATATATATATATATATATATATATATATATATATATAAGCAGCGTAGTTCTGAACAGGAACTCAAGGTGTGATTTTCAATGAGAATAGGACTCACTACAGTAGTAATGCACTCCAAGAGTAGCTTCATGATCACTGTTGCATGATGGGGTGATCTGCTCGATTTATTCATAGTAGATGAAAGGCAATTAGGTGATTAAATCATCAGTTGAGCTTTGTCACCCAGCACGTGTCGTACGCGCGTACGCACGCACGCACGCACTCTCGCTCACACACACATTCTCTCTCTCTCTCTCTCTCTCTCTCTCTCTCTCTCTCTCTCTCTCTCTCTACTAAGCAAAGCTTGGTAAATATCAGCATATCTGTATGTGTATTAGATTTGGTTAATTTGGTAGGTAGCCCCAAATGTGAGGATATAACTCACAGTAGTAATTAATGGTCCGTGAGACTAGACTTTTAACTACTACTATCACCATTCAATACAGTATATTTGCCGTCACATTGCCTATATTTCTTTGTTAAAGCGGAAGGCAGTTAGTCTTATAGGTCCTCCGGGAAGCGTCTCAAACTTTTATAGGTCGGTCAACTCGGTACAACGGTCACCTGTCACACCTGACCTAATTAACAACTATACAAATGCATCCAAAGTAAACATAGCATTGTGATCGCTCTCGTGTCAGGCAAAAAGCAATCAAATAGAAAAACGTATTCCCAACTCTTGCTTTCTTTGCCGTTAATTGTTCGGGTTTTCCGACAATATTATTTATCTTATAAATTGATGTGAATTGCTCGTAATTTGAGTCATCTCAATATTGTTGATTGCTTATTCGTACACCACCTATTTATGAAATAAGACAAAGATTCATATTTATAATCTATGAAGCATTAAACTCGTCTTGACTGTGAAATAACTGTAAAATTCATACTGTAAAATCTGTCTAAAAATAACCAGGGGTAACATTCGCTTTCAGTAGTAGATGGAATTTTATATCCATATAATAACCATGTTCTGTCAGTAATGATTGCATTAATTCCTGGCCTCTATCAACGCCATTGTTTTCCTTGTTTTCAATGAATTTCTATGGTAAAATCATACACAATGATTTCGCATTGTATAATGAGTAGCAGCACGTTTACATTACACACAAAATGGGTCTGTTTTACCAGTATCTTATTTATTGACCACTTACAATCCACTTTTTTCCTTATGATCTGTGTTGTATTTTTTAGAAATACTAATTGATTTTCTTCCATCAAATAATTGTGATAAAAAGCAAAGGTCTTAAACATGAAACATCACGTGGACGCACGTGTTTCAGTGTGTGTAATTAAGAGGGCCCCTTTCTGCCAGAAACGCTTGCCATAATTCTTGACCACTGACAATCTTTTTCTTCCTGGTTTTCAATATCGAACCCAGCTGAATCTAATTCCCAAGACAAACTGACACGATTCAGCGTTTAGTTTTCATTTCCCCCCAATCACCAGAAATATTAAGTGTGTGCAAATGTTTCCAGCGCTCTTTTTTGTTTGGAAAACTACAGACAGAATACCAAGTTGAAAATCTTTTTTTTTTGCTGGAAACATTTGCACACGTCTGATATTAGTGAAAAAAAAATAACTAAAGCGAAACAGACTTAGTGGTAGAGCTGTTTATAGATGTATATAAAACAATTTAAAATTATATGTACAGGTTTACCCGCTATCTGGAAGTAAAGCGTTCCTTAAGAGACCGTTCGTAATGGCGTAAAACGGAGAAGCCATTACCATAAAACCACATGGGAAAGATTTTTGAGCGTTTGTAGATAGGGAAAATGATGATGATAGTATGTTAGGCTGAGTGGCCGAAGGTTGGATACGCATGATGTACAGGAGACTGGGGTGTAGGAGAGAGGAGAAAAATGTGAGGTCAAAGAGTATCGGTCTTTATTCTCTGCATATTATAACGGCTACAAACCCTGATTCTCGTGGTACGTATATAAATGTTTTCCACTTAGAAACACAATGCATCTGCTGAGTCTTTTGTCAATCTTTTGCCGATGAGATAAAAAAAATATTTCCATTTACTTTCTGAAGTCTTCAGATGAAGTGTTTTCATTATTCCTTACTTCATTGGGATCATTATATTGTTCTTAAGACAATGTTTAGGCTTCTCTGTGTTGACCGTAGACACGAGATTAAGTATTTGTACTAGCGTATATATTATTTGGACCAATGTCTTCATCGTCGTTATCATTAACATAACATTTAGGCTGGTATATACAGAGTGGATGAGAATTAACACCCGATTAGAAAGGCCATATCGAAACAGTTACAGAGACTGGTGAACAACGCCAATACCTTCGTTAGATTTCAACACAACAGGATAATTCTATCATTGTATGGTTCAAAGAAATGCTAGCTTGACAACCATCGACTAACGGATAATAAACTTATTACTAGTTTCTAGTAGGGAGTTTCTTTTCATTCATCCTCTACTTCGGCCTTTCTGTATTGAATACTGCTCTAAGACGGAGTAAATGCTCTGTATGAACTATTGTCTTTATTGTTGTTATTATTAACACAGCGTTTAGGCTTAACAGTATCGTCGGAAATTCGAAGATGAACTGTTTTCACTATCCAAAGTATCATTCCTATTATGCCTCCATTTTTGTTTTTATTGGCACTACGTTTCGGTCGAAACTAAGCCTTACTCAGTGGTATATTCGTCCTCTCGTTCTCAGATTGACACTAAAACGAAACTTAACACCCAGTTCCGTGGGTTTGTTGAACTTGATGTTTTGGTTAAAAATGTATGAATATATAGGATTAGAAGTTTTACTGAAAAGACAACGAAGACAATTATCATGTATAAGTATATTCCCAATATTCAAATTCCGGCATATGACGGGCAATATTCTAGTTATGAATAAAATTTAAGCTTCTTTTATATTAGAAGAGAAATTCGTTCTTACTTAATTCTGTTGCCTATCTTTTTCAAAACAATGAAAAAAGGAAATAGGAGTTGTTGAAAATCGACACGAACTACATTTTGTTTGAGTTATGCGTTTTTTGCTTTCAATGAGTACATTTAAACAAGATCATGTATTTGTTAACTCAATCTAAGCGTGAAAAATCTTTTTTTTTTTTCATCGATCAGGGCTTCTTTTCGTTCCATGTGATCTTTCTATTTTGCAAATCTTAAACACATCTTTTTTCTTGTATGACTTCAAAACTATATATTCTTCTTTCATTTCAGCAATTCCTCCGTCATAACGATGCTTGCCAAAAAGAGAGACGGGACTTCCGGTCTTCAGGTCGAGACCGCCGTCGACATGTCACGTGACTATCACAAAATTCGCTATCGACCCTATCGTCAAAGCAATTCTCTCTCATCCAAGGCTATGCTGGACGTCAATGTTGCCGACCAACCGAAGGAAAGTTACATTTCGCATTCACCTAACCACGTTCGCCAACCACACCATCAAAGCAGTAACAACAACAACAATAACAACAACAGTCAGGGAAATGACCAATATCAGAACCATCATCACCATCATCATCATCATCACCACGGGTCGCGTCTTTCCCGGGGCTCGACGCATGACATCCCAGACGGGAGGACATCGCCAGCCAAAGTCGACGTTGCCAGGCGTGAACGGAGGACAATGAGCAACAAAAGATCCAATTCCTTATTTACGCCTCACGTGGCCAGTTTAGAAAATGTTCATGGATCGGGGCAGCCATCCGCCCCGACGACTCCTACCGCTTCTATCGCCTCTACTCCCACTAATGCCTCCACTCCAACTCCTCTTCCCGTCAGTCCGAACACTGCCGTTACGGTAACGCCCTCCGAATACGGCTCTGATAGACGGAAGATGTTGATGCAGCAACGTCGTAACAACGGACAATTCGTCGGCCACGGCGCAATTTATGCATCCAGCGATGTTGGTAATACTTCAAAGACTTCGGGGTCGTCTCAGCATCATTTTCCGTCTCAGCATCAGTACCACGGCCACAGTCAGCCCCAACAGCATCCAAATTACCCGATCGCGGTTGGCAACAATGATTACTACGCTTGTCATAGTAATGGCAATGGAAGCGTCCCTCGCGGATCCGACCGCGCACCGAAAGGTTTGAAGAACGTATCGTCGCTGTCTAAGAGAACAGATAAAGAGCGTCCACCAGATAAGACGAGACCAAGCAGCTGCAGCGGAAACCGTGACTGTCCGTCAAGAAACGGCTCGTTCAGAATGAGCACGGACCAGGGGAACGGTTTCAGGGATACAGGATCGATCCGAGGTGGCGGTGGGGGTGCAAAGGTGAGCAAGAAACACAGTGTGAAATCTGGTCGAGGCACACCGTTAGTTTCCGAGAGCGAAACCTCTGTCAAGGTGACAGACCCCACGGATCCGGGAGGGGGACAAAACAATGGTGTTTTTTCTAACAAACCCTACCACAATCAGCAAAAGAGTAGTTCACATTACCAGCAGAATGAAGATCTGGAATACCGGGCTCTAAGAACGAATGGCAAAGTACGTGCTAGTGACGGGAATCCGACAAAAGAGGACTCAAACAGAGGAATAAATCCCTTGAGAAGTTTAATGAAATGGGAATACGAAGATCTGTACGGTCACTTGCATAAAGACAGTGACGACCGCATGACCACAGTTCGTCCCGTTCGCCCCAAATCTGCCGGAGTTAGCGCTCGAACGCATACAACTATGATTGACAGCGATGACAGTTCGTTGGATGGAGATATTGAGTAAGTGATAGATATCTTCGTTCCTTTTTCATGATTTTTTGTATGTATGATCTCATTCGATTTATATAAGAAAGAGTTAGGGGTAGAGAGAGAGAGAGAGAGAGAGAGAGAGAAATGCCAGTATTACACAGCAGCCGATGCGTTGGCTCTATAACTTGGAGACCGACTACCAAAGCTCAAAATGGACTGCCTAAGGGCTTGAATGAGTTGCAGTGAGCAATAACCCCCCAAATAGATAAACCATGCATCTAGTAGGCCATCAAATACGGTAACCACTAATCCCAAACTAACGCTACTTTCTTGTCAATCCTGGATGATTGGGATCTGTAAAGAGGTGAATAAGTGATTTGGGGAATCATAGGTGGTTGGGTCTGGTTAGGAATGGGTGCCTATCGTAGGGTGATGATCAGCAATTTATTTTAGCTGGTACATTCGTTAGTGACTTTGATCATTACAGCATGTCCATTTACTTGTGCCAGTCTAAATCACACACCATAAATAACCAAGGGCACCTACCGTAGGTCAATGTTTGGAAAGCTAGCCTCTCAGACGAATTCGTTTAGTAGAATTCAATCAAAGTGCCCCTCTACTATTGCCTTGTACCAGTCTAAGGTAAGCTCAAGTTTTCCATTGATTGTTTGTAAACCCATTTTTTTATTATTGTAATTTTGATCCTCACTGGTACCCTATTTATGTAATCTTGTATCAGACTGAGGCGAGCCACGTAAATAACCACTTCGGTGCCTGCTCCAGGACAGAGATAATCATGATTTTATCCTCGGTGCTAGAGGTCCTTTTTCGAGTTCAGGTAAAGGCTAGTATTTCGAATTCTTATTTTCAAGGCAGGTCTCCATCCTTTTGTAGTTTGGCGTAATAAAATCTACCTATTCCAGATCTTACCCTCAATTGGCTTTGTGCCAGACTAAGCTAAGTTCGGTAAATATCAATAGAGTCCTCTAACCTGCTTAATGACCTTCTTCACCTACTTATAAACTGTAAAGTATCCGGTGAATAGCGCAAGATGGGTTATAAAAACAAGGTAGGTTTTCTTTTACTTGTTGTTATGGTGTTCTGTCGTTTATTGGCATTCGTTCATTTGCTGTGTACATATAGCTATAATGTAGGGGAGGTGACGGTGGAATATTCCTGGATCTGCCCCCAAATATACACGCTTCCTCAGACCACTGCCCACCCTTCCACAAGATTTCCCTAGAATTCATTTAGAACTTGAGCTATTGTATTGTCTTCATATAGCTACGATGCAGGGGAGTTGATGCCGAAATTTCCTTGATCTGCCCCAAAATGTAAACCATTCATCCTTAGTCCATTGCCTAACCTTCCACAAAATTTACTGAAATCTATTAAGAGTTGTGGGGGATATTGCGTTGTATTCAAAAAGGTGTGATGTAGGGGGACTTGGTGACCGTGGGAAAGCCGTTTGCTCCGCCTCAAAATGTGAAAATTTGTTCCATAGTCTGTTGCCAACCCCACCACAAAATTCCATTAAAAATGATTGATAATTTTTGGAGATATTGCGCTGTGTACAATTATGAAGGGGAGATATATATAATAATTCCTGGATCCTCCCTAAAATATAAAAAATATAAACAATTCTTCCATAACCGATTGCCACTAAACCTTGCTGATATCCATATACATATACGACACACAACTACAAAGGTATTTGAATTTCAAGTAATTGCCACTGCACAAAGATGAAAATGAAAGCAAAGCAGTTCTATCACTTGAATGTAAGATATATTTGTCGTATTATCTGTCTGTACAGCTCATCCCCAGAGATCACATAAGAAACCGAGGCCGACGGAACACAAGATGGAGAGATGAACTAGACAGGTTCAGGAAATACTGGCTCCGCAATGCCCATGATAGAGAATTGTGGCGAATCCTGGGGAAAGTCTATGTCCAACGACGGACGTTAAAAGACTGATGATGACAGCTTAGAAAAAAACAAACTTACTTTGCATGTGAAAATATATGCGTTTTGATATTCACGGGTATCTTCTTAATCTTTATATCATATACCTAATGCTCCGTCTTAGCTTAATCCGACCTTACTTCGGTAAGAATAAAGCAAGTTTTGTAAATATCTTTGGAAAACTTTATCTATAAGGAACATTATTTTATGACCTTGAGCTTAAATAAGACAGGTTTTGTAAATAACTATACCTTATTCTTCTGAAATACAACCTAACGAATGGACAATATATGGATTTAATCTTCATGTGATGAGTTTGGAGTTAAGTATAGATGTTTAAAATGATATTGTCACCTGTTAATGTTTCACTATTATTACTGCGTTGGTAGCAGTCATTTGAGAATGGTTTATTCTAGGGATCACTCATCCAGTCCCTTTTCCATCAACTGTCGTTGCACACAAGTGATGGAAGATTTTGTCCAAACTTACGACAGGATAGAGCACTGGAAAAAGTAAATTCTTGTCTTTTCAAGTGCATTAGTGCTAAGTGAACATAACCAACCTCAGTCAAAATTCGAACTCGTTTTGCCAAAACCGTTATCTCGCACCTGCTTTTAAAATAATAGATACATAATCTTAAAGCTCATGCTTATGGCTAATTTCGCTAGTGGTTCTCACTTTATTTACTGAGCTTTGCTCAGTCTGACTCAAAGTCACAAGCTGCTTAAAGTATCTGGTGTTC
This sequence comes from Thysanoteuthis rhombus, assembly GCA_963457665.1. Lineage (NCBI taxonomy): Eukaryota > Metazoa > Mollusca > Cephalopoda > Oegopsida > Thysanoteuthidae > Thysanoteuthis > Thysanoteuthis major. The sequence goes on along the minus strand of OY735207.1, from coordinate 29,678,974 downwards.
CTAATCGAGCATCCATCTCAGTACTGTTCAAATTAAATGTTGCTTAACTTGTAGTTCTCACAAAACAAAAGCAGCTGGTTTATCTGCCGTCCTGGTAACTAAGCAGTGGTCAATACACAGCTACCTACCCCAACAAGTAGGCTAGGTATTTACAAAGCTTATGTTAGTATGACACAAATTCAGTGGTAATGATTTGTATGAATAGCTTTCTAACCTTTACTCTACAGTGGTAATGGCGGAAAAGACTAGCTTTATAACCATTGCCCTACGACAGTCACCTAAAAATTTACAAAGCTGAGCACAATACAAGGATCGAATCTAATTTTGATACTGGTGTTTTTGGCACAATTCCAAGTGTACCAATTATAATGGGCAAGACTCATATTTTACGCACCTTTCTCGGTTCTTTGGGAAAGTTCTGTTTTCTCCTTAACTGGCTCTGTGGCCCGCTTGAACAGACTTGTCCACAATCTGGCAAGTCCTTTTTCAGTATCATCAGATCCAGTCTCACTTGGATGGGGTGGTCGGTCTGGATATCAAAATCCCAGAATATTTCATGATTTGTATTTTCCACGTCTCTGATTTGATTGCATGGCTGAACCAGAATAGTTTGCACATTTCCCATTGTATGACTGTCGCTACTCTATCGTGCCTTTTTTGTTCCATGTCTCCATAGCAAAGACAGCATTTACTGCTTTTATGGGATTTATCAATCTTTGCCTTGATTTAGCTTTGTCAACCTTTATTCCTTGTATTTGCATGTTGACCACTATTCCACAAAAACGGTACATTGGCAAAATCTGCAAAATGCCACAAGTTTAAAGTCCTGAATTGAAACCAAATGCAATTCAAAGTAATGGTTTAATGGGTGAACTTGCTAACCACTGCTCCAAGCCGAAGCGTCCATAAAATTGTCCAATTTGAGGTTGGTATTTTGGCTGAGGAGAGTGTGAGGAATTTGAGTTGTTATATCATCACAGTTCGCAGTGAACATCATCAGATAGTCTGTGTGATGCGAAGATATAATCTAACTGCAATTGAAGAAATTCGTTTGTGTGTAAGTACTGCAATTATATGGTACTAGGAGAAATTAAAATTCTAAAACGCTATCCACGCCGTGATTCGGAAAGAAGAGGGGAGCCAGAAGGGAGAGAGGGGGGAGAGGAAGAATGAGAGGAAAAAAAGGGAGAGAAAGAAAAGGTGGGCTAAGAGAACAAACAAAAGGTGTGTTAGCTGGTAGGGAAGAAAATGAGATCGGTGCGAAGAAAGGCATCAAAAGAAGGTAAGGATGGAGATAAAGTAGGAATTAAAAAAAGGTAAGAAGAGAAGAGACGGAAGAGACGTACCCAAGGCTTTTCACTGTGGTAGGCTGCAGGCCAACAAAGTAGGTGTATCCATCAATAAAAGGGTGAAAAATGCACATACGAATGTATGCAAAAATCTTATCCAACAGATAAAAAAACTTGCCGATAGAAACAACTTTGTTGAAGGGGTTGTGACAAATTCACAAACAAATAAAACACATTATCCACTCTTGCAATACAATGTAAATGAGCACTCCTTCAATGTTGCCAAGTATTTGTTATTTATTGCTAAATGTGTCAGCCAAAAAGACAAACTATTTCCATTTCCAGCTAAAATTATAGCTAATAATGCTATATACATATAAATACTTATTTAAAGTACAAGTATCAAGTGGAATAACTGTGTTTAACTCAAGAACAAATTATTAACGAAAATTGAACATTTGCTTTTATCAAACTTGAATTCAATCGGTTATCGTAGATTTTTTTAATCGGTTATAATAGAAAGAATCAGTTAGATGTAGGCGAAAAGTGGCCAATTTGGCAATATTGCTTTATGTCAGTCCATTCATAAGTACGAGTTGTCTGGAATCTGGGACATTCGTAACCCAGGAAACCCTGTATAACATAACTTATCTAATGTTTTGAATAGTATGTGTTTGTAATTGTTTATTTTTATTCACGGAAGTGCTAGAACTGATTTTCTGGGTCAAAAAAATTCAATTTTGGAGGAACTTATCACTTCCGAAATGCAGGGGACGTCGGTATTCAAAATTCAATAAAAAAGATATTTGCACAGACCTTGTACTGGTGAGTAAAAAAAAGTTGTAAAGAGGGTATTTTTCGTTGTTTATAAGACAAATAGCGGAGGCTTTTTAGCATAGTTTTATTAAATAATGATGTGACTAAAAAATATCAAATGATTCCATTTTGGGGGGTAAGGATGTAAACATTGACTTCCAAACGGCCAAGATCGACATTGTGATGAAAAAAAATCTGTTTTTCTTTCAACATTTTAAATACGTTTTTTTTTTTAAATAGAGAGTTGGATATTTTTCAAAAGTTAATAGCACGTTGCTAAAATAAATTAGATTCAAATAAAGATATATTCAATGTAGGTCAGAGATTTGACAACTTCAAATACATTTCAAAGATTTCCCTCGTATTAAGCAAAAGATGGCACTGAGAAGGTTTGCATCCATTTACAGTCATTTAATGATAAATAATTCCTTTTGAATCCAACTAAAGAGAAGAACTTTTTCCGTGGAAGTTTCCGTTCGTGTTGAGATGTTGATTCTCTTTGTTTCGGATTCTAGTGATCCATTTTCGTTTTCACCAGTGACTCTCTTGTCCAAAAATAATTTCTATCTGTGTCGAGAAAGAATAGGAAGGTACATGTTTCAGAACTGATCAAGGTCACGATTTAATTGATTGCATGGCCAATAAATAGCTGAATGAACTTTAAATTCACGTAGCAGATTTTCATAACACTGGAATTTTTTGCACCATTCAATTAGTTTCAAGGGGCTGAGAGAGCTTTTGATGCAATGTAATCTATTCCATCAACTTGAACTTACTTTAGGAAAATAAATACACTTTTACAATCATTACATTCTATATTTGAATCATTCTTTGCTTTTTTATTTTTAAATTTTTAGCCAAAATAATAAAACAAGCAAAAATAATTCGCCATCCGTATACTCTTCTTTTCAGGACTAATGGAATTTTTTTGTTTTTGAAAGTTGAGCTTGTTCTATGGAAGGCTTGCCATCCTAGAATGATTCTTCGTTTGATTTCTTCTTCGCTTGAGGACACCATGGAGATCCATTGTCCTTAACTAAGGCATAAATGACTCTTATACTATTCTACAATTTATTACTCTGTTTTTTCAATGATGAAACATTTTTTCTTTTTAAGATACGTCGATTTAGAGGAACTCTCCGATGGCGAAGATGCAATTGTTATGACCGACAGCGAAGTAGCGGCTGCGTCGTCCTCCTTAGCAAACAGCAAGCAGCGAGTTCCCAAGTCTTGGAAGGACAGCAGCGGCGTGGGCATCAGGCGTGCTTATTCGATGAAAGACAACCAGGCGAATTCATTCGCGAACGAAAATTCTCGTCACGTGAACAAAATCTCGCAGGAGGCGAGACGGCTTCGGTGTAATGACTCCGGTGGGGGCAAACCGGACACGAAGTGGATTTTCGCCGAAAAGAAAACTCAACACAGCAACTACCAAAAAACCTCACGTCGAGATTCCCAGCTTCGTGTCAGGGATTCCGTGGATCCTCCCTCGAATAACACGTACCACCGGCATCTGAACACCAAAAAGGACATGTTTGACTTGTCTTCGTTCAAAGACAACTTGTCTTTCTCTCAAACTGAGTCGTTAGCAGCGAAATGCAAAAAGCTCGGGAATGGTAATGTCTGTTTCAGCGTCACTGGGGAGCAGCTAGCCCCGGAAGGTCTAAGACAACTAAAAACCCGGCAGTGTGGACCAGAGGCATCAGACTCCTCGCGGAGTGAGAAACGAGAGACAGTATCACGACGTAACATCCATGCCCCTTTCCCACGTCGACTAAAACCGCTTTTTGGCAATATTGTTGAAGATTCCGAAAGCTGAAGAATTCCGTCCAGAACTGTCGCAATGTAAATAATGATTTGGAAGGAATTACTTCGAGACGCTTCGATATCTCTTCAGATTCACTGAAAGAGCGGGTGAACGAACTGACAAATATCTACATGAAACACTATAACCCACAGACAAACAACCATGCCCCCTTGCCCTTCTCACAGAAACTTATACACTAGCAAAATGAGACGTCCGAAAAAAATTAGTCAGGGAAATGATACCGAAGATTATTTTTCAACGCATGTTTGCACTATTATCAGCAGCTATTATTATTATTATTATTATTATTATTATTATTATTATTATTATTATTATTATTATTATTATCATGCAATCTCACACCAGTTGCCTGGTGGTTACCGCTGGAGGTTGAGTGATTATAGAACAACTTGAAAGAATAACGGTCGGTACGTGACTGACATGGACAGGCTCTCCTTACCGATGCCAGAAATAGGCATTCACATTTAGTCTAGTGTACTGATTTTCAAGGCAGGCAGACAGACATTTTAGATATTCGCATAACGTTATCTTAATATTTCTCCTACCCCCCATTCAGGCCTCGTGCTGTACTAAGCTAAGTGATTATCAAGATTAATAATAATAATAATGATAATAATAATAATAATAATAATAATAATAATAATAATCATCATCATCATCTCGGAAGGTGGCACTGTACCAGACTGAATTATGCTTTGTAAATAACTATTGGGGTTGTTCAACATTAAATTCCATTAGTGTCGTTAGTTCGATTTTTACAGCTTTTCTACTAATGTGGCATTGTGCCAGACTAAACTATACTTGGTAAATAACTATTACGTTGTTCAACATAGAATTTCACTAGTGTCGTGAGTTTGATTATCACAGGTTCTCCACTAATGTGGCATTGTATCAGACTAAATTATGCTTAATAAATAAGTGCTGGGTTCAAAGAGTTTTGCGGACGGTCAAATCTTTCTACAGCCTTTTTAGGTGTACTATCTAAATGTGACGGTGATAAGCAGAATTTTCCTATGATGCAGGTAAACAGTAAATTCCAATGGTAGCCATGCTATAACGTAGGATTCAGTAACAGCATAGGAATCAAAGGAGAGATAGAAAAATCTAGGAAGAAGTTCATATCATGTACACGGAACGCAGTTGAAAATTGAAGAAAATCGAGGGACGCTGCCCATATTAACATGTCGACTGAATGTATATTAGACAATTGCAGTGTTCAACCCGATATGGCTTCCACTACTCAATCGAGACAAAGGCCTAACAACGAAAGAAAAAGAAAACGACTTAAACTAAATCCTACGTTGTAGCGTGGCTACCATGGGAATATTGTTTCCTACCATCATATTCGGATAGTACACTTGAAGAAGGCTGTAGAATGAATCGGCCAAAACTTCGAGTCAACAACATAAAGAACAAGAATGATTTCTATGATTCGAAAATCTCCTTGAATGTTTATGATCCTTCAGAAAACTATAGACAGTTCAAAATAAAATTTCACTAGTGTCGTTAATTTGATAATCGCTCCACTAATGTGGCCCAGACTGAAGTATGCTCGGTAAATAACTATTAGTTTAGTGTCTGGCTATATGTAAACTTTACTTTTTCCAACCAGTCGATTAAAAAACAGAAGTACAGAGGGGACAACCCTCTGTCTATAATTGCCAGTCTATTGTGTTTCTTAGTTAAGACGAGAAGTTGTTATATTCTTGAATTATATAACGCTGAAGAATTTCTAGTCAGTTATTACATAGCACTCTAGAATGCTAGTCTGTTATTACATAACGCTCATTCCCTTGTCTGTTCGACAGTTCGACTACAGTCAATAATTCTGCAATGGAATTGAATCACATGGCATAAACTCTGCCTCTGAGAAGTCTCCATAAGAAGAAATCCATTATTCTTAAATCTGACATATGCTCCGGTAATTCAACACTGTTTCTTCGATCCATTCCACAGAGTGAAAATGTTTCGTTAAAATAAGACCTGAAATCAAAATGAAAATTGGGGAATGCTCCGGTCAGATGAGAATAAAATTTCTCCTCTATGATGAAATAGCTGAAAAATCTCTACAGAACTGCTTTCTGTTAAAGGAAGTAGGCATGTATATACTTTGGGCATATATATATATATATATATATATATATATATATATATATATATATATATACACACACACACACACACATATATATATATATATATATATATATATATATATATATATATATAAACTGGTGGAGCTTTTACTTTACCCACTTGTACTTTGGATGATTCCTATCCCTATGAGTCAAACATCGTTCACACTTTTTGAAAATCCAACTAAAGGCAAAAGAAGTAACTTATTCATCAATCACCCTCTTTTTTTCACTCCCAACACGACATGCCGCCAGCAGATATCCGTCAAGTAACGCTTTCTCTTGGGTAATTAACCTCCACACACACACACACCACACACACACACACACACACACACACACACACACACACACACAATACACACACACCACACACACACATCTATAGGAGGTGTATATGGATACAATATTTTAATACACAAATGAAGGCACCCCCACACACATACACATACACACATACACACTCTACACACGTATATACACTTATATATATACATGCACACATTAAAGAGAATGAATGAATTTACTGTTTCTAATTTGGAAATTTGCCTAAAAAAATTTGAAAAATGCAAAACTAACTGTTTTATTTAAAAACAAACCGAAAGAGACTTCGGTAATTATTTTTCTTAAATGTTGTAATCTAATCAATTGAAAGTCCTTTAAAAAGCAAGTCCCGTGCTCTTCAAAAACTCTTGTTTAAGAAAAGAAAAGAAAAATCTCAAGTGACACAGAAGACGCTTTATGTACTCCGTAATTTGCTAAAAAATTGAAATAGTCAAGAGGAAACTTGACGATTTTACTTTCTGCAGAATAAGAGAAACTATTCTCTTTGTGTTGTTGAAACATACAAAACTACGGCAACAGATAACTGACAATAAAGATTATGAAAAGGCGGTTTATATTATTTTCTATTTTTGTGTATTCATCAAAAGACAATCTTCTTTGCATAAATGATTATATCAGTATGTGTATCCATGCATATCCAGGGAAACGATTTATACTCCCAAGAATAAGGGATGCAAATTCAAATCTCGCCAGGAGCTTATTCGTATTTTCGATTAGCACAGCTTACTTAACAATCTACTCAAAATCTCCCTCTTCGTGCTTTGCATTCATCATTTACTGGGTTCATTCTTTGAAACCTCAAGTTCATTCCTATAATTAATGTACAAGATGACATAATGGTGGGGGATTGAAACTGTTTTTTGAAATGAATTCTACCCTTTCGAGGGGTAGAAATTCTACAGATTTCCGGTAATAGGGTTTCCACTCCTGAAACAAGTGGGTAGAGTGTTTTGGTTGGGTGCCTTGGGGTAGATATAATGGGAAACAAAAATAGAGGGCTTGGGTCCATCATTCACTCATCTAGCTAAGAAAACGTGGTCTACATTAATCAGGGGAGGATTTCAGAGGGCATCTGCTCCCTTTGCTATGCACAAGGGCAGGAATAGCCACTCAAATCTAGTCCCTTTCAAATACAGCAAGTTCGCTTCTTCCACTTACCCTCTGCTGAAATCTGTGTGTCGCAATATCTGTCAATCCCATCTAATTTACACTTCAAGCTATTGCTTGTAGAAAATCAGACCCTGATTAGAAAAGGACTCATTGTCAAAGATTCCTTTCAACTGCGTGTTCATCACCATCATTCTAACCAAGGTTAGCAGCGCGAGAAAGACCATCCGTTTCATTCCAGAACACAGGGGAAACACATTGTTACATCAATGGGAATGTTTTGATTCGGTGCCTCACAAGCTGTCACCTCTCCAACATGATTATAGACAGAGCGGTTGAACTTCATGGCAGCGGAAGAAAGCGTATTCAGTCGTTTCTTTTATACCATTGTCACATCGTTTAGAATCAAGCTTGTCCGCTATCCTCATTTTGAAAACCACGTCGAGAAGTATTGCATTCCGGACCAGTCGCCAGGTGAGAGAACATTTAGAGTTGTTGAGTACTCCCTATCTGGAGCCAAAGACCACACTGAGTAGAGGCCCCCACCCCAAGACTCTTTCAAAATGGATTCGAACCGGTTATCTCCTGATAAAGTTTCCCTCTAGGCTTTGAAAGGTCACTGAAGCTAGCGATCTTGCACAGAGGCCGTCAACATAATTGAAGAAATTACTACCCCCTCCCTTACGACGGCACTTAACTTTGGGTTTTAAGAAGCAAAGCAAAGCTTATGGAAGGCCACCCTTATGCTCTCTCCCATTGATGAAATATCAATTGAAGAATTAAAAAACAACATATTACTTTGTTACAGAAACTGGAATCACGCGTACTAAACGCACCACGTGATAAAAAATCTCGTTTATGTGATATTAGCGTCTTCGGTTGTAAGCCTGCATTTTAAACGAAGAACGTTGTTGTGGGATATCAAATTCAAAAGTGAAAAAGGAAAATTAATTTTTAAAATATCCATGTCTAATGGATTTTTTCCGTGATGTGTGTCAAACAAGACCCCGGCAAATCTTTTTTTTGTGTGTTTCTGGATTATTGCAGGCTGCAATGTTTGTTTATTCCGTTGCATTGTTTGGGGTAGGCTTGCATATTCTGTTGATAGTTACAGACAAAATCGGCCCGATTTTAGACGAAGACATCGAGCATCTTTCAATCGGTATATCATTGGAATTACTTTCTGGCGTTATTGCCGGCATTGGACTCTGCAATGCGTTTGTGTGCATCGTTTATCCTTGCGCTATTTACACAGTTTTGAACTTAGAAAACCATAAACTACATCGAAAGAAGATAGTGTCCTTTTCCCTTTCTCACGTGGTTCTTGGCTTCGGGATTCTCTGCATCGGCGTTCTCTGCCTCTTACAAAGAAATCGTCTTGATAGCAATTTGCCAGCCGCTATAATGAACACACTGCCTCATTACAGAAGCCGTATGGAATTAAAAACCTCCATTGATAAAATGCAGATTTACTACCAATGCTGTGGTGGTAAAAGTCTCTTGGACTGGTCTGAGATCGAATGGTATCGAAGCAATTCTCCCGATCAAAACTCAGTAAATGCTGCTGCACCATTTAGCTGCTGCAGTCGTTTTTCAATGTCTCCTTGCCTAGTTAGGATCCATATAGATTTGTTGAACATTGTCCTTAAAAGTCCACTGAAAGATATTTGGTATACACAGGGATGCGCCGAAGTTGTTATCAGAAGATTTTCTAGCTCGCTGCTGCTTCCCATAGGGGTTGTTTCGATTATTTTCTTTGTACTTCAAATGTTGGGCACCTATGTGAGCTACTTGATCCTCTCTTTAATGAACGAGCAAAAGCCGAAGCGAAAATGCCAGAAGCTACATTTTGACATGGAGAACTTCACTCACGACGATTGCGACCACGACCAACTTGGCTACGAATCTTCATCTTCTTCTTCCGAAAGTCTGATACCATTGCGTAGACATGCCACTCTTCAAATTTTGCACGACAATCAGAGACAGAATTATGAGCTATTTGCAAAAGATCGTAAAGACAGTAAAGAAGAAAACAAGTCTTTTAAGAAAGGAGAAACGGCCCGAGATACACATGACACAGCTGAGGTCGAGGTTCCTATTACTGCAGCTATGTTGTATGATCATTATGATGATGAAGATGGTGGCATGGGCGTAAATATGAATGTCAATACTGAACACCGGAATAGCTCAGCTGCCAAGAACGATCCTGAAGTTGTTCCTGTTGAAAGAGTTCATGATAAATCGGAAACCATGGCCGAGGGTAATATCGGCGCAAGACAAAACGCCGTGGATAAAGAATCATACAACGCTGACAATAAGGCTGCATTACAGGGGATGCATAAAACTGACAGAATAATCGGGGAATCAGATACCGACGACGAGAAACAGCCACCGCTGCCAACGGATAGCTGGTAGTTTTGAAGCAGAAAAGATTATTTTTATGGAGATTTTCTGTTCCAGTATTGGATTATTTATTTTTATTTTTGCGGGATAATATCATGTTCTGAAAAAAAAAAAGGAACATATTTTGGTAATTGTTGGGACTGGTTTATCTATATATTGAGTCGATTTTTCGCAAGGGAGACAACTTCTCAGTAGACACGTTCAGCTGCTGCTGTTGTTATTCTATTATAGAACAAATGGAAGCAGAAAACATTTGATATTGTTTTCTATTAAATTTAACTACAAAGGGTTAGTATTAGGGTTAGAGATGAAGTTTGTCCTTTGTGATAAATCTAAATAAAATCATTGATTGATAATGTTTTATCCTTGTTTTCTCGAGTACAGCGTATATTTGGGTTATCTCCCTTGCAAAATATCAACATACTGTTTTGATGAACCTATTCAGAAGAATTACCTTATTTTGTTATAGATTTGTTTTGTCATGCTAGAGGATGACATCCTTTCTAATTACCGTCTAATTTCTTGTGTAATACAACATTGACACGCTCAAGTTGTTGGCAATAAAGATCTTTGGTATCTGCTGAAATACTTTCTCCAGGATTTAATAACTTGTTAATGCCCACCGATATTTGTTGTATATCTGCCGTACAAAAAACCTTTTGTTGATGAAATTCTGGTTTTGGTGATGGGATTAGGTTGACATACTGTGGTAACACCCTGCTTTTTGCATATGTTGTTAAAATACTGTTATTGTTGGAGTTTCCTCGAAATCGAGGGTGTTTTGAAGTTTTCTTAAAACCCTAGGTCGTTTGCTAGTGAATTTGATTCGAGTGGAGAAAAGGTCGTAAGTTTGATCCTCACAGTTAATGGTTTTCAAAACCCCTATATCCATGACATAACAATGCTGAGACGATAGGAAGTCCATCAGAGAGATGCCGATCGCACAGTCTGTCGTGGTCTGCCTTGACGCCTCTTAATGCATGATGGACAGTGATTGCCTATGGAACGGCTTTGTTAGCGGTTATTTTTAGCGCATCTGGGGTCACTTGAAGTCTCCCTGAGGGACAAACTTGGTCGCTGAGGTAAAGATTTGCAATCGGTTCGTAAATTCAATATCAAAAGAAAGTAATCGGTTTTTGTTGACTTGTTCTTGAAAACGAGTCCTTTTTTTCCTAAAGTATTTTTGTACAAAAACTTTTCTTTTTTTCAACAATGCCTAATTCCGAATGGAGAATATGTGGATGTGCGCTGAATGAAAATTACGGCGAGAATTTGACTCTGCAGGAGACTATTTACTTTTTAGTTTTATAATTATGAAAAAAAGTTTGTTGCTATCTGACACCTTAACTGCAAAACAAAAACTAACCCGAAATCATATCCCTTATAATTAAACCTAATGAAATGAAATTTATATTTAATTTTAATAGAATGCAATTTTAAATATTCAAGTTGTCTGCCTTCGTTTATTTCGTACGTTAATAGCAGTAGCAGAAGCCAAATCGATAATCTACGAACTGATAGCAAACCTTTACCGTTTTAGCCGAAGTCGATCTGGCCATGGAACGAACAGAGCGGTTACATGTTATCACGGACAAGGGGCAAGACACTTCCTTTCTACGTCCGGCATATCAAAATAAAGAACCAATTTCCCATTTCCTTTTTTCATTCCTGATCTATAGACAGCCGTGAATGGTTGAACATTACACTCGGTTCTCTTTTGAGTGTTCATGAAAAACTGAAATTTCCTTCATAGAATTTCTTTCAATTTTCTTGGAAGCTTCTTTCATAGTTGAAAATTATGCATTTCACTTATTTGTTAGATTTGTGCTGCATTGGCGAGGATTTGCTTCAAATGATACCTTTGTAAAATATTATTATATCTTTATTATTGAAAGTAGTTGGTATTGCAGAGCCAAGCTTATCCGAATGATAAGTTTCCGTTTTTTTCCAAACAAGTTACATCACCAATGGCATTTACGGTGTCAGTAAAACTAGACACAACAAAAGTATTCTTCATTTCTAACACAGTAAACTAAATATCGTTGTTTAATATTCAACTACTAGTTTACCATTGTCATAAAAAACGACGGCAATATCCAAGTGATTTTGCAATTAAATTGTACTTGGAAAATATCAAAAACATTACGCTTCTCTGGTTTTCTTGTTTATGTTCAATACATCCCGGATATTAAACTAAACTGAAAGTAAAATTAGGTGAAGATATAAATACATATTTGAAGAGTCAAATACGTAGACATGGGTGAATTAAAAATAATTTCACACTTCAGTAAAGCTTGTTCATAGCTCAGTTCACACAGATTGAAATGAATTGGTTCATGTTCATGGTATACAATTTGAATTTTGAATTAAGTTTACAGTCTCAAGAATGAACTAGTTCATGATCATTTCCTCCATTTTTTTAAATGAGCAGCATCGAGTTACTGTATTATTAACTCTTTATGATAACCATCAATAATAAATGATAAATTGATAGTTAATTAGGATTTAGTTAATAGTTTTTTTTACTGTTTTTAAGAGCTAGTAATTGTTTGTAAACTATCTATAAACATTATTTGGAAGACTATTATAAAGTTTCAACCATCAATTAATTGAACTTTATTAATGATAACGATTGCAACTTTATCGAAATAATGTTTACAGATGGTTTGCAAACAATTAATAATCATTAACCAACAGAAAATACTGATTATCTAAAGTTTGATTAACCATCAATTTACCATTTCTTGATAATGCTTATAATAAAGTGTTATCGGCTATTCTTGTCTACGTTGAATCAGAAGAAGACGGCAAGTGTTTAAACACTGACCCCATTTTCCTTTCATTAGGGACCGATTTTCGTAACTCCTGATTTTTTCTTAAGCTAGCAAATGATGTACTGCGGTAGTTCGTCTAAACCACATACAATGATCAAACCATATTATTACTAAAAATGCTTTTCATCATCCCCAATAAACACCAATGTCATCCGCGAATTATCTAACCCTTTGAGGGATTGCGCTCGATATGGTAAATAAACATCAAATTCGTATGTTGGTCAAACAACCACCACCTTATCACTCAGGATGACTTGCGATCTAAGTGCTTTCTTTAAACAAGTATTAAAGTTGGGCACTCGTGTCTTTGTTTACACTCACGCATATCTCTCTATGTCTATATCCAGTTATGGTAAGACAAAAACTTGAAGGTCAGGTCTCGCACGTGCATCTTTTTTATCTAATTCAGTATGGGTTCTCTGAAGGGTGGACATATGTATATCTCCTATCCAGAATGGTCCATTAACAAGGGTGGATAGATATCTACGTCTGTCTCTCAAGGGACAATTCCTTCTCTATAGATCAGGTATTTTGATCAGGTGTTTCATGAATGCTTCTGCCAGCTGGTTGGCTTCTGGGTCTCCTGAACAAACTCTTCGTTGGCAGGAGATCTATGCCAGCCCATCGAAAGTATTGTTGAAGGTCATGACTGTCGCTAACATTAAATGGTGACCTATTGTCGCCTATTAACAGGTAAAAAATTACTCAAAGGCTGCTATGTTAGCATATGTGGCCTCTGTTGTTGATTATAAGGATTTCTGGCTACCTGGTCGGTTAGTTGATGACAAGAAGGATGTACTACCAGTCTGTTGTAGGCTCCCGATGGTCTGCTGATAACCTTTCTGGGGTGGGGGACTGTGAGCGGTTCAGATAGATTCAGTGGGTCTCTGTGTTTGTTTGAAGATTATGCATGGTATGGTAGGCATCTATTAACAATTGTCCATTTTGGGGAACCAATATCCGTTCAGTATTTTCTTTTTTTTATACTACTTCTACCTAGGTGGCCATTTGGAGTATTTGGGATCTGATGTTTCCTGAACCTGAGCATGCCAATCTTGTCGCCCTTTAGTAGGAGGCCATCACCTACGCTTACCTTTGTACATAAATGGTGCTATATGGCTCCCTTTGATACAGCAGTTATGACGTTTTGGTACTCTCAGTCATTCTTTGTTGCATCGCAGATGTCATCTAACGAAATTGTATCCAGCGAGTCCTCAAAGCTGACTTACGTTGCTAAATCTTGCTACCATCATCGAAGACTAGGTTGTCTTGTTCGACGGCCGAGGGATGGTCAATTGTATTTAGGTGGCGTCTTCCATCCAACAAGGTACTTCATCTGGAAGTTTAGGTAGCAGGCCTAATTTTTATGGGTAGTGATGCTTGCTAGTCAATTAGTTGCAGTTATTGTATAAGGGAAGACGTACTTTGTGGTCAGTTCAGCATGTGAAAGTATTGCCGACTAAGTAGAATCCTTCTATTCCCCTCGACTATCCTAGGCTTTCCTTTCCTAATGGCGCATAGTTTTGTTTCGTTTTTGTGAGTGCCCTACTTGTGTGGTTGATAGACACCCAGCTCCTGTTGTCCTTTTCCTGATATAAGATGGCTTGTATCCCTCCTTGGGTGCGTCGGTTACAAAATGCGTTCACCTGTCCTGGTTGTCATTGAATGTTTTTGCAGATCTCCTCAATAGAATTATGCATTCTTACTGAACAGTTCTTCCAGGAAAGTGTGATTTTCTGATTTTTGATCGTTGAATGGTTGAATGTGAATTTGGCGTTGTATTGGCAGACCATGAGGAAGGATCGCACGTCTGTCACATTTTGTGGTCGGTCTACTTTTGTGATGTTCGTGGCATCAGCTGCCATGCTGTGAAATGTGGAGCGTCTATCGTACCATCTGATATCATTCATGGCAATGGCGGATTAACTTTGTTTCACTTTTATTGGTATCTTTTGAGACAGTTGCTAAATGTCCTTTTGTCTCCACACTGGGATATTGTCATGCAAGTTGGTGGTTCCCTGGAATGGAAGATATCACTCGATAAGGTGGGATCGTCGTATAGACGTTCCTCGTGGTAGGGTCCTTCGTGTGTTTGAAAAACTGCTCTCTTCATCGATTCTTCTTCGATCTTGATTTGATGATATCCCCAACTCATGACAATTACACTTGATATTCAGGCCTTTTTCAGCTCATCTCTAATTTCTTGGAACACCAGTACATGGAATTTAGTTCGTTTCATCCAAGGATTCATTGATTTGTTGTCTATGTTCATACGGATGCTTGAATTTTGTTTGTCTGTAATGACTGCATTCATTAGGAATCCGTGTATCTACGTCTGTGATAACATCTTCTTTTTTTAGGAAGTCTAACAGTTCGTTTCCTTGCGATTGGTGGTAGATTAGAAGGAAGGGTCATAATCAAGATTTATCGGGGGTGTATTGAGCTTCTCGATTCTGTTTTCTGCAAAGACTACACCAGTGATTTTTTTCGATGAATGGTTATTTTGGTCATTTCTTCAGAGGATGTATCTCTCACCACTGAGCAGCTTGTTTTGACTGTGACTCCTAATACCCCAGGCAGCTTTTGTGGATTGTAATGCTGTTTCTGCGAGATTTTAGTTTGAATTTCCAAAATGACCGCCATAAAATATATAATTTGTGCTATCTCGGTTTCTAGTCAAGATATCACGTTCGGTGTGCTCCTTGAGGAAACCAGAAATAAGAGACAGATGTTTGCAAAACTGATGCCACTAGACCATGAACACTAAGTGATCATATGAAATAATCCTATATCGTGTAAAGTGATCCAATAAAGGCCTCAAATACTACCCAGCATAATAGAAAATCATCAAAAAATAATAGAAAACTGTTATCTCTATATCTGTATATACCTTTATTATATAATACACGTTGTAATGCCTTTGAAGTTATAGGTACGAGTTATAAAGCAAGAAAGCGGCTTTTTTAGTTATCAGGTTAAACTGTCCTATGAAATATACTTTTACAGGTCTTCTTCATAATCCCAACTGTAATTATCGGCATTACAATCTGCATCATTTTAGCAGAGGTCTGTGCAAGCCAAGTTTCGTCTCCTGAATTAACACCTTTGGTCTTTACACCGAAACCTGACCAACTCTACAATGACCTGTAGGACGGATGGAACCTTCGTGGTGTTAGATAATATCTCATCGTTTTCATTCTGATAATCGTCATGTTTCAGTTGAACAGATGTTGCCACAGCATGGTGGGTTTGCACCACAAGCTACACAGTATACGCATACGTTCGTTGTGCTCCTCGATAGTACCAACAATTGGAGACAACTTGACGCTTTCTGACAGATGGTTGCAAAATAGATGCTGCTAGGCTAGAAATACTTATTATATGGATGCCCCTTTGCCCAGAATATCAAGCATAAAAAGTTGGCCAATGCATCCTTCATTTCTTCTCTTAGTTTCATCAGTTCTATGATGATATTCTTGTCAACTTTCATCTACCGTTGAAACCATTTGGTTTTGCCAACTCCAGAGAATCTTCCAACATTGTCCGCTTCAGAGACTGCGTGGAATACTGGTAACAGTGCTGTCTTGTCTCAGACTCAATCTCCAATGTACCTGATACAATACATATCCTAGCGTGCTTGCATATTTTGTCGTAGTGTGCAACAAGCGGAACAAAGACAACGGTATCTGGGCTGAAGAAGACCATCTATGCTTCAGGACAGAGCTGTGATGCAACAGCTGCAAAGCAGACCACCAATGTGTCAATCTCTTCATGGTTTTTATCTACAAACTGCATGTTATGATTACTTCTTGTACAGCCTGAGTTGATGTGATTACTAAGTTTTGGGAGTTTGTATTATTCATGAGTACAGTTTGTGTAAGCTAAACAGATTATTTTTAGTCTTGTCGTGAGATAGGAAGCGTCTCAATGTATATAATAGTTGAGTCATTGGCCATCTAGTATTGAACTGGTTGTTTACCTTGTCGTTTCTCCCTTGTTTTCTGTCTCAACCTTGTTGGAATCTGCTGTCAACATCAGGACTCAGCCATTGAAGCGTTGACCAAGATTTCTGACTGTGCTGAAGTCCCACGTTGCTTTGCCATTGGTTAGACGAGGACTATTCCAAAGGATAATGTCAATTTGTGGACTCAGTGGGTGCTGAAGATGTTTACACTTCACAATCATGGTCGCCAGATGCTGGTACCTATGCATTTTGATGGGTTTCGTTGCCTTTTCCAGCTTTTCCAAGCAAAGTATGTATGACTTGTCAGTACATAGAAGGATGGATCCATCTGGAGCAAACAATATTCTGGGAGTCAGAGTAAAGTCGTTGCAAACGATTACATTCTTCTGATCCATGTCACAATTCGATATGAATAGAACCATAAATCAACCATAGAGTTATTTTGATTCTTTCAGATCCACCGAATGGTCGCGAAACATAACAGTGGGTTTCTTGTTTCCCGACAAGAACCTGGCGTTGTTCTGCTTCTTGGCTGAATCCCCACAGTCTGACGTCCCCGTCGATATGTTTGACAATGTACCCTTCAAACAGTTTCTGGTCACTTTCGTTGACATTCGAAACATTGCGTGTCTCATGAAGTTCATTATTTGACGAATTCTTAGAGGTCCGCAGACCCCAGTTTCGAAACCATTAATAAATAGATCGAAGAATGTGGAAAGTCTTTAATTTCCATTAAAGGCAGATGCACTAATGTTAATCATGTTCGAGAATTGTACAAAGCAGATTCCAGGAACAAGGGATACCTAAAGGCTTGAGCCATAAAACGAAACAAAAGTTGCAGCTAAAAGATGTAGAGGAGATGAAGTTTAATACACTATTTAAATGAGATTGACAATATTGTGACAATATCTATTGATCTATTTGATTCTTTTGCCTCTCTATATGATCATAAATGGTGGATTGGCTTTGTAGTAAGAAGTTTGATGTCAAGATGAAATTCATGCATCCTTCTATCCCAGTGTGACCGCTACATTGGCCTTTTAACGGATGATATTTGTTGGGTCCCAGAAACTATTGTTATATGTAAAACTGACACACTTAGAGGGTGACAGGTAGAAAGTATAACCTTTATGACCTCAGAAAAATGAAAAAAAGTGATGCTCTGTTATCCAATGACAAAAAAAGTTATATAACCCAAGTTTAAATCATATACATCGATGAAATATTTTGAAAAGTCCTCAATTTTCATCAAATGCATGTACAGTTGTGTTAATCTGATCCTATGATCGTGTTATCCTAAATTTCAGATAATTTTTGTTCATGTAATCCCAAGAGTCTGCGAAGCCCAGTTTTGAAACCACTGATAGGTAGATAAAATAACGTAGAATGTTTTCAATTTGCATCAAATGGATGTACAGTGGTGTTAGTTATGTTTAAGAATGCCCAGCTAAGTTTCGAATGATGTTTCTGTTACAAAAACATCATACTGGGCAGGTTTAGGAAATCAGGAAGTTGAATGTTTGACTGTTCAAAGCCGGAAAATGGTGAAAGTTTGAGTGTCATTATTCAAGGATCTATTTCCTGAACCATTTCCAAACTTTGTGATTTGTTTAACAATTTGTACGTTTGGGATGGGGCTGAAATTCCGACCACAGTCAAACTAGATTATTATCTAGGAACTAAGTTTCAGGCAAATGCTAAAAGTGAGACTAGTGTTAGGATTGAAAGTCTAATGATGGTGTAGCGCCCCCTATACTTTTAGTTAAGAATTAGATACGAAACCCTTCTTTTAGCTAGATATCGAAAACGTCACTTCCTACGACGACCCCTGTAAACCCACTGAACCCACGTGGTCAATCGCTCATTGGCACTGGAACCTCAAGCTGATTACGCCCTTTTGGCCCCAGCACTTGTTGCCGGTTACTCTCCCCGTCTCTCTCTCTCTCTCTGTTTCCTTCTCCCTAAGATCGGTAACATTTCGCCGACCTCCTGGCCGATCCAAACTTAACCATTTTTTCACCCTGTACTAACTTGTGCCCACGTCAGTTCACCGATGTTGAGGCATCTTGCAAGAAGTTCAGACACATCCACTGAAACTCTGACGACTGTATTAATAATGACAAAGCCTCCACCTTACGCTATCCCTTCTCTCCTCTTTACACGATTAAGCCTATCGAAAATACATAGTGAGTCTGACGGTACAAAACAAAAATTTTTTGTAATGAAGTTATAACCACAAATGTAAAGATAATGGTTTTTGATTACATTTTCATTGACTTTTTTAAAATAATGCTGAACACTATTTTGAGGTTTTTATTGGATTCTTTGACGCAGAAAATAAAGGATTAGCCAATTCGATTATGTTTCTATGCTGACTAAAAGCCGAGATTATGTATTTTACAGCGGCCTATTTGAAAATCCGAATTGGTGCCCATGCAGGTGTCGACACAAATACTGAGATTATTTTGTTGATTCCCTATGTATATATGAATATTACGATAATTTATTATTTGGCTGATCTATGATAACTTTTAAATACATAGTTAACCTGACAGTACAAAATATATATTTTATGTAATAAAGTTATATTACAAATATGAAGATGACGGTTTTTAAATAACTTTTTTTATATTGATTTCCTCCAATTTCCGAAATTCTATTGATTCTTTGACACCGACAAGATAGAATTTGTCTATTTGATTATGTTTCTAAACTGACTAGAAGCTGAGATGTATTTAACGGTGGACATTTTGAAAATCCGAAATAGCGGCTATGCAGGAGTTTACGCAAATTGAAACATTATCTTTTCCAACCTCCATGTCCTGATCATTCCAAAAATGAATAGTTTGGCTAATCTACAAAAACATTTCACGAAAATACGTAGTTAACAAGACTAATAGTGCAAAGTATACATTTCAGGGTAGCCATTTTGAAAAGCCTTTTCTAATCTTGTCAGGACACATTTGTGAGCGGGAGAAATGATTTTTGCCACTACAAGCGGAACAATCGTTGCCATTTATTTATTTATAATAATACAAGGCCGGAAGGAAATACATGTAAAGAAACATTAATAAGTTTGGTTTATGAATGAATTAGTAATAAGTAATTAGTGATGCCTGTAATAATGATTGGTACGTTCGACCGAGCTAAATTATGAAAAGGCGGTTGGTTCAGTTTAGGCGCAAGAAGGGGCTAAAGGGGCGAAGTAATAAGTGCAGTGTCTGCGTAGTCACCAAAAATGAGATCAGTGAAATAGTTGCAGTGCTTGCCTTGAATAGCTATAAAGCTCTTGCAGATTATCATATCGAGGAAGATTATAGAAAAAAGACGATATATCACGGTCAATGAATAGAAACTACGACGGTCTCGAGTTTAGAGAGAAAGAAAGGAAGAGAGAGTAACCAACAAGAAAGCTGGAGAAAATGAGTGAGTGGACGCGTGTGTTCAGAGCTTTTAGAGGGGGTAGATGGAGGAAGTGACGTTTTCTCTACGGGGATATACTTGGAGTTTTATATTAAAACTAAAAATAATTTTCAAGTTTAATTTTAACTAAAAACAAAGGAGCCACTACAGTTGACAGTTGAGTTCGTGCATGATCATTTAACATTTGATAAGGAGGTGGAATTCGCCTTTGGTTTCTCTACAACGTTGACATATGTGTCTGCCGGCACTGTTGCATCAGTAGTTGTGGTTGGACTATCATCGAATATCACAGCAGAATGAATTTTCATGAATTCTATCAATTCAGTACAACCCAACAACTTGCGGAGAATGATATTTGATAAGTCGTCCGTGGTTCCAACGTACGCAATTCAGTTTTCAGCATTTTCGAGCCATTCCTCAAATGATTTGAAACGTATCATTTTGAGTCCATTACAAATGGTGACATGAGGCCCAGAACAGCAGAGTCATAACTGACTTTAGGTTCTGGAGCATGGTTGGTGACTGTTATGGTGATCAACCAAGCTTTGAATTGTTCGTCATGTCGATAAGAATTCAGAGGGATGAGTTCATCCAAGCTGAGTTGGTAGAATCAGATACTTGAGATTCAATGAAGTGATGTGTCCAAAAGGTTTCCCCGTCTTGATGGGTAGCTATGAACTTCTTTGTCGCTATCTCTCAAGGGACGTAATTATTCCTGACTTAACGGAATTATGTTGTCAGCGTGAGTGATGCCATTCGAGATCAACAAAGGACATCGTCTAACTAATCTTCAGTTCTAAATGTCAGAAAAAAAATTCGAGACGAGGATTTTCGTCATTCTTTCTTCTTGCGAATGGCACACATTTTTTTTATTAGAATTTTTGGCAATTAAACAGTTCCTAGCAATAATATAGGTTTGTTTTGGTTTCTCTATTTTCTTCCCTTCTTCTTTCCTCGATGACAGTAAGTAGGAGAGAGGTGGATGGGTGAAGTGGGGGTACACGTGACACTGAAAGTAATTCTTCGATCGCTTTTTCACTTCTATCATTTCATGAAGTATTCTTAACCATCATGGTTATTACTTTTTTCAACTATTTATCTTCATCTAAATTTTCGATTATTTTATTAATCGTAACTTGAGTAAATTCATCATTTAACGACATTGAGAAAACAGCGTAGATTGGAAGTAAAGATCAGGGTCTCTGTGTAAATAGTTTTTCCCCGTTTGGTCAGTTGCGTAAAAAATTAAGATCACGTTTTTCAATGTGCTGTCTATACTTTTCCTGGGCAACACCAGGTGGCCCTGCTAGTGCACACACACACACACACACACACACACACACACACACACACACACATATATATATATATATATATATATATATATATATATATATATATATATATATATAATAGTGATGAAAAATTGATTTTTTTGTCAATTTTTATGTATAGTTCCGAAGTATCAACGACATGTGCCGTGTAAGTTACTTTTAATCAGTCTTATTCCAGCGTATTGTTTTAAAACTATTTTATGATTCAATTTTAGATTCTTGATGCACGTAATTTACTTATTCATTTTTTTCGTATTTGTAACTTTATTCTTTATCATAGAGATCGTGAGCTGTTTTAACACAGCCCAAGAGTTTTTTGTTGTTGTTGTTGTTTGACGAACAGTCTAAACAAAACAAAATGTCACAAAGAAATACAAGTTTAGTGACAAGTAAAACATTAATAAACTTATTTAGACTCGCCCAATAGGCAGTATTCCTATGCAGATAAAGCCAGAGTTTTGATTACTGATTTTCTTGACAGCCAAATCCTCTCTTTTGGAAGACAGGCACATCTTCCTGATAATCATTTAAATTACCTAGATCCGTACCAACCAGAGTCCCTATAATTAATATATAAACCTTTTTTTACCAAAGCGATTAATGCTTGACGATGTAAGGGAGGCTATTCCTGTCGAGGATAGTTGACAGTGAAAGGGAGGCTACTCTTGTTCAGTGTTGCCTCCCTTACACTGCAAATCGATTTTGAGTCAAGTTATTAGTATTCGTTTCCCATTTCATGTATTTTATTTTACTGCTCAGGAAAACATAAAAGTTTTCTAACAACTAAAAAAAATCCAGAAGGTTCCAGGGTAACAAATGCATGGAAATCACCTAAAAATTGAAAGGAAAAGAATCAATAAATCGAATCTAAACAAAAAAAATTTAACCCACTATGTTTGGTACAGATTCAAAACAGTAAAAGAAGGAAAATCAATATAAGATAATGAAATAAAGTGTTATGTTTTTTTTCTTCCGAAAAATATCAAATTCATCTAATAATTTCTGTCCACCTTAAACAATATTTTTACACTAAGAATGAACTAGTTGAGAACTACAGTGACAAGGTGAATACAAAAAAACAAAACAAACCCAAAAAAAAAAAAAAAAAAAAAAAACCCTCCTGAATGCTTGGAACGATTTTTATCTATTTTTTTCGAATATGGCTGTTGACTGGAGTTCAAAATTTGATTCAAATGAATTTCCCAAAATTCCAAAAGAAAAAGGGTGACTGGATAAATTTGAACAAAATTTTACAATCAAAATACCCCCCGTCTTGAAGGCTTAAACATTATATATATATATATATATATATATATATATATATATATATATATATATATATATATATATATATATATATATATATATATATATATATATATATATGTTATATGTATATATATCCCTGATATATAGTAAGTACAGTTTCGAAAATAGGACGAGGGGTAACCGAGCTGTCTTTGGATTTGCCGGACGATGTTAAGTAAATGCGGCAAACTATCCCTTTTTCAGACATCATAACTTTAGCCGTCCCAAGGCTCCATTGAAAAATATTATCCTTGCATTACATTGAGCCCTCTTTATTAACATCAGGTGCACAAAAATTTACTTTTTTGTTCAAAAAATGTACTTGTTTTACTTTAGGTATTAACTTTCGGAAACATGAATGATTTGTTTGACGTTATACAAAGCAGTTGGTCTTAGGGGGAAAACACTATATTCCACCCTATTCGAAGTTGAAGTTGTGGGCACCTAGTTAAATCATAATTTTTCACGGGTAACATTTGCACATAACCGGTTTAATGTCGGATCAGTTGCATTCAATTGTGTTCCCATTAATTTTTTTTTTCAAAGCTTTCCATCCTTCTCTAGATGAGTTTCGGCAATGACATCATGAAAAAAGGATAACCTCGATATCTTACGGAAGATCACTTTTTATTTTCATCAATTATCCATTTAGACTGAAATATAATCCTTGAAAAAATTTGTGGGAATTTTTTTTTTTTCTTCTATTACATATGATCATTTCATGTCATCAAAAGCATTATCGAGTCAAACGAAATATACTTCGGAAGGAAGTTCTTTCAGAGCAGATTATTAATTAGTTAGTAATATAATTAGTTGATTAATTATTCCCTGTTTCAAAATAGAATCATAATTTACTTTACATTTCGATGTTATTTAGTAGCTCGAAGTCGGAATAAATTTCTAAAAGAACAAAATACCCTCTACACCGCGATTATATCCACGGTGTTAGGTGAAACAAACGGATATTGTTTAAACCTGGCAACCAGAGGCAGATTCTCCCTACTCGGCCACAACAGTCAATTCATATTTTGATACGATACAATTTTTTTGAACGAAACTCAGATTTTATTGTTCTTAAATCGTAGATATAACTTTCCCGAAATCGTTGTGAACAATCGATTATTATTGCCTTGCCATTTCGATTTTATAAAACGATCACGTACACATTTAGTGCGAAAAAGTACTACAGGCGCACACATCATGATACATACAGTTTACACAATAATAAGACCTCAATAATAAGGCATTTTAATAACGATCATAATTCTTTTCAAAAGTATCTGCGTCTGGTTAAAAAAAAGTGAGTCCAAAATGTCAACCAGAAGTTCAAATAGTAGTTGTCGAAGTAGTGAAAGCATAAGTAGCTACACACCTGAAAGTATTGCTGTTGACAGTAAGATAAATAAAGATCAATTCGGAAGAGCTATGATTCCGTCTTCTGTGTCGATAACTTCGAGTTTTGATGTCGTACAAAGCCAATTCCAGGATTTAATGCACCTCAAGAATGTTCTGATCAACAAAGCAAGGCAACAGGTGGACATAAAGAATTACATTGAAGACCAACGAAAAGAGAATCCTGACGTATCTTCGGCAGATGATGATAGCTCCTCAAGAAAAGGCGACACTGAACTATTTAGTCCAAGAGAAAAAGACGAAGATGAAAAAGAAGGAAAGACCCTCTCAAGTAATTCGTCGGCCGAGTCGGTGATAACGATTCCTTTTAACCAATACGAAAGTTTAATGCGACAACTCGAGGTTGAAAGAATTGAACACGCGAAAACGAAAACCAAGTGCGAGGAACTCACTGACCGCCTGGACTTCTCCCGTGGGCAGATTGATATCTTACAGAAACAACTCCAGCGCGAAAAGGATAACTTTCGACAGATACTGGGATCGGTTCAAGAAAGTAACAAAGTGGGAGATGAGAGGAAGGACCAACTGGAAACTCGTGTCAAGGAATTACTAGAAGATAATCAACAACTTGCGCGACGGCTACGCACCAAAGACTCTGAAATAGAAAAATTGCAGCTGGCGTTGACCAAAAAGAAATCATCGCAGGATCAGCGAATAATCGATATGGAGGTCCGCAGGTGCCAAGAAGATTATATTTCTAGTTTCTTGGCAGAGACTGGGTGTGGTCGACCCCAACGTGCAAAAAAAGGATATCCGTCTCACAGAAAAACAAAATTGTCATCTTGACCAACGATTCACTTGGGAGGGGGGGATACTTTTATTTTTGTAATTTTTATAAAGCTGCTAATTATTTTGGTCAATATTTGGATGATACCAAATTTGAAATGTCTAAAAAAAAATTTTTTTGTCCTCTAATTCATAAGAACTTTCGTCAGTTTTGAGAAAAAATTATTTTTTGAAGGTTTATTTGGGGGGGGGGGGTTATTTACAATGAAACTATGATGCTAAACTGTACAAAAACCTTTTTCACAAATTTGGTGTTATCTGAGTCTTGATTATTTTTTGCATGTTTCTTGACTGCAAGGCATAAAAAAAAAACAGACTTTGATATTATTGAACAATATTTTTCATTAAATTCAGTCTTTTTAAACAGCTCATATTTCGAACTGGCTATTAAAAAAAATGGTATGAAAAAGGAAATTCAGTTTTAGGTATATATCCGCACATTCTCTCTGTGAAACAATGGTTAGCATGCGACTGTAGTGAGTTCAACTCTCACTTGATGTCCCACAATTGTGGCATTGTGCTAGACTAAGGTAATCTTGGGGTATATATATATATACATATATATATATATATATATATATATATATATATATATATATATATATATATATATCTTGAAATTTGCTAAATCTCTGTCAGAATATTCCTCCCTGAAAATTGTTTAATCCAAAAACAAGCAATTGTAGACTTGATAAAAAGTAAGTATAAATAGAATCTCAATTTACTGTTATATCAGATTCTTACTTTTCAATTTTTCTGCATTAAATATAACTAAAGTTAAGAAAAAACACTTGAAAAAAGATTTACTCTCATATTAAGGTTACTCCATAGTAAAATTGTAAACTGACGTGAATGTTTCGTAAGAAGTATTTACTATTTATTAAAAAACAGCACCCAATTTATTTTCAGTTTTTATTAACACTAGTTGGGATTATCAGCTTTCCGAACAGTTATCTTTTGCTTTATGGAGCCTGCTTGGTGTAGTACAATGGTTAGCAAGAAGTTTCATTCATTATTATTGATGTAGTTAAATGTCTACATCAAAATTGGTTTTAAATTACAAAAATTATAATTTTAATTGGATGAAAAAATGCAAAACTACAGATTATGTTCTTGGATCAGATAATTGCATCAGCATTACCCCCCCCCCCAATAACATCAGAGGAAAAAAAGGAGAAAAAGATATAACCTTAACCTCAACATGAAGTATTGTGACCCAATATTTTTAATAATTTTGACAATTTCATTCCTTTATTCATTTTAGTCTGTACAAGGCTACTAATGTGAGACACTCAGTGAGGACCAAACTCACTAGAGTGGTAATATTGTAAAACTAGTATGCTAATCATTCCTTCATGGGAAGGTGATTAAGTTTATAAACTTTTAATTAATCCACCTTAATGAAAAATAATAGTCTATTAATCCAGCTCTCTTTATTGATCACCTTTTGTATTCAGCCAGAATCAATAAAAAGAATTGATATTTTGTTATCAAATGTTGTTTTCAATTGAGTTCTCACATCTGTAGTGATTGGTGGCTTACACTGGAGATTAAGTGACAGCAAATCTCCACAATATTCCAGCACTCTCTTTAATTCTAGCTGTTTTCATTGATGGTCTTGATTCTTCCTTGGATTCCCAGTTCTTCCAACCTTTTTGTTTGGCTCTGAGACTGTCTTAAGTGCCCCAGGGTTGTTATTGTTTTTATTTCTTTTTTTATATGCATATTCATTCCAGATGTCTGGTGGTCATTGCTGATATCCTCAGCCCTTCTCTCAGTATTCCCACAGTGCTGTGGTTTGCACTTTCTCACCAGATCTCTGGTGGTCATTGCTAAAGGTCTCAGGTCTCCAGTCCCCCTCTCAGCATCCTCAGATATCACAGCAGTGCTGTGGTTTGCCCTGTACCAACCTTCTCCCACTTATCTAACACTTATTTCATATTCATTCTAGCTGTTATGTTATTGCAGATGACTAGAGGTTGTTACTCATTTTCCCAGTACCCTCCTTAGTATTCCTGCAAACCCCAATAGTTCTATGGTCAGCAAAGTCTTGATCTTTCCCTTTATCTCCAGCACCTCTGATCCTGACTTCAATGTCCTTGATACTGTTTCAAATGTACTGACTATTATTGGATCTAGCTCTTATTTTCCACCCCTTTCTAAGCCCCCGGACCAAGTCCTGGTACTTTTCCAGTTTTTCACTCTCTTACATATTCACTTGGTGGTCCCCAGGTACAGCCACATCTCATTTCTTTGTGCACAACTACCAAATCTAGTTCTCTTGCTTGGATGGTACAGTCAGTTTGGATGCCGAAGTCCCAGAGTAATTTATAGCATCTACTTTTCAAGAGAGTCTCTGGTTTGTGTTGGTGTCATTTGTCCATATAAATACGAATACCATCTTGATTTTATTTTCATTCCACACTTAACATTTTTCAAAAAATCTTTTTATGCTTTGGTACATAAATGTAATTTTTGTATTTATTTTTGATTTGCTGATAATATATAAATTTAAAATGAATAAATACATTTTTTTTTATCTTATCAGTCTTTTTAGAAATATGTATGTGTCCATTGAAGAGGTAATACATGCACACATTTTTTATTCTCTCTTTCCTGCTCCTTTTTCTCTTTCTCACATATAACTATTTACACACACACACACACACACACACACATATATATATATATATATATATGTATATATATATATATATATATATGTATATATATATATATATATATGTATATATATATGTATATATATATATATATATATATATATATATGTATATATATATATATATGTATATATATATATATATATATATATATATATATATATATATATATATATATATATATATATATATATAATTTGGGATAACCAAAACATTTGTTACTTTTTTTGTCATTAGATGGCAATCAGGAACATTTACTTTTAATTGACTTTATTCAGATCTCTTTGGATTGTATTCTAACAGCTGTCATATCAGTGTGCATTTTTTGAATTGTCCAAATTGGCATGTTTTTATTGATTCTAATAATTTAGGAAGAAAATTAGCTACATTTTTTTGCATATTATTCTTTCTTATTTTGAGAAAGGTAAAATGTTACTAAAAAGAAAAAGATTTGCACAGTGTAGAGAGAAGGCACTCTACTGTACAGGAATGATTGAATGTGTCAAAAGTGATTTGCAAAGTTTCGTACTGGAGATTTCTCAATAAGCCATACTCAATGGTTGGATAGACATTATTTTAGAATAATCAATGTTAAATCATACAGGATATAGTCAACATATTTGAACTATCCAAATCAAGCATAGAAAATCATTTGCAGAACTTTGGTTATGTTATACACTTTGAGATATAGCTTCAACATTAGAAAAAATCTTACTAGATTGCATTTAAATACCCTGTTTTTTTTTTTCAACAAATTGTTATCGGTGATGTTAAGTGCATAATTCATAACAATGTGGAATGCAAGAGATTGTAGGACAAATGAAGTGAATTACTATTAACCATACTAAAGACCTGTCCCAGAAGGTGGTTGGAATCGAGTCTGCTTCTATGTATTCATTCTCAAGATGCAAATGATTGATTAGAACAAATACTGCTCCCAATTTGACCAATTGTAGGCAGCAACAACGAAAAGTGTCTGTTGGGGATTAATCAACCAGAAAAGGCGAAATATTCCATCCAGATAAAACTAGACTGCGTTTTTCTTTGGAGACCAAAAATTGTTACAGTTTGGGTTGGAAGCTTTTGCTCATCCATTGTATTCAGCAAATGTTGCACTTTTGGTTTCCCTTTTGTGTATGTCAGTCTGTCAGAATTCTCTGGAAGACTGCAGAAAGCACCAAAATCAGTTCATTGTTTTGCCTTACCATTTAAGAATTGCTGAATGTAAATGACAGAACACAAAAGTAAAATAGTAAACGTTAGTGTGTGTATATATATATATATATATATATGTATATATATATGAACTTAATAACCCTAATCACACAATCTCTAATTCATAAAACTCCGACTAACAATATCATTACACCCACATCTACCCCCCCCGCCCAGATACATTCAACACAGGGAGCTTCAAAGTCACTTAGACCCATAAGAAAAATCCACCTTAGCCAGTTGTACCACTTGTCCAAATCATAGCCAACACATTTTTGATAAGGTTGATACCTATGTAACTCCTTAATCTCATCACCTCTCCATTTATACTATCCCTAACATACCCCCCAAATCTAACTCCACATCACTTCCCTCCCATCCTGACACACTTTGCCCCCTCCAAGACCAACTGCTGCTGCTTAAGCATAGACTTCATCACTAGCTGGACTCTCTCTCTCTCACACACAGCAGGATGCCTCCAGCAGCCTTTATAAAATCTTTTACCCACAATGCAAAGCTCCTGATAGTGGACCCTGGTTCCACATGGAAACTTTAAATCCTAAAAACACATACTCACACGGCACACACCACTGAAGATGAGAAAAAATCCCAAAACATGTCTGGACCATTAACATCTATGGATTAATAAACCTTAACTCTAAACACTTTACTCCCGAGTTTGTCTCACTCTTTACAGTTCATATTTTATATATATATATATATATATATATATATATATATATATATATATATATATATATATATATATATATATGTATATAAACCATATGTTCGCCATCCTATTCCTTATGTTTCCCAGTGTGGTTAATTTCCCCTCGTCGATTTCCCTATTTGTTGTTCCGTAAAGCATATACCATAATAATCCAATGACATACAAATGTGTCATCTCGTCACTCTGTTCATCTTTTATCAATATCTGTGGCGATGGAAGAATGGCGCCGTGTTCATGCGTGGACGGTTGGAAGCATGCAATCGTAAATCTGCACACAGGCGGCAGGGTTCTTATCCGAACGTTGTTATCATGTCTTCATAGATAGAGACTGCTTTGGGCCGGGCTTCTTGTGCCTATGCAGCCCTGTTTAGAAGAGCACTGCTAACTCAAGATTTAGGGAAGGTGCTGGAAAAGGTGCATCAAAAATTGCCTGCCTGATTTTTGCTGGTCAGTTTACAGCGGCTAACAGCAGTTCACAAATAAGATACAATACAATAAAGGTCTGCTGCTGGAATTTCGGGACCTGTTTGAATCGTGAACCATCTGATAGACCAGAACGTCAAATAGCACTTGTAAAAAAAGAATCGCAGCGATTCAACATTGACATAACAGCACTCTCTGGAAGGGCTCCTTTAAGGTGAGCATCAAATAACTGAAGTATTCTTTGGTTTCGCATTGTTTTGAGTTGGAAAAGGAAGTGTTAGGGTTAGCCATAAAGACTAATTTGCTTGAACATTTAGGTCGCCCATGTAGCATTAATAAGCACACAATGAAGCTGAGATTTCCTCTGAAGGACATGTATCTATTTTCTCAGTTTATGGTCCAACTCTGGAGAATGAAGATTCTATCGTATCATTCTATGACTCGTTTCGTGTTGCCATCTCATCAGAGCATGACAAACTGACAGTTTTTTTGTGACTTTGATGCACGATTTTGGTGATAGTACGGGATCTAGAGTAGGAAACGAAAATAGCCATGGGGTACTCTTACTTCAACTTTGCCCAGAACTTGGCTAAGCTAACTGTAACACCTTTGATCAAAAAGTAAAACGCATGATCACGTGGTTTCATCCAAGATCCAAACATAGTCACGTGATTGATTTCATAGTAACTCGAAAAACTGATAACCCGGATGTTTGCAGTGTACGTGTGCTACATTGTGCAGAATGTGACACTGATCACAAATTGGTACATGCAAAATTCAAGTTTCGAATTCGGAAAAAAGTTCGCACAAACAGGGTTTAAGCTCAGCCGGATATTTGCGAAATTGTATACCATAAGTTTGGTGATCTTGTTTATGACGGTACTTGCGAAAGTTTTGAAGACCAACGCTTTGGGAGTTGATGTCCTTGATTTTAAGAAAGAAAAGCATAGAGACTGATTTGACGATAACGATCCTGTTACGAACAAGCTTTTGGAAATGAAACACTCACTTTCCAGGCTCTATTAAATCCGAATCAAAAAAATAGACCGACTCTGGAAAATTAATATAAATGGCGCGGCAACTGTTCAACAGAAGTTTACAAGGATAAAAAAATAAATGGAGGTCAAATATTCCGAAAGAGTTTCTAAGTGTTTTTGATAAGAAAAGACTATAAAGCCTTTTATAGACCTTTACGACAGGTCTTTGACCCACAGTCATCTTCCATAGTTGCCCTAAAATAAAAAAATGGAAAAAAAGTCTCCAGAGATCCAGCAAATATCATGCAATGCTGAAATGAATAATTCACTGACTTATTTCTTAATCCTTCAGAGGTTGATGGAACGGTTAGTGATGACTTGACCCAAACAGATTTACTTCATCATATGGATAATGTTCCTACAAACAACGAAGCAGATACATTCAGGCAAGGCACTAGGACTGGGTGGTATACCAGCGGGACTGTTGAAGGCTGGAGATAAATGGGTTACATCTGCTATACTTAATCTGATAACAAAGCCGGGCAGGGATACCAAAAAAATTAGGGCCCTAAATTTGTGTGCGATAATTCACGTGGTATTACCCTTTTAGGGTTTGTTTGCAAGGTCCTGTCTCATTCTGAATCATTTAGTGAAGGATATGTACCCCTTGGTCCTCCCAAGGTGGAGGGATCCAATGGACATGATGTTTTCTGCGAGACAACTTCAAGAGAAATGTATCGAACAGCAAGTGACCCTCTATCTGGTCATCGTTGATTTGACAAGAGCTTGTGATACCGTTTATAGTGAAGCACTGTGGAAAATCTTCCACAAGTTGGGCTCTCCTCCCAAATTCTAAAACATGCTGAAGCAATTACATCGAAACATGGAAGCTCCTGTAACATTCAACAGGGAACTTTCCGAAGAAATTGCTGTTGATCACGAGATAAAAAAGGTGATATCACAGGTGCTACTCTCTTCTCAATAAATTGCTTTATGTAAATGATGCCGCTTTTATAGCCCACAATGAAGAGGATATACAGGTTATAATGGATCGATTTTTATTGGGCTGTGCTGCATTTGGAAATAGGCAACACATAGAATACATCTGAAGCTGTATGAGAGATTCCAACTGAAATTCTTGAGGTGCATACTCAATATAGAATGGCAGACCCTAACCACCGAGCACTGAGGTGCTCCAGGGAGATGGACGACTGACCATTGAGTCGCATATAATCACGTGTCAAAAGTACTGGACAGGGCATTTAATCATGAGCGATGGAAGACTCCCCCAAAGGTCTCTTTATGATGAATCTGAAAAGTACCCACAAGACAAGCCTAAGATTATAGGGGCTACATAGAGGATAATCACAAGAATCTGGCAATAAACGTGGGAAACTGGGAAGATCTGGTACTGGACCGAAGTGAATAGAGATGCTCTGTTAATGAAGGATCCAGAATGTTTGGAGAAAGGCGAATTAAGCACACTTAACTTATACAAAAAAGCTTCTGTGGATATGCCGGAGAAGATGAAGAACTGAAAGTGTGATGTTTATGGTCGTATTCTTTTTTCTTAGGCAAGCTATGTAAATCACATAGAAATCTGCAGAAGCAGACTGCACATAACAATCTTTTACCCTCTTACTGTGCGTAAGATCGACATTATCGCGTAGGATTATTTGGGAAAATCGTGATTGCGTGGACTTTCATGTATAGTGTAAATAATTTGAATAATTTCGCGGTACAATTTAATTGAATTATTATAATAATGAATCTAAATTATGTATGTATGTATATATATATATATATATATATATATATATATATATATATATATATATATATGTGTGTATATATATATATATGTGTGTGTGTGTGTGTGTGTGTGTGTGTGTGTGTGTGTGTGTGTTTGCATCCGTATCTGTCACTCTGTCAGGCCTGACACACAGAGATTCAGACACCCTCCTCTCATAGACCTTTCTTATTTCAGACCAAACTTTTCTCTCGCCTACACAGATACAAACACCTCCCCTCCCATTCCTACTAAACAACTCATAACACAAAAATATCCCCATTTCTTTCCCCAATCTCAGCGCACAATTTACTCTGCGCTGCTGCAAATTTCTCAGGAAAAGATGGCTGGTAACCTTCGAAAAGCATCAAAACATTCCCACGAGAGAATAAAAATATTTGAGATGTAGCATTTGCTTTTCTCTTAATTTTTTCTCTTCACTTCCAATTGCCACTTTCACCAACACACACACACACACACACACACACACACACATATATATATTGCTCTATTCTATCACTCACGCCTTCTTTAATCCCTGACCACTGACAATTCCCTTCTTCTCTATTTTTAACAAAAAATAAGAAATCATTTACTTGAACAGTTAATCTATATCTTAATCGGGTTACATAATCTGTTGGTTAGCTTATAATATGAAACAAAAAAGCACTCGTGACGATTTCATTTATTCATTTCAACTGTTACAAGTCTGAAGTTGGTTGTACGGGTGCTAGACGGCATTCAGAACTGAATGTCCTTTGTGGCATTTCTGAGGGCAAAGGGAATGCTTGGTGACGTGCATCTCCATGCAGTTAGTTGTACTGAGTTGAATGGTACCAAGACTAGAGATGAATATCTAACGTAAGACGTGATTTATCGTAACTAATTGATAGATCACAAATGAATTACGTAGGAAATGTTTTATTGCTTAGAGAAAAGCAATTAATGAATATTTATCATATTGTATGTACCTTGTTGTAGTTACAACCATAGAAGAGTGAGCTGAGGAATATAAGCTTGTATGAAATACAATAAAAGGCAACGACATGATTAAAGTAAAACATAGTCAAAAATTAATAATGACACTAATATAATCTAAGAATCAAGATAATCTATGTCCATATTTGTATAAGTGCCTTTTATGTATGCATGTGAGGGCTTTGACTACAACAATAGCATGCAAGGTAGTCTGATAAATTGTTACTTTGATCTACACTGGGTGAACCAATAATAAAACTTGCCGCACATGAAGATAAGTAGATTTTATAATATAGCCGCCTGACATGCAGCGATACTTAGTCAACTAGTGTCACAAGCCATTCATAGTGTGACCCATCATTGAGGTCTTATGCCAGACTCTGATTATTAAATTTCAGAATAGATGTGGCCACCTATCTTGCAATGATAGGCACATATCTAGTGTCCTATTGTCAGTGTTTTGAGTGCCCATCCTCACCAAGTGACGCATTATTGAGGCCTCGAGGGATACAAAGAATTACGAGACCTGCTGTCAGACGAAGATTAGTCAAAATGTCTAAATATACATGGGCACCTGTCATGCAGGGGTAATTAGTCAACCCAACTCATAAGATCACGGGACAACCTCACTTAGTAACCCATTATGAAAGCCTTGTGCCAGATCAAGATTAGTAAATTTCTAGATAAAAATGGCTACTTATCGTGTTGCGATATTTAGCCAACTCGTGTCATAAGCCAATACCAGTGTTGTGAGTGTTCTATCCACACCGGTTGATACATTATTGAGGTCATGTGCCAGACAAAGTTAAGTAAATTTCTAAATATGACCACCTGTCGTACGCCATCTATTGTCACAGGCCATTACTAGTGTTGTGAGTATTCCCTTCTCATTTGTTGACCAATTTTCGATACCCAATTAAGCTAACGTTAGTGAGTATATACATAGACACGTTAATGTCTATGTGTGTTCATGAGCATTATAAATGCATATGTGCATTGAGTGGAATTTTATTAACATTTTCCTAAATGCTTATTTCGGATAGCATAGAAATAATAGGTGCAACATAAAATCCTTATTTCAAGTGGAAGCCTTTAAAGGTGAAGTTTTCAGCTGTAAACAATGCTACAAAATGATTTACAACTCTTGTTTTTCTTAATTCGTCTTCTGTACTTCTCTCAAGCACTTACTGCCTTTACATAACCAACGTAATAAGTGTCTTGTGTCGTCTTCAAGTCGATTTACAACGATGCCATAAATCTGGACACTTTACCGACCTAGTGTTAACCAATGAACACTCAAAAGTTTTATTATTTCCTTTTGGCGTCAGTCGTCGGTTAGTGTTGGCGGCCAAGTAAGAAGTTAACATTTCGAATGCTGATTTCCAAGGTAAACAGGGAGACAGACAGGCTTCTCTCGATCGGAAATTTGGCAGAACATAGTATTCATGACTCTAATTCGCCTTGTGTTAAATACAGCTAAGTTTAGTAAATATCCGCACTCGTCACAGAGGCTAGAAAGATGATCTCGAAAGCAATTACTACTGTAGTGAGTAGGATCCATCCACAGTATATTCATTTGTATCCTTGAAATCCTCGCCAGTTGAGTAATTAGACATGTGTTCCATTATGGTTACTTAGAGGTAAAATGTGAAGGCAAATTTCACAGCAGAAATAAGTATTCAATCATAGCTGTTGGCTTTATTAAATCTTGATTTTTACTTCTTACAAGATAAGAATACAACAGTCCTATTCAAATAATGTGATTACTTCTTACTGATTCCGACTTATATCTTTCAAATCGACCTAATTTCGCAAACATTGCAGATAATGAACAAAAGACTCTCTGTCTATTTATCTATAAAACAATTAATTGAACTGTTTTTTGTTCGCACTTACCCCGATCATAATGGTGTGATTTTTACATTAAATTATAATTGAAGAATTGTGTGCATATAAGCATCAGGTAGCAAGATTTGTGTTTTTGCAATACCGTTAAAATGCCTTACCTTGAAAAATAAAGCAATTTCTTGTTCATTTTGTAACTAAATATGAATAGTGTGATGGTTTTGTTCACGCTTAACACGATATTAATGATCCAATTTTCGCATGTATTGTGTGTTTATTACAAAAGCTGAAAATAAAATCATATAAGCATTGAACGACGAAAGAAAGAAAAAGTTACTAATTGCTGCCTGAAAAAATGATACCTGAGAAATTCTTTTTTTTTTTCCTAACATATTTCTGTAAAGAAATGATTTTTTCACGGTTATTATTGGTTTATACAAAAATGATTGATCATTTTATTTCTTTTTATTTCTTCTTCCATCATGAACATTTCCACATTTTATTAAAAAAACATTTTTCTCAATTGTGAGCATGTGTATCAAAAGCATTTTTCTCGCTGTAAAAAACGTCAACGACGACACTACAAAACTACAATCCTTTTGCCTAATCCTTTTCCTCTTTTCTCTTGAAATTGTATTCCTTGCTTTGAAATGTTCTCTGATGCTATGTAGAAAGGAGAATCAAAATATAGACATCAACTTATTATTCATTAGGTTAGAAAACTCAATACTTCTGTCGATTAAGGATAAGTAGTAGCACAAGTAAAGCTAAATTTAAATCTTGAATGTAGTTTGAGTTTGTTTAAGGACCAAATACCAGTCTGTCACAAAGGTGAAATTCCGAGGTGAACGGAAATCTTCCAGTATTTTAAAGAGTTTTATTTTTTCAGTTTGTCTTTAGCAAATTCACTTTAAAAGTCTATCGATGTTCCATCGCGATTGGAATTCATTTTTTTAAAATTTCGTTTCTCGAAGCAAAGTCTTTTATTTTTACTTATGAATTTTCAATGTTTCATTGTATTTTTTGAGGACAAGCTCTCCCTCGATGCGAATTCTCGATGCAAATTCTCGGTTTAATGGACTTTTATTAAATTTGTCTTTCATTGCTAAATCTGTGACAGTATCGCAATTACTGACTTCGAGTATATCGAATTTTATTTCCTATAGGACATTTTGACTTCAATGGATACGTGTTTGAGTGTGTTAGGAAACAACTATTTTTTCATGAAAGTAAAAGCACATTTTTCATTGCGTAAACAGTTTTCGAAATCGCCTATAAACTGCTTTGTTTCTAATATAGACATACAGACAACCTGCTGTCCTTTTGTAAATTGTATTTATTCCTTTCTTTAGACTATGTCTTCTCGTTGCGAGGAAATGGGAAATATCTGAGTGAAGAAGGGTGCAAAAGGAAAAAAAGTGGGGAAAGAGGAAGCAACATATGAGGAAAGAGCAGAACGTCTCCAGAATGAGTGGTAAAAGTCAACAAGGATGAGAAACAACTTTAATGTATTGATAACCGCTGAAGTTGAAACCAAATTCAGATTGTTCTATTATGAATTAAATATGTACAATGCACCTCAGACGCTTAGAAGTCAAATAGGTGAAATAGTAACATATGGCTTCACTGGTCGATGTTTGAACCCAGGTCAAAGTCAGGGTTCTGAGTGCGGATTCATAATCCAAACAGGCCCTCCCCACTTCAGTGTTTGACGTAAGAGAATTTCCCCACGAACTTTATTCTCCCTATTTCGCTGTGTTTACTTGGTGTCAAACCTAGCCTAATAAACATCTATGGGCGCACATGTTAAGTTCCATTAGGATATTCCAGAGGATTTCTATGTATCTGAAATCGCCGACAAAAATTGATATTTACTTAGCCTAGCTTTGTCTGACGTAACTTTACACTAATGAGGCGCCCAGTAAGGATCAAATTCACTTTTCTAACCAATGGTCAACCTAGCTATCTAATTATGATTCACTTTGAGCATAGCATCCTAAAATGAACTTTATACCTAAGAATATGTTTTAAAAAATCACGAGAAAAATGAATTTATTTCAAATATTCAATTTTATTCAAACAGAAGAGCGTCATTTACGAAGAGCCGATAGATAAAACGTTTGTTATTCAAAATCGATTAATTCGCAGGTCCGAAGACGTTGCACTGTCCAACTTGAGTCTCGGCAGGTACTTCCTCACAAGAACACGGCCCGGTGGTAGGGGTCAGACAGGTACGGGTTCTAACTCTCTGGTTGTTGATACAATCGCTCCAAACACTCCAAGCAGCGAACGATCTTACCAAGGAGCATTGGTCAGCGGATGGTAATGAAGAGCAGTCGACAACTGGGTTTCTGTAAGGAGGAAAAACAAGAAAGATTTTTTTATATTTTAATCATACATAAATGTTATTACACAGAAGCGCCCTTTAGTGTGGCACCATTCATTGCCTTTATTGGATGATATTGTTGCGGCTCCAAAGCATATTTTAAATTACATCCCTATTTTTTCTCCTAATCCAACTGTAACTGTCTAACGCTGCACATTAGCTTGATAAAAATTCATTTTGAATATACAGCAATTGAAATATTTTATTATATTCAACAGCGTGATTTGACCTCAGAATATAATGTTACACATCAATATACGTGGCTTCAATCATGAAAACATATAAAAAGCGACTACTTAGACACAATGGTCAGCAAACGTTCGCGTCAGCAGGAGGAACAAAAAGGGAGTGATTTATTGGGCTTCTCGTTTGACTCAAGAAGAAACCTCAACCTCTATTCAATCACTCACTTTCTTTGCAACCAACATTTCAATGAGAACAAGAACTCTCAACCAAAACGACTGATGGATGAGCTGTATTCGATTTTCCATCATCAAGCTATTCTCCAATGAATGTACCTATGTATATACCAGAAGTTTAAAAATAGCAGATGACTTACGCATCGGAGGCAGCAATGAATGCAT
Organism: Thysanoteuthis rhombus; assembly: GCA_963457665.1. Classification (NCBI taxonomy): domain Eukaryota; kingdom Metazoa; phylum Mollusca; class Cephalopoda; order Oegopsida; family Thysanoteuthidae; genus Thysanoteuthis; species Thysanoteuthis major. The sequence goes on along the minus strand of OY735207.1, from coordinate 29,640,378 downwards.
CTCCCTGGATTTGTTGGATATTAGTGTTGTCACAGATGAGACGGGACATTGTCACATTCCGGATGGCGTTCAGAGTATCTGAAATCAAAACAATACAGTGAGAGTCCGTAGCACATTTTCCTCAATTTACACGTAAAGATATAGAAAAGTTATTCCCGAATGATAAGCTATCGATCCCCTTGCAAGATTATCAAGCGAGATCCAATGCTGCGATAGGGAAAGCACTCAGTAGCAAATCGGGGGCTCATAAGGAAGAAAGTCAACAGATGTTGAGCAATGAATATTGACAATTATTTAGTCAAACAAATGATCGAGAAAACGGTCATATGGTGTATAATCATGGATACTGGGAGGACGTAAGCATTCCATCGGAAGAGAGTCTGCCAGCATAGGAAACCTTTTTTTTCCATTTGGGCTCGAAAACAGGCCCTTGCACTGAATTGAAAACCACTACAAGGACGACTGGTACGCATTGATGATGACAAATTGGGAATTTCCGTTGAGTTTAATCGGCTTCAAACATGCTTGCATTTATGCTTAGAACAAGACGAATGATGAAACTGTACTTCTGTCTATCTATCTATACGCAAGGGCATGAATAAGAACTCAGGCCGATAAGTAGTTAGCTGAATTTTTCTGTATAACATTCAATATCTGAGAATGATATTCACCAACGAAATAAGTGCATTGACAAAGAGGGAAATTATGTTGAAAAACAAATATTCATTGTGTAAAATAAACCTTTTTTATGCAGACTTATCCATGTACTTACACACAAAGACTTAACCACCCACCCTCACACACACTCAAACAGACACACACACAGACACACATATATATATGTAGTACACTTACCAACAGATATTTGGTTAGGTCCGGCATTCTCATACCAGAATCGGTCACCGATTTTCGAAGCCTGGAATTGACGTCCAGCAATGCAAGCAAACAAGGGTCCAACGCTTCCACCTTCAACGGGAATCTCAGATACTCCACCACTCCAAACATCAATGTCTTCTACGCTCCTAAAAGGCAAAAACCAAGCAGAATAGATTATCTTGAGGAAAAATAAGAGAATTCAAAACAATTAAAGATGGTACATTTATGTTGATAAATCACAATTAGGAGCACCGGAACATGCACTCACATGTATGCGTGAGTGCGTACGTGAGTTATTTCTCCGTTACATAACGATAGTTAGAGACATCTTTTTATCTTGTAAATTTGTATTTGTTACTGGTTACATCCGAAAAACAATAAGAAGAAAATAGCTAAACTTAGATCAGAAATGATCAAATAGATAGATAGTGTTTATAAGGGACTGTTAAATGCTTGGAAAATATATTAAATGTTATAAGTGGTGGAATGCCTTCCCATTTATACCTCTATATACATTGAGAGAACTCAGAGATTATATGAAAGAATAAAAGAGATTGAGGAAGAAACTATACCAGATCAAACAGACACACTGACAGACACCTAATTAATGTTAGTGTCTAAATAGATAATAATTGGATAGCTCTAGATGAGGACCCAGCGGAGATCTAAATAGTTTGAACAGATTTATTGATAGATAGAAAGATAGATAGAAAGATAGATAGAACTAACCTAGTTAGATGCAATAAAATATAACTATTATGAAATATTTAAATGATTCGAAGAAGAAATTGTAAAAAAAGCCGACAAACAAAAAAGGCATATTCTTATATATATAATTACAATCTACTATCAGAAGCTAACGGGTACCATCTTCTTTGAAAGTTGGCTTTATCATTGTGCCCTTAAGGTGCTACTCATGTGGTTTATATATATATATATATATATATATATATATATATATATATATATATATATATATATATATATATATAGTATTAAAGATCCTCATATGCTATATAATACCGATGAAAGCCTAAAAATGTGGAGCTTTGAAAACATGAAGAATGAAGATACTAGTCCGTAGAATTAGGGGAATAATTAAAATACTTCATAGGATTTTAGATAACGTTTAATTAGCTTTATAATTTGTTAGAATATATCTTACCCGTAGAGAGCCTCCAAGATAGCGATGTCAGCTTCAGAATGGTCAGCAAGTGTGGTGAAATTGTCAGCTACACTCAATCCACACCACTGACGCCAGGCATTGTATGTTGGAAGTCCGTTGTCACGTCCGGCCTGGATATTCAGGGAGGCCAAATCCCAGCCATTTCCGGGTTCAGTTTCCACGAGTTTATTGGTCAGTTCGTCAGACATCAGCCTGAATAAAATAAGCAAGTTGGTATTTCAATTCAAATCATTAGACATTGCAAAGGCACCGAAAAATCTTGTTGAAGTCATAAATTCTAAAGTTTAGTCTTGTGTGTATATGTGTATGTGTGCATTTCCTAAGGGCTCCTTTATTTTCTATGTTAAATCTGAAACAAGCAGTAGGAGTTGACTGTTTGATTCGACTGAAGTTGTTCCTATCCCACCTCTGATGTCTTAACGATTTTACACCTTTACCAAAGACGCTTTCTTTTCCTTACCTGTCATATGTCTGGGCCATATCGGTGGTAAGTCCTTGGAACACAAGTGTTGGTGCATCAATTCCACTGTAAAAGACATCAGCATTGTAGAAAACTGAGCTGAGCGGATTCTGCGAGTTTCCAATGGTTATCTGACTTCGAAGACCTGAATGGCTGTAAATAATTCCAGCTGAGGCAAAACCATTACGAATGGATGGGTTGATGTTAGCCAAGTACAAGGAATAACCCTGGGCAAGGGGGTTCAGATTGTAAGTTTCCATTAAGGTTGGTCCGAGGATCTTAGGCAGGTATTCGTTGTAGGCAACATGCTGCCACTCAGCAATGACCAGTTTTCGGGTTTCTTGGAAAACCACTTCATCGGTCCAGTCTGGGTTGGCTGTGCTAAGAATATTGGCCAGACGGTTGTGTTCACGGACAAATAAATGGTGTAAAGACATCATCATCGGCTGGACATTGACTCGACCGTCACCTGCGATGCAAGAATAATATACACTTGTATACGAAAGATGGTATTTTATTTTTATATCTGATTTGCATTTTCTTTCAACAAAAGAAATATCTAGCATATATTTACTGAACTCGAATGTCCATTATAGTGGGGCACCAAGTATAAATTGAATTCACCACACTATATATATATATATATATATATATCGAAGGTTTTGCATAGTCGGTCTGATAGAAAGCCAAATGGAGGTGGAATGATTTTGTTGTATAAATTATTCACGTGGAAAATTTGTCTGCTATGAAAACAGCACATGAAGTCCTGTTCTCGTCAAACCTCAATGTTCAATGTTAAAAAATCGATTCATACACGAATATACCCAGTATTTTATCATAAATGACTGATTTTGCTAAGAGTTGTTCGGACTACTGATGTATTTGTTTTAGTTTCTTTTTGTTATTAACACAGCGTTTCGGTCGATATATTCTTCAGCCTTCCTCAATTGTGCAAAGAAGAGAAAATTGGCAGACATGCAGATGGTATACCAGAAGAAGGCCGTAGAATGGGTCAGTTGAAACCTGGTAGTTAAAACAAAAAGAATTACACCAATAGCCCGAAACATTCTCGGAACGATAGCTATTCATTCTAAAATTACTCTCCCCTGAATAACTGATTTTTTATATTTATTTTAGTAAGAAGGCAAACAATCTCATAATATCTAATAATGATCACTATACTTACCACCAAGGAAACAAAGGTTGCCATCGCTAGCTCTGCAGAAGGTGCTGTTGTCTTGTGGCAATAAATCCAGATCATTCGTAGGAGTGGTTCTCATAAGACCTGAAAGTTTGGGAATTGGCACATTCAGTTTAGTTTTTATAGCTATTTCTGATGAGATTTCTTACTGATCTGTTTCTTTAGGACATAAAGAAACAGGAACCCCCCCCCCTCTCTCATACACACACACACATCCTTAAGTAAATATTCAGATATACGAAATATGTCTAAAAAGTTCAACTAATTTAAACAACGCACACGAACCTAATATCGTATAGACTTTTGTCGCTACTTTTTATGAACTGAGGTCGCTGTATACATATCCATAAGGAATATTCCAAAGTAAAGAGAATGCTGGAGCAACCCCTATTAATTTGTAATTTTGTTGATTTAAAAAAACAGATTGTCGGTTGAATCTACCAGATTATAAATATATTTATGTGGATATGTAAATAGAGAGAAATGCGTAATCATTAGATAGCCCTAAATGAAGACCCACGGAGATGATTATAATTTTGAATAGACTGATAGGTGGATAGATAGAAATGAATGAGGTAGGTGCTATAAAGAAACACCTAGAAAACATGAATATTATGAAACATTTATATGACCAGAAGAAGATGTATGGAAATAGTGAAAGTAAGCCTACAAACAAAAAAATGCATTGACAGCGTTAACAGATAGCATATTTTCTCATGTACACACACACACACACACACACACACAAACATATATACGTATGTGTGTGTGTAAAGGTTGACAATAGGAGTAACGATTTTTTCATAGTTATTACAATAGATAGATGGATCCATCCTCATTGGAAATATGACAGTAATTTACTGGTAGGAGTTAAATTACTACAAACGTACATGCTTCTGTACACACGCGTATACATAAATATATTTATGTGTGTATATATGAGTATTTCTGTGGTTATATTTTCTATTACTATATACAGCTTTGCTTTGCTTTGCTTGGTTACGAGCCTAACAGGGATAGAACAATTATGTTGCACCAATCTTACGCAAAGGAGCAACAGCCTGCATTGAGAACCAACATTCGAAATCCTCATTTTCTATTCAGTCTCGAACACCGACTTCTGGTGCTGGCGAGGTATATACAAATATTTCTGCTACAAGGTCAGCCCAGGTGTCCTGCTTTGTTATCAATATTAATGACTACTTAGCATTGAGAAGGTAGTTTACAGGAGAGAAAGGTTCCTGAATTAGTAATAGTTTAGGAATAATTCCTTACCGCCTTCCATTGTCCTCAACTGAAGTTGTCTGTCGAGGGTAGAGCCATATACATGGGATGCATCGATGTAGCCAGTGGCTCTGTTCAGTTGCTCACGGGGTCCTGGAATACAACAATAAGAATTCAAATTCATAACAATTATCTACACTCAACATTTGATGATATATATATATATATATATATATATATATATATATATATATATATATATATATATATATATATATATATATATATATACCAATCATCGGACTGATAGATGTTATGTATATTCCTCGATGTAAAGAATACTGACTTACCAATTTTCCAGTAGTTTACAAATACCTCATTGTTTACATGATTATAAATTACCCTCTCTTACCGAACTTTCTTGATATAACAAATCCTGAACTAAACCATACATGATTTACACTCACGTATGTTTTGAAAAGTAAAGCCAGGTATATTGACTGACCTAAAGTGCACGTAAGGGGAGGAGATGCAAGACTTCTGACAAATCCCATGCACGTCCTTCCATATTGGCCGAAGTACGGATCATTGGCTGGCAGGGCAATTGGGTAACAGATGGCACTGAAAAAAAAAGAAAGAATAACACCTTCCATTCTTGATGTGATAGCTGTACATAAGAATTTTAACAAACATGCCAAAACGTACAAATTTTAATCTATTTCCGATCTAATTTGAACTAATTCTGAAATATCATATTGGCTTTGGTGTGAAAAGGAGTCTGCATCAAATTCACAATTTGTACGCAAGCAAAGCTTGATAAAACACTTTTATTATGTACCTGCTTTCACTGATGTAGTTTTCGATTACGAGTCCGTAAAAATGTTTACCACTAACCAAGCATGAAACCTGACGATAACGTCGAAACACTGCCATACATTCAATTATGAGTTGGGTTGTGTCAGACCAGATTGAGTTTTTTTTTGTGACGAAATATCTTGCGAAAAATTCCTTTTCCCATGATATTCTTTCTCTGGCAATGGTTTCTTACCAGTCAGTTTACAGGGGAAAATGCCCCTCTTTTTCCTTATACGCCGTATTAGCATTAATGTCTTCATAATCCATCGATTGTATTTGATGGCAAATAAAACACATGGAAAAAAGATGCTTCATCATCTCAACAGGGAAAATCAATGAACTGCTGACAGCCTGCAGTTGCAGAAGCTAAATATTGGTGCCAGGGTTTCAACTTTACTCGATGACGTTCACACTAAATAGTGGTAATAGTCTGTCGGACGGGCTAAAAAACTATTTCTCCACAATCAAACGCCCTTAGATTGCTGAGCTTAGCTTAGTCTGACTCCAAGCCTCTGTGAGGATCGAATTCACTGCACGATAGGAATAGTGTTATAGGCACGCCAACTATTATTCCGCGGCTAGCCGCCCTTAATATTTAGCTGAACTTTTTCTGACATCCAGTACGAATCACACTCATTAGACATTAGTCTGAAAAACTAGCTTGTTAGTCATTTACCGACGACGAGACACCACAGAGACAAACTAATTTTCTAGACAAAATAAATGTTTTCTATGTGCTGTCAAATCCAATATATATATGTCAAATCGAATATATATATGTCAAATCGAATATATATATATATATATATATATATATATATATATATATATATATATATTGGATTTGATTGTGGATCACATTGCTTCTATTTTTAAAATCATTCAAACGCTCAATAGAGGTTCAAATGATCAACAAACAATTCTTGTGATCACCCAACAGCAGTTCTGGAAAGCATCAAAATGCAACTAAAGCAAACGGTTTGCATCAGATATTTTTCTCTGAGTCAACTCCTCTACTTACGTGTTGTCTGAGTTACAACAGTCAATGTCCTCTTCCAAATCACCTACAAAGCAAAAACATTTTTTGTATTACCATCAAAATATCGAAGGTTATAACCAAAGGTAATATTACATATTGGATTTGAATTATGTTGAATTTCAAATACACATATTTTAAACGGAAAAAAAAACAAGTTTATATTTCTTGGACTCTTATCGAAATCAATTAGCAGAATCTTTTAGTTCTGGAAATTCGTGACTATCGTCTTCACTTTTAGAAAATTCTATCGTCATGATAATGCTTTGAGTGATGCAAATAATTTGATTCAAAACACGTTATTTATATAACGTGAATTGCAGTATTTATACAATAGTATACTACAGTATTTGAGAAGAAATATTAAATGCATTGTTTTCTTAGAGTCTGCAGAAAACTGTAAAAATTAATTAAAAAATGTGATGAATTTAAAACTTCCTTTTTCGAAAGACAGTGTGTTTTATTCATTGGAAAAAAGATAAATGCTTCAGAGGCATATCGTTGCACATCTAAATCATGGAAACTTCAAATGAATGATTGAGTAGAAAATGTAATTTTCATTATAACAATTCAAAATACACTAATGTTTATTCAGAGCATTGTAACATTTTTGCACTGAAGGATATTTCATGCGAGATTAAAATAAATGGATAATACTCAACTTACCTCCAGAAGTAGGCATAGAGGGATAATCCTGAAGATCATGGTTGAAAAAGACACCAAACAGAGTTGTCAAGTGAGTGAATTGGTTGCTACGGTCAGCGGGGGTACTAAGGCCATGGAAGGTGGTACTGATCACTCGAGCACCGGGTAGATCAGTGCCAAGAGCACCAGTTGTTCGGGGTAGATCGATACCTAAACAATAGGAATGTTATTTATACTTATATATCGGTATTAGTTGGAAAAGATCAATACACAGATATAAAGTAAATATAATTTTCTATGAGTCATTCAAGCAAAAAAATGTTCGCCGAATATCTTATAATGATTTTAATTCTATTGATAGATAGATAAAGAGATACGAACAGACTGAGGTAGAACGATAGATACACCCGAAAAATGAAGGATGCAGTTCTCAATGACAGGGGCGGCAATATACCGTTCCAGGGATAAATCCATGCATCTGAAAAGCGACCTTGTAATGGTCATACAAAACAAACACTCCTACTTACGAAAACCAACTTTCCTCGACCTACACACGACGCTCTTTGTCCGGCTCTATTGTTTCGCATTTTGATTATTGGACTCTCTTGCAATGTTAGAAATATTCTTCCATTAAGTCCTTTTGTTGTTACTCTTTCTACACCCCTAGTAGTTAACTATTGAAATTTCCAGCTGATACAATACATCTCTCACAGAAGACTTATCTTGGTGACGTTTCCCTATCTAAAAAGACAGTAAATATTTCTAGATTTCAGAGACTTACCAATAACCCAACTCTACCACAAGAAGTGCCACCATCAAGAATATAACAAGTTTCCCATTCGACACACAACATAAGCTCAATTTAGCCAACGTGATCACGTTATAACGCAACAACTGTGAGTGGAATAACTGGGCTAAAATTTCGTTGATATCGTTGACGTTGTTACTTACCGTCAGCGTAGGCAGCGGGTAGATATCTGTCAAAGGGCGTGCTGGATCGACCAAAGTAAGGGAACTGAAGATTGTTGCAAGAGCCATCGGCTGTTCGGTAAGGCGAAGCAAAATCACAGGTCAGGGTATCAATGAATGGGCACTCTGCCACCAAATCTAGAGGAGGCTGGACAGCAGTCACCAGATTCTCACCATCGATAAGACCTTGATCCAACCTGAATTTAAACCATGATAAAGATATAGAAAGCACGTCCAGTAGATCATTACTGATGTAGTAGTTAGATCATCATCCTCACTTTTATCAGACAACCCATTTTTAGTTAATAAGTGACACCCGGCCTCGATGTATTGGTTAACCAACAAGTCTAATAAATCATTTCTATTGTATAAATTTCAATCATTATTGATCAATCATTATACAAACATGAAAATATCGATTTGGCGCCTCTCAGAGGAATGCTAGTGAGCAAGTCACTTAGACTGTAATCACTGTCATAAGTTTGATCCTTACGGGTTACTCCATACTTATAGACTTGTGTCAGACTGAGCTAAGCCTAATAAAAATTCATAATTGCTTGTGTTTTCAGTAACATTTCATCTGCATTGTTTTGAATAAACATTTAGTATTTAATATTTCAGTGTTAAGCAGTGTTATGATAAATGTAAATGTGAGTCGGCTCTCATTGTTTCACTGATCGCCAGTCCAGAGGACATTAGAATTGGCGAATATAACGAGACCATTTTCTACCAGAAAAGGAAAAGGCTACTTACAAATCTTGGATAAGTCTGGCTGTTTCGATAAAAATAAGTCCTGTCTCGGCAATGATAAGATCAGCGTTGGCCAGAGTTTCGGCTGCTACGGCGTTGACCAGGGCAAGGGCGGCGGTGGCATTGGCATTGGTGATGGCAGCGTCAATGGCGGCTGCAGCAGCGACTGCAGCAGCTTCGGCGATGGCATCATCGTTGGCACCGGCTGCGGAGGCGGCGGCAGCAGCAGCGGCGGCGACAGCAGCAACCTCGGCGATAACATCATTGTCAGCACCGACGGCTTCAGCGGCGATCACGGCGGCAGCAGTGGCATTGTTCACGGCTTCAGGGTCAGCTCCAGCCACTGCATCAATGGCAGCGGCGGCAGCAGCTTCGGCGATGGCGGCTGCGATGGCAGCCTCGTCAGCTCCGGCAGCTGCAGCATCAGCGGCAGCGGCAGCAGCAGCGTTTGCAGCAGCAATAGCGGCAGCAACAGCTTGAAAGATAAATTGAGAATAGATAACACAATTTAGACACTTTATCGTCGGGAAATGTTCTGCGAGCTAATCAAGCAGAACGTTATTACACTGTAATGAGCTCAATCCTAATTGGGCACCCTTCACCGATATTCAGTTGGCGTACCTGCCTTGAAAATCAGCATTTGAAATCATGACTTTTTAGCATAGGTTTAATAAGAGATAGACGCCAGAACGAGATACGAAATTATCACAGCCATCAAACGAACTCAGATAGAGATGAATAGATCGATACAAATGTCGACGCCTCAACATAAAATGAAATTGGAGATACACATTATTATAATACTTTTTTCTACAAATATGCGCACATCAATATAAGATGAAATCGGACACAAAATAATGAAGCTAAAGTTGATTAGATTGGATTAAAAACTACGTACTTGGACCAGTTGCACCGGCAGCGATTGCAGCTGCAGCAGCTGCAGCAGCAACAGTGTTATTAACCAACCCAGCACCAATAGCTCCAGCAACTCCGGCAGCTCCAGCGGCTCCGGCGGCTCCGGCGGCTCCGGCGGCTCCGGCAGCACCAGCAGCTCCGGCGGCTCCGGCGGCTCCGGCGGCACCAGCGGCTCCAGCAGCTCCAGCGGCTCCGGCGGCACCAGCGGCTCCAGCAGCACCAGCAGCTCCGGCGGCACCAGCGGCTCCAGCAGCACCAGCGGCACCGGCAGCTCCAGCGGCACCGGCAGCACCGGCAGCACCGGCAGCTCCAGCGGCACCAGCGGCTCCAGAAACATCAGAAGTTCCTCTGGAGTTCCCTAAGCCACCTGTTCGGCCAGCACCCTGTCTGCTCCGTTCCGACCTGAAACCTCCGAAATCGCGACCAAATCTGATTTTTCTACTCGCCTTCTCGTAGGCTTTTTGGCAAAGCTCGTCCGATATGGGCGTCAGACAAGTGACAAGGCATGGCAATACAACCAGAAATAATATCGGCGTGAGACTGAAAGAAAAACACAAGGAAATGATATGATAGAGAAATATATTTAGAATTTGTTTCAATAGGATTTTTGTTCATCTTAATTTCAGTCGCTATTCATCACAACTACTCAAACACACCAAAACTTATTAATTTTTCACAATGTTTGATCTATTAACAAAATGAAAAATCAATATTACCACTTATACCACCACTGTATGTAAACAAACGAAAATATAGAATGAAGCTATATGGTTACATTTGAGCAACTGTAACCGTTGGCTTTTGTCGTTCAATAATTAGTGCAGCAATCATATTAAGACACAGTTCTAAAGAGAAAAAAACTGTTAGTTTGAGACTCAACGAAAGTTTACTTTTTATTCTTTTTTCCCGATCTGCGCTGTCTACTAACGGTTCAAGAATGACAGTCTGAGTAAACGTATACAAATTAATGAAAATTTTGTAAAAAGATGGAAATACTTGTAAAAAAAAATTCATGCATATAATAATTAGCAATTTGTTTTTGTACACTGTCGCGCTCAGAGACTCAATAAGAGACCCAGTAAAATAGAATTCAATGTACGTGTATGTGTTTATACATTTCTGAGAGTATTTGACAATATTTGCCAACATTTGTTCCTGTAATAAAACCATTTATTCCCAATTGACTTTTCAAGTTGATTCCCGTTGAAACGTCCAAACGAAAATCAAGAACCATTGAATGAGAAACCAAAACAAAAATATCGTCCCAAATACAATACAATTAATTGGAAAATGAAAAAAGTTATAATTATATATATATGTGAAGTGTATTAGTTATACCATGTAAACTCTGTCTTCTTTCTTTCTTACACTTTCCTTTATTCTATCTCGAGAATTGATTCAAAAAGGGAATAATATGACGTAGTGTGACCTTGAAAAGAGAAAAAAATACCCCCCTTTCTTTGCCCACTCTCACTATCCTTCCTTCCTTATGAACCCTTTCAACCTATTCAAATTTCACCTAGACGAAAATGTTTCACCTAGACGAAAATGTTTTCATAGATCTTTCGATGTTTGTCGCTGGTAAAAATTAACAAGAGCAAAGACAAAACACATCCGTTTGTGGTCAACTGAACGTTATTCTCCAAGTTTACTTCATTGCAAATCTCTACGTTTCCTCCGTTAATAAATTGGAATGTGTATGCATAAATTTCATGAATACCGTCGTTTTTTTTCCTGTATCTGTAAACTAGTTGATAGTAACGGACAATGGTTCATCAAATAATACATTTCAGGAGAAAAGCATGTTAAATAGGAGCATGTAAACGTTGGACGTTGCAAGCAAAGCAGTTCATTAAAATTCAATCATACCCAATTGGGGGAGGGTCGGTGGGCGTAGCCGATACCAGCAAAAAAACGCAATTGGCAAACCAGTGACTAAGACTGCAATAATGTTCTTGGGAAGAGCACACATCCACTTCTGTCTCAGTTCTATCCAACTGCCAGATAATAAGGCAAATAATGTTTCATTACTGACATGCCACAATGGTTGATGGAGAATATAATAGTTGAGTGGATATTCGACTATAACCTACCTTTTTTAATCAGGCAACATTAGTAGCAGGTTGTTAACCCCCTCGAGTTAACATTGACATGGGCCAATAAAAATATCAAATCATGTTTCTCAGAAATATTCATATGTATGCATACGTGTGTACGTCTGTGTGTGTGTGTGTTTGTGTGTGTGTAATCATGGTTATTTAGTAAATGTGGCTTACTCTGGCACAAGATCAGGGAGTTTCAAAATTGCTAGAAAAGCGATTTGCGCTATTTTAGCGTGTTAACTATCGAATCAAAGTACATAGAGGGAGAGGGAGTGGAAGAGAGAAAACCTGAAGATACAAGGTTACTTTTTTGTATTGTAATGTACCATTTTGTACTCTTAATGTACTCATTAGTAATGGCTTGCAAGACTGAAATGATATATGACAGCAACTTAGTTTGAAAATATTCACTAATATTACAATAATATTCTGTGTAAAACAAAACCCTTTGAAAATCTTGCATCAATTGCATTAAAAAACGGACATAAGTGACATAAGTTTAAAAAAATATTTTACTACTTTTGTGCTTAGAGCATATTTTTAGACTATCTATCTCTCTCTCTCTCTCTCTCTCTCTCTATATATATATATATATATATATATATATTATCAATTTTCTTTACAACGCTTAGCTTAGTCTTGCACCAAGTCAAAATATCTTGTTAACAAATCAGGATTGCATTTTATGCAGAATAAAGAATTATCTTAATATCTATCTTGTTAACTAGTAAGGATATTTACTTATATACAATTCCAGTAGGCTCCCAATAGGCAGTATATGTATGCCATATTCATACATGGTTTCCCATTTCGCAAAAAAAATTTGAGATTGCATTCGCTCTTTCCCTGATAATTATGATCTTCCATCAATTTCTATCAGTAAAAGTCCGATTCACTGAACCAAATTTGACATGCATACTAAATGGAACTTGGGGAAGGTTTTGAAGCCCTTGCTTTAGAAGAAGTTACTCCTCCGTGTGCAATCTTCATTCGATAAATCAAGTGAAAGAGAAAAGCAGCAGAATATAAAATACCATTCGCAGTAGCATTTATAGACTTCAAGAAGATCTTCGACCAAGTGGATATCACCAAGGTCATTGATGCTCTCACTGTACGAGGTGCAGATCCCGTTTATGTCAGAGTGTTGCAACATATATACCGTCACAGCAGCTCCTTTATCAGGCTGCACAAAGACTCAGAGCCCTTTCAGCTCCAGAAAGGAATAAGGTAATACCAGCTCAGTCAAACTATTTGCTGCCTGCTTCGGGATAATCTTCAGAAACTTAGACGTGGGAAATAAAGGAATAAAAAAAGACGGTGAATACCTAAGCGACTTTAGTGACAGAATTATGTTTTTTACCTTCAGGACCTCCAACTAATGCCAAGACCGAATGAAGAAAGCAAGAAAGTTGGCCTTCACATGAACTCCAGCAAAACAATGGTCATATACAACCAACATGTCGGAAATAAACGGACAACGATCGCAAGTCCTGAAAAGAAGGGAATACAACCAATGTATCCTACCGATAGACATCTACAGAGCCGAAACATTGGACCTAATTAAAATATTGACCCTCAAACTGAGAACTATGGAACCTGCACATGAAAGAATCATGTTCAACATCACAAGATCACAAGACATTGCAATATGAGAGAGAAATATGAATCCAATACATCAAAGAATCCATTAGAAAACTCAAATGGCAATGGGCTGGTCATGTTGCAAGAAAGGCAGACAACCGCCGGACATCTTCAGAGATCAAATGTGAAACAGAGGCCGGCAGAATATAAGATGGCGAGACGAACTAGACAAGTTAAGAAAGTATTGGCTTCGCGATGCCTACGATAGAGAGCTCTGGCGAATCCAACAATGAACGATAAAAGACTGTTGATTATGATATACGATGGCACAAGGCCAATTAGATGACTTTGAAGTGAATACAAAGCAAATAATTATGTTCGAGTAAGGAATGGAATAAGAAAAGTGAGAAAGATCACATAGACAAGAAGCAGAACGTGTATAAACATACTCACCGCATCTTTGTGTTTTGGGTCTTTGACAACGATCTGCACTGTGCATCCGACTTTTATAGGGAACATTGTTTCGATTTATGACATCGAATCACACGATTTCTGGGCTTAAGAGGTTCAATTACCCACCTTAAATGTAATTGGTATTACATCGAGGGAAAAGGCGAATGAAAACAAAGATAAAAGGATGGGTATATCCGCGATATAGGGGTCCAGGGAGGTATAAAAGGTAGAAGAATGAAGACATTGCAGAAGGAGGGGAAGCGAAAGGAGATGGGAATTAAGGAAAAGTCATAAATAATCTTGAAGTTGAAATGTTTTGTTGCTTAACGTTGAAGTATCAAGTATGGAGATACCACTTGACACAAGTATTTGTCTTTCTTCACCGGTTCAAAGAAAACAGTTCATCAATCTGATTCATAAATAATAAAAAAAAACTCTTGTTGTAACTCAAACCTACCCACATTTATTTCCCTGACAAGTATTTCTTAACTCCAGCCACGAGTGTAGAGGATAAAACTTACTACAGTAATAATGGTCTATGAGGCTAACTCGTAAGCCTCTACCCTATAGGGAGGCATCCAGTCATTTTCCTTGTAAATAGTTATTTACTAAGGATAGCTTAGTCTGGCACAAGTCCACAATAGGGTGTCCAATTGAAGACTAACTTCTCTACATCAGTAATGGTTTGCAAGACTAGCTCGTTTGCAATTACCATACGACAAGGCTTTCGGTCATTTTCATTTAAAGTATTTTTTTTTTATCAAACTTAACTTAGTCTGTAACAAGACCACATGCTGGGGCGCCTCATGAGGATCAAATCTCTACAGCGGTAATGATCTGTGAGACTAGCTTGCTA
This sequence comes from Thysanoteuthis rhombus, assembly GCA_963457665.1. Taxonomy (NCBI): domain Eukaryota; kingdom Metazoa; phylum Mollusca; class Cephalopoda; order Oegopsida; family Thysanoteuthidae; genus Thysanoteuthis; species Thysanoteuthis major. The sequence continues at coordinate 29,625,269 of OY735207.1, read as the reverse complement.
CTTATTACCGTATAGTGAGGCTTCCAGTCATTTAGGTGATTATTAAATAAGCTAAGTCTAGCAAAGGTAACAAGTGTAGGATCGAACTCACTACAGTATTAAAACCTATAATAGTTCGCTTGTCCCTTTCAAGGATGCGCTTTCTCGATGAATTCACGTTGTTTTGTCCTCGTGCATGTTTGTACGTGTATTCACAATGATCAGCTTTTTAAAAGTTTCTTTTTGTTTCAGGTATCGAATTAATCAGATCTGCTATCTTTTCTTGTGGAGAGAACACAAAGCAAATCCTCTTTGATAGAATGTTCTTAGGACACTTTCTTTTCCACGTTCAAAAATTGTCCAGACATATTCGCTATCAATATTTCTTAATTTCGTTATGGATCTGCCACTTTCGATGCTTTTGGGGGCTGTATGATATGGAGTTCTTTTCTCCATGAATGTACCTTCTATTTACCTTAACCCCCGGGAGGAAAGGATATGACACAAGGTCAGTTTTTTTTACGTGGGAATACCACACACGCAAGCATATGGGTAGGAACTTAAAAAAAGATGTACTGTTTTTTGGTCTGTGTTTCGGAAGGAACTTTGTGGTTTTTAAACCTGATACAGAAGCTTGTAAATGCAGCTCCTACGTAGAACTTTGACTCCTTAGGCTTTTTGATGGCGTTTACTATGGCTTTGTTGATTACATTACTTGAATAACATTTCTGGGCGATGCCCAGCATTTCTACAATTGCAACTCGGTGTCTTTTCATTCTTTATTGTCTGTTCGTAATTATTTTGTTGCTATATTATTGGAGCATCAATAACTGATGTGGGTATTTTATGAAATATCTCATGTAAAAATGTTTTGTAATCATGTTTTAGAGAAATTTTTCAATATTGATTTTTACATTCAGATTAGAAGGTGGATTAAGCCAAATCGCGTTTCTCTTTCTGTTGCCTTTCTTATCTTTAATAGACTGTACTCGGATTTAGAGTTTAATTTGTTTTGTTTTAAGGTGTTTCTGTGTGTCTCTTTTATGTTGTGAAATTCTTCATCGGTAAATTGTTATATAGTCTTTCCCCTATAGAAATAAGCATTCGTTCGATGATGGTAGATGGGTGATTGGACACAGAGTAAGTGTATAATGGGATGTCATTGTATTTTCAAAAAGGTCTGTAAGAGCAATTATTCTACTGTTTAGGTTTAAATTCATTTCTAAGAAATTACCTCTTTCAACTTTTTTTATTTTATTTCTATTATGAATCCAAGATCTTCGGATATTCTAATTCTTTTTTTTCATTTTATCGGTTTTCCGTTTATTATTGGCTTTTATTGTTATAAGTCCGTCATCTCTATATGAAGTTATGTTTCTTTTTCCTTATCTTTTTATGATACTTAAAATGTACTTTCCCATTAGTTCAGAAAATTCGTCAGAATCGTGAGTCCACATCGCCGTGTCAAAATATTTTGTCATTTATCTTTTGGGAATAATAACGTTTCTCTGCGATGATTATGCTGATATCATTTTTATTTGTTTGTATCTTGTTTTGGAAAATCTACTGCTTTGTTCAAGGTCTCCTTTTTTTATTGATGGGTTGTGGTCCTTTATGTCAAATTGGACAGATTTCGTTTTATTTTTTTTTATCTTCGATAGTTTCAAACAAATTTATTACATTACTAGTGTTTCTCCATATATTGAGTTTTTTTTTCAATTCTAGATTTCTGCTTTATAGTATGATTTTGCTGATCTCTTTGATATCACTTTTTGTAGGATTAATCATTCAGCATTCTGGGTTGTTGGTGTTTTGTATACATAGGTCATATATTCTTTGATTAGTTTTCCGGTCTTATTTTATACATGTTGGTAGCTTGGGCAACAAAAACCAAGGTATCTTCAGAATTGTTTATTGGCTTATACCTTTTGCTATTCCTAAAAATTTATTTTGGCATTTTTCTATATTTTAGCAAAAACACACAATCGTAGAAACATCGGGGATCGCCGAATTGGACAGAAATGTAATTTACTTAATATGATCCACTAAGCTACAGTAAACACCAATGAAAAACCAAATGAGTCGAAGTTATATGTGGGGAATGCATTTGCAGGCTTTCATATCAGGTTAAATAACCACAAAAATTGCTTCCCTGACAAGGGCTACAAAAACAGTACATGGTTATCAAAGAATACTTGGCATTTGACAGAAGAAATGGAATGAAAAAAAGGAACTCATAGCAAATACACCAGTTCCAAAAATTATAACCAAATGGATGATCTATGTCTTGAAAAGAAATTGAGCAAATCTTCTTCCTTGCTTCTGATTAAATAACAACGAAGTAGTTGCTAAATGCATACACATAAGGGATTTTTAAATCAAAATATGTAGCTATCAACATTTCAAATTTCACCGACTTATGAATAAACAATGCCACGTATCAAGTTTTACACTTAACATTTTAAATTTCGTATATTGATAATACTCATAGATATCTAACCTTGAAGCAATGAAGTTTATTATTAACAAGATTGAATGCCACCAGTAAACGGAATTTTTATTAAAATATATATATATACCGCTAGGCTGTTGTTTTGTTTAAATCAGTCGTAATTTTTCCAGCTTTGCGATGGTCATTGAAGCCCTTCTGAAATGGCTTCTTTTTCCGATGTCTGTAGCACTGCACTGGGTGCAGGAAATTACAAATATACGCGAGGTCAATTTCAGTTTTGATCGTCTTCGTTTTTCCTATCATTGAACAACCCTGATAGTTTTTCCGTTGATGATGTATTATTTTCTGTACTGGGCTCACTTGAGTAGAGCATCTGCTGAATTGACCAGAGTAATGCTTGCAGTTTTTTTAGCTTGTGTCCGTGGGTTTGGACGTCTGTATTTCCATTCTTTTGCTTTCTTTATCATATAGTGTATCATAGGTGATGAAATATATATATATTCTTTCCCAACCACACACACACACACACACACACACACATATATATATATATATATATACATATTCTTTTTCTAGATCTGGGTTCCAGTATGCACAGGTTGTTATACAATCGGGTTACTCATCAGACCTTACAAATTGTTCATCTGCTTCTGTCAAACCTGTGTTCGAAGTTTTTGGCTGCTGTATTGTCAAGATTCTCCTTCAAAGTGACAAAGTGACAGTAGAATACAATAGCCAGCTCAGAGATTTTCCAAGTGTTGAGTGTTTACATCCAATGGTTTAAGCATCCAGGTCAGCCATACTGTCAGAATACTCCTGCAAAATGGCGACAGACACCCATTGCTAGTTCAGGCATCCGTCAGAAAAGAGAAACTGTCAAACATACGACCTAGGAGCCTTGCCCCTACTTGTACCATCCCGGTGAACACTAGGATGCGAACTCATGGTTTAAAGGGTGGTATCGGCACGTCGCATTCCACCATAAATATCCATCGCGCAGGCTTGAGGGCTATTCTGCGCACAATTCTCGTCATCATATGTCCTATACTCGTGGAAAAGACACCCAAAATCTCTGAAGCCACACCATTAACACACACACACACACGCACAAACACACACGCACACACTATTACTTTTGTCAATATACCTGTTGTGCCCATCTCTGAACACTTGGACAATGGACGGAGAGGGAGCATAATCTCTACAACAAAATAAACAACAAAAACCTTTTGAAATGATTTTTATTTAATGACTTTCAAGGTTTAAAAGAATATGTCACAATTATCTAGAGAAGAGAATAAGAAAGAGAATATAAGAGTAATCAAGATAACGCTTTAGTTTTGCACATCAATCTATTCAACGTCAACATTTAAACTGTCTGAAAATGGTGGATGCAATCTCGTCATTATCAATGCATCCATTTATGAAGTATGCATGCATTTACACATTGGACATATCAATGTATACACATATATTAAAACATATTACAACGAATTCTTCACACGGAGACATAGAACATAAATAGATGTAAAGATGCTGCTTCCAGTGCTCCTAACTAGAATGCTATTGTAAACGCCAACATTTACAGTTAGGTAATAATCAGCATTCTCTTTAGGACTAATGGGATCTTAATGGAGCTGAAATATGGAACTTAACCAAGAGACAGATCCGTAAGCTGAGAACCATGCAACGTGCACATGAAAGAATAATGCTGGGCCTCACATGGAGAGACCACAAAACAGCACAGTACATCCGGGAAAAGACAAGAGTTAGAGACATCATAGAATCCATAAAAACTCTCAAATGGCAGTGGGCTGGCCATGTTGCAAGAATGGCTGACAATCGATGGACATCACGACTCACAACATGGATTCCCCGAGACCACATGCGCAACCGAGGCCGGCAAAATGTTAGATGGAGAGACGAGCTAGACAAGTTCAGGAAGTACTGGCTCCGTGACGCCCATGATAGAGAGGTGTGGCAAATCCTGGGGAAGGTCTATGTCCAACGACGGACGCTAAAAGACTGATGATGATAATGATGACGATGATGAATAATCAGCAACAGACATGAGAATTTGATACTGGAATCATCGTGCAGATTTGATTTGAAAGTATCACTGAGTTACCATTGACGATCTGTCTACTTGTTTATCTTTCATGCTACACCGATGGAAAGCTGATCCACTTACGATCATTCGAAGCGTCGAAAATCGTGGATGGATCCAGTAAATCCTATAATGTCAACAGCTGATATTGAACTTTTTGAAAGAGAGTATTTGGTGGAATATAAAAGTGGTATTGTATTTCGGAAGCCAATTCATACTATCATAGCAAAATATTACAGTCATCATAACAATTGAAAAGAAAAAAGTCATCTACAGGAGAGGGAATAATAGAGTTGGGATGAGAAATACTATACCATGCCTGGTATTATTAGCTCATCATTTGTCTCAATCAATGCAACGTTCCTTACTTGGTCAAAAAGACGTTTTTTATGTTCAAAATTTCAATGACAAGTTCATTGCATCGGAGGTAGAGTTGTTTCATCGAGATAGAATTCGAAAACACCCGGAACGTTAGTGTAAGATCATAAAAAGTCAAGACAATATTTTAATGATTAATAAATATGTGTACTAATTATCATTATTTTACTAATTTTAACGAAAAAAATGTTCAGGGCTTTCGCATACGGCTAACATAATTAACATTGAATTCTTATCTTTATTTCAAAGGAAATTACTTGGATGAACGTGTTCTGATTGATAGATATGTTGAGAGGTATGGATATATCAAAGATTTACCGTTATTATGTTACTAAGCCTTAGGATTGTAATAAAGGAGTTGAAAATATACTTCAGTAGCAGCTGTCATTTTTACACTTTCAACTTCGATGTCTATCGAATTTGTTCATAAAATGAAGACCAGTCATTTATGAAACGTCGAGGCTAATAGCAGCCTCAAACTGATAAGAGTTTCTGCTTAGCTTTTCTAAATGCTTCCCTCGTATATCTTCAGAATCTATGAATTTCAAATCAACTTCACTTTCTCTTATTTTTAAAAAATTTTTAGACTTAATGGAAAATATGGATTAGTCACTTTGCTGTCTCCCGTTGAGTGCAGAATAGATTTTATTATTTTTATTTTGACGAAACTCTAGAAAGATTTCACGTACAATCCTCAGATGATACGTCACTGATTCATAAATTGAAACAAAAAGCAAATGCTTCGTGCTTTTCAAATAAAGAAAATGTTTCTATAGATGCTAGGTGACATGAAATTAAGGCAACAACGATTTCTTTCCAGTTCTTTATTGCATATGCAGTGTGTTTAAAGAAGTTTATTTTGAGAAAAATGATTAAGATATTGATATGATGCTCAGTTCCGTTGAGAACACTTGAAAGTTATTACAACCTACAATTACCAGTTGTGTGCATTTCCAATTTTGCATAATCGATTTTTTTTTGTGTTTTTTAAAAACTTTTCTTATAATCTTGTGTCGGCACTACCGGACACACCGATTGGCCTGAAATCTTGCAAGTTCACTTGGCTACTCCACTAGACGTCTTCTAAAAACTTTTCATTTTTTGAAATCAATTTTTTTTTCGTTTCTTTAAAACCTTTAGCACTACCACACCACATTTACGCTAGAACCTTGAAAATTCGCATGAGCACTCTATTAGAATTCTTTTGAAAAATGATTTTGATTTTTCTTCAATTGAATTAAAAATATAACTCAATCTTGTGTCAGAGTTACCAGACACACCTCTTTGTGTAGGACCTTGAAGTATTGAAATTCACGGTTTCCCTACAAAATTGTGCATTGTGAGTGTCAATATATCAATATTTTGGCCTTAATACATTTTTGAAACTGTCTATTTCTTTTGTAAACATCTTTTATATTTTCTTTGAGTCTTTGAAAAGTTATGAATTGATCTAAAGAAATATCAACAAGCAAAGGAAGACTATTCTGGGAAAGCAAAAGCCTATTTTATTGAAAATAACATATACTACTTACAATGTGCCCATAATCATTCTGCTCAAACATTTATTGTATAAACGTGTTGCACTCAAAAGTTCTTAGTTTGGAGTCTGGTTTTTTCTATTTGTTTTTAAAAGTTGAAAAAAAGTTTTGCAAATTTATCATTCTTCACTGACACAAGGGAAGGTTGGAAAAGTGAGAAATTCTTCAATATGCTGATGCCTCAGAATCATTCTTTGTGGTGGAGATGATTGTGTATTTTCTACGGGTGTCAGTGGTCAATGTTCACACCCATGCAAAAGGCTACTTTGGAGAATTTTACCATGCCTAACACAAAGCCATTGTATGAAGCAGGGACAATCGTTTTTTGAATTTCTATAACACGAAACCATTATAAACAGGGTAATTTTCCAGCTCCCAAAAGTAATTCAGACACTCTGATGCATGAAAATTAACATTTATAAACGCATACGTTACAGTGCATTAAATAACTTATGATATATAGAGGATCTGGTTATGATCATTCCAGAATTTGGATAACTCATACTCACCAATGAACAGTCATAAAGCAGGATTGCCAAACTGGCCATTTTTGGTTTCATCTAGGCAAATTTTTTCTAATTTAGCCGATCTACGATAGTCGATTAAATTCACGTTTGATAAAAGTAAATATTCAATTTCTATTGATAATTTGTCCTTGGGCGCTGGCATTTGGATATCTTATTTGATAATTGAGCTTCAAATAAGCATTTATCCGTATATAACATTTTTAGCGATAGAATTAGCTGGAAATGGAAATATTTAGTCTTTTTCGCCATTCTAAAGACAGTTATCTATGAATAACAAATACTTGGCAACACTGAGATCGTGTTTGTTAACCCTGTGTTGTATGAGTTATTAATGTATTTTGTTGGTTTGTGAACTTGACATCCCACTCCCATAATGCTGTTTCTGTCGGCAAGTTTTTTCCTTTTTTGAAATGGATTAGATTTTTGTATACATTTGTATGTCCAATTTCTTCACATCTTCTTGATGGATACTCTGACTTCGTTGGCCTGCGCACAAGATAAAGTTTATTAACTACTCTCCTTCTTCTTCCTTTCTTTTCTCCTTTCCTTCTTTTCTAGTACTGATTTTATTTTCTTCCTACCCACTAATATCCTTTTTATTTGTTCTCTTACTTTCCCTTCTCCCTTTTATCCTCCTTCCTTCTCTCTCCTTCTCTCTCCTTTTCGACTCCCTTCTTCTTTCCGACCCATTCGTGGGCATGTTTTAATTTTTTCCATGGTAGTGAGCAACCCAGAGAGGATCGACATCACTACAGTAGTGAATTGGTTCGTGAGGTAATCGCCTCAACCTAGGCTATGTAGATATCAAGATGGGATGCTGGTACATTTTGCTCTCTGGCTAAAAACATTTCTTAATGAAAAAATTAGTAGAGAATAGTGTGGACAAGAACCAGACATTGCATAGCAGGCCATTGCCAAATTATACTTTTGTAGATTTGTGATGATTCGATCTAGAATGGTGAAACAGAAAACTTTGCGAATTCTGTAAGCAATCGAACAACTGAAAACGATTATTAGATATTATTTTGCCAAAGTAAAACCATCAACATAAAAGAATAAGTCTATAATAGCGTGGAGAAAAATCTTAATTCTACGTTATAGGCAGAGGAAAACATAAAGATTCATGAGATACATTTTCCCCGAACAATTTTGCCATATTTTTGAAAACGATAGATGAGACCCATCAGCTAAATTGAAATCACACATATCCTGAATACGGGTTTTGGAACCCTCATCCCAAACGGGACAAAATTCTAATATTCAAGATATATACATTTAAAGCTTTTTATTTTTACGTATAAGGCCGAAATACACTCTCTCTTCACCTGAAGCCGGTCGTAAGGTACAACGGCCGAAGCGTTGTGTTAAAAAATGAACCAAGATGAGGACAAAAATCCACATAAACTTTACATATTAACTTTTGCAATAAAACTATTTGTTTGGGAGAAAATTTTGCCAGTGACTGAACATACGTGTAAAAAACTACCTATGACCTAAATGAAATAATCTGTCAATGGAATGAAGTTGGGTCTGTTACTGATATAAAATGTACTTTGTGAACTGAAATTAAATTAAATTTTCGAAGTGAAATTTGGATTTTTACGTTTATAATTGAAGAGAAATTGGCATTGCTGCTGGTGTGAAATCGATATGATAATAATGTGTTGTGAATTGTCTTCACTGCCCAACCATTTGTTGTTATATACCTATACCATCTAACAATAAGCTTGTTTCACAGACTGATCTGCTAGCAATATTAGAATTTCCACGATTGCTGCACTACAGAGGACTCATGCTAGACTGAATTTAATAACAACATCTCCACAGATGAATTTTCTTGCGATATTCTGTCTGAGAAAAGTCATGAGACAGAATCACTTCTGTGTTTAGGTGCAAAACTCCAAATATTTTTCCTCTGTCATATTTTGAGAGAATGTAACACAATATGGACATGGGATTCCACTGGGGTGCAAACGGGGCATATGCGTCCCTTCCTGAATCAGGCCTTCTTATCGAGGGCAAGACGGTCTGAAGGTTGTAATCTTAGTGGCAATAAAGGATAATGGTGCATACAATTGTTTTATGCATCCAACGTGATGTACTCTTATGAAAAGATGATATTATCATTCATTGCTACTGAGATATATTCCGAATATGTCCGTCCCCCCAACCTTTAGAAATGTGGACGCTCATGATTATGGAGGCGAGTCGGAGTCACGATTAACGGCACTGAAAAAAGGGATCTGAGTTCGAATTTCAACTGATAAAAAAGTTTCTTTAACTAGCAATATGTCTTTAGAGTAGGTATAACTACACTTCTTCAGTGTTGTGCTTTATTGCCGCATATCTCGCTATAATATCTCATCACTAGCATGCCAAAATACTTAATGGAGAAGAGAACGGGCGAAGGAACATTTAGACAAGCCACTTTCGCATGACTACCTTACCTGTTTAAGTGAGAGCAGTAAAAAGCTGTTAGCCCCATTGTCAACCTTGACAAGGGGCTAAATATTACAGTATAATGCTCAACAAATTATATAAAAATATTTAGCATTAGTGAAGAATAAAAATAATCAAAGCTAATGAATGAATATTTCCAATAATTTACAATCTTAAAGCAAATCAGTAAATGGACGTTTGTCGACAGCTGCATCAATATCAGATTTTAGACCTTGATGCTGTTTGAAAAGTCAAATATATATTTAAGCTTATCAAGTTTGCGTTACAAGGTGATGAACAAAGAGAAGTGATGTGAAATTAGATAAGAAATGTAATAAGTCCCATCTGTCGAAAAAAATATTTTCTCAACACTATAAATAAAAAGCAAAATTTTATGCAAAGCATAATTCCAATGGAAACCTCTCTCCTCACAGCAGAAAAAGTATATTCGCAGCGTGTGATAATGTGGACGTTGGTTTTGGCTCTTACGTGGTCAGCAGTGGCAGCAAGCCCTCTCTTCCAAAAGGCCACTGTTGGAATTATTCTACAGAAAATAACACCGGAATTGCAGCAACCAATTTCAGGAGGTCTAAATGTGGATGTGAGTAGATCTTACTTTACTTCAATTTCGAGAACATCCCGTCTTAAGTAAAACAACACAACTGTGAAGATCATTCGTAGTTAAAATCTAGTCATATAGCTTCATTGAGCCCTGTATTTGCGTAGGTAATAATCAGCCTTTTTCTCCGAAGTAAAACTAAGAGAGAAAAGTTGATTAAATTGGGACTGGACGTCTAAAGAGATACTATTTGAGCAATCAAAAAATCCCTTTCTCTCTGTCATACGCACATACAAATTCAGAGACGGATGACTAATATACATATCGAAGTTAGCTATATATTGTTTCCACGTTTTATGATATGGACCAGTATGAACCAGTTTTTTCCTTTCATCTTATGTAATCATATACTTATCTCTCTATTGTCTTTTAGCAGCAATACACCCTGGAATACAGCCACAGGAATGACGTTAACGAACATTCAATAGGAAAATCGACAAACCTACAGTTCACTACAGAAGAGCCTTCTATCTCGAAGTTCCCAACATATGAACCGAGGACCAGAGAACCAGTGACAGAAAAACCGACCACCTTACAGTTCAATACAGAAGGACCAATGACTGGAGAACCCAGCACAGGGAAACCGACCTTCGGGTTCACTACAGAAGGACCAATGACTGGAGAACCCAACACAGAGAAACCGACCTTCAGGTTCAACACAGGAGGACCAATGACTGGAGAACCCAACACAGAGAAACCGACCTTCAGGTTCAATACAAAAGGACCAATGACTGGTGAACCCAACACAGAGAAACCGACCTTCAGATTCACTACAGAAGGACCAATGACTGGAGAACCCAACACAGGAAAACCAACCTTCAGGTTCACTACAGAAGGACCGATGACTGGAGAACCCAACACAGAGAAACTGACCTTCAGGTTTACTACAGAAGGACCAATGACTGGAGAACCCAACACAGAGAAACCAACCTTCAGGTTCACTACAGAAGGACCAATGACTGGAGAACCCAACACAGAGAAACCAACCTTCAGGTTCACTACACAAGGACCAATGACTGGAGAACCCAACACAGAGAAACCGACCTTCAGGTTCAATACAGAAGGACCAATGACTGGAGAACCCAACACAGAGAAACCAACTTTCAGGTTCACTACAGAAGGACCAATGACTGGAAAACCAAACACAGAGAAACCAACCTTCAGGTTCACTACAGAAGAACTAATGACTGGAGAACCCAACACAGAGAAACCGACCTTCAGGTTTACTACAGAAGGACCAATGACTGGAGAACCCAACACAGAGAAACCAACCTTCAGGTTCACTACAGAAGGACCAATGACTGGAGAACCCAACACAGAGAAACCGACCTTCAGGTTCACTACAGAAGGACCAATGACTGGAGAACCCAACACAGAGAAACCGACCTTCAGGTTCAATACAGAAGGACCAATGACTGGAGAACCCAACACAGAGAAACCAACTTTCAGGTTCACTACAGAAGGACCAATGACTGGAAAACCAAACACAGAGAAACCAACCTTCAGGTTCACTACAGAAGAACTAATGACTGGAGAACCCAACACAGAGAAACCGACCTTCAGGTTTACTACAGAAGGACCAATGACTGGAAAACCCAACACAGAAAAACCGACCTTCAGGTTCAACACAGAAGGACCAATGACAAGAGAACCCAACACAGAAAAACCAACCTTCAGGTTCACTACAGAAGGACCGATGACTGGAGAACCCAACACAGAGAAACCAACCTTCAGGTTCACTACAGAAGGACCAATGACTGGTGAACCCAACACAGAGAAACCGACCTTCAGGTTCACTACAGAAGAACTAATGACAGGAGAACCCAACACAGAGAAACCGACCTTCAGGTTCACTACAGAAGGACCAATGACTGGAGAACCCAACACAGAGAAACCGACCTTCAGATTCACTACAGAAGGACCAATGACTGGTGAACCCAACGCAGAGAAACCGACCTTCAGGTTCACTACACAAGGACCAATGACTGGAGAACCCAACACAGAGAAACCAACCTTCAGGTTCACTACACAAGGACCAAATACTGGAGAACCCAACACAGAGAAACCAACTTTCAGGTTCACTACAGAAGGACCAATGACTGGAGAACCCAACACAGAGAAACCAACCTTCAGGTTCACTACAGAAGGACCAATGACTGGAGAACCCAACACAGAGAAACCGACCTTCAGGTTCAATACAGAAGGACTAATGACAGGAGAACCCAACACAGAGAAACCGACCTTCAGGTTCACTACAGAAGGACCAATGACTGGAGAACCCAACACAGAGAAACCGACCTTCAGGTTCACTACAGAAGGACCAATGACTGGAGAACCCAACACAGAGAAACCAACTTTCAAGTTCACTACAGAAGAACCAAGAACAGGATTCTCCACCACTGAACAAATAACGTTAGAAACTACTGCTAGTATTACAACTTTCCTAGGTGAGTAACTCTATTTCTCATGAATCACGAATTCAGTTTTGGTCGGATTACACACACACACACACACACACACACACACACACACACACACACACACACACACACACACACATATATATATATATATATATATATATATATATATACATATATATATATATATACATATATATGTCCGATTTGCAGAGCTATGTATTCATTATCGAGTGTTTCTTAGTTGTTTTTTTTCGCACCAAAACACTTGCTCTGTATCATCTCGAGGGGAAGCATTCAACATGTTATTGCTAAGATAACACTGGACTTTCTGCAAAGATCTATCTAAGCAATAAGAAATGCTTACAAAATTAGTCCCTACCTTGAATTTTCAACATAGCCAACAAATTCTACTATTATTACCATTTCGGTGAATTTCTTTTCATCTACCCCCCCTCCTCTCTCTCTCTCTCTCTCTCTCTATATATATATATATATATATATATATATGAAAGTATGTAGAAAAATTCTGCAATAAAGATTAAATATATTTAAGAAAAAGTATAAAAAGAGGGAAGTCAAACTTATCAGTTATGGTTTACTAAAAAGTTTGGCTTTTTTTTTTTCAACACTTCTTCTATATATACTGATAGGGAGCAATGTTAATGCGATTGTTTTGTTTTGGAATACCCGAAACTATTACATGATAAACAACTGATGATCCAAACAAAGAAATTCACTGGCAGTACCATAATATCAAAATCTGTGTAAAACATAAAAACACAGAAAAAATACATTTATTACATAAATAGGCTTCGGGGAATAATTGACTGAAATCAATTAACTTTTTGGAAAAAGATATTTTCATTATATTTAGTATCTAAATTTGTAAAGTTTTCTGGGATATATATATATATATATATATATATATATATATATATATATATATATATATATATATATATATATATATATATGTGTGTGTGTGTGTGTGTGTTTATATGTTTCCAACTGTTGATTAGTGTGTAACATCATTTATTTTTATTTTTCAGGCAGAGTGAAACGACGTACTATTTGACTTGGCCAGTGGCATATCTTTTGATGTAATCCGTCGAAAAAGATTTGTTAGAATGTTTTGTATTTTATTGAAAAAATAAAACACTACATCAACGATCTGAAAACAGTCGTATATGTTTCCTCAGTCATGTTTACTGCCTCTAAGTGGGTTGATGATTTCAGATGATACAGACAACATAAAACTACATTGTATTATCAAGTTAATGTTTGTAAAAAATTGTATAATCAAACTACAATCAGGGGTAGTGCGAAGATTTTCCCAATCGAAGTAGCACCCACCTGGGGGAGGGGTTCGCAGGCATGCTCACCTGGGCAATTTTTAATTTCACAGGTGTTAAAATTTCTTCTCGCCATGTTAATTTCATAGAAGACTTGCAAGAATACTCGCTGTTGCATGGGGGAGGGGGATAACTGCAAATAAAACAACAAAGTTTCTTATTGTTTTAACCCATTGAAAAGAATTGCATAGAAAAGATGTCCCACTCAAAAATTCCCCTTCAAATTTGATCTATAAAAGAGAAGAAAAAGCCCATTCCTATTTTGACACATTACAAATGAAGAAAGCGAAAAGAATGTTTCCCAACTGAATCTGACCTTAAACTGAAAAAATTTCTCCACTCTGATTGAAAAAAAAATGTTACTCTATGTGCCATGAAAATGGAAAAAAAGTTCCCATCAATTTTGACCCCTTAGATTGAAAAAATCTTCCCCCCGACTTGAATCCTTAAAAGAAGAAAAATCTCCTTTAGATAATTAATACCAAATAGAAATATAGATATTTGTGGTTTTAAAAAAGCCTGGTGTTGCTCTAAATGATATAAAGCTCACATAATCTTATGATAACAATGCGAAATGAGTAGATTAGAAACGTAGACAAACTGCGTAAATTACTCCGTCAATATACACGCTAAAGTAAAAAAGGCAGGTGAATAGATAGATAGATACACAGATAGACATGGGTAGTAAATCTCCTGTCGTTTTTTGTACGGAACAAAAACAAAATTATTGTAAGAAATGAAACCAAGTGAACTGAGCGAAAATTAATCCTAAATCTTAAAAATGTAAAAAAATTAAAAAAAAAAAATATAGCATTGTTGCGTAAACATGATAATTTTGAATGACTATACGATTTTCCAGGCAACATCATGTTTTAAAATCATATCGATCTATGTACTGATTTGTTTTAAAATCGTAGATTATTAGAAATATTCATCCATTAACCCTGGTTATTTTCATTCTTAACTTGATATTTAATCCATTTTCCTCCCGTCAAGATTGACTATGGGGATAAAAGCTTTCTGCTGCTACCACATAGGTGGGTAATATTGTTATTTCCGTAAATTAAAGATTAACTAAAAAAGAAATCCTTCTTCGTGACAAAGCTGTTCAGAAATTTTATAAATTGTATAAATACATATAGTGTCTACGAAAAAAAATATGGTTCTTCAGCCTTCTTTTATTTTAGATTACTGCAGGGGTGACGAATTTTATTTTTATTTTTGATATAGCATTATATGAGATGAAAACAGCACTCAATGATTTATGACTGCATTACAGCAAGTGTTTTCTCCATATAAAACAATACATAAATATTTGCAGAATTTAGTCATACGATCAGGGTTGAATGAAAAACATTAGTTAATGTGAATGATATTAAGAATTAGCTGGAACAACACCTGTTGCTCGCAGAAAATGAGTTCAAATACAACAACTCAGAAGAATAAGTTCTTTAATATATTCCTCCTTACACAAGGCAGCAAATGAGAAAAGGATAATTCACACTATTTACACATGAAAAAAGTAGCTGTCACAGAAAAATATCATGATCTCAAAAACTAAATAAATGATGTAGTCTCCTGGTTTGACTTGGCTTTGGGAGAAGTGTGGGAAGTCTAGTTGAAGCAAGTGATGAGAGATTTGCTTTGTTATCATGTTAGAATTTTTGTCTGAAAAAGTTATTCAGGGTTGTACAACGTTTTTCAAACGGAACTGAAAAACAATTTCTTTCGTTCGGTAGGGAAAAGAGCTATTTTAATTAATTGATAAGATTGACCTCTTACGACCTCAGCTGACCTTGGGAAATCGGTAGCTCCTACCCTTCCATTTTTTCATGTTCAAGTTGATGCAACGTACTAATCTGCTCCCATTACTGTAATTGTTTGTTTACAATACGATTGAAAAATTGCTATTTTAAGGAGGTCAGCAATACCTATACTTCCAATTTGAACTCATCTATCCCACCGCTTGTGAGGTCAAAACATTTGATAATCCATTGAAAACTTAATACTATGCTAGTAATTGCTTCAATTGTCTAGAAGTGATCAGGAATAACATCTGAAGACATCGAATAATATCGGGTGTTGACACTACTTAGTCTGTGACCTTTGCTGTGAGTGAATTACCCGTATGCCAAAATTTCTGCTTTGACCTGAAATTTCGAACAGACAGATATTTGCTTTTACCCATACATGTTATAGAGGTGTGAGTGGCTTAATGGTTAGCAGCTCGGGTTATGGGATCAACTTTCAGACACCAACTTAGACAGCTTGAGTTCTCTTCGCAAAAAATACCTTTGAGAAAGGCATTCATTTATCTATTCTCCTCCTATCTACTGATAGATTGCTGAAAGACTTGGCTTTAAGTTTGGGAGATGGTATCATCAATCATATTATTGCACGATACATAATTTAGAATGCGTTATACCAAATAAAATGGTACCAAATATTTTATTGTTTCATGATAATAAACATTATCTTATGAGGATTTGTTTATAGCATGGGTAATACATCCGGCCACAATGATATCAAAGTATGAAATAATAATTCAATAAAGTTTTAGATAAGAGAAAATATAGTACACAATCTGCATGATACGTCTTTCTGTCGCATTTCTATGACACCAACTTAGATAGCACCAACTGTTATAGAGTATCATGATAATAGATATTATAGTTTGGTAATGCATACGCAGCCAGCATAAGTTTTTCTGTTGGAACAATGATACGAAATACGATGGTATCAGACGTAATATAGTTTGATCAAAATAGATCATTTAGTTTAATGACGGATAAAAAAATATCATCTTTTCCCTCTCTACTTCTCTCGAACATTTACTGCTTTTACTTAACTGACGAGTTGTTCGTCTCTTCCCCCACATAATTTTAAATCAAGCCTCATTTTAGTACATTGCATCGATAGGTTTATTCCTGTTTTGTTTTCTCTCCTCTTGACAGTGCAAATGACAGTAACCACATCCCGAGTGGCCAGGATAAGACTCTTCTGTTGTCTTCAAGTCGTTTTACAAGGATGTCGTAAATGGGGACACTTTGCAGTCTGAGTAGTTAGAAAGGTAATCCTGCAGACTGTTACTATTGCATTGTGTACGACCCCCACGAGTACATTCACTTATGGCCTTGAGTTGTGCTAAGCTGAGCAAATTCCGATTGGGGGCCCTCATCTTTGAGTACTTGTTAACAAGCGCATCTCGCAGACCATTTACAAAAATAATTTCCAAATTTTCTGGTTGATCTACACTCGTGGCCTTGTGCCATATTAAGATGAATTTAGTCGGTATCAATGATAAATGTCATTCGCAGATAATTTTCACCAATTCTGTTTTTTATCTCTGCCAATGAAGTTAGGAGAAGTATATGTATTCACCTGTGCTTGTCTGTATATCATCTGATTTTCATTCAGTTTTCGATGTATAGCGTTAGCAGAAGTATACCTTTTTTGTTGAATTCGGTGAGAAAGCAGGAGAGAATGAGGAGAAATACTGCAAGTTGTCACATCGTGGCCATTTAAGTCGACAAATTTCACGAAAGAAATGAATATTCATTCATATCTACCAATCTATCTATCATCTGATTATGTATTCATTAGATGTAAATATTGTTATCTTACTGGGCTATGCCAAGGTTGATTACAGGGGTAACGGCCTTTAGTTGCTACTGACTAGGCACGTAAGGTAATTATACGAGAGAATTTTAACCGAGTGTAAATAGTTCAAATCAGCGCATGAACGGTAGTAAGTCATCTTCATAGTATTATTATTGTGACAGACAAGCCGGAATAATGCCAGTTTTGAAACTAGTAAACATTCAATAAAGAAATCATAGGACAATTGAGATAGTAAACAGAGTTGGGGTTAAGGAATACTTTTATATTCCAGATGAAACTTGATTTATCAAATTTTCTGACAGCTTGTCTGTCACGCTATCGGAACTGCCTGAATGTGGGCACATGGGGAGGATTTAAAGTAAAAAGTTTTGAGGCATGTTTTAAAAGGTTTTAAAAGAGGTACTTTTTACTACTATAATGCTAAACTGGACCTTTCGATATACATTCATATATATATTTATGTACTTATGTATAATCCTCCAATGAGTTTAAGTGAAAGGGACGTGATCAAAATGAAAAAAATTCCCTTTTAATGGGTTAAAAGTGAGGCGAAATATTTCCCCCTTCAAGGTATCAAATATCTTTTCCCTTTAGTGGGTCAAAAACTTTCCCAAGAGTGAAAGGAGGCTTCTACCTTTTTAGGGGTCAAAAGTGAATGGAGACTCCTTTTAACAGTGAAGTGAAGGGCAACTATTCAACCATTAAAGGGGTCAAAAGTCAAGTGAAACTTTTTCTCCTTAAGTGTCGACAGTGAAAGGGAACTTTTTCTCTTTCAAGGGATCAAAAGTGAAGGGAATCATTTTCTTCTTAAGGGTTCGAAAATGAAAGTAAGTTTTTTTTCCACCTTTAAGGAAACAAAGGTGAAGGGAATTTCATTTTACATTACAGAGGTTTAATCCTTTTTTACTGCTTGAATATTTAACCCTGTGTAAACGGGTACTTCAGCTTGTATGACATATTTTGGCTTGCAGTTTGAGAGTCAACATGGATCGCTTGGGGAATATCAAGTCAAAACTGACACAATTTCTGTGGAAAGAACATCCATTGATATTCATTGACAGTTTCTTAGACAAAAACGACCTCATTCATGGGGGATGGAACTCAGTGTCCTGCAAAAGAAAAAACAAACTCTAGAGCAGTAGATCCATGACGATATTAAGAGCTTGATAGCCAAGTTTCCCGATATGACTCCTATTGTGCATGTCTGGGCTATTTGGGATCATTTCGAAAGTATTCGTCCTGAAAACTTTTTCGTACTTCCAGTGCAGCCAAGTCGGATATTCCATAGTAGAAGGTAGACGGAAGATAAAGCTTCTTAAATATATATTCCTGAATTGTTCCGATTGATGAAAGAAGGGTCGTGTATGAAAACGAAATGTCTATTAACTTTTATCATGTTTGTGCAAAACACTCAGGCAAACATTTGTACAGACACACCAACGCCTACAAAGATGCAGAGAAATGTGCATTTTTCGAGAAAGCGCACCATGGAAAGTAGCTAGCGAGCTAATATAGCTGATAATAATGTAGTGAGTTTTATCATTCCTGGGTGCTCCGCACTTATAAACTTGCACAAGACTAAACTAAGATTAGTATGATATGATTAAGAGGATTGGACCTGGTGTAGTGGTTAACAAGTTAGTTCAGCATAATATTACTGCTGTAGTGAGTTTGTTCGACTTGGTTGTCCCACAGATGTGATATCATATCAGACTTAGCTAAGCTTAGTAAATGATCATTTATGAATAAACTTACTTTATGCCTTGCCATAGGTTAATGACTAACGAGCTTGTCTTGCAGATAGTTTCTGTGTGTCTCTTATCGTGTCAAACTGACATAAGCTTGTGAAATAATCATCTACCAGGAGAATGACTTGACGCCTTGACGCAAGTGAGTTCGATCCTTTTTACGCCAGACCAAGTTAAGCTTTAGAAAATATTTGTAGGGAAAGTAAATGTAGGCAGGTCTGAGTTTCACTATGAGTTCGTGTATTCAAACTTATGATTCAGATTCATAAACTAATTGTCTTTAAAACGTTAACTTGAAGAAAAAAAATCGAAATACTGGTTTCAAAGTGGATTCTTTTGATTTGATATTTTAACATTAAGCAGCAAAACATTTCAACTTCAAAATTATTTATAACTTTTTCCTCAATTCACATCTCTGTCTACTCCTCCCCCCACCCATGACTTCACTTTTCCTTCTTCTGTACCTCTTTGAGCCCCTACATTGCTCTTATACCTGGATTTATTTTCTTTCCTATTCTTTTATCTTCGTTTTTATTTGTCTTTTTCTTTCAACTTAATATCACCAATGACAATAAGTACATTATATGTCGGTAAGTGGGCTCCTCAAGTTCAGAAATCGTGAGGTTGGGGGGTCATAAATCGTAACAAGGTTTCCTATAAAAAGGCAGACATGCAGATCTTAGACAAAGAACCAAGACTCAAAGATGCGGTGAGTAGGGTTTCAATATCTTCTCTTCATTACTTCGGTGATCTCTTTCAATTTTCTAATTCTGTGCCTTTCTCGGACAAACTCGCTTGTTTTGTATTCACTTCAAAGTGAATACGGTCTTATATGCATAGTTCTCCCCTTTCTCATCTGGTAGTTATGGCTTGAAACCGACAGCAAATCACCAGGACTTTCCTCGGCATCCTCAACAACGCCTTTGTCTGAACAGTTTAAACTATCTCCTGAATCCTTAATTTATCAAAACTCGGCTCCAGTTTCTTTCAAGTACGGTCCAAGTAAACCAATTGTTATGGGCTCATCCGTTGCCTTCATGTTCCACAACTTCTTCAGTTCCCTGTGGAAGCCTTGGTATTTTCTTTTTTCCTTTGGTCTGCTAACAAGCCTCATTGATCAAGCAAATTTTCTTCCCGTGTTTACAACTACCAAATTCAGTCTTCTCGCTTGGATATCTCAAAGTATCTAATTCCTTTTATTATCTGGGAGAAAATACGGTTTGTGCTTAGTTCATTTATGTACATGGTGAACCAAAGTCGTTTGCACTATTTCCAGTGTAATACTTAACAATACCTTATCTGTTGTGTCTCCTTTTACATCCCCTAAAAGTTAGCTCGCTTATGATATAGTTTACTGTCTTATGTCTTTCCGTACAACGACGACATTTACTGTGTTTCGTCTCCTGATTCGACATAATTGATTCTGATACATTTATCTTTAGTTGCAATAATATGAGACTACGTTCGTCAGAGCTGTCAGTTTAATGATACCAGGACTTTTATTTTGCAACAGTTTCCATTTGTCTTCTAAATTCTTATTTTATATTGAACTCATTATATTTTTATATCAAAGCAAATTTTACTAGTGATCAAGAGACAGCTTCTCAGTGCTCCGCCATTATCCTCAATACTCTAGCTGATTTTTAGTTTGCTTGTCATCTCGATGGTTTAAATTCTTCCTCTTATTTTCCAATTCTTCCAAACTCTTTGCAAGACTCTTCGGAATTGATCCAAGCACTTGAATAATGATGGGTACAACTGTCACCGATATATTTCACAAAGCCTGTGACGGTTGTTTCTGAAAATAAAGCAAGAAGCAGGTTTCCCAAAATTTCTTATTCCAACTTTCCTCAAATCTTAATATCATGTTGAATTTACTATTGGACAAGACATCGACTATAATGATTTTTGTATATTAGGGATAAAGAGCAACTGAAATTAAGATGAGGAAAATACTCGTCAAAACTAAAAATAATAATCTTCCTTTTCTTCATTATTTTTCCTTATGTTTTTCTTTCAGTCTCACACCGATATTATTTCTGGTTGTATTGCCATGCCTTGTCACTTGTCTGACGCCCATATCGGACGAGCTTTGCCAAAAAGCCTACGAAAAGGCGAGTAGAAAAATCAAATTTGGTCGCGATTTCGGAGGTTTCAGGGCAGAACGGAGCAGACGGGGCGGTGGTCGAAGAGGTGGTGCAAGCAGTCTCAGGGGAACTTCTGATGTGTCTGGACCCGCTGGGACCGCTGGAGCAGCTGGAATAGCCGGTGTTGTAGGAGGTGCCGGTGCTGCTGGAGCCGCTGGAGCTGCAGGTGCTGCTGGAGCCGCCGGAGCTGCAGGTGCTGCTGGAGCTGCCGGAGCTGCAGGTGCTGCTGGAGCCGCCGGAGCTGCAGGTGCTGCTGGAGCCGCTGGAGCCGCCGGAGCTGCAGGTGCTGCTGGAGCCGCTGGAGCCGCCGGAGCTGCTGGTGCTGCAGGTGCCGCTGGAGCTGCCGGTGCTGCCGGTGCTGCCGGGGCCGCTGGAGCCGCTGGAGCTGCCGGTGCCGCTGGAGCTGCAGGAGCTGCCGGAGCTGCTGGAGCTGCTGGAGCTGGATTTGTTAATAACACTGTTGCTGCTGCAGCCGCTGCAGCTGCCATAGCTGCCGGTGCAACTGGAGAAAGTGAGTAATATTTTTTACACAAACCCAATTGATTTCAAACCCGTGCTTTTGTCTTAACAAAAGAATGTCTCAGATTTCATCTTATGTTAATATGGGGACGCTTGAAAAAAATGAACATCAATTTAATCGTACTCATCTGAATTCGCTTGGTGGCTGAGATGGTTGTGTATTCTGTTTTTGCGTTTATCTTTCTCATTCAACCTATGTTAAAAGTTTTTTTAAAGACTTCACTGGCCGACTTTTGAGTCAAGCTGGCTAACTCAACATCAGCATACATAACTAAACTTGGTATGGTGAGCAAAAAAGGATGAAGTAGATTGATACACTTCGAAAAATGTATTGATAGATTCATCGAGGTTCATAAGTTGGTGAAAACATGTCTATTGCAGTTTCAAAAGTATGTATAGAGGAAGTGGGGTTTGATAAACACTGTTGAGGGGCCATCTTAGTATAACTGTTTTGTTTTAGATATCCGAAACCGTTACATGGTACAAAACTGATGATTCCAACCAGAGAGAATTTACACATAAAACCAAAGCATATGTAAAACAAACAAACAAACAAAAAAACATTGAAGAAAATTACATGAAATCACATAGTACCATAATATCTAATTCTGCATTAAGCATTAAAAGAAAACAATGAAAAATTACATAAATTATATTAACAGATATTGGGAAATAATTGACTGAAATGACATAAATCTTTGAATAACAGTTTTTTTTCTTTCTTATGTTTAGTATTTAGAGCAGTAAGAAAAGTAAATTGCCACGAGACTACAAATAGTTGGGGGGCAGCACCAATAAGCTTTAAGACTTGTTTTGAAATCATTACCTGACGACGAATTGCTCGAATAGCGTTATTATTTTTATATTCATTTTTCAAGCTGTTGCTGCTACTGTTGCTGCTGCCAACGCTGCTGCTGCTGCAGCTGCCGACGCCGCTGCTGCAGGAGCTGACGAGGCTGCCATCGCCGCTGCCATTGCCGAAGCCGCCGCCGCTGCTGCCATCGAAGCGATTCCTGGAGCTGACCCTGAAGCCGTGAACAATGCCACTGCTGCCGCCGTGATCGCCGCTGAAGCCGTCGGCGCTGACGATGATGTTATTGCCGAGGTTGCTGCTGTGGCCGCCGCCGCTGCTGCCGCCGCCTCCGCAGCCGGTGCCGACGATGATGCCATCGCCGAAGCCGCTGCAGTCGCTGCTGCAGCCGCCATTGACGCTGCCATCACCAATGCCAATGCCACCGCCGCCCTTGCCCTGGTCAACGCCGTAGCAGCCGAAACTCTGGCCAACGCTGATCTTATCATTGCCGAGACAGGACTTATTTTTATCGAAACAGCCAGACTTATCCAAGATTTGTAAGTAGCCTTTTTCTTTTCCGGTAGGGTATTTTCTATCTCGTACTGATCACCAACCCTAATGTCCTCTAAAATGACGACCAGAAGTGTGAAGCAGCATTCGACAAATCACAGTTGCTAGCTTTAATCATAACGCTGCTTAATACAGAAATATATGAAATTTCAATCAAATTATAAAATAATCCCTTTCAAAACAATTAAGATGAAACATTATCGCAAAATAAAACATTTTTTTCTCATTGGATAATATTTTTTTATGATTGAAGGTGAGAATCTTACTGGGTCTGATCTGGTACAGGATCATAATAGTAGAGCAATCAGAGAGAATCGAACTCATTATACGATAGTTCCTGCTAGTTAGTTTGATAATCATCTCTCTACACAAGTCACCTAATATTTATCAACATTTACTGTGCTCAGAAATCTGGTTTAAAGCCATATCGTGGTCTACAAAACTCACTTGCTACCGTATTTCTCAGCATGAAGCCAAATCAATAGGTTTTATAGTATTCATTAAAGTTACGTTTGTCTGGCTCAAGGCCAAATGTGTCGGGCACTCGGTCATGAACGACTTTACTACATTAGTAGGGATTAATTAGAATTGTTTGCTAACCAGTGCTCAATGGCCAGATGTTTCTCATTTACAGGGCTATCAATGGGCATTGAACTACTATATCAGTAATGACCAACTAGACGAGCTTTCTATATCTTTATTATGGTTTGAATTCAGGTTGGATCAAGGTCTTATCGATGGTGAGAATCTGGTGACCGCTGTCCAGCCTCCTCTGGATTTGGTGGCTGACTGTCCTTTCAATGCTGCCCTAACCTGTGATTTTGCTTCACCCTACCGAACAGCCGATGGGTCTTGCAACAATCTTCAGTTCCCTTACTTTGGTCGATCCAGCACGCCCTTCGACAGATATCTACCCGCTGCCTACGCTGACGGTAAGTAACAACGTCAACGATGTGAAAACTTTTTTAGTCCAGTAATTTCACAGCTTTTGAGTGACATGATCAGGTTATCGAACTGCTGTTATATGTTGAATCAAAAACTGTTGTTGCTTCAAGAGGTATTGAACATTGTCGCATTCACAGTGGAGGTACTTCTGGGTGTAGAGTCGAGTTTTTCATGTGTCCCCCGATCTGGAGAAAACTGCAGTCGCCGGGTTAGGTTTTCTGTGGGGGATTTTTCGTGTCCACTGCAAAATCTTCATTAGTTTAGTCCTAGATGTATAGTGAAATGGCTAAGAAAAGGACTGTTGGCGAAAATCGTTCAAAAACATGGATGTCATCCTCTTTTACACCGATGCTGGAACTAAGTTAACAGGATACGTTCAAGAATATAATAATTATCGTTTGTTCTCTCTGTGAAGACTGTTTTGATGACAGTTTCTGGTGTGAGTATCTTTGATCCAAGATATACATATGTCAGGGCATGGGCACTTGTCTTCTGGAGACATATTTGTTGTTCGTGGAAACTGGCGTAGCTAAGGCAGCAAAATAAGAAAACAAGACTAATGTTGATGAATAATTCAGTGTAAATTTGTGTTATTTTGCTATCTCAGTATATTGAGAAAAAACAGGAGTCTGAGACATCACAGAATTCATCAGAAAATCCAAATGGTAATGGGCTAGCCATGTTGCAAGAATGTCAGACAACTGATGAACATCACTAATCACAACGTGGATCCCCACATATCATTTGCGAAAATTTGCGAAACATGCAAAATATAAGATAGTGTAACGGACCAGAAAGGTTCAGAAAGTATTGGCTCCGCGACGCCTATGAGAGAGAGGTTTGGCAAATCATGGGGAAGGTCTATGTCCAACGATGGACGCTAAAAGGCTGTTGATGTTTGTGCAAGTATATGCAGAAGGGAGAGGGGAAATGCGTTTAAAGGACAAGGAACGCAACACAAACACAAACAAACACAGCCAAACAGACACACACATATGTGTGTATATATATATATATATATATATATATATATATATATATATATATACATTCGATTCCAACCTGAATGTACGATAGCCGGAGAAAAAAATAACAAAACGATCCGTTTTATAGAGAGTGTGCGAAAAGTATTACTTGCTAACGCGCAACCATAACCTTCCCGCTCTGGAATC
This sequence comes from Thysanoteuthis rhombus, assembly GCA_963457665.1. Taxonomy (NCBI): domain Eukaryota; kingdom Metazoa; phylum Mollusca; class Cephalopoda; order Oegopsida; family Thysanoteuthidae; genus Thysanoteuthis; species Thysanoteuthis major. The sequence continues at coordinate 29,599,940 of OY735207.1, read as the reverse complement.
GTTTGACAACTCAAAACATGACCCTCTTTGAGTATACCGTATATCTGAATATATAGCAATAACATCTATACATCTATCTCATTCTACTCATATATATATATATATATATATATATATATATATATATATAATTTCTGCTGGAATGCCTCATAGATATTGTATGTACATTATATCAACACATTTTCCTGTTCCAACAGATGTAGATGCATATTTTCCAATTGTTTAGGTATCGATCTACCCCGAACAACTGGTGCTCTTGGCACTGATCTACCTGGTGCTCGAGTGATCAGTACCACCTTCCATGGCCTTAGTACCCCCGCTGACCGTAGCAACCAATTCACTCACTTGACAACTCTGTTTGGTGTCTTTTTCAACCATGATCTTCAGGATTATCCCTCTATGCCTACTTCCGGAGGTAAGTTGAGTCTTATTCATTTATTTTAATCTAGCATGAAATATCCCTCAGTGCAAAAATATTACAATGCTCTAAATAAACATTAGTGTATTTTGAATTGTTATAATGAAAATTACATTTTCTATTCAATCATTCATTTGAAGTTTCCATGATTTAGATGTGCAACGATATGCCTCTGAAGCATTTATCTTTTTTCCAATGAATAAAACACACTGTCTTTCGAAAAGGAAGTTTTAAATTCATCACATTTTTTAATTAATTTTTACAGTTTTCTGCAGACTCTAAGAAAACAATGCATTTAATATTTCTTCTCAAATACTGTAGTATACTATTGTATAAATACTGCAATTCACATAATATCAATAACGCGTTTTGAATCAAATTATTTGCATCACTCAAAGCATTATCATGACGATAGAATTTTCTAAAAGTGAAGACGATAGTCACGAATTTCCAGAACTAAAAGATTCTGCTAATTGATTTCGATAAGAGTCAAAGAAATATAAACTTGTTTTTTTTTCTGTTTAAAATATGTGTATTTGAAATTCAACATAATTTAAATCCAATATGCAATATTACCTTTGGTTATAACCTTCGATATTTTGATGGTAATACAAAAATGTTTTCGCTTTGTAGGTGATTTGGAAGAAGACATTGACTGTTGTAACTCAGACAACACGTAAGTAGAGGAGTTGACTCAGAGAAAAATATCTGATGCAAACCGTTTGCTTTAGTTGCATTTTGATGCTTTCCAGAACTGCTGTTGGGTGATCACAAGAATTGTTTGTTGATCATTTGAACCTCTATTGAGCGTTTGAATGATTAAAAACGAAGCAGTGTGATTCACGATCAAATCGGGTAATGGCTAGTGATATAGTTTTCAAGACTCTTGCTCCTCTTACTACAACTAAAATCTAACGGGCTCAAATCTCAATGGATTCCACACATTTATGGCTGGTGCAAGATAAAGTTAAACTTAGTATTTAAAGGGTGTCTCGCCCTGGAGTGATATTTGATGAACGATAATAACGCAAAATTACTCTTTTGTAGTGAGTTAAATCGTCTCCAGATATCCCACACTTGTGGCAAGGTGCCAGAATAAGCTACATTGACTGGAGAAAAATCACTCTACATACTAGATGGGAAGATGACATCTTTTCTTAACCAATTAAGCTTAATCAAAACTCACACTAACATACTAATATATATACTAATATTTCTGAGTGGGTTTAAATTAGAGCAGAAATTGATAAAAATCGATGCTACCGAGCACGTTAGACAATTGTATGAAGTAAAGGATGATAGTAACTAATGTGCTTAGAGTTAAGTCTGTGGGATTGGAGGGCAACAGTTGTTCAAAAGCCGTTGTACTATGCGCACGTGAATGATTTTGTGTGCATGCACTTATCTTGCAACGTTAAATTTCAAACGCAAAATTGTCCAGAGTTAAAGTTTTTTTTTCTTCTTTTTCAGTGCCATCTGTTACCCAATTGCCCTGCCAGCCAATGATCCGTACTTCGGCCAATATGGAAGGACGTGCATGGGATTCGTCAGAAGTCTTGCATCTCCTCCCCTTACATGCACTTTAGGTCAGTCAATATATTTTTACCTTTAAAACTAATAAGTGTGCAAGTCCTACAGGTCTTAGTTCAAGACCAAAAATGGTTGGTAAGAGAGGATAACAAATTTATCCTTTTTTAATCATTCATGTATTGTTGGATAACTAGAAAAACAGCTGATGATCCCAACAAGAGAAAATTTACACACAGCACCATGATACCACAGTATATCTAAAACATTTAAAAAGATTGCATAAATTACGTAAACAAATATTGGGAACTAAGTGACTAAAATGACAGAAAAAATATATGTATATATATATATACTTTTTTCATAAATATTCGAGCAAACAGACATTTTACTTCAAATCACTTTGTTCTGAGAGTTGAAAACAGGATGGGAGAAGAACTGATCATACTGCAATCAACATAACAAAACATACATTTAATCATGAGTTGTGTTTCTGAATGCTAAATATCTGGGAATTATTTTTTTTATAGAATTGAATTGTTCTAATGAAAAAGAAAAAAGTTTTGTTTCTATCCTTCAAAAATCTTATTCAGAATTGATCAAGGAGATTGAAAAGGTGAACTCACAACGCTGTTTGGAAGAGTTAATTTGAACCATCTCCTGCTCAGAATCCTTAAAGTCATTTTCAATCTTGGACAAAAAAAAAAAAAAACAACAGATTTTGTGCTTGTGCAATACTCATGAGCAGTTCTCAGTAGAAAGTACTAATCATAAGTATTTGAATGATATATAAGAAGAATGTGGCTCCAAAACACGATTAGCGGTATTTAAAAAATATGTTTGATTAAATCAACTAAACAAATCCTTTGAATGCTTATTGTTGTATTCCAGGACCCCGTGAGCAACTGAACAGAGCCACTGGCCACATCGATGCATCCCATGTATATGGCTCTACTCTCGACAGACAACTTCAGTTGAGGACAATGGAAGGCGGTAAGGAATTATTCATAAACTATTACTAATTCAGAAACCTTTCTCTCCTGTAAACTACCCTCTTAATGATAAGTAATCATTTATATCAACAACACAACAGGAATCCTAGGCTAACCGAGAGAGTCTTTTTAAGAAAATTCCTGCCAATACCAAATGTCAGTGTTCGAGCACGGGTAGATAAGCAAGATATCGAATGTTGAATCTCAATGCAGGTTGACTTTCCTCTCTATAGGATTGGCACAACATGATTCTCCAACCGATGTTTGATTTTGCGTCAAGCTCATCAGGGTAATAATTAATACAACAATGTGTGTATATACGTATGTGTACATCAGCATGTATATTTGTATATGTATTGGCATACTTTAATGAGTACGTTTGATTCCTTCCAAAATGTGTTTTTTTCAGTTTATACTTAGTAACTTTAATTTGAACAGCAACACCATTTACTACAAAACCTGTTCTAATTAAAACCGTACCGTCCAAGGTATTCTACCAATAATTAACAAAAAATCTCCCGATGATAAAGCATTCATGTATCTATTAGTAGATTTCGCTGGCAGAGTCTAGTGTTTTATCAAAACATTAACAAAATTATGAATTTGTGTATTCTGACTATTTTGTCTCTTTCGAGATAATTCCTAGAAGATACTGCTAAAAAAGGGTAGCGACAAAAGTCAGCACTACATTTTAGTTCGTGCACGTTGTTCAAATCCATCAAAGTTTTGGGCAGTGCCAAGTATGTATAAGTATCAACATACAGATTATGTGCATGTGTGTATGTGTGTTAATGAAAGGAAAGGGGGCAGTTAGCAAGTATTTCTTTTCTTTTTTGTCCTAAAGAAACTGAGCTGTAAAAAAAATCTCATCAGTAATAGCAATAAGAACTAAATTGAATGTACCAATTCCCAAACTTTCAGGTCTCATGAGAACCACTCCTACAAATGATCTGGATTTACTGCCACAAGACAATACCACTTTCTGCCGGGCTAGCGAAGGCAACCTATGTTTTCTTGGCGGTAAGTATATCATCAGTTTTCGAAAGTTCTCCATGAATTCAAATGACATTTTATGAAAAGCCAGGCCATGAGCTATGCAAGGATTAATCGAATTTTGGGTTGGATCCAGGAATTGGTATTCGAGGTAAATAATAAACCGAAATATTGAATTTATAAACATGATTATCCCAACATCATCGTAGCCATATATGAATTGACTTTCATCTAAATTTTAGTTAGTGCAAGGTGTTGTCAGAGGCAAGCACTCTCTTAGTGCTTTCTACTTCTATGAGTCTTCGTCACAAAGTTTCAGCTGGTTCATTCTACGGCCTCAGTCAGGTGTACAATCTGAATGTCTGCCTATCTTCTCTTTTCGTGCAACTGAGGGAGTCCGAAGAATATATCGACAGAAATGCGGCGGCAACAGCATAAAGAAACAAAAATAACGTTTGTTCGAACAATTTATAGAATAATCAGTCATATCTAATAAAATTTCGAGTATACTTACGAATAAATCGAATCTTCGGTGATGAACAATTGAGTTTAACAATAGGAAATGTTTGTCAACACTTGGAGTCGACTAAAAATTTGTTAAAGTTGAAATCTGTGCTCGACATGAAAAGATAAGATCAACTCTTACATGGAGTATTGTCACCAGTTACATGGAAACCTGTTATATTTCTGTACTTATAAGTCTGATTCAGAAAAGGGTTTCAAATGGCGATTTAATGGGGGACGAATCTTCCATTTAGTGCTTCTTAATCCTGCCGCTTCCATTCGTCCTTGTGGCTGATACATTTTGCTTATCTATGGTATGACCATTCTATCGAAGTTTGATGAGGCATGATATCTTTTCATATGAAGTCCTTTTTCTTGATGCACCTACTGTAGCACGGTAGTTTGTGAGACCTATTTGATGGTGCACTGAGTTCAATACTCATCGAGTGTCCTGCTACTGTGGGATTCCACCAGGCCAACGCCAAATTGAGTGAATACCAATCTGAGCGCCTATCGTAGTGCAACATTTATCAAGCTCGTCTCACAATGCTTTCGTTAAATTTTCCGTTGCAGGTGACGGTCGAGTCAATGTCCAGCCGATGATGATGTCTTTACACCATTTATTTGTCCGTGAACACAACCGTCTAGCCAATATTCTTAGCACAGCCAACCCAGACTGGACCGATGAAGTGGTTTTCCAAGAAACCCGAAAACTGGTCATTGCTGAGTGGCAGCATGTTGCCTACAACGAATACCTGCCTAAGATCCTTGGACCAACCTTAATGGAAACTTACAATCTGAACCCCCTTGCCCAGGGTTATTCCTTGTACCTGGCTAACATCAACCCATCCATTCGTAATGGTTTTGCCTCAGCTGGAATTATTTACAGCCATTCAGGTCTCCGAAGTCTGATAACCATCGGAAACTCACAGAATCCGCTCAGCTCTGTTTTCTACAATGCTGATGTCTTTTACAGTGGAATTGATGCACCAACACTTGTGTTCCAAGGACTTACCACCGATATGGCCCAGACATATGACAGGTAAGGAAAAGAATGTGACCCAGATGAAAAAGTGAGTGAGGGAATCATTTAGATCAAGTCAAAAGTAGAATTTTATTATCTGATTCACAATGTTCCTTCAAAGAAAATACGTCGTCCATTTACCGCACACTCACGCACATACACACACAATTAAAAGAATTAAGGCATGAACAAGATTTTCTTTTTGGTGCCTTCGCAATGTTTAATGAACAAAATAGGGAAATGGCGTACATTTAAAAAAAAATAAATGTCATAAAGAGCAACAGGCCTTATACCATCAATTAAAAAGCTAGTTGCATGCTATTCTTAGTTGAGAGTTCAATCCTCTCTCTCTCTCTCTCACACACACACAGATAAAAAAATCACATTATTTATTTTACAACAAAAAAAAAAAATCTCAAATAAAAAATCGGAGATTTCAGACAGTTCTCCGTTCTGCCTTTTTACAAATTGTGGTACTTGTAGTTAAACCACCCAATCAAACAGTAGTGTCATTATGAATTGGAAAAGAGAACAAAGAAAACAATCCGTCATTTATTAGATAAGTAGTGAAGAAGTTGCTAAAATTCAATAATTAGTTATTATTCCCTTGTTTCAATTCGAGGTTTAATCACAAGTACCACAATGCATTGCGCGAAAAAGTATAAAGGGGAACCGATTATTGAACATCTCGTAGAAGTTGTTTTTTTCTCTCTTGGGTCATATCAAATGTTTTTTAAGTAGCAAATCTAAAAGATTGTATGATCTTAGACCAAAAAGCAAGCATGTAGATTTCGAGACAGTCCATAAGAGCAACGATCACTTTGTTAATCATTTTATTTATTCAAAGAAAATCAAATAATTTAATACTAACTTGCTTATTTTATTCAGGCTCATGTCTGACGAACTGACCAATAAACTCGTGGAAACTGAGCCCGGAAATGGTTGGGATTTGGCCTCCCTGAATATCCAGGCCGGACGTGACAACGGACTTCCAACATACAATGCCTGGCGTCAGTGGTGTGGATTGAGTGTAGCTGACAATTTCACCACACTTGCTGACCATTCTGAAGCTGACATCGCCATCTTGGAGGCTCTTTACGGGTAAGATATGTTACAAAATAGTAAACTAAATGCTGTTTTAAGTCTTGATATTAAGTATTCTAATTATTCCACCCATTATTCAGACGAGTGTCTTCAATCTTTTTGCTTATATTGCATTTTTCAGATTTCTTTTGGAGTATGTTTTATCCGGTGGTCATTAGATATCGTTTAGTACTGTATCTAGAAAACTATTCGTGACATCAGAGAATGAGCTAACCGTTGACCCCCGTTGGCCAATTTTAATACGATACACGAATCTTTTTTTTTTGTAGGCTTATTTTTAAAATTTTCCCATATCATCTTCGATTATCATGAATATTTTCACAATACTGATATATTCTAGGTATTTCTTTATAACATATTTCAGTCAGTCCTCTATTTCTTTCCAACTCTCTCTCCCTTCCCCTCTGTCTCCGTCAATCTATCTATCCCATTCCGTTCAAAACTACTTATATCTCTATCTGTCCTGATTTAGAGGTATCTAATTATCACCAATTTCTCTCTATGTCCACATCTGCATTAATCCAGATTTTTTTTATCGTAGTTTGTTTTTTCCCTCTTTCTTTGATTTTAAAGCTAATATCACCTTATAATATTTATGATATTTTTCCAACATTTAGCAACCTCTTATAAACACTATCTATTTATCTATTTGTTCTGAGTTTCATTATTTTCCTTTAGTTGATTTCTTGTATGTACCCAGAGGGTAAGACAGGTAGAATTTCGCAAAATTAGATAAATTGATTAAACATGACCGTGTCCCTAATCATGGTAATATGACATAGAAAATATTCACATCTACACACACACACACACACACACACACGCACTCCAATGCTCTTGATTGTTACTTTTCAACATAAATTTATCATCTTTAATTGTTTTGAATTCTCTTATTTTTCCTCGAGATAATCTATTCTGCTTGGTTTTTGCCTTTTAGGAGCGTAGAAGACATTGATGTTTGGAGTGGTGGAGTATCTGAGATTCCCGTTGAAGGTGGAAGCGTTGGACCCTTGTTTGCTTGCATTGCTGGACGTCAATTCCAGGCTTCGAAAATCGGTGACCGATTCTGGTATGAGAATGCCGGACCTAACCAATTGTCCGTTGGTAAGTCTACGATATACATATATATCATATGTACGCACATATACTCATATGAGCACACACACACACATATGTATACACGCGCGCGTGTGTGTGTATGTACTACATGATATATTTTCTTGGACTTGGAGAATGTTACTATCTTGTTCATTAGCAACCGGTAATATGTTTGTATTGCCAGTTACTGATGAGTTCTGTGGGCACGAAATGTTAACATTGAACGGGTATATATCCTTGTAATGGTAAATGGTCTGGTTATTCTCAGAATCCGCAGGAAACAAAAGACAGCCGGTTGTTGACGAGTGTGAGATGCACGAAATACTTACATTCACCGGGTAAATGTCCTTGTATATATTATTTTCTTGTATATCAATAGCTCGATTTACTGTGTTTAATATTGAGCATTGTGATTGAACATCTGCAACGGATGAAATCTGTTTTCAATTGTTTTTTGTCTGTTTGTAACAGATTGAGAAAATATATGCATTATGATATATATATATATATATATATATATATATATATATATATATATGGTTTCCAAAGTTGGAAGACTCTCCTCACTTGGAATTCTAGCAAAATACTCTCTCCCTCTTACCCATGTAGCCCAGTGCCAGAATGTGATCACTTTATAAGTATATATCACACATCATATATATCACTCACGAGCATTCGTTCAATTAAGTAATTGCCAACATTTAGTGTAAAACATCTCTGGTGAACTTTCTTTCTTATCAGCCACCCACTTGTTACCAAGTGTCCTCTCTATCGCTCCATTAGATCCTCCCTCGATAATCTGTTGGATGCTATAGATTGCGTTCAGTTGGGAACTTATTAGAATATTCGGTATTTTTACGTGTAAATTTGGGGAAAATAATGTTACCAACTTTCATTGTATTGTTTCGATTTCAGATACTCTGAACGCCATCCGCAATGTGACAATGTCCCGTCTCATCTGTGACAACACTAATATCCAACAAATCCAGGGAGATGCATTCATTGCTGCCTCCGATGCGTAAGTCATCCACTTATTTGAATAGAAATACAACCATTTTTTCTTCATACATGATACGAAGAATAAAAAGAGATTCTCCTAGTATATATACATATGAGTAGGTGTATGAACATTTTATGGTTATATATTGCCGAACTTCACTAACAAGAACAAACCTCGCCATTTTTGGGAGCAAATTTTTCAAGACTTGATGATCACGTCACGTTGAATGAAACCTATTTATAGAAAAATTATATTTCCTACTATGATTTCAAAATCACAACCATGTGATTGGTAGGCGGGTATCTAACCAACTGAGCTAAACTGACAAGGTTATATGACTACTAGTCCATTTATCATTTATGCGAAACAAAGGTTGCAGTAATCATCTTCAGTCAAAGTAGGACTTGGAGTATTGTTTGGTCCTGGTGCAGCAAGGATTAATATACTCTACTTTTTATTCTATCGATCATTCAGATTATTGCTTTTATCATTTTCAATACAACATCTCGATCGATAAATACTATCCGATTTTAAGAATTAGAATCATCATCATCATCATCATCATCATCATTTGTCTGTCGTTGGACATAGATCTTCCCCAAGATTCGCCAGACCTCTCTATTATTGGTATCGCAGAGCCAGTATTTTCTGAATTTATCCAACTCGTCACGTCATCTTGCTTTCTGTCGGCCAAAATTTCGCATATGATCTCTGGGGATCCACCTTTTGAGTCATGATGCCCTGCAGGTGTCCGACATTCATATTCATGTCCAAACCATGGCCATTTGTGGTTTCTAACTTTTTATTTTTCCTCCAATACATCTCTTCACCTGGAACATTCTACATCAATAGAATGAGTTGAGTGAGTGTTGAGGTATCATGTTAATAGTGAAGGTGGGCGAGATTGGGATCTGTCTTCTGGTTAACAATAAAGATGAAGACAGTCATCTCAACAATATAAGGAATATGTCTTTGGGTGACTTTTGTAAATAGTGGATTTTTCAATATTTCAAAAATGCTACCGGTCCGGTTAAAAGTTTTTGTTTTATTCGAAAAGTTGGCTGGAGAGAGAATGAGAGATTTAACAAAGGATGACCCCCTCCAACTACACGGATGAGCAGGAATGTTTTTACTGCATTCTTTAAAAATTGATTCTGCTTACACCGATGGTGGCACATCTCAACTATTGAGTTTTGTGTTCAGATTGGTTAAAGCTACGTAATCCTACGTTTACATAAATTATTTGAAATGATTACGCGCTTCGCTATTATTTAACTTCGTGTAAACCCGATGTATTACATTGGTGCGTACCATCAAGACCTTTTGAAGTCAAATCACTCTGTGGAATATATTACAATATTTTGATTGACGTGAATTAAAAATAAATAAATGAAGCGAAAGTGTTGCAGTGGACATCAATTTCGAAGCAATGAAGGCGGGAATATAATTTAAAACATGCTTTGGGGCCAGAAAGATACATTGCAATGAAGTCGATGAACGGCAGGTTTGACATTGGTCGCTTCTGATAAAGAACCTTTCTATTTCGTATGTGTTCACACAAAATCCCTTTGCTTTCTATTTTTACAGAAACCCAGTTGTCGACTGCTCTTCATTACCATCCGCTGACCAATGCTCCTTGGTAAGATCGTTCGCTGTTTGGAGTGTTTGGAGCGATTGTATCAACAACCAGAGAGTTAGAACCCGTACCTGTCTGAGCCCTGCCACTGGGCCGTGTTCTTGTGATGGTGTGCCTGCCGAGACTCAAGTTGGACAGTGCAACGTCTTCGGACCTGCGAATTAATCGATTTTGAATAACAAACGATCTATCTGTCGACTCTTTGTAAATGACGCATATTTTTTGAATAAAATTGAATATTTGAAATAAATCCATTTTTCTTGTGATTGTTTTAAAGTTCAACACCTTAACATACTTTTATGCATAAAACCATTTTTAGGACGTCTTGCTTTGAATAAGGCTGAGGAAAATAGCTTGGTAGTCCATTATCTAGAATATTGAGTTCGATCCTCACTGGTTGACTCATTATTGTGTCTTTATGCCAGACTAAACTAAACTTATTAAACATCTATAAAACACTTTCACTCGTTGTCCGTGATTCCAAATGCTCAGAATCTCTCTTAAATATCTTTTATGAAATTCATTGTGTGCTCTCATCGACGGATATTTATCCGGCTAAGTTTGATATGAGGCCAAAACAGTAAATTACAGGGACACCGGAGGTAAAATATGTTTCACTAATCATCTGAGTCTATTACTGTCAATTTGTTGATATAAAAAAAAATGGTGAAATCCATCATCTTGTCTATCTATCCACAAAGAGCCTTTTATATGTTTTTTTTTTCAATATATATATTGTCTTTGGAGTGAACAGATCTTATACTTCATCACCACAACCAAGAAGATGTTGAAAGGTAGTTGGGCACAGGGACAGGTTAAATCACTCGCTCTAATTTTTGTTTGTACTGCTTCATTCATCAATCCATCTATCTATCCCTCGAAAAATTCATATTTATCTTTCCAATTTTGTTCAGATCGATCAAACTCAGATAGTTATCATCTATCGATTCCTCTTTCCCGGTTTTACCTTATCACTTTCTCAGACTGATCACATCTCTGAAGATAGTCTCGTTTTGAAAAAAATGTCGGACATTTTTCTAAGTTTGAATAATGTGTATTTTAAGCATGAAAAGTTTTACATGAAAAAAGTTTGTCATCCCGGTAAGAGACATTTCACTTTGACAAGCAAGGATCTAGATCATTCTGTAATGCGCAGTTGATGACAGCGCAATCGTACAGTCATGCAGTCTATGTTTATGAGAAGTCGTAATAAACAACAAATACACAACATTTCCAGTATTTTCTGTCCGGTCTTTTTCTTGGAATAGTATGTTAAAAATGCGTCTGGGGCTGGTTGGTACTTTGTAAGTGAGGTCTACTTGGTACGCTATAATTGTATGCAATTGAGACCGAGGAGAAACAAAAAAGCCTGCCGAATATCAAAACAAACTTAGTCAAAAAGTTTTCAGAGAACAAAAAATTGGAAAAAGGACCAGAAACAAAAGAAAAGGAAAAAGTAATAACACTGACGATGATCATTTTCTTTAACCTCTACTCAATTGAAGCAATATATTCATCACATCTGTACCTATTAGCAAGAGAACTTACTTTCCCAATCAGATTGAACAATGTACCCCCACGATTCGGTAGGTTTGTACACATTTTTAAGGTTTAAATGATATGATGATAAATTCAACTAATATTTTAGACTTAAATGGCCCGTCCAAAGAAAGTATTTCTTCTGTGGTAACTTTTGGTCATATCTACGTTTCAATGAAATCATTTCCTCGGATTTTATAGCCATCTGAGTGAAAATTATATTGCCCTCTTGAGATATGAAGTCAGTCTATATTGGTTTCACCTTGTTTATCGTTTCCATACTTATGTCAATAGCACTTAATGAAGGCGAGGATTCCGACAGCGATATGGAATATATTTTAAACAACCAGCTTTTAGGCAACAACAATATCTTCCCTTTTCCAACGCAAAGGTGTAGTAAATTTCGAAGGGTCAAAATGATACCAAATATTAATTTATTGATCATAATGGAATGCATTGATTTAATTCATTTCAAGCTTGTTTCTTTGCATAAACGTCTGTCACCAGAATGAGTTTGAAATTGATAGCATAACTTGACTCTTTGTATAGAGATTATATCAAAATGATAGGGGACGCTTAGTTAGAGCCCTGTTCGTGCTTTTTTAAACCTTATTTTTCCTGGTATATATTCGCAATCGGTATAAACAGACAAGACTTCTATCTAAACGATTTCATTCATACCTTCCAATAATGCAATCTCAGAATGTGATGGAATTTGTTTTATCAAAATTTCCTGCTGACAGTTTCTTAAGTGAGAAGAGACATCAAATCGACGATGTACATCACCAAAATCTATTCCTTTCACTTCGACTGTTTTCGGTGACCATCGTATTTATTTCACTTTTATGAACTCCTTGAATCAATGACTTCATATCACTCACTCACAAGGATCGGTCTATATCGTATATCATGATGTCATATCATCACGTTTATGCTGCATCCGGTAGTTACGTAAATTCTCTTACCAACTCAGGATGGGCGGATATATTAATCAGCATTTAAATAAATGATAATGGAATCAATCCCAGCTGAAAATAGCATTAGTCTGCATTAGATGAAAGTCCAATATTACCAGGTCTAAAACTGAATAGAGGCCTTTACCAACTCCTTCCATGTCGACCTAGACTGTGCATACTCTGCAATGTCTTACCGGCAAAACTTTCTATCTCAACCCTCTATCTTTCTATCTATGGTCTGCTCCTACTGCATTTGCTGTCACATAGGCACCAATCTACTAATCTTTTGCATCATCTGTTATCCTACCCCTGGCTTGGTGATTTATCCATTTCTCTTTCACTAAATCACTTCTATGGTATCATTTACCTTGATCCGTCCTCGATCCATATTGATCTTTTCCTATCTTGTAGAATTATACCTAACATTGCTCTTTCCATTGAGATTTGAATGAACCTGAGTCTGCTGTCAAGTGATTCTGTTAGTTTCCATGTTTCACACACCAACATAATAGCTGGTATTGTACTATCATTATGCCCTTTACGCTTCAAACATATTGACAAAATGCTTTCCAATACGTCTCTATGTTTACTAAATGCTTTCAAACCAATTGTTATGTCATTTTATTTCACTTTCAGGGTCATTCTCTTACTTTATTAACTGGCCTATGTAAATGTATTCCACAACTTCATCCTCTACCATGGTCGTTATTTGAAAGTTATTCTTGAACATTACTTTTGTCTTACCGCTATTCATCTTATTTGGATCAATTGATATGTTCTCTGACACTCATGATGTTTATGATATTGTTGTAATTTCCTCTCTAATTTGTAAATGGTTTTAAACTTCTCTGTCTATGTTTATTCCTATTTTTCACGGCCAGTATCCCGAAAGATACTTTCAAGAACTGCTGTGTTTCCCCTTGTTTCCTCCCTTTTCCAATTTTCCCTCATTCGTATATTCATGTGTCGGATTATTGGGGTGTCAATTTCGTGTATATTATCTACAACTTTTACACTTTTTTCTCCAATACCCCACTTTCGTAATGAATTGAAAGCTATCATGTGTTTAACCGGGTCAAGATTTTATTTTCATGATCAAGAGAACAAGAAAGCTAGCTTAGTAGGAAAAAAAGGCCCATGTGCATTCATTTCGCCATCAGCTTTTTGCAATCCATGTAATTTTGCCCCGTAAACTTACTGGGGGGATTTTGAGATTCTGTCCAGGAACTGTGATGCTATAATAGAGTAGGATCACTGTTTCTTTAAAGAAAGAGGAATAATAAAGACCTTGGAAACTAACGTCCTATAACATTACAATCTAACAGGAAATATTATTCTCAAAAATATATGTACAAACATTATCTATCTCTGTTTCTCTCTCTCTCTCTATATATGCATACACACAAACACACACACACACACACACACACACACATACACACATATATATATATATATATATATATATATATATATATATATACGTATATATATATTGTTCATATTACATTTTAAATTTGTAAGAATACAAGAAAAAAGAAATACAAAGACAGATTTTATCCATTGTTAATGTTTAATCATAATGCTCAATATTTAACACAATAAATAGAGCTATTGATGTGTATAAAAATCAATTACAAGGATACATACCCGTTAAAAGTTAGCATTGCGTGCCTAACACACTCGTCAGCGACCAGTAATATTCTAACATTCACCGGGTATATATCCTTGTAATTCTTATTTTATTTGATGATAATAATAATAATAATAATAATAATTTGATGTTGTATCCTCACTGTCAGGATTCCATAAGTATATGTGTATGTGTGTGTGTGCGCGTGTGTGTGTGTGTGTATGTGTGCAAAAGTTACAGAAATTTGACTATCAAAATAAATATATAACCGAACGCCTACTTCATACAGTTTCCTTTGAAGAAGTCATCCAGTGTAAATATATGTACAACAATTTCGTAAAGAGTTCCATTCACAAAGAATTGTAGCAAAAGCTTGTACGATGCTTTGAGTGGGCTGTTTAGATTTACAATTTTCTACCCATGTACATTTTGTTTTTCCTAATTTCCAGATGCCTTACGCAATTATCCAAATACTTGATTGAATATGTTTGATTTGCTTGCATATTCATTGATTAGTATAACTCAGAATGAATATATCATTAATTTATGTACTCACTTATGTCTATACTCAGTCACTTAGTTGTCTATTGTGTATTCTTTGGAAAGTGTGAATTCTTATTTTCCCCACCTTGTTACTAGTTTCAATATAATCCGTGGTGTGTATTTTTATGTCAAAAAGGTAAAGAAAGAACCATATGTCCAACTTTTTTTGCTGACGTCAAACGCCATTCTACTCAAGTAGGAACAATTACTCAGGTGAATTTAACTATTTGCGTGAATAATCACTAAAAATATTCATTAATTCATTGTGTTTAAATATTTGCGAAGTGATTAACTCATAAATCTGTGAATTTCCCCAACTAAAAGCCAGAATTCTGAAGGTTCGAAGTCATAACACCCAGCCATAACTACAATAGTGGGTAACATGGCCAAATAGGCTTATCTATACTTGTGTCATGAGAATTATTATTCAAACATCTAAAGTTAATCTGAGCCACTTTGGACCACCTTAAGAAAGAGACAGAAGCAGACGTTGACCAAAAATTATCAAAAAAATTATGGGTAGTAACATCATCATCATCATCAACAGCAGCAGCCTTTTAGCGTCCGTCATTAAACATAGACATTCCTTTGGATTCACCAGATCTCTACATCATGGGCATCGCAGAACAAGTACTTAATTTATCTAGCTTATCACGTCATTTTACTCTCCATCACTCATAATTTTGCATATGATCTCTCGGGATCCATGCCGTGAGTCGTAATGTCCAAAAGTTGTCTAAGATCCTAGCAACATGTCAAGCCCATTGACATTTGAGCTTTCTAATAGTTCCTATCATATCTTGGACTCCTGTTTTGTTCTGATATACTATGCTGTCTTATAATATCTCCATGTGAGGTTGAGTATTATTCTCTCACGTGCAGTTCGATGGTTCTCAGTTTGAGGGTAAATATTTTGGTTAGGTCCAATGTTTCAACTCTGTAGATGACTACTGGTAAGGATACATTGGTTGTATACCCTTCTTTTCTGGACTAGTAAGATTTTCTTGTTTTTGAAAGTCGAGTTTGCTCTATCGAAAGCTTGCCACCTTATTTCTTCTTCTTTTGATGATTCATGGAGACTCGCTGTCCTAGATTGATGTAGTGGTCTACTTTCTCCAGCACTGCATTTTCAACTCCGATCGTTGTGTCTTTGTCCTCAACATGTTTGTTGTACATGAAATTCATTTTGCTGAGAGGTTCTTGGGGAGGCCAACTTTCTTGTTTGTTTCATTTACTTCGCCTAACATTATTTCGAGATCGTGAAGATTCTTAGCTAAAAGTACGATGTCGTCGGTAAATTTGAGGCTATTTAGGTATTTGAGTAACAAGATACTAAACAATAAAGGTATCTGTAAAACACCCATTGCAAAAATTTTGCCAATCATGCTATAATGAAAATAGTCTATGCTGCAAACACCTCAAATTTACCAATTCATTCACCAGTTGCATAACCAAGAAAACCTATAAAAATCAGCATGAATTTAATTGCGTAAGTAAAAACGTTATCTACCTTTAAAATGCACGTTGTTCCAGTCTAAACAATATATTGGAAAATTGAATGTTTTTTTTTCATTGTATATTGAATAACTATAGGTACAAGGTAATATCAGTTGATTACAACATACTTTTACCTGTAGAACAACACTTTCACTTAGCAAACCATAACATTATCAGGGATGCTAAATTTACTATCATAGTAAGAATACTGATGTCAATAACAAATTGAACCCCAAAAAGAACATTATATCTTATCCCTCAGAACAGTAATAAGTGAATACAAAACACGACAACTCTAAAATAACACACACTTGAAACATACATCAAGCCAGCCAAAACACCCCATTCAAACGATTAACGCAGTTTAGTTCTTTAATATATGTATATATATATACATATATATGTACATGTGAAAAATCTACTATAATAAGCAATATGAATATTTGATATAAAGATCTAGTGAGAATCTAACATATTTAAATTAAAATTATTTCGAACGATTAAACTTTTTAACGAATGAAACTGCTATTGAACATCGTGCACTTTACTGTTATTCCTACAATAGTCTCTACAGCATTCGAAATTTAACTCCATGCTATATCCCCCACGCACAAACAACTGAAAACCTTCGGGTATGGGTCAAATGAAATGTAAATTATTTTCACCGTTGCTAACTCTTTCATTTACTCATTCGCCCCTGATGATGGTTAAACGGGTTGAAACTAGTTGGGAGATGCATATAAAAATGGAATTAAGTAATCGTTCACACTTACTCGTGTCTATGCATCTTCCATATGCACACTATGACACAGACACACTCACATACATATACATATCTATATAGGCAGCCATTCTGTCGGGTTGGGCTCACCCGGACATCAACTACAGTGACATATCACAGACTTGTTTAGCTTCTGAGGTAAAAGCAAATTCCTCCGAGTAATAACGGGACGTCTTCTCAAAGAATTTCAAATGATATAATGCTTCCATATTTATCCTGTTGGATTAAATATCCATTTCTTCATAATATAAAAATATATACAAGTGTACGGGCTGTCAAGACGGAAAACTCTTCCCGATCTCTGCTCGTGGAGCTAAGCCATTATATATATATATATATATATATATATATATATATATATATATATATATACATATATATATATATATATGTGTGTGTGTGTGTGTGTGTGTATTCACTTGCGTATGTATATTCCCATTAATGATGGTCATCCTCGATAAATTATAAATACGCTAAAACGCGGTTGTTAACAGTCTTTGCTGTGAATCAGTTAATCTTTATTTCACGTCCAGTTATGCAGCAGAACGAAGCTTTGTGATTGTTACCAGGTTCATACTATGAAAACCCAACAACCACAGCAAAGGACTGGTTGAGTAAGCGCTACCTGATTTGGTCGCAAAATCATCATGACCTAAAAAAAAGTGCAGCTTATATGAGTATTACACGGATAAGACCTTGAAAATTCCATGACTACAACTGTAGGGAGATGACGAAGTTTCTGCTGGTGATTACTTTTTTCAGTCTTTTTCTTAAAAACACAATTTCGCTGTTGTTGAAGAAAGCCCCTTTGCACACTGAAGAAAATTACAAATAACAAAATTAAAATATATGTAAATTTGCACCATTGTTCTTTTATTTTTGAAATACGAAACGAAAATCACATTTTTTCAGTAAATTTTGCATTTTTTTTCGAAAGTAAGCATTTATCAATTGGTTACGTCTTTTTAGGCGACGATGGCTATACATGGTTCGACTTGGACGTCTGGTTGAGTGTCTTTGCACGAACAAGGTCCTCTCTTCGGAGCAACACAATGCCGGCTTCTCTTTTTTTGACCATCGACGCATGTACTCCATGCACCCCAGTCACAATATCTTCTCACCAAAGCACATTCATCAACTGTTGGTATGTCAGTGCAAGGGACAACTGGATTTCTAGAGAAAGGATAAAAAGAAAATTAAGTATGTGATTGTATTGAGTGGATAGCCTCGCCTTTTGGGGCAAGCTTGTCACAGATTACAGAACGATACGTGTAACTTGAGATATAAGTCGAACTCGCATCTCCAACTACGAGAGGTTACAAACTTATGCAACAACGTCTATAGCATTTTGGTTACCAAAGCTGCAGAAAGTCACGAGGACTGATTAGGTCTTATACTTTTACTACTGCCTTCATTTCTACTTTCTCCATACAAACATATTTTCAGCTAACTACTTTGTAGTAATAGTTATAATTATCGTTTACGTGGTTTGAAATCAAGTGTTTTTAAAGAGGAAATAACAACTAAGTCAGGACATATTGTCAGAATTCTAGCAAGAAACATTCATGAAACTCTATCGATAATAACATCTCGACTTCCCACCCCCAGAGATTTCCCTTAACTGGTGACGATGGTATATAAGCATTCGTGGGCTTCATGCACTGGATTGTTAGTTTTACATGAATACTTGCAAAGTATCTCTTCTGCAAAACAGTAAGTTACACTTTTAATTCATGGTAAAGTTTAGACCAAATAAAATCCAATTCATCTTTCATCAATAGTGATTACTTCAGTACAAGTATCTTCATTATTTTGTGGGTTTTAGTCGCAATTTCTTCCGATGGTTTACAGTTGGAATGTAATATTCCTGAGCCTTCAGAATTTCTGCGATTCAAAGGCCGAAAAATACATCAGCCGAAGATGTTATGATAGAAAAATCCCCAACAACAACAACGATAAAAATAAGTTTAAAATGTGCGGAATAATCAAAATGATTATTTTCAAAATTTCTAGCATTACTTGGAGGTAATCAACCAAACTTTCCGAATTGAGAATTGGATTTCAAAGATAAATCTGAATAGTACTTCCCCGAAATCTTATCAGGAAAGATGTTGAAACAAATTTTTTCTTTAAATTCGCGAAGTTGAAACAGAAAAGCACACAACATATTCACTTTGGCCCCCAAAATGACGTTGACTACTATTACTACTCACAATAATGTAAAACATTAATCAAAGGAATTTACTGTAGAACCAATAAATAAAAAGTCATTAGACGGAGCTTATCTTATATTAGAAGAAAAACACTTTTTACATTTTTGTTTTCAATTTAAGATCACTTTGGGATTATTTAGAGATTTCACTGATAAAATTTCTAGATATTTGAGAAAAATATTAATTGTGCTTTGCCCGAGCAGGGGATGGGTGGGTCCAGTCTTGGATGGACAAATGGTGAACTCTAATCGATATATCGGCGAGCTAGGAAACTTATGATGATGCACAATGCCCTAAATCTGAGAGGTCACACAAACAGATTGGATGTGAACGGAAAAGAATGCGACTCATCACAATAGGCCAAAATAGCCCAAACGGGGTTGGAAAATCATGTGAAAGTGTACGATGAATATATTCAGAAAGGCGCTCGAAGCAGCACAATAAACAATAAAAGGTTGCAAACGTGGTAGTAATGGAAACAAGGAAAGAAAAATAGGAATAAACAAAGACTTAATGGAGAATTAAAAAAGACAGCAAATATTGCAGACGAAAGATCATAGACATGGCTTCGCAAAGGTGACCTTAAGAGAGAAATAGAATGACATTTCACTACAGTAGTATGAGGAGAAACTGTCGAGGAGAAAATAAAAAAATCTACAAAAACAGAAAATGCTACCTATGTGGGGGAAAGAATGAGGCGATAAATCATATTAGTAGTGAGTTTAGAGAACCAGCCCTCAAGAATAAAAATAGACACGGCAGGGTAGCTGTAACCTTACACTGGGAACTATGCAAACCTTTGCAGGCCACAGAGTGAATGCAAAAGAGGGCAAAGCATTTTCGAAGGATCAGAACTTGGTGCAGGAGCTGAGAAAGTAGTAGAACTTGAAAGTCAGGCTAGTGCCGATAATAGTAGGCGCACAGAACAGTGCCAAAGACATTGAAGTCAAGATTGGAGACAAGGAATAATTGAGACTATGCAGACCACAACACTTCTGGTGCGTGCTAGAATACTTGGATGGGTACCGAAAATATGAGACTAACGACCTGTGATATATGAGGACGCTAATAGGAGGGCTTGAGATCTGAGGCGACTTACTGACTAAACCTCCAGCAATGGCCACCAGACACCCGGTGAGAAAGGGCACTGCTGTGGACTGTAGGAATGCTGTAGTGGACTGGGGACTTTGGAGAGACGATGTCACTCAATATCCAGCAGTGACCACCAGAATCAGGTATGTACATGCAGACACATGAATAATAATGATGATGATACTATGCCATAGAATGCACCACCCTAAAGCTGATATCAATCGTCTCTATTTGCCAAGGAGTAACAGTTGTAGGGGAATGATGCAACTCGAACTGCCTCGTAAAACAGCAACAATAGGATTAACTCGGTATCTCTAAATCACTAAGGAGGACTGGATGTTAAAACCAGTTGATGAATGCAAAAACACAAAATAGTTACTCTCAATAGTATAAGAAAGTGAAAAGTGAACCGTATCTAGGATTAGATCTGATGGATGAATAGAAAACATGTCAAATAGAGGCTGTCCTTGCAGACCACAGGGTGATGCCGAAACGGGGAGAAAAGTCATATAAATATCTGGCCCTTGCCGCAAAGTTGAAGAAGTGGAACACGAGGGTGACGGCAGTGCCAGTAGTGGTTGGAGCTGTGGGAACGTTCCCAAGAACGTAACAAAAAGGATGGAAGAACTGGGAATTCAAAACAGATACAGCACTACTGAAATCAGAAAAGAAAAGTAATCTATTATCGTAGCAGTTAAGAACCAATGTTCCAGGACTTAAGGCGAAAGAAAAATAGAAGAAACACGGAAGAAAATCAAATATCGTCTTTGTGAAGAAAATAAAACGAGAACTTAAACTGCACAACAAATGAATTCAGCAAGCCAGATCAAGGGGAATATAGAGAAGTGATATACTGGAAATCGAGTTGGAATTAGCCATGTAATTATATGGTATGAGCACAAAGCAGATGACGTCATAGAAAAAAATTAAGTACTACGGAATTTTGAAATCCTGACCAACCATTCTATCCAAACAAGAATTCCACATGTGGTTGTTGTGGACAAGAAAAGGAATCTGCCAAATCAGATACATGATGGGCGAAAAAAAGAAGAAAAAACACCCCAAACAAACGAAATTAAAACTAAAAATGCAAAGACTGAAGAAACTATGGAATATGAGGGTTATGGCTGTGCGGAAAAAAACAATGGGCCCAATTGAAACTCAGGCAGAAACACTGAAGATTAAATTGTAAGAATTAGAAATTTAAGGAAAGATTGAAATAGTTCAGACTACAATCTTGCTTCGGTCTACAAGGATACTAAGAAAGGTGCTGGGGATGTGAGAAGATTTCTTAAATCTCAAAACATCGCGAAAATCACTGGATGTTTCATATGGACAGGTAATGCATAAAACACGAATGATTTATTGATTAACTTACTTATCGGAAGCCTTTTCAAAAGCGTTGAGTTGAATCTGTTCGAGGTCTGTGTTATCGCAGAGGAGACGGGACATGCTGCTGTTTCTAATGGCGTTTAATGACTCTGGAAGAGACAAGAACTATTTTACAGAATCATTTTATAGAATTAAGTGATCAATAATGATAATAATAATAATAATAATAATAATGATGATGATAATAATAATAATAATACACTTCACTTCACTTTATTACTTTCTGATTTCCTTGGTGCATCGCCAAAATTTTTAGATTGCAGAAGCCATTTCAATATCTTGGATGAAGGTCTTGACTGTTTGTATCAAACGCTGAAATTCTTCCTTATTTTTGCAAAAATCAAACTCACAGCATGACTTGATTTGCTAACCATTGCTGTAGGTTTGGCAATCCTAATGTGGTTCATTAACCAAGATCTGCTCACTCCAGAAAATGGTTAAAGCGTTGCAAGAGAGTAGTTGTCATTAGGAAAGCTGAACATATATATATATATATATATATATATGTATGGGGGGGGACACATACCTATGGGCAGCTGGTGAGTACCTGCACTCTCGTACCAAAAACGATCGCCGAATTTCAAAGCCTGGAATTGTCGAGCAATAATGCATGCAAACGTCGGTCCGACGCTGCCACCGTCAACGTGAACCTCAGAAATTCCTCCAGTCCAAAGATCAATGTCTTCGACACTCCTGTAAATAATGCAGTAGAAATTTTTATTGCATGATATTTCAAATCTTCCCTTTGCTTTACATGACATAAAGTTTTCACTTCGAGCTAGCTACTTTATTTTTCATTGACTAGACTTTGTATTTCACAACAATGCTAAATTTCGGTGTTCAAACCATTGCAGAAGCCAAAATTTTGAATTGTGATATCGTAGGTTGGCAGGAGAGTCATCTTTACCTGGAAGATTAGCCCATCCCTCTCCGACTGCTTTGGAATCAATCTATCTCCCAGACTGGTGTCTAACAATAGATATTGAGCCTAGTTTAACTTGACTTTTACCCATAGCTCGGGGAAAAGATGGATCAGTGCCTTTCTCAGGGTATTTAAGTGAGCAGAAAACTATCTCAGAATCTTAACTCGGCTCAATGATTGCATTCTCTGTGCCATCAACCGTTCGACTACCTCACACACCCTTCCAACCTTTTTTCACTTTGGTCTTGTGTCGTACTTTGCTAAGCTTGGAAAATATCCATTTCACGCACGAAACCGGTGTTCAATTCTCTTACCGAGGAGGGGAGATCAATTTTAGATTTTTCTCTTCTATATATGTATATACCGTTTTTGATAACATATAAGACCCCAGAATACCAGTGTATTTACGGGAAAATACTTAATGTTATTGAATTATGTAGCGACAGTATAACCGGAAAGAAAACTTAGATAAAATATGCACCTAAGACAGTATGTTGAACCACTTTAAGTTTGATATAGATCAAGCATGTTGCTTTTGCAAACATCTTGAGTCGAATGCTGATCTTCGTCTCAGAAGATGCAGCTTCAATTTTTACGATAATTCATTCTTTAAAGATAATAATAATAATAATAATAATAATAATAATAATAATAATAATAATAATAATAATAATAATAATAATAATAATAATTATTATTATTGCTTTAAATGTATTACTTTCACAGTGGCCACAGCACCGACTAAATCTATTTCAGACCGAGATATATATATAATGGTTTCTAATTTACATTATCTCCCCCCCCCAAAATAAGCGGACCATCCAGCGGCTAAAACTTAGGACAAAAGACTTAATTATACATTTAAGAGCCTTATTCTAACTGCAAGGAACTATCACTTTGATTATTCATCAAAGAGTTTTATTCTATCTATAGGTCAAGGCTGAATGAATTTCTGACTCGTATAATGCCCTCTTCCCTGATTTTAAATGTGCAACATACAAATTGATTATCGACGCTCCCCAAAACAAATTCTAATAAAAAATTGCAAAGTCCGATGTTTATTCATAAGATGCTTCTTTACCATCAGGAATATTTAGTAATTGCCGAAAAATGATAAAAACTGTGTTGATCATGGTAGAGAAACAGTAAATTGTGATAAGTGATAAGAAAGGCCCAGTTCAAATGTAGTCGGTATTTGTGGTTATGTTTCACACTTTAATTTTTCTCCACTACCAGAATTTGCTGTGTCTCTAAATATGTAATCATTCGAGTGAATGAAAGTTTTGATATCAAGAGATAATATGAATAAGGCTTACTCATAGAGTTGCTGTAAAATGATTTCATCTTCATCTTTGTGATCATCTAAACAAGTGAAATTTTCGACCACGTCCAGGCCACACCAGCGTCGCCACATATTGTAAGTGGGAAGTCCATTGTCACGTCCACTCTGCACATTGTAAGCAGCCAAATCCCAACCGTTTCCAGGTTCTGTTTCGCTAAGTCTGTTGGTTAGTTCGTCAGACAATAATCTGTTTATATTTCGGAAAAAAGAAAACAGCAAAAATAACCAAAGCGATGACAAAAAATCATTCACAATTCGAATAAAGCGAGAATTCTCAACCGCTGACACAATTCCGTGTTGTACCTCGTCATCCTTAACGTTAAGACAATGGCTGCCGTCCCGTCCATAGGTATGTATATTATAAAAAGAGTAAGGATAAGTAAATTAACATTTTTTTCAAAGGGCATTATTGCGAAGTGAACAGAAGAGACAGCTGCAATTCATGTCCTCTGGCGTTCAACATTTTTCTTAATGTCATAATAAATTGTATCAACTGATTTATTCTAGTTACTAACACCAGGTATCCACATCAAAGAATGTATTTTATGACTAATTTTTAGATTTTTCTACTGTTATAATTTGAAAAAAAAGGACAATACAGAAACTTGGGATTGATGGTTTTCATCTTACAAAAATTACGGTTTTCATCTTGAATCTGATGTCGCTTACCTGTCAATCTTTTGCTGTGAATCGGCTGTAAGTCCCTCGTACAAGATGGTGGCTGCGTCAGAAACGTTGTAGAAGATGTCTGGGTTGTAAAAAAGAGAACTCAAAGGGATCCGACTCCCATTGAGCGAAAATTCACTCTCTACACCTGAGTGTCCGAAAAGGAAAGCTGCAGAGGCAAAACTGTTACGGGTAGCTGGGTGGATGTTTGCCAAGTACCGGGAATGTCCATCCAGAAGAGGCCAAAGATTGTAGGCTTCCATCGTGGCCGAGCCGAGAATCTTGGGAAGAAATTCATTAAATGTTATGTGTTGCATCTCGGCGATGACAAACTTGCGTGCCTCCTGGAAAATCGTCTCGTCACACCATTCAGGGTAAGTGCAACCAAAAAGGTTGGCCAACCGGTTGTGTTCCCGGACGAAAAGGTTATGCTGGGTCATAATTAACGGGTGGAGGTTAACCCGCCCGTCGCCTGTGAAAACAAAACAGTCAGTTATTTATTACAAGAAACAAATCCTGCTTTTGGAGTTTCCCTTACAGCACGATTAGAATTATCATCAATTTTTGACCAGTAATTCTCCCATCGTAATCTTTGTAGTTTTTTAATGCAACAATTTCTTACTATGGTGAGCATAAACAAACAATAGGGTATTGTGGTAAAAATTACAGAAGAAAAAATATAGTGATATGGCTAATTTTGATGATGTTTGACTTTTTTGTATCCTAAGCATATGGTACTGTGAAAGTATGACAGGCTCCAAAAGATAAGTGAAGCCAGTTCAGGTCTTTCATTCTTCATCCATGCTTCTTATTTTGTGGTCGTAAAATAAATGTAAAATGACCCGAGACTTGCGATAAAATACAGCAGAATAAGATAAATGAAATACAAATCAACAATTATTATTAATGATGATGCTTCTTCAAAAATATATAGACAACCCAAGACTATTATGATGGCAGTTACGAGGAGGGAAAAAGACCAACAGAAAGAAAGAAAAAGAATGAACTAGGAGGTAGTAAAGAAAGCAACCAATGAAAGAGAAAAAGAAATTTGAAAAAAAGATGAATGAAAAAAAGATAAAACAAAATTCAAAGTTGGGGAAAAGCCACAGAAAAAATGAACCTTAAAACTTAAAATCAAATCAATGAGAAAGTAATGAAAGAACTTTAAAAAATATAGAAAAAAACGTATCTTTCCTAACGTTCTTCTCGAAGATCAGTTTTTGAAACTTAGCCAACAGTCCAAATAAGATTAAACAAAATCCTCTTTGGTAATTGGTTTCAATCACGTAACTCAACTTTAGAAAGCTTAACGTTCAATTTATTTTATCTTATGTTACTTAATCCTTCACAAAAATTTAGAAAAAAGGTCCAGTTCACAGGAGACATTGGTATTTGTGTACAGGTGAGAGTTGGGATTTCGAATCTTGATTTTAAAGGCAGGCAAGGAGGCCGTCCCCACTTTGAAAATTGGTGTAAACAATTGTCCTACTGTTCATAACCCAACACCGATTGATTCCTTGTGCCAGCTCAGTAAATGAACATCTGAATCATCGAAGCTATTTTCTTATTTTATGGAATTTTCACAGTACTATATTACATGATATTTCCCCTAGTAATTACTACCTTTCACCAGGGTAAATTGAAAAAGTAAAGAAATATCGAAAGCTCTGATATATTAACTTTGAACTTAATGAGTTGCATATTCGCAATGAAGGCTTTAAAAAGTAGCTAAAAATGCCTCGAGAGCTTACCTCCCAAGAAGCAAAGATTCCTTTCTGATGAAGTACAGTAGGTTTCTGTTTGTGGCAGCAGATCCATATATTCTGTTGGTGTTGTTCTCATAAGACCTAGAGTGATATAAAGAGATAAAATGAAAAACAATAATAATGCCATGTTATCAGAGTTTTATTTTTGGATAGAAAGACAGTGATCTTTACAAAATGAAAATCTTGACTTCTAAAATGCTGGCTCAATTTGTATTTTTGCATTTGATCACGCGTGCTGCTGCATGATGGTTTAATGTGTTGTCAAATGTAACTTTCCTTTGTATAAACTAGTTAGCAAGAATGTCTGTTGTTAGATGGGGGATACGGAGAACCAAAAGGAAAATATATTACTACACTGATCTTTGGTAGATGCAACTTCTGTTATGGTACCGAGGACACAATCTTCAAAAAACATGTCTGAGTGTGCCTGGAGAAAACGCGTTGCGTCTTAGAGATCTGAGCGAAATCAGTCAGCTCACCGTATTGGTATCGTTTGCATCTCACTAAGATGACAGAATAGGGAACTACAGATTTTTTAATCCCTTATCTTACTGTCACTGCCTTCAAATTTGATTTACTCTACGTTGCTTTGTTGATGACGCAGTAGTAATAGCAGAAATATCTCAAGTTGTCACGGGTTTGACAAAACGGCTTTGGAATCAGTTGGATTGAAAGGATTGGAAGTTAGATTTAAAACATAACTCTGCCAGGATGTACTGGCTTCGATTACCAAAGGTTTATTCATACCATTCTTTTACTGGAGCTTCTTGCTTTCTTCCTGGCACTTTTATGGTGCCATCCTGTTGCCTAGAATATTAAATATTGGTAACAGTCGCCTACTTGGCCTTCTTGTAGGAGGTTATTTAGTAGATTAGCTAGTAACATAGTAACAGAAGTTAGTGTTCGAGTCCAGGTGAAAACCTGGACTTTAAATTCTGATTTCCAAACCATTCAGACAATCTACCACCCTACTTGAAAGATTACCGCAACAAAACATTCCCATCCTTATTCCTTCTCTATTCGACCAAGCATCATAGTAAACTGAGCTAAGTAAATATTCAAAGAGGAAGATACTCGTAAAAAGAAATACCTGAGGGTTCATAATGATAAAGGGGAAAATAAGTGAAATTCTCTTACCTCCAGTCATTGTTCTAAGTTCCATTTGAGTTTTTAGGTCGGAACCATACACTTGGGAAGCGTCAATGAAGCTTGTAGCTCGATTCAGTTGCTCACGGGGACCTGATCAGAAGCAAAACAATGACATTATCCAATAGAAGGAACAAAGCAATAACATGGACTTCGGTTTATTCTATTCAGGCATGATTGTCGTTCATGTCCAATGTTGCAAAGATTAAGAAAACGTGATAGAATAGGAGCTATTTTCCAACAAATACTATGATGCGTGTTTGCACGCATGCACCCTGGTTGGCCAAACGGAAAACTATCAAATACTCTGTAATATTATAGAGTAACAGGAGCAACATACAGCTTTACGGAGAAAGCTTTAAATACACTTATATATACAAAACTGAGCGAGAGAGAAAATTTATTCTTTTAACAAAATAATTTGTTTATGTGCTAGAGAGAGAATGAGAGCTTTGTCCTTTCATTGTTAGTTCAAAACTGCTACCCCTTAAATCCGTACTCTCTATCAGCGGTAGCGGGATTATCACTATATGAGCAAATTATGAAGACGCTTGAGAAAGACGCTGATATGACTTTCGTCGAAGATCGGGCCCTTTGAAAAGGCGACATTTCAAATGCTGATTTTCTAAACCCTCCCGGAATGATGCGAAACTCTCCCCACCCCATAAGCTGTCAGTTCATTTGCGCACTTGCAAAGCCTGAAGATCGATCCATTGCAAGTACTTTGCAATTCTATGGTTCTAATGCTATGGATATCACCCCAAAACGATCTTTGTTCGCGAAGCCAAACCCCATTCATTTATATGCATATGTTGACACCACACCATGTAAGGACCCCATAATCCTAAAAAATTCTTTGTCCGTAAAGCCAAGCTATATATATATATATATATATATATATATATATATATATATATATATATATATTTAACAATTTTTCAACTCGATTTATATGATGGAAAGTAGCATAACGATTAGTGACAAGAAACACGAATCGGTGAACTGTTTTGTTTAATTTCTCTTTCATTACAAATGCTCTCATAACCAGATATCCTGATATATAGGTCTGGCATGCCACGATGGCTGACGGAGAAAAGAAGCTGGTACCTAACCACTTCAGCAAACCACCCTCAAAGAACTAGTACAGGCAGTAGCTGCAAAGCTATTTCTTCCATTGCAAAGCTTGATAGGATCCAATCAATTACAGGTTTAACATTTACTTACCTAAAGTACAGGTGAGATGTGGAGAGGGGATGTTTCGACGAAAGGGCATGCATGTTCTGTTATACTGACAAAAGTATTCGTCATCCTCGGGTATATCAATTGGATAACATGACGACCTGTAATAATATAAAAAAATTGAAAATACCATATCACCTGGAATTAGAAAAAAATTAAATTATGAAAAGTCTTTCAAAATACCGTGCAGTAACGTGTTTGGTCGCAGAAGCTGCTGGAATCCTGACTGAGTTTTGGTTTTCTTTATTTCAACTTCATGCCCCCACCCTGTGCAGTAATCAGATGTGGAGTGATAGTCAGCAATCTCATTTGGTAGATCATTCGTCAGTGGAGTGGGTTTGAGCCTCATTGGATGCTCAACTGGTGTCATAGGGAAATGGGCTAAGTGAATATCTGCTCCTTACTACCTTTGGTTGGGCTTTCTAGATGTAGTAAGTTGGTGCGTGCAGGTTTGTTTTCTACTTGAAAAAGTTAAAGCTAGTCAACAAAAATCAACTCTTAAACAGAACGTCTTAAGTTCTTTAATAGCCATAATTTTTTGAATTTCTTGATAATTACTCGTATTAGATTAGTGTTATAAAAAGCCAAAAAGAAAACAGGAAATGCACTTTTGAAGATAATGTTACACTTTTCAAGTGGAGAGAACGACGATTATTACAGAATACGAACTTATAAATCGTGTTTACATTTTGGGGCTATCTATCTATCTATCTATCAGTTGTCTACTGACTGTAGCTGATGCCACAAGAGATGAAGATTCGAACAGAGAAACATGTAACTTCTTGCAATGCAGAGGATTCCGGTGTTAATAATGAAATCGCCCCGGGGTATGAAAAAAAATGATGACAGCTGATTGGGAGTTGGCTTTTATATCTATATTACATTTCAAAGCAATGCATCGAATATGTAATCAGGGTTGTCTGTTGACCTGGGCCAACCACTGCAGCGATGACATTCTCAAGCGGGGAAAAGGAAGCCGGCACAAAAGAACAGATTTCAGTGCTGTATGACCTTAATACAACACCATCAGCACTAGCTTGGCTTTCACAGAGAGAAATCTGGGATGATCTTGTGCAGCAGGAAAATGCTCCAGGGATATATATATATATATATATATATATATATATATATATATATATATATATATATATATATATACATATATATATATATAATCCATCATATATCAGATCTGTACCATATGTATTATATATATATATATATATATATATGTGTGTGTGTGTGTGTGTGTGTGTGTGTGTGCGTGCGTGCGTGTGTGTGTGGGGGGGGGTTTAAGAGTTAAATTAGTCAAATCTTTGATAATCTTGGAATTTTAAAGCACCTCATTGAAATCTGTTAGCCGATCATCAATTTCATTTTGGTAATCGAAAAATGAAACACAGTTTCATTGATTTAAAATAAAACTTAATCTTACGAAAGACCAGAAATACAGCAATTGGTTTCTTCTTCCGGCGCATCTGAAACAAAAAAATAGTTGACAATAGATGTAAATGGAATAACAAAGACCTGAGTAAGTACATTTTTTCTTTGAAATAGCTGAGAGGACAAATGAGGCAAAATTGGTATAATTTGGAATGAAAGGAGGTTATACAAAACGAATACGATTATCGTTCAACTATCGAGAGATAAGATGTTTTGCTTTTTGTATCAAGATCTTTCATCAATTTCCGTGTGAAACATAGTACCCTCCGGAATACCCTCCGTTAATAGTTATAACATTTTTTATTGAAAACAAAGTGGATAACTGACTTACACACATAATTAAACAATCAAACACATAAATGAATAAATCGTTTTGGAATTGCCATAGTGAGATCTTTAGTTCTTAGAACTGCGAAGCTTTCTTAAACTTTACCGGAGTGGTTTAATACATCCAGAACCTGACACAGTCATTAACTGAATCTTCAACTGAAATTTTTACTGAAATGTTCGATCGGTGTGATTTATGAAAAAAGCGTTGGGTCAAATGCATTGATAAGGAAGGATAATACGTTGAGAAATTATATTTTTTGTCTAAAAACAAATGGTGGTTTTATCAGTAGGCTACAGACTTATTGATGTATCCATGTACGGGCGCCTGTGGTAATGTTTATAGCTAAGAAAAGGGAATGGACGAACGTAGATCGAATTTTAGTTGAAACTATTCATGTTAAATGAGAAATGCTCTTTGGGAAAGCAGGTCGTAAAAGGAAAAAGCTGTTACGTTCATGTCAATGTTGATAAAGTTCAGTCACTCACTGATTGATAGATATTTATTAAGCAAATGTTAATCTAGCACAGAGCGTCATTAATCGGCCCCCTCATGTCATGAGGATCGAACTCACCATTTCTCTCAAGCAGGCTATGTGTGTGTGTGTGTGTGTATGTGCCCAATAGTAACATGACCAAAGAATGGACATTTGATAGGTAGTTTTGGCTCCTGGTTATATGCAAAAGGTCAATTTTGGCATTTACGAGTCTAATATAGACGACTGCACCCTGTGGGCTTCAAATTTGTGTACATCGGCGTAAACGTAGAATAAATGGTGCTCGAATCTGATAACTTGTGAGGGCAAGTCAATCTTAGCATTTTCAAATCTTATGTAGACGGCTGCCCCCACGGGCTGCAAATCCGTGCACATGGATAATTTGACCCTGGGATAGACACAGGATGTGTGAAGCTGAACTTTAGTGATCGTTAAAGGTCGATTTAAGGTCAAGTTTTCTTCACATTTTCAACTTTGGTATTTTAGACCCACCTGAAGGGTCACGACCCCTACTTTAAGCTCTCTGTTAAGATTTACTTCGTGTATAGTATGTATATATATATATATA
The DNA here is from genome assembly GCA_963457665.1 of Thysanoteuthis rhombus. Classification (NCBI taxonomy): domain Eukaryota; kingdom Metazoa; phylum Mollusca; class Cephalopoda; order Oegopsida; family Thysanoteuthidae; genus Thysanoteuthis; species Thysanoteuthis major. The sequence continues at coordinate 29,568,079 of OY735207.1, read as the reverse complement.
TATATATATATATATATATATATATATATATATATATATATATATAGTATTGCTGTAGAGTAATCTTAAACAAACTAGCCTCGCTCCAACATTGCTCTTATGATGAGCTAGATCCTCATGATCTGCTCCGATCGCTGTGGTCTTGTGCCCGACTTAGCTAAGCTTCTGTCAGTCTAAATAAATAAATAGAAGCCATTATTTTATGTAAGTATGGCATCCAATCAAGATATGTTCTTTAATTGCTCGTTTTGCCTAAAAAAGGTAGAAATAACAACACAATCACTTGACAATTCCTCATACTCCAGGATTACGGGAATTTTAAAGAAAGCGTATTGTTAGTCAGTTCGAAGTTGGGAAAATGTTAAGTTAATCATCATCAAATTCTTCTTTTAATTGTGAACCTTGGATGCGTATGGTCTAGAGGATTTGTTTGCATCACGTGTAGCCTAAAATCAAATACGGCAGATTTGTCGTTATTGTCAAGAAAGCCATCTGAAGCACTGGTCATCCAAGGCTTCCGGGATTCTTGAAAGTGGTCAATTAAAAATGTACATATCCTTTGATAAAAGGCACTTCGAATATTCATTCACGGTTATTTGGGCAAAAACAGAACTTCTTTCATGAAGAACAGAATTCTATGCCATTTACTAATTGATAAATGAAAGAATAACTATAAATAACTATATATGATAGGATATCACACGGCTACAGAAGTATTAAGCAATTTGACCAAGTCTGTCTCTTGATATGCATGAATATATAATGAATATATCTGGGCGATTTAGAAGTGTTCAGAAATCATTCTACAAAAGAATATTTGCTTAATGTTTTCAACGCGTTTGAGTCGGATATTTCGCAAGAGAAGGCCTGATCAATTCAAGGCCAGAAATAGAATGACAAAATCAAAATCTAATAATGGCAAATCCTTCACATTTCAATTCTTCATAAAATTGTTAAATTGCATAGATCATTGATTGAAGATTATTCGAAAATTAATCAACTTATTTTTGTCATGGACCTTAATTCATTGACGATGTCTATCTTTGCTGGATAGTTGTTGACAGGTTGATGACATTGACGCCAAAGTAAGTTTTACTCACCTTCCTGGATTGGAAACACCTGATAATCAAATAGATCGTGCCCAAGGAACATTCCAAAGAAAGCAGTTTGGTGTGTAAGTTTGTCCTGGCAGTCATCTGAGGTACTGAAGCCGTGAAAATTTGTACTGATGAGACGGGAACTTGGCAGATTACAACCCGAGACAGTGCTACTTCGGGGGGCATCAATACCTATGATAGTAAAGAAATATAAAATAGGAACGTAACTCCGAAAAACATACAGGTAACTTATCTTAATTTTTTCGACGAAACATTTTCATTTTTGATGTTTTCACGAGTTTATCGTTTTAATGTTGATTGTTATCACATGTTGCTTCTGTGTTGGTATTTTTTATTGTACAACTGTTGGGTAAGCATCATAGATTGGAAATACAAAAGTAGCTTCCAACGAATTTTAAACTCGCATCCGGTATTGCTTTTGAGTCTGTCTAACAGGAAGTATGCTTCACTGATTTAGCTATGGAAAATCAATAGAAAGGAAGGGGAAATGAATAAAAAAAATACTTCTATTGCCTAGACAGTAAGGTATTTATAAAATTCGGCTTGCCCCAGTTCTCATTTATCCAGTTTCTCTCCCGTAAACCATTGTGGCGTACAAGAAGTTCTTTTATCAAGAGATTTCAGGCCAGAAGACAAAACGCAGCACGAAGTCGATATTTATGATTGTGTAGGTAAACAATATCTTATTTGAAATTCTGAAGCCTGAAATTCTCCGAAAAAGGAATTATTTGCAAGAACTAAAAGTTCGATTTTTGGAGTTTTTTTTTCGACTCAGAAATATTGTTCTCTTATATCTTAAAGATAGAAGGTACGCCAATAATCTTACGGTCTATCTTAATCTACTTCCATCAATCACTGTATGAATAAGATAAAATATCATTTTTAGTCTCAATTTACCCCATTCAGTGTGAATATTAGAAGACAATGCCTTTCCCTAACAACCCCGATGCCACATAGTACCTGTAACACATTTCCAAAATCCGAAATATTCCGAATTCAAAAATTGTCTTTGTTTCAGTTATTTATTGTCTCACTATTTCGCATGCGAACTACTATCATAGCAGACTAACAATTTTCCCAGGAATCGCTCCACGATATTAAACTATAACGTAGTCAAGTATCGTTTTTTTCCTCTTTTTTTTCAACGTCCATTGTATTTTACTTACCGTCACTATAGGCGGCAGGAAGGTATCGTTCGAAAGGGGTGCTTGACCTTCCAAAGTAAGGAAATTGAAGATTGTTGCAGGCCCCGTCAGCGTTGCGATAAGGGTAAGTCTCGTCACAATCCAACGTTTCACTGAAAGGACACTCTCGTTGCAATTCTAAAGGGGGTCGAATCGATGACAGGACGTTTTCCGTTGCTATCATGTTATTTTTCAACCTTAATTGGTAAATGGACAAAATTCAAAAGATATTGATAACAATTACAATGAAAATGTAGTGTTAGTAAACTGTGATTTAATAGTAGTCTCAGAACGTATGGGATATATCTTTCAACAAAATGGTTCCTGACTTGTTCCCCCCACCAAAAAAAAAAATTGGTTTTTAAACGCATGGTCATAGCAGTAAGGACGTTGCATAACATAAACGATCATTAAATGACCAACCAGAATTTGGGAACAAAATTTAAGATTGTCGAGTCAATGTGAGCTGACCCGTTCATAATATGAACAAGCGACCAGATCAAATGAGGCAGATTGCTTATAGTCGCCTCTCCCCACACAGGCTTGTAGATGGCTGGTGCTAACACTCACTTTTGGGTGCGCATTACGCAGCATACACATCTACGAAAGGGCAATTGAGAAAATGCCTAACTCAGAAGTCTTTGTCTCACTTATTTAGTATTTTAGTCTTTCTTTCCAATAAAACTTTCCCAGCCACACTCATTCAACCCTTTTGTATCTGTTTGGTCAACAAATCTCTCTGGTATTGCTATGTTACAACAAACCTTTTGGGGTTTTTTCTTCATTCAACTAATTTTGATACTCTATCTCCCATTAGATCTCACTATTTCGCATGCGAACTACTATCATAGCAGACTAACAATTTTAATTCTACTTCTACTAATATTACACCGCCCTAATTCATTTTTAGTGGACATAGTGTCAAATTCTAATTATGGATAATGAGTAATCATAACTATTACCACAATTCCACCACAGTACAAACAATTATAGTGTTACAGACTAAGTGACTCAATTATCAATCAATCAGGTATTTTTTATCACTCACCTGCATTGGTTAAACATTGAGAACAGCATAAATGGAAAATTAATTACCATAAATATGAACAAAACTGACCAATGTTCAGTTCACGCCAATACTATGCTAAAACTAGAATGGATTAACAAAATTTAACAAGACGAGCGAAAATGAACAATTATCCTATTCGATCTATTTATGAGTTCATCAAATAACAATGTAAGCGACTTCTCGTTAGTTCGAAAGCATCAAAGACCAGTATCTTCTTACACTTGTGAAATTTGCCGGAATGTTTCCTCGAAAATCAGTCCAGTTTCTGCAATGCAAAGACCATCTTCTCCATAATTTGGAATTCCAAGTCCGTTCATTGGAACGATGGCCACTGTTTTATCTGAATTGTTGCAAAGAGAAGCAAATAAATTTGAGAGAAAAGAAACACTTTTGTGTCTTGTAGACAAGGATATCAAACCATTTTATTTTGTCTTTTTTCTTTCTTTCTATCAACATATATATATATATATATATATATATATATATATATATATATATATAGAGAGAGAGAGAGAGAGAGAGAGAGAGAGAAAGAGAGAGACTGATACATAGATAAGCATACAATCAGATCGAAATAAATGAAATCAGATTTATAGATATATTGACAAATAGACCGAGATAAGTGTATAAAAACAGTTAGTTCGGTAAAATATATCAACAGACTGAGATTCATAAAAATAGATAAAAAATAAAATAAAAGAGGTAGGTAGATTGGTAATAGATATTGAAAGAAGAATATCAGGTAAAAAGAATAAGATATATAGAGAGAGACAGATGGAGAGAGAGAGAGAGTTGGAGGAGAGAGATGAAAAACGAATTGGAGAGACGTATAGATTGGGCGTGGAGAAACAGGAGTGGAGCAGTAAATGAAATAGTTAAAGTAGAAAACATAGATGGACAAGTATGTAGAGAAGAACAGCATTATATACGTAATTACATCAATAAGTCCATAGCCTAATTAGAGGAAGCGTTTATTCAGCAAAAAATATTCATTTTCACCATAAAACCTCCTCTAAGGCTTCATATTCAGTGGTGAATATATATTACATAATGGAAATACGAGAATAAAGTCAGGCGAAAAACTACGTATCATGCTACAGACTCATTGCTCCGACCTCGTACATGTCCTGTTTCTAAAACAGATAAGTAAAGAGTGATATGATGGTATACTACAAAAAATGTGAGCAGAATATAATACGGTTGGCTTGGTTGGACACAGGGCCGAATAGTGGTGGTTGCGGGAAAAAGGTCGGGAAGATTGCATCCAAGTGATGTGGGTCTGCTTGATAAACTTAAATATCAGCGTTCAAAATCCTGGTTCTCGTCTAGGCTCAAAGACCAAACACTGAGAAGTATGCCGAGCCATCACAGTGTATTTCAAAAATAGACAAAGAAAAAACCCGATTGATACATACATAGAAATAGAGTGGTATGGTTAGATAGATAGGAACAGAATGGAATGGGTAGAAAATACGTTGATAAAATTGTGGAGAGAGAGCATGAGAGAGATAAAGAGATATAATAAAAGATTGGGGAACAAACATTGACAGCTAGATAGGTAAGGAAGTGATTTTCAATGATATATACCACAGCATGTCTTCCTGTTGTCGTCTATCTCCTCCGAGGATTTTTCGTCTGATTCCCACGAGTCGAAACCTCGTCGATGTTTTCCGTGTCTGCGCCGTATAGCTATACGAGCTCTCTTGTAGGCCTTCCAACGCTCCTCCTCAGAGACTGGAGTCAGGCAGGAGACTATAAATGGCAACACTACCAAAACCACCAGAATTTTGCAAGAACTACAAGAGAAGAAATATATATATATATATATATATATATATATATATATATATATATATATATATATATATGTGTGTGTGTGTATGTGTCTGTCTGTGTGTGTGTCTGTGTGTTTCTGTGTTTTTACAGGAGTAAATGCATCGAATTGGCTGTCATTTCCCATAGCCATACCATTGTTCGAAGACAATGCTGCTTTAAAATGCGTACTTGATATCAGCCCTAACTCTAAACCTCTTCGCCCCCCCCTCATCCGCTACAACATATATCCCTTATCCACTACCCCCATGTGTTGACAATCGTTACACACATACTCAGTCAACAGTAATTAACCTTAGGGTCAGAAGCTCATCACGACAATTCCCTCATTTGGTAACATACACTTTCCTAACCCTAGGTCATAGCACCAGGCTATTATTAATCTACATTATTAGAAATCAGAAATCTCCATGTCACACCATGTGATGCTGCTTCCGCTACTCAACCTGAATCATCCAACCAAATCTTACTCAATCATAGATATCTTAAAATATCCTCTACAAACCTTCCTGTGCGAAGGACGCGAATATGACCTCCTTCGTACGAACTCTGACACATATATCTGATCAGTCATCAACTCAATCGATGACTATCCATGCCCACCAGAAGTAAACCTATAAATACACATTTCTTGGAAAAGCCATCTGGGTGAAACGTCGAAATGCAATTAAGGAATCATTTATCAATTGTTCTTATATCATCGGATTAAACATAATCCATACTAAAACACTGATCATTTATATATGTTCAATTGAGAAGAACTTAAAAAGTACGAAACTATTTTTGTTTTGAGAAAATAGCACATATTTTAAAATTCATTTAGTTCATTCTGGTTGATGGGGGATTTATGTTTAAAAGAAATATATAGCTTAAATTCAGACATTCTGACTGTCCAGTTCCGTAGCTCAGAGGTAAGATATCGGTCTCTGTATCTGAAGCGATGGTTTCAATCCTGCCTTACGGTACTGGTTGGTTTAAATGAAAGTCTATAGCCACACTGGAGAGATGTAATACATCGAAATAGCTGTTTGTGGATGACACAATTATATATATATATATATATATATATATATGTGTGTGTGTGTGTAATTATTATTAACAATGGCAAATTTTCATCGTTAAACTGATCATTTTATCTCTTGTTGAAAGAATATGTACTCTTGGGCTTAAATTTTCTGTCAATGTTCAAACTAAAGTTCCATAGCCAGAATGTCTTGATGATCTGTTGGAGGAATATTGTGGGTTTCGTCTATAAAGTGCTCTTAAGGAAAGACAATCACAGCAAATCTCCATTATCAGCAGCGTGAACGATAGGAAGAGAAAAATACGACTGCGATCTTTGCCTTTAGTCAGAAGAAAGTGCATTTTATCAGTATTTCTCAGTCATATTTTCATTATAAATTTTGACTACTTTATCTTTCATCTTATTACTTTTACTTTTTATTACAACGATACAAAGATGAAAGATCCACAAGTAAAAATTAATTGTTAGTATATATATATATATATATGAGATCATCTTCAACCAAAGTAAAGCAAGCCATCATACAAACAAAAAAAAGGAAAATCCCCTGGATCAGACAACATTACCATCGACCAACTCAAAAATGCTGGTAAAAGCGTCAACAGAAAGCTAGCAATTCTATTCAACTTGTGTCTAAAACGAAGTAAAGTCCCGACAGACTGGAACACTGCTATCATAATGCTTCTACATAAAAAAGGGAACCCTAAAGACCTCAACAACTACAGACCTATAACCATGCTCAACTGCATATACAAACTCTTCAAAAAAATCAGCACCAACCGGATTACACAAACATTGGACGAAAATCATTCACGAGAACAGGCAGGATTTAGAAGTTACTCGACCATGGACCATCTTCATTCAATAAATCAACTGAAAAAGGATGCAGCAGAATACAAAATTCCACTCGCTGTAGCATTGATAGACTTCAAGAAGGCATTCGACTCGTGATGATCTTCCAAAACATGGACGGGGAAAATAGAGGAATCAAAATTGATGGCGAACATCTGAGCAACCTTAGATTTGCAGACGACACTTTTCGCAGTGAATCTACATGACCTCCAACTAATATTAGATGATCTAAAAGAAGAAAGCAAAAAAGTCGGCCTACACATGAACTTCAGTAAAACGAAAATCATGTGCAACAATCATGTTGAGAATAAAAACATAACTGCCAAGATAGAAGATGTAAAACTCGGCAAAGTAGACCACTACATCTACCTTCGACAACGAATCTCGATGAGACCTTCAAAAGAGGAGGAAATCCCCCAACTCCAATGTATGGTAATGCGCATATATGGTGACACCCGTGAGCGGGCCTGGATCAACACTTCCACCCAATTTCATTTGAATTCGGGGAGCATTTCTATATTCTTTTGATTGTAGATATGTAGACGCGTTCAGTGTTTACCTCTTAATATGAGTAAGTTGAGTTCTACACAAATCAACGACTTCAATTTTGTAATATCTTTTGTAAGATCCAACCAATTTTGATAAAATTTACAGCATCTTGTAGAAGTCTTGATTTTGAATGACAGCACCTCTAGAAAATTAGCCTGAAAAACGTTGCATACAAATTCTTTGGGAATTTTACTCCTAGTTAGATATAACGCAAATCACACTGAAGCTGTAAAAGTGACTTATTTACTTTCCTTATCGACCTAATTTGAAACTTGTTTTTTTCTCTCTAGCAAAATTAAGATTTGAGATTTGTAAATACAAAGCAAGAGTCGCCCTGTCTCCATGGCGCAATCAGTTAGTGTGTTTACCTTGTAATCTAGGGATTGTTGGTTCGAGATATACCCGGGAAATACATTTTTTTTTTTAACAATTGTAGTTTTAGTGATGTCATGTGTATACATTGATATTGAAGAAAACAGGACCAGTAAGAAATGTACGTACTTGCACGGCGAGTTGATATAATTGCAAAAACTTCGAAATATACCAAAGAAGAATATTTCAATATAAAATTAAAAACATATTAATGCAGTGGTAAGAGAACTATTTTATTTTACGAAATTTAGTTACATGTGGGTAAATGCCACGATAAATAGATATTTTGTATCACTGCATCAATACTCTTCCGTGTATTTCATGTCGAAATATTCTTGTTCAATATTTGTTTAGTTTTTACGATCATATAAACACGTTGCGCAGGTACCCATTTTTCTTACCTTTAAACATTAATATAGTTTTAACAGTTTTGATACCCAAAGAACCCAAAATATACCAAGGTAAATCCGAAAATACATCTCGTAACCTAAGATAGCTTGAAATGTGGCAAATTTGCCTGAAATACACTGTTAAATGGTTAGAACTGAAGGTTTTAAACATTTTACAGGATTATCAAACAGTATTAAAGTGTCTGAAATGGAAGAAACTTATTACAGGGTTATTTAGAAATGCATATCTGCAAGCAAGGATTACTATAATAACTCAGAAATTCAAAATACATCCTGATGGAAGTTGCCATATAAGAAAACGGCTGAGTGAATCATTACATTTCAGGTAGTTGACAAACTAGAATAGCATTTTAATTTGAATTTTGTTTTATCCTCTCTCTTAAAAAAGTGCTTCTGAGACTGTGTAAATGTGATTTTGTGTTTTTGAGTAAATCTGATTTTGAGTCAAATGTTTCCTTTGATGAGCATAACTTTTGCCAATTAAATCCTAAGAGACTTTAATGGTCAATTTTCGAAGTCTACAATCCAACAATACAATATAACAAAATGTGGTGTTGGTTTAATTGTAGGACTTAACCGAATCATTCAATCTTATATTGATTAACTGTTTCACAGTGGATGATTCCCTGTGTACTAGGGCTGGGGCACAATGGATCAGAAATGAAAGAAGTGAACAAATGCTTGTCAGTCACTAACTTTGAGAGATATTACTTTCTTATCTTCATAAAGCCTATTCCATTGCCAACCTGTTCTTCCCAATAATATTGATGTCATTAGCTTCTACCTACAAGCGATTTTCTGATCCACAGTCCTCCAGTTTTCAATATATTTATATATATAGTATAGGGAATATAAATAAGCTGCTATCTGATATAAATGAGAAAAGGAAGGATTTTACTTACAGCATCTTGTGGAATCCTCTCCTGGTTTGAAGACTGATGAGGAGTGGTCGAGGAACTTTGGATCATGAGTTTATATGGAGGATCCCCCCTCCTCTTATTCGAGGAGGAAATTTAAATTTTGCTCCATTTAAAAAAGGAACAAAAACAAATATGTAAAAATGGTTTGGGAGGGGGCGAAAAATAATAAGAAAAGATGCATTTATAATAATAATGATAATAATAATAATGATAATGATAATAATATTAATAATTAGAAGAAGAAGTGGAAAAAAGAAGTAAATATCCTATTTCACATACATTCACAAAATTAATACATATATATATATATATATATATATATATATATATATATATATATATATATATATATATATATATATATATATATATATATATATACGTCTATATCAATTCATTTAAAATATATATACAAATTTTTCTTTCTTTTTGAATTCATATTTGTCTTTCCTACGTACTGTTCCTCTTTAGATATATATATACACACACACACACACACACACACACAGTCATACATAATTTTATAGAAAAGGATATGCATCTCTACATGCATTCAAACGTATGCACACACAATCACACGCACACACACACGCACCAATATATATATATATATATATATATATATATATATATATATATATATATATATATATATATATATATATATACCAACATGCACAGATATATACTCACACAGACATTTACATACGTACATAGAGTCCCACTTGCCCTTCATAAACCTCTGATACCCTTTTTTCTTTTTTCTCTCATTTTCCTGCTAATCTCTCTCACTATCTTCTCACTCTCACTCCTGCACACACACACACACACACACTCTCTCTCTCTTTTTCTCCCTTTCTCTTTCTCTCTTGTTCATTTTTTTCCTGATATTTCCTCTTCACTCGCCTACACGACACTTCATTAAATCTCCCAATTTTTAAAATAATGCAAACAATACAAAAGTATCTCTCCAGGCGTATTTTAAGGGCGAAGTCATAAAAGAAGTCATTAAACCAAGACAAAAACAATGGCAAGGAGCAAATCAGACAAAAGGTAAAAGAGGAAAAAAACTCTTGAACATAAAAAAATTCTTTTATTACATTCAACTTGCAAAGCTCTTGAAAGAGATTCGCTTTTTATAAGAATAAACTCTTAACGATAAACCACTTCAAATATTGGGAGAAAAAATAGCAATAGTTTGACAGTAATTTTTGTAAGTGTCCCCAAAATGAATTGTCTTCCATAGATCGGAAAATACCAATATATACTAACTTTTATTGACCCTTACTGGTCTCCAGAGATCAGTCCCTAGCTATCCTTTGTTAATCTTGGGGTCAACTTATCATTGTACAAACATCTACTGCTTGAAGGGTGCAATATTTTAGGAGTCTATAAAACATAAACTTAGAAATATTTCTTGTTTTCAGTTTATCATTCTGTAATGTTGAATACCAAAATAGTACACCATTATCCAAGTACATTCGGAAATTGAAGAAAGGAAATTGTACACCTATTCTAATTGAGAATTTTTGCCACTACACTTGAATGCCAAAAACGCAACACAGAGATGTTATTCACGTTTAGAAGAGAAACCCAATGTCATTGATTTTCCACATGGAAAGTGGCTCCTGTATAAGAAAAATTAATTAAGACATAAGCGAAAATTCTCATCTAAATATATTCGCCGGTCATAAGGCTCGATGTCAAGGCATTTCCTTTGTATGGCAGCGCTAAATCGATGGAAGCAAACCTTGCAATAACAAACCACATTATATCAGAGGAAGCCTGTACCAATATATTCCATGTGTCTTTGATTTGTATATATATATATAACACCTTCAACAGCTCTACCACCACGGAGACTTTCTACATCTACCATAATTCCAACTGCAGTAGGAAAGATTTCATTTATCTCCAAGAATATACTAAATGTAAACCGCAATATATAGGTAAATTGGAATGGCTATTCGACATTGGACTTAATAAGTAGATGCAAAGAATTAAATCACCCAATTATCCCAATCTACTTCCAGTAAAATCACACTTTCGTGCCCCTGGCCACAATTTTGGTACGCTAGATTTATCATCATCGAAAAAAAACAAAACAAAACAAACCCACGACACGACTAAAACTATGAAACTACATGAAGATATGTGGATTAATAAACTTGAAACTCTCTCTACTTACGGATTCAACACTGAACTCAACAACCCCGATCACACCGGGTTCTAACGCCATAATCTTTTCAATCCTAATAACTTTATGTCTATCAACTCACTATCTGTATATCTGCATCAGTACTTCCACGTTGACCTGTGAATATACACCATAACACTCCTCAATATACACATACTCTTATTCTTCAGAATATCCCTACCAATACAATCTGGACCCCATCTACTTATAATTAATTTTATAAACTTATCTAACCCTATCCATACCCAACTCTCCTTTTATGTATACCTAACATTCGGAGCGTCACACATAGTCTCCTAGAACCCTACCAATCGATAACTATGTATGGTCCATTCCCATTATTACCAATTTTCCACCTTTATCTACGACGACCATCGCAGAAAATGCATTTCCCAATTGATATTCGAACATAGCGAGGAGTCCTTCTACCTGGGCAAATTAACTTATAAATATGTGTATGCAAGGACTGCATATCATTTCACCAAGTACCCAAGTAGCTGAACAGTTGACTGTGACCCAGATTCCTGATAACCCTGACAATAACAACCAATAAAATACCCATAACTGCTGCTGCTACTTAAAACGAAATATCAAAATTTCAAAGCAAAACACCTGATGCTAAATATGTTTTCTAAGGAAACCTAAGCTCTCAAGCACTAAAATGTTGCATGCTACTGAATACGGGAAACTTCCCGAAAGATGTATAGCATACTAATTATTTTTTGTCATATATATATATGAAAAACATACCTATGAGCAGCTGGTATGTTCCAGCACTCTCATACCAAAATTGGACGCTGAATACAAAAGAAGACAAGAAGACTTCGGAAAAAAACGATATGGTATTTTGATATATGTCTAACACATTGTTTTCTGATCTTGATTATGATATATATATATATTTATATATTTTCAGTATATTCTTAATTAATCTCAATCATTTTCATTTTCATTTTTAATGTTGTGTATAACCCTCCTCCCAATGTGATCTTTGGAGTTTAAACTTCTAATTTTAATTTTTGGTGACGATTATTATTATTATCATTATCATAAGTATCCGTATTTTCGCGCCAGTTGCCTGGTGGTCACCGCTGGCGACTGAGGGACAGCAAGTAATCTGAAATCTCGACCCTCCTCTTCGTACTCTCACAATCCACAGCAGTTCTGTGGATTACATTTTCACACCAGTTGCCTAGTGGTTATCGCTTAGTACTGAGTGTCAGAAAGTCTCTTCAGATCTCCTACCTTATATTACCTACAGCTGGAGGTGGAAGATCTCATATTTCCAGTACTCCTCAGTATTTGGGCAGTCCACGGTAGTGCAGTGGTCTGTATAGTCTCAATCCTTCCTCTTATCCCTTGCCCCTCCAATCTCGTTTTCAGTGTCTTGGGTATGATCCTGAGTGTACCTACTATTTCTGGTACTACCCAGATATTCATATTCCACGCCTTCTTCAGTTCCCTTTCCAGGTCCTGGTATTTCCCTAGCTTTCATCTCTCTTTCATATTTACTCTGTGATCTGCAAGAACGGCTACTATTATTTTGCAGGTTCTCCCTCCTTCGTCAGTGGTTTTGAGGTCCGGTCTTCTCGCTTGGATGAGGTGTTCAGCTTAGAAGTCCCAGAGTAATTTACAAATTCAATTTTCCAGGGCTGTCTCTAGTTTGTGCTGACATCATTTGTACGCGAGGCCGAATCGTAGTCGTTTGCTCAGTTCCCAGTGTATCACTATTGCTACCCAGTCGTATCTGTTTTTTTGTACTTTCTGAGCTATTTTACCACATTCACTGGTTATGTGGTTTACTGTCCAATCATTTTTCAGCAGCATTTACTGTTTATTTGGGTTCTGTCGATTTTTGCCTTCACATAGTTTGCACTGATGCATTTGTTTTTGGCTGCCATGTTGGGTAATTCTGTTTCTGTCTTCAAGTTTCCTTTGCGTAGCCGTATCCATGATCTTTCGTCTGCGACATTTTGTAACTGTCTTTTGAATTCCCCGAATAGTTTTTCCCGTTCCTATTTTCCATTCCTTATTTGCTATGCTGCTCCTCCGTTTGCTACGTTCTTTTTCTTTGTTGCACTGCTTTGAGCGCTTTTTATAATGTGTTCACTATTTGCTTGCACTGTCTTTTCTAATTCACTTTTGGCCATTTGGGCACAATTTTCTATCCGATGAAACCTCTACCGCCATCTTTACTCTCCACATTTAGTTTATCTGTATCATCTCCGGGATGTAAAGCCTTGAGCAGTGTCATAAGCTTCCTTGTTCGCCAGTCCATTGATTGGAGTTCTCCCTTTTTCCATCCGAGAAATGGACCTGTGTATCTTACTATCGATACTGCCCATGTGTTCATTCTTTTTATTTCAGCCACTTAGTTTGGTCTCTAATACTTGTTTCATCTTCCTTAGGTTTTATTTTATTTATTTTATTTTTTTATTCATTTTATTTCTCCTGATTCTATTGTATCACATTCGAGAACTCCCTGATATTTATATCGGCCCCGTGTGGTCAATGCTCTGATGTTTTTGTTGTCCGGTAATTTGATTCTTTCAACTGCCGTGAGCCTTCTTTTGATTGTTATTATTATTATTATTATTATTATTATTATTATTATTATTATTATTGTTGTTGTTGTTGTTGTTGTTGTATTGTCTCAATGTACAGTTTTAACAAAAATATAATAGTATTATAAATTCACATAATAAAAAAAGTATCAAATCTAACAAAAATGATAACAACTGGAATCACAATAGGAGCAGAAATAATATAACCAAGAGAAAATGTACTTGTGAAAATAGAAATACATGCTTCGTAAACAACGGATGCAACTTTACGAAAAAAAAATTACACATTCTGTGAAATTGGCTATCATTAGTAACTCCAGAGCTCCAAATAATTTCAACGACAAATGCAACATATGCCTAGAGGAGATACTAAGAATCTCTAAATTAAAAGACAGCAGCAATTTTCTGGACGAGAGAGACAAAATGATGTCTAAATGCAGATACAAAAGAAAAATTGAATTAGAAACCGATTGAAACTACATTCAGCTGAAAGAATAATATAATACAAACAAGTAACACCAATTACAACTACTAATTATTTCAACTACTGATGAATACACTGTAAACAATAAGAAAATCAAAGCAGACTACACAAATATCAACCCCAAGTAGGATCATGTCAAACTACTCAAATGAAGCTAATAATATATATAATAACAACCCAACGGTACAATACTGCCACTAATTAAACCAAATTTCGACTCACTGTCACTTAACCACCAACCGAATACAAATCCACACTTCACCCTGAGTAAGTACAATTCATCAACATCATCATGATCAGCCTTTAAAGTCTCTTGTTGGACATAGACCTTCCCCGGGATTCGCCACAATTCTCTATCATTGGCGTTGCGGAGCCAGTATTTCCTGAATCAGTCTAGTTCATCTCTCAATCTAGTGTTCTGTCAGCCTCGTTTTCTTATGTAATCTCTGGAGATCCATGTTGTGAGACATGATGCAGGACCAGATAACATCACTATCGATCTACTCAAAAAAGCTGGTAAGAGAGTCAACAGAAAGCTAGCTATTCTATTCAACTTGTGTCTGAAACAGAGTAAAGTCCCGACAGACTGGAACACTGCTATCATAATGCTTCTACATAAATATGGTAACCCCAAAGACCTCTACAACTACAGACCTATAAGCCTGCTCAACTGCATATACAAACTTTTCACAAAAATCATCACCAACCGGATTACACAAACATTGGACAAAAATCAACCATGAGAACAGGCTGGATTTAGAAGTTACTCGACCATGGACCATCTTCATTTGATAAATCAGCTGGAAAAGAATGCAGCAGAATACAAAATTCCACTCGCTGTAGCATTTATAGACTTCAAGAAGGTATTCGACACTGTAGAAATTCAGGCCATCACTCAACAAGGTGTAGACCCAGTATACGTCAAAGTACTGCAACATATATACAATAACAGCAACTCTTTCATTAGGCTACAGAAGAACTCTGAACCGTGCAAGCTCCAAAAAGGAGTAAGAAAAGGTGATACCAGCTCACCGAAACTCCTTTACAGCCTACCTTGAGATGATCTTCCTAAACATGGACTAGGAAAAAAGAGGAATCAAAATAGATGGCGAACATCTGAGCAACCTTAGGTTTGCAGACATCATCCTTTTCGCAGAGAACCGATATGACCTCCAACTAATGCTAGATGAACTAAAAGAAGAAAGCAAAAAAGTCAGCCTACACATGAACTTCAGTAAAACGAAAATCATGTGCAACAATCATGTTGAGAATATAATAAAGATAGGAGATTCAAAATCGGCAAGGGAGACCACTACATCTACCTCGGACAACGAATCTTGATAAGACCCGCAAAAGTGGAGGAAATCAAGCGAAAAATCACTCTGGGATGGCAAGCCTTCGGTAGAGCAAGCTCAACTTTAAAAAACCAGATGATCCCAATAATCCTGAAAAGAAGAGTATACAACCAATGCATCGTCCCGATAGTCACTTATGATGCTGAAACATGGAACCTAACTTAGAGACAGACCTACAAACTGAGAAGTATGCAACGTGTGCGGGAGATAATTATGCTCAATCTCACATGGAGAGATCACAAGACAGCACAGTATATAAGGAAGAAATGGGAGTCTGTGATATCATAGTAACTATTAAAGAAACTCAAATAGTAATGGGCAGGTCATGTTGCAAGAATGAAAGACAACCGATGGACATCACGTCTCACAACATGTACAATTAATTCGATTCAAATATAGTGTGGATACCCAAACTCAAGACGATTTTGAGTAATTGCTTGAAGACAATCACCCTTTTGATTGCTGTGCAAATCCATATGTTTTTCCATCGCGAGAGAATACTATGGTTGGAAGCTCTGATTTACTCTGGATGATATCAGTTTAAACCAATCCACCAAGGTATGGTGGTACCTCAAAATACTACAATCCAAATGAACATGACAGAATAAAAAAATTGATTTACTGCAAAAATTGGATACAGATGCAAGATTTGTGAGTTATACCAGCAAGTGCTCCTTTCTTAGCCGAGTCATTATCAAAGGAACACAACCATCACCATAAGAAGAGAAAATAGACGAGGGTAAGCAAAAAAAAAAAAAAAAATTCATTGCTACTTCACAAGCAAACCATTTGAGAGGCGCTGTAGAGAATGCATGCTCAAAATATGGAAAGAAAACTTTTGGGGGCATCAAATCAACTCTTGGCTAATCATGTGGAACAAATCTTGAAAAATCAATGGCTATTGAAGATAGAACTAAAGGAAATTCGCAATAATATGGAAAAAGAAGAATGCAGCTCACCCGAAGAGGACCCCCCCCCGTATTCAACGACGAAAGAGAAACGTAATGTTATGAAATAGACTCCGTAATCAAATTCAAACGGAAGATAGATCCTGACCGAAGCCATACACAAGAAAAACACTTCGAACTCTCAACGAAAAAATACTGATACTAACTCTAAAAGAAATGACGCAAGAAGAATAAATGACTCTACGTTGTCTTAGGGACAAAGACAGGAGATAAATAATGAGTGAACTGAACATGTCAACTATCTCTCACAGCAATTTAGAACAAAAGACGTAACGGAGCTCTGAAACCTGATATACGGTGGCTCAAAAATGGTAACGGACCTCTTTACAACACGACAAATCTTGAACAACATGGAAAAAAGGCCCACCTGAGAAATGAGATTAGAAAAAGAGATCTTCCAAGTACAGAGAGATGAAGGATCGCTGAAAATGCATTACACGTTAACAGACCACATGAAAGACTATTGGACAAATACATGATGACAAAAGGGGCGTTCCTGCTGCAGAAGAATGAATACTTCAAAGCAGACTAACCAAAGAAACAAGACTACAAAGATAGTGAACAGAAAGGCTGCGGGAGAGAAACCATAAGGGCGAATGACTTTCTCTACATTGATTAGATGGTCCTAAAAGAAGTAAGAAAAAAGAGGAAATATGTTGTAATTGGACGGATCGACTATAAAAATGCATACAACATGATCCAAAATGGCTGGATATTAGAACGCCTCAGGATATTCAAGATCAGGAAACCAGTGGTGGCATTCATAGCCAACTCAATTTGTTCTATCCATGATACCACTCAACAAAATCCTTGGTGATGAAGACATATTTGAGAATGTCAACAATACTCCCAATAGGTGTCTTAAAGGATATGTCGAAAAATACATTCATAATTCCTCTGTGAATCATTGAATCACTCAGCTTCTCTGAAAACATCAACTAAGTACACAATTCCATTGTTCTTCGATAGTATTTAAAAAAAGGGGAGCCATTTACTAAAGCTCAAGATGTATTGGGATTGATGCAGTGGGTGGTAAAATTTTCTGCTATCTAATAGGCTGGTATGTATATATATATATATATATATATATATATATCACAATTAATTGCGGTTTTTCTCAATAAAACTTAGAGAAGTATAACTCAGCTTAAAATAAAAGTCAATAATCAAAAAATAACTTTCATGATCTACACGTTTTATACCTAGAAACGGTGTGTGTGTGTGTGTGTGTGTGTGTGTGTGTGTGTGTGTTTATGACGGTGGAAGTGCTTGAAGAACTCTAGGACAAATTTTAGACAGTTTCTTCATTCTTTTCAACCAGCAAAAGATTTTTATTCGCAAACAAAAAAATATTAAAGTAAAGTTAAACCGACAAAAACTATCCGTCATGTTACTCGAAATAAAAAAATTGTTGCCAATATATATATATATATATATATATGTGTGTGTGTGTGTGTGTGTATGTGTGTGAGTGTGTGTCCGTATGTAAGTTACTGCATGAATAAGGTAACAAATACAGTAGATTATTAGTTAATATGACTGCATTGACCAACATTCAATTGTACTTCAACAAGGACCAAAGTACCAACGGCAGAAAAAGTTAGTTTTGAAACTCATTCGGGATTAAAAACATCACTATGGAAGTTGAGCAGCGGAAAAACCGAAATTAACACCTACAAACTAAAAAACTTGACTAATAAATTGTTTCAAGTCTATACTCTGTTCCCCTGGACTATGAGTTACCAAATTCAACGAAAGAAGTCTTGAAATGATTCAATGGAAAGAATAAATTTAATTTTTATAATCAAAAGTTTTTAATCCAATAGATTGTTTTTGTAGGTTTTTGCACGAATATGACTTCAAGCTGGATTTTTGTGTTTATATATATATATATATATATATATATATATATATATATATATATATATATATATATATATATATATAAGGACCAGCGATATGTGGAAAGAATGAATGCGCATATCATTATCAGAGACATATAACAGGTAAGCCAGCACCGAGTACTTCCCTTTGATATTTTAAATGCTGCCGATATGGACAAGAAGAAAGATTTGAGTAACTTTGATAAAGACAAATTTCTCATGGCTATCAGTTTAGGTCAGTACATTTTCTGAGGGGCACGGATTACAGGATGCTCGCATTCAAATGCGGTGACATATCAATGCGAGAAGTGAAGTCAAGTACTAGCTAACAGAATGGATACCGTGGTATGAATTGCAGATAGCTTAACTCATGGTAAGGGGAAAGAAACGTCGTATTGAAGTATCCCAATCCTTCTGCGTATTGGGGCCACGTAACTGCACACCAGTCATAGCTGGGACGTACAATTGTGATTGAATTGAGATACTATGGTGGTTCTAGTTATTAGTAAAGGTGGATATAGCACCAGTGCTTATGTATCCAAGGCCAGGGTGTTGAAATTATGCTTCAGGTCCGAATATGCTGCTGTTTATTTGAGGATTGCTAAAACTGTAGTGGAGAAGATATGGTGGTTTCATCTATCAGTTGAACGTGTAGTTTAACGTTTGTCTTCTCACGGCTAGGAGACTGAATTCATACCAGATTGTGCAACTCTCTACTCTAGGATTGCAGCAAAGAACTAAAATGGATGAAATAAAAGGCTATCGTGGTTCCATAAACCAGTGAATGTGTATATAATTTCAATGCATCCCCTTATATGTGCACGTGGCTAGGAGTTTAAATTCGGGTTTCAGATTTGATTTCATTGACATTTGACGAAATAAGAGGCCATGTTGGTTCTATGTATCAATAGAGGTAGTTACTTCTTACTTTCGCACGGCATTGAAAAACGTTTTCTCCTAATTCTATGCGCTTTTAATCTATTACATCTTTGAACCCTCCAATAATTTGTCAATTATGAGAAAATTAAAAAAAATGTTTAGGTTAGGAGGATATATTTCCAGTGTAACTATAATGTTACTATGCAAGTATACTGTAAGACTCCTAACCGGGGAGTGTACTCGCCCGTTCCCCTCCTCCAGTTAGGGGTGTGCATGAGCTCAACCTGGAAATGCACGTGAGCGCTCATCCTCTTCCTTGTTTCATTTTATGAGATTGCTGTAAAATATCATTAATTTTCCTGTGAAATGCTGGGTACCCCAAATGGTAATGTATGGTTTCACGAATAAAATCAGGATGAATTTAATCCAGCGGTCATGTCGTTTATCAACATAAACTAAATATGTATAAAATGTTTACTGCTGTGCTATATCGTTTATTAATCAAGACTTTTCAAAGAGTTCAATGTTCAATGTTTCGTTTGAACCATTCTACAGCCTCTGTCAGGTGTATAATCCATGGGGAAAGAGAAAGTGTAATTCCAGCAACGCAGAATTGTCACAGTTATCACATTGATATGCTTTGTCATTGATTTTGTGAAAAATCATTATCGTTCGAACTTTTGTTTGAGCAACTGAATTTCTTCTTCGTGGTGTTGTTGTTACCACAATGTTTCGGCTAATCCATTTTGATGCCTGCTTCAGGTGCACAATCCGTATAAAAAGAGTGGAGAAAAAAAGGTTGATTGACTTGGATTTTCAATTTTTTCATCATCTTAATACTCCACAACTTTTCAGGACAGAACATCGACATTATTCAAAGTCATTGATTGGTTTGGATATTCAATTGAAAAAGAAATTAATATTAGAGTGATCCGAAATTTCTCCCGCAGGGGATCAAATTTGATACAGTACATTACTTACTAAAATTGCCCCCGGAGGCACCCAAGAAAAAAAATACAGGATTCTCCCACAATCCGAAAGTGGGGCTTTATAAAAATATTTTACGACAGTGCATTGAGTTCGATCCTCACTCAGATACCTCACCATGGAGGCACTTGTTAGTGTGAGTGAAATTTCTATGCCTCTGTAAATTCTCACAAGAATTTGAAACGGTGAATTTAAAGCTCTCTCGCAACGAAAAATTTGAATCTGCACAAGATCCGATGTTCAGACATGAATAGCAAAAAAAAATCAATTAAATAGAGATAGATCTATTTTTGTCGATTCAGATAGATCAGTAAATAGATGAATGATCAAATAGATGTGTGAATTTCCTAGTGGTACCAGTGAACAGTGTTCGAGATCAGATGAAAACTAAGATGTATGCTGATTTTGAGGGGCTGACAGGCAATTACTCCTTTGGCCATGCGGTAAATTAAACTTCGTAAATACCGACATAAATAATCAAAATAGCTTTACTCTTTCACAACTATTTAATTGTAGTCTAACTGCATAAATCTAAGGAAGTTAGTGTAGATTGATGTCTAGCAAGTTAATCTGGTAGACCATATGATAGAGCAGTAAGTTCGATCCTCACGGGTGCCTTACTATTGGGATCTGTGTCAGCTAAAGTTTGTAAACATCTGTCTATTCGTACCAATCAGTTCATATCCGTCTATATATCGATCTACGTATCTGTCTTTCCTCCTATCTACCAATTGTGAGCTGTTCATACTTACCTAATCTAATGATATTTGTTCCTATCTTTTAAGCTTTTTTTTGTTGATCAATTACGCTCGATTTACAACTCTCTATCTCTCTCTCTTTCTGTCTTTCTCTGTGTGTGTGTGTGTCGCTCTATATATAGCAATCTATCTCTTGATAGACTAGATATGAACTGACTCAGTGAGATAGACAGAAAGAAATTAGAATAGTGACGGAAAATACAAGCTATGACGTGGGAAATTTACAAAATCACTCAAGAATTCGCCGGTTTGAAGCAACACTTTCAGTTCAAAATTTCACAAACAAAACTAAAAGAAAATTAAACAATTACCTCAAGTACAAATAGCATTTTCATTCTTGTAGTAAACGTCTTCAAAAAATCTTCTTCAATGTGGACACATTATAGTGATTTACAAGCAAGGAAAGACGAAGTGCCTGTCGTAAAAAACACTTCATACTAGGATTGTCATAACAATGAATATTTCAAGTGGGCGTCTAAACATAATCATTTTGCAGGTGTTACTGTTGCAATTGATCCTTACTAATCTTAACTTGGTAGGGTACATGGCCGAATGAGAGATTATGGAGGTGAGAAGATTGTGTTACACCAGTCTTCCAAATAAGGAAGGCCTACTTGCATAGAAAACAAGATGTATACATCTTCATAGCGTTTCGTTTCTGTTTAATTCACTCTGTAAACTGCTGAAAAAGCATCATCAACTATCTGACAGACAACCTTTTCTTTTCCTTTTTTTTTTTTTTGCAATTATTAGACCTGATACTCAGACGATCAGTTGAATTTGAATCACATTACTTTGCACAGTTCCAAAATGAATCTGCTTTCCCGTATATTCATGCCTATTTTCGTACACTTTCTAAGTCAACTTGCATTTTTTACATATTTGACTGTCTCATGTCTCCAATAAATTTACTATTTTGCTGTGTCCTATTATTATTATTATTATTATTATTATTATTATTATTATTATTATTATTATTATTATTATTATTATTATTATTTCGGAATCTCACACCAGTTGCCTGGTGGTAACCGCTGGAGTTTGAGTGACAGCAAGTCTCCTCAAGTCTCCAGCCCTCCTCTCCTAGTACTCATAGGTCGCAGTAATTCTACGATTTACAGTTTCACACCGATTGCCCAGTGGTTATCGCTGAAGGCTGAGTGACAATAAGTCTCCTCAGGTCCTCAGCTAACGTCTCCTCCCTCTTTCGCATATCATGACAGAGCTACTATTCGTTGCAGTACTTATATCTCTAGCACCTTCCTCAGTATCCGTGCAGCTCCCAGTAGTGCTGTGGTCTGTACGGTCTCTATCCTCCCCCTAATCCCGATCTCCTCCAGTCTCTCCCTCAGCGTTTGGGGGACAGTTCCTAGTGCTCCCACTATGACCGGTACTACCCTGGTTTTCATGTTCCACATTTTCCTTAACTCCCTTGCTAGGTCCTGGTATTTTTCCCTTTTTTCACCCTCCTTCTTTTTTACTCTATGGTCTGCAGGCACAGCAACGTCTACTATTTGGCAGGCCTTCCTTTTTTTGTCTACTATTACTAAGTCCGGCCTTCTTGCCTGGATGAGGTGGTCAGTTTGGATGTCAAAGTCCCAGAGTAGTTTCTGGTTGTCATTCTCCAAAACTGCCTCTGGTTTGTGCTGATACCACTTTTCCCCATGGTTGAATCCCATTTGTTTACTTAGTTCCCAGTGTATCATCGTTGCTACTCTATCGCGTCTGTGTTTATACTCCTTCTGGGCGAGCTGACTACATTCACTAGTTATGTGGTTTACTGTCTCATCTCTTTCACCGCACATGCGGCATTTGCTGTTTGTCTGAGTTCTGTCGATTTTTGCTTTTATGTAGTTTGTCCTTATGCTTTTGTTTTGGGCTGTCATGATGAGCGATTCTGTTTCTCTCTTAAGGTTCCCCTTTCGTAACCACGTCCATGATTTCTCGTCTGCTATATCTTTTATCTGTCTTTTAAACTCGCCGTACAATTTTTTCCCTTCCCACTTTTCTTTTCTAGTTTGCTGTACTGTTCTATTGTTTCCTACTTTATTGTTTGTTGCACTATCCCTCGCGCTCTTTATGATTTCTTCACTATTTGTTTGCACATATCTATCTAGGACTACTTTAGCTCTCTGGACACAATCTTCTATGCTGATGAGCCCCCTACCACCTTCTTTTCTCTTAACGTATAGCCTATCTGTATCATCCCTAGGGTGTAATGCTTTATGCATCGTCATAAGTTTCCTTGTTCGCCTATCCATTGATTGGAGCTCTTCCTTTGTCCATCCTAGGAATGGTCCTGTATACCTAACTACTGACACAGCCCAGGTGTTCATTCCTTTTATTAGATTTCTGCTATTTAATTTGGTTTCTAATATTTTCCTTATCCTTCTGAGGTATTCTCTCTTAATTTTCTCCTTCATCTCTTCCCGTTTTATCGTGTCACATTCAAGGACACCTAGGTACTTGTATCGGTCTTGTGCAGTCAATGCCCTAATCTTGTTGTTGTCCGGAAGTTCAATTCCCTCAGTCATTGAAAGCCTTCCTTTATGCATCACCATGATTGCGCATTTTTCTATCCCAAACTCCATTCCTACGTCCTCACTATATTCCCTCACTTCGTTGAACAGAGTCTCAAGCTCTCCCCTGTTTTTTGCAAACAATTTAATATCGTCCATGTACATTAAGTGGTTGACCTTTCCTTTTGTTTTAGAGAAGTGGTATCCTTTGCTGTTTTTCAGGATTCTGTTAAGCGGTATCATTGTTAGAACAAATAATAGTGGGGACAACGAGTCTCCTTGGAAGATTCCCCTTTTTATTATTATTATTTGGAATCTCACACCAGTTGCCTGGCGGTAACCGCTGGAGTTTGAGTGACAGCAAGTCTCCTCAAGTCTCCAGCCCTCCTCCCCTAGTAATCATAGGTCGCAGTAATTCTGCGATTAACAGTTTCTCACCGGTTGCCCAGTAGTTATCGCTGAAGGCTGAGTGACAATAAGTCTCCTCAGGTCTTCAGCTAACGTCTCCTCTCTTTCGCATATCATGACAGAGCTACTATTCGTTGCAGTACTTATATCTCTAGCACCTTCCTCAGTATCCGTGCAGCTCCCAGTAGTGCTGTGGTCTGTACGGTCTCTATCCTCCTCCTAATCCCGATCTCTTCCAGTCTCTCCCTCAGCGTTTTGGGGACAGTTCCTAGTGCGCCCACTATGACCGGTACTACCCTGGTTTTCATGTTCCACATTTTTCTTAACTCCCTTGCTAGGTCCTAGTATTTTCCCCTTTTTTCACCCTCCTTCTTTTTTACTCTATGGTCTGCAGGTACAGCAACATCTACTATTTGGCAGGCCTTCCTTTTTTTGTCTACTATTACTAAGTCCGGTCTTCTTGCCTGGATGAGGTGGTCAGTTTGGATGTCAAAGTCCCAGAGTAGTTTGTGGTTGTCATTCTCCAAGACTGCCTCTGGCTTGTGCTGATACCACTTTTCCACATGGTTGAATCCCATTTGTTTACTTAGTTCCCAGTGTATCATCGTTGCTACTCTATCGTGTCTATGCTTATACTCCTTCTGGGCGAGTTGACTACATTCACTAGTTATGTGGTTTACCGTCCCATCTCTTTCACCGCACATGCGGCATTTGCTGTTTGTCTGTGTTCTGTCAATTTTTGCTTGTATGTAGTTTGTCCTTATGCTTTTGTTTTGGGCTGCCATGATGAGCGATTCTGTTTCTCTTTTAAGGTTCCCCTTTCGTAACCACGTCCATGATTTCTCGTCTGCTATATCTTTTATCTGTCTTTTAAACTCGCTGTGCAATTTTTTCCCTTCCCATCTTTCTTCTCTTGTTTGCTGTACTGTTCTATTGTTTCCTACTTTATTGTTTGTTGCACTATCTCCCGCGCTCTTTATGATTTCTTCACTATTTGTTTGCACATACCTTTCTAGGACTGTTTTAGCTCTCTGGACACAGTCTTCTATGCTGATGAGCCCCCTACCACCTTCTTTTCTCTTAACGTATAGTCTATCTGTGTCATCTCTAGGGTGTAATGCTTTATGCATCGTCATAAGTTTCCTTGTTCGCCTATCCATTGATTGGAGCTCTTCCTTTGTCCATCCTAGGAATGGTCCTGTATACCTAACTACTGATACAGCCCAGGTGTTCATTCCTTTTATTAGATTTCTGCTGTTTAATTTGGTTTCTAATATTTTCCTTATCCTTCTAAGGTATTCCCTCTTTATTTTCTCCTTCATTTCTTCCCGTTTTATCGTGTCACATTCAAGGACACCTAAGTACTTGTATCGGTCTTGTGCGGTCAGTGCCCTAATCTTGCTGTTGTCCGGGAGTTCAATTCCCTCAGTCATTGAAAGCCTTCCTTTTATTATTATTATTATTATTATTATTATTATTATTATTATTATTATTATTTGGAATCTCACACCAGTTGCCTGGTGGTAACCGCTGGAGTTTGAGTGACAGCAAGTCTCCTCAAGTCTCCAGCCCTCCTCTCCTAGTACTTGTAGGTCGCAGTAATTCTACGATTTACAGTTTCTCACCGGTTGCCCAGTGGTAACCGCTGGAGTTTGAGTGACAGCAAGTCTCCTCAAGTCTCCAGCCCTCCTCTCCTAGTACTTGTAGGTCGCAGTAATTCTACGATTTACAGTTTCTCACCGGTTGCCCAGTGGTTATCGCTGAAGGCTGAGTGACAATAAGTCTCCTCAGGTCCTCGGCTAACGTCTCCTCCCTCTTTCGCATATCATGACAGAGCTACTATTCGTTGCAGTACTTATATCTCTAGCACCTTCCTCAGTATCCGTGCAGCTCCCAGTAGTGCTGTGGTCTGTACGGTCTCTATCCTCCTCCTAATCCCGATCTCTTCCAGTCTCTCCCTCAGCGTTTGGGGGACAGTTCCTAGTGCTCCCACTATGACCGGTACTACCCTGGTTTTCATGTTCCACATTTTCCTTAACTCCCTTGCTAGGTCCTGGTATTTTTCCCTTTTTTCACCCTCCTTCTTTTTTACTCTATGGTCCGCAGGTACAGCAACTCCGGTCTTCTTGCCTGGATGAGGTGGTCAGTTTGGATGTCAAAGTCCCAGAGTAGTTTGTGGTTGTCATTATTATTATTATTATTATTATTATTATACAATAATGATGCATTGGCATGTATATACCAAATGTGAGATGGTTGTCGCCAGGGATCGCATGACAAGTCTCTTCAAATATTAACTACCTTTCACGATATTCTTGGTGATCCAAACACTGTTGCTGCCGAGACATTTTCAACACTTCTTCAAATCTCCAATATCCTACATCCTCGCCCTCCAGGATCTTTGGAACAGTTCCAAGTTCACCTGTTATCATGAGCACTACCTTCATTCACATCACGTCTACGATCCGGCAGACAATAACAAGCTGATCCAGTCGCCTTGCTTGGATGAGGTAATTGATCTAGATCTCAAAATCCCAGAGTATTTTATGGTTCTTTTTAAATTTTCTGGAACAGCCTATTTTGCCAATATCATTTATTCACATTGTTGAGTCGTTTGCTCAATCCCCAGAGCATCACTATTCTGCCATGCCTTTTCTTGTATTCTCTTTCGGCTAGCTCGTTACATTCACTTTTAAAATAGCTCACAATTGTGTGAATTTCTCCTAAAGTAAACACAATTTTGCTTTCCTGTTGTGTTTTCCTATTTTCCCATTAACATCAATGATATATGCGTGGAATTATATCAGATTCTGTTTCTCCGTTTAGGTGCCCTCTGTTCGTTTCAAGAGTCCTTCCATTTTCTATTTTTCTATTCTTGTTACGTATCTCATTTATCTCCTCTTGTGTGTCCTTTGACCTCCCGCTCTACCGTTTTTAGTGGTTGTCACAATTCTTACTCTTCTCTATTGTACGTAATCTACATCCTAGATTTCGATACGTCCTCGTATATCTCTTGATATAAAGTTCTCTATGTGCTAGTATCATCTCTAGAGTGTAGAGATTCGCGCATTGACATAAATTTCCTTGTCCGCCAACCGATCGATTATATGCCTTCTTTTGTCAAACCAAGGAAGGGTCTAGAATGTTCCACTAGATACACTAGGCACCCTTTTTATCAGTTCACCTTCATTCTTGAACTCTCCTTTTTCATTCTCCTGGGATAATTCTTTCTTTCTAATCGCGTTCATGTACTCAAGGATATTTGGTCTTTTTCGTTAGTCCCCTTATTTCAAAACACGATTTCTTTTTCCTTAACTGTTTCGTTAGTCCACACCAGGAAAATGAAAATCCTTTCCCTAACCTTAACCTTTGGGCGGGGGATGGATAACAAAATTCATTTTACAAATCTATTCCCAATGGTTATGGAAATTTTGGTCTGGAGGGGAATCAAAAAGCACGAAAATGCTATGCTTCATACAGCTAATTTTTTCTTTGTTCAAACTTTTGATAGTATCAAGAGTTTCTTTACGCAAAACTACAAATGTCTGATTGTATGTCTGATCTGGAATCCAACTAAAAAGATATATAAGACTGGCCCTTCAGGAGAGAGATTGAAACGTTTTAATTATCTTATATCAGATTGATGTCAAAATTCGACAATTGTCCCCATTATGCAAGCAACATATAAAGATTTGAACAAAATCTATTTACTGTGGGTTAGTGAGGAACACAAAATAATGACTTCGCCCGTTGAAAATGAAAAAAAAAATGAATCCCATTCTGTAAATTTGAAGGCAAAAAATCATGAAAGATTATTCAATTCTGTATTATAAAATTATAATAAAGTACTGAGCAATACTAACCCTCAATGTTTATTGATATTTGAAGAATTTACCGCATGTACTTTAACTGTATTAGTGCTACACTAGCTCTTTAGTTATTTTACTTCTACTGGCGTTGACTGGCGTTAAATCATTGTTTGTTTGTTTTTTCAATTTCTTCCAGAGAAGCGTCTTTTTAAGGAAGATTATTTTACGTAGCATCTCAATTTTAGTGGTATAGAAGGTTACACACACTAACTGACAGATTAAATTGTACCCACGGGGGAGACCGGGGAGGAGTAGACCATCACTATTTTTGGCGAGTTTTACTGTAAGGAGAATCTCAACTCATTGATCACATGATATGTTGAGGGAACCCCAAGAGTAGGTCAGTTCATTAGAAGCTACGGAATGTCCTGATTTACAGAGATTACATAAACAACTATTTATAGCCTAGTTTGTGAGATTTTCACTTTCAACGTTCATCGAGCAGTCTCATTCATGTTGGTACATAAATGTTGTATTTTGGATGTAACTTATCTAATGTTTAGTTAGTTGTATTTGATGAGAAGATGGAGACTTGTACACTGTTTCAAACAAAATGGCGACATGGGTTCTCAATCAATACCTTGGGGAAGTGCAGGTCGCTGTAGATCACAGAGACGGGGTCACTGTTCGGTTATATGACCTGTATTATGGCATAGATTTTGCTATTTAATTCTATAGTTCTGGTAATTTAGTATCTTTATCACTATCATTTAAGATATAAGTCATATCATTTAAATATTACCGGAAAAATGACTCCAGCAACTCATATGCAAGAAGCTGTAAATGCTATAGAGGTGAAAATGAAAGAAAAACTGCCAAACGACTGAAGATACCTTGGTCAACATTACAAGGTTATATATAGAAGACAAGAGAGGCAGAGCGACCATAAGGCTAACACTGAATTATTCCAAAGCCTAAGTTTCCAATGCTGTCCATGAAAATGAATTCGCTCATTATCTTCTGACAGATTCAAGAATGCATCATGGTCTGTGACAACCAAAGCTACAAGGAAACTTGCAAATGAATACGCACTGAAACAATAAAACATTGGAAGTAGGTGTTCTATGATTCGTTGCCGAGAACTGAGTGTTTACTTCCCTGAACCTGCCAGTATTGACAGGGTTACAAGTTTTAACAGAAAAACTTTAAGGAATTTTATGAAAATTTTGAAACTGTTTTAAGACGACATAAGTTCAGACCAAACAACATCTACAATAGTCATCATGAATATTCATAGCTATCTAAAAGTCATTGTGACAAATGAGAAAAGCGAGACGTGCAAATAACTTATGGAGAAAAATAGAATCTTGTGACTTCACTTGTTGCAGTAAATGCAGTTGGCAACGCTATTCCTCCTTTACTTGTGTTCCCATGTGTACATTTCCGTAACCACATAGCCTTATTCTTTGATGAAATTTCAGTAACGAGTAAGCGAATTGTGTTTGCTGTTCCAAACCACAAAGGGGCCCAATCCTCCCTGTCATATGGCTCGGTTTTCCTCAAGGTTGGGAGATCTGGGACGGATAATAATTATACCAAAAAAGTATTATAATCAAGAAATGATTTTTAATAACATCGCTCAGTTTGATCATATATTAGCCTACAATGGTAAGGCTCCTTTATGACATGAGTATTTCTGCATCTTGTTGAATACTTGGTGACTAGAGCTAAAACATAGTCTTTCAGGCGACCCATTCCTCCCAAAACCCCATAATCTAACAGGCTGCTCACAAAATATACAAAGCTGATTCTATGTGAAATCGATGAACAGGTAAGTGGGTTAGCAATGAACGACTAAAATGTAAAAATGGTTTGTTCAGGTCGATTTTGGCACTTATGAAGGATGTCCCCGACTAACTTTGAAGGGAACTCGGTTACGATTGCCCTACGTAGGCTATTTTGTCGTTTATATCAAATGGCATTTTGATGTTGTCGTATCATTATTTCTCAGGGCATTAACTATTCTAAAACTTCTATCTAAACATCTGATTCTTTATTGGATGTGTATGTGTGTGTGTGAGTGTGTGTGTGTGTGTGTGAGAGAGAGAGAGAGAGAGAGAGATTAACCCCATCAACTACGACAGATAGCGAAGAATAATAGTTGTCAATAGCGAAATAATCAATTGAAAGTTGTAAATCTTTTTTCTTCGATGAGACATCTTGAGGAAGAGCATGTTTGGTATGGCAGGTTTAAAGAGGATGATTTGTTTTTTCGACACTTGTACCTGTCATCTGTGTTTTATGACTGGTTTAAGCAGTTCAAGTAGGCTGAGAAGAGGTATCTTAACTTCTTCCTTCGGTGGGAAAAGTCAACATGTATTTATATGACTGTAAAATATGGCCACTCTTGGCTCTTGACAAAATCATTTTATTGACCTTTTACTTGACGCTCTTCCATCTCGTAAAACAATCGTTGGAAGAAAATGATTAATCTTGAAAAGATAGCGTCGAGTGAAACCAGCCACGAATCTGAAACCCCCAAGATATCATAGCAGTTCGAATGAGACTTTGAAACCCAAGAGGCACAGTCTGGGTATGTATCGACATTTTTTCTTCGCAGTTTAAAAAAAAAAGAAAAGACTGATGGGTATCCATGTAAGTTTTTCGTCTTCATTCATTGTTGATTCTCAGTTTTGTATTTTTTTTTTTCGCTTATATTCGTTTTTCTTCTCTTCGTAATGACTTGGACAGAAACTTCCTCAATTTAATGAGATTCGTGTAAAAAACATTAACATGTTAAGAATACAAGCATCAATAAGAGACCTTTTAACTTGATCATGTAACATTTTCTGTCACTGTTTAGTAGGGTAAGTGTGGTTTGACCAAGTTCACACTTATTAAATCTTTTTCCGTCAGATATCATGGCAGGCCATTGACGAGACATTTTTGTCAATATATCTGACGAAGAATCAAAGTACAAGCAGAATTGGATTCATATCTCTCCCTAAAGGCATTCGCATGAAGTAATTATAAATAGCCTAAACCGAAATTTGCCAAAGTTCGCCGATCCTGTTTCCCGTGCTGGTAACTGTTACGCCACTTCTTACTTATTACTGAATTCACAAAGTTGTAATGAAACTGATTCCTTGCTGTAGAATGGTGTGTGTGTGTGTGTGTGTGTGTGTGTGTGTTCCCAAAACTTCACCGAAAGCTAATGTTGATAATTCTAAAGTATAGATGTCTAAAAAGGAAAAAAAGATTAGTGGCATTTCACTATCTCCACGAATAGAAATTCAATTTGTAGTCATAGTTCGGAGTCAAATTTTAGCAAATTGATCTTCCTCCAGAATTGCCACTCTGGTATCTTGCATCAGTTGTTTATTTCTTTCAACCTTTTGGGGACGATCGAAAAAGACATGGTAGTACTGCAGACCATTAATACTGTAGAGACCTCGATCCTCACTGGACGCGAAGAGTCGTACTAAGTTAAGGTTAGTAAATATCGATATAAACAGATTGAGCAAGAAAAATATAAATAGATTGAGATTGATAGACATGAACAGACTATGGTAGATCGACATGAACAGAATGAGACAGGTAGATACTTGTGGTGATTCATTGAACGTAGCTTAGTTTCGATAGCAGGCCTCTAGTAAAGGGCACTCAGCAGGGATCGAACTTACTACCAAGTAGTATTGATCTGTATAAGCATTCATTAAGACCCTCTCATGTTGAGGCGAGGAGGTCTGAAAGTTAGAACTTAATGTACTCATATAAAAATATGGTACTAACAATTGCTGGTAACAAGGTTGCTGCTAAGATATATTCACAATATATAACTGCCCACCCCTGAAAAAATATCCCTTTGCCCCCACCCCTTCCTCTTGAGAAGTGACAGAGGACACCAATGGCCCTCAGTAGATTGTTATAAACAAACAGAGAGAGGTAAATATTATTCTGTTGATGGAATGAAATAGATATGAATAAAATGGGATAGATCCAAGTGAGATCTGGATAATCCGATATGGATTGATAGATATATGCATATGATAGAACGACAAAACTGCCTCATGAGTGGGGGTAGTTGCGTATTTCCATCAATGCCCGAAATCAATGTTCCAGCCCAGTTAATAGCTAGAGCACCTGGATGCTGATTTTCAAGATGGAAAAGCCTTCCCACTTTAAAAATATGTGTAACACTCTCTCTCTCTCTCTCTCTCTCTCTCTCTCTCTCTCTCTCTCTCTCTCTCTCTCTCTACTCATATTAATGCTTATGCCAAGCAGAACGGAACTTAGAGATTATTGATATGAACAAAATGAGATAGCCAACACCTTGACGCTGGAGATATTGCACTCATTGCACATAATCTTAGAAAGTGGGTTCGATCCTCACAAAGTATTTCTCAAGTTCAAGCTGGTGTAGCCCTACAAATAACTGGAAAGAAAGGGAAAATACGTGATAGATAAGAGAAAAGAAAAGAGATTATGTATGCAGTAAAGTTTTGATCGCTACGTAAGTTTATAAGAAGTTGTTTTAGTATTTCTGCAAAGATCGCACACAAATTATAAAATATCTATCAATAAAATGAACATAGTTTTTTTGTTTCTTCATCCGTAATAATTTTGCCGAAAAAATCTCTTACGCAATATTTCATGCAATGGACTCTCCTTCTTGATTGAATTCAGCTACTTTTTAATAAAACCACAGATTTAATTGAGATGAAGTCAAAATTTATTTACACTATTGCGCTATTGATCGTTTTGAAATTATGCACCATTAAATCTCAAAGTAAATAGAGAACGTGAAAAAACCGTTGGAATTCCATACGAACACGGATAGAAATTTTACAAAATGCATAAATGCCTCGAGTATATATATATATATATATATATATATATATATATATATATATATATATATATATATATATATATATATATATATATATATATATATATATATATATATATATATATATATATATATATATATATATATATGGTCTTTTTAGGGACTCCATCATTGAAAATTAAGGAGTGCATCTACCTAAGCCAATCAATAAAGCTAGAAAAAAAAACGTAAAGGAAATAAGATAGCGCATAACGATTGACTGGAAACTATTTGGTATAAACAGAGACACACTTGGAAGCAAATTGCTTGTATGTTTCAAACTCTAAGTATACGATCAATGCCTAATTCCAGCAATGGCGTACACGTCCACAGCCTGGACACTTAGAAAAGCCTCTCAAAAACTCAGAATAGCAGTGAGTGCAATGAAGAGAGCAACGTTAGAGATATAAAAAGTTCAACATGGATCCGAGATAGGACTAGGTTGAATAACACTGTGTGAGTAATCAAGCAACGAAGATGGAGATGGGCAGGACACATAGCGAGAAGAACTAAGTACAAAATCTAACTGATTTGTGCCCGTGAGACAACAAACGTAGTAAAAATGACCTGACACAAAATAAAGAGACGAGATAGAAAAGTACGCCGGTAAAACATGGCAAAGATTAGCCCAATCATACTCGTTATGGAAGGGGATTAGAATGGCCTTTGTCCAGCAGCGGACTTATAACAGCTGACATATATATAGAGAGATAGATAGATAGATAGATAGAGAGAGAGAGAGAGAAAATGAGAGTGAAAGAGAGAAAGTTTTTTTTTTTTTCAAATAATCACTTAAATACGCGATTTTTTTCAAAGAAATTAACTGATCTTGATAAATATAACAAACAAACTGAACTACCAGGCAAGACACATTTTTATTTAAATGGGAAAGGAAAAAACTGAATACAACCAAAGTATTCTTAAAACAATATTATAGCACAAAGTATCCTATCGGTTACATTCTAGATCTTCTAATGCAGCATTGTTTACAGGATAAGAAAAAATTCCAACTAAACTACCGTATATCATTTAGGCAACATAACCTCAACTGAATCCTTGCTTCTTCAATCTTTATCAGTTTTTGTCATCATTATCATCATCATCAGCAGCAGCAGCAACCTTTTAGCGTCCTTCGTTGGATATAGATCTTCGCAAAGATCCACCAAATATCTCTATCATAGGCGTCACCTAACCAATACTTTCTGAATTTATCTACTTCATTGCACCATCTAATTTTTTTTTGCCGGACACTTTCAATATGATCTCTGAGACCCACATATTCATATCTTTGACAGCAGTTTTTCTCAAATATACTGTGCTGTTTTGTGATCTCTCGATGTGATGTCGAGCATTATTTTCTCTGGCGCACGTTGTATAGTTCTCAGTTTTGAGGGTCAATTTTTTGGTTAGGTTGCATATTCCAGCTCCATAGGTGACTGTCAGAAAGATGCATTGGATCGAAAAACTTTTTTTTTCTAGGATTGATGGGATTTTGTTGTTCTTGAAAGTTGTACTTGATCGACCTAAAACTTGCCAACCTTAAATTATTTTTCTTCATTTTTTGTTGTTGTTGAGATTCGTTGTACAGTGGTTTGCTTTCTTCAGCTCTGTGTTTTCGATTTTGGTCAATTATTACATTACCCTAGCGAACATAATTCAAGGGAGAGATTCATGACCCCAAAGTCCTAAAGAATACCCTTTTCTTTATCTCCTCTCAATTCCCATGTAATGATTCGTTTCAATTATAGTCAGAGCGCACATATATTCAGATCCTAGTTAAAAGTGCAGATACATACTTGAATAATATTTTATGATCATTATGCAAGTATTATTATATTTAAGAATTGCATTCTAACTCAATTGGATACAAGATATGTCCGGATCGACAGATCTCTAATAGTTGTGGTAGAAATTTTTTCGATACAACGGCAAGGACAGGTAGTATTTAATTTTTAAAATAATGCAATTTATTATGTTTTTTCCACCAAAATCATTGCACACTATCTAAGGACGCCCCCTAGTAAAGCGTTGGTTAGCAAACCAGTTTTCAAGACTCCTCACATTCGACCCTCACTGGGTGCTCCACTACCATGGCCATGTATCGGACTAGGATAACCTTAGTTAATATCCACGGAGTGGGGCTGCCGTAGAGCGATGGTTAGTATGATAGTTTCAAAGAGTTCGATTTTCGTTGGGTGTTCCATGATTGTGACCTTGTAACAGACTATATAAAACATAGTAAATATTCCTACAGTTGTCCCAACTGTTGTATACTTAATGACTACGAACATGTCATGTTGATTCGAGTATAAGCAATAACGATAATGAACAAGCTTGGCTGCTCTAAGGTCAAACTTCCTTGTCTCTTTAGAATCTAAAAAATAAACAAAACAGAACCCATTCCTCCAGACAATATTATTCCAAAACTACGCGTCTCATTTCATTTCCTTTATCAATAGTTTCCTGTAAATGGGATTTGCAAACTTTTGGAAAACAAGTCGATCCAAGTTGGGCTTTAGAAGTGGGAGTGAATTCGTCATCAGTTTTTGCGCACTTCACAGAGTCATTGTTATTTGTGCATGACGTCACTGGTTTTTGGTCTGGTCATTGTAAATCATCATTGTTGTTACACACGTAAATAAAGTCAAGGCTCAATAGTAGATGTTCGTCAATAACATATCTAGTATGGCAAGAAAGCATAATAAATCCCTTTCAAAATCCGTTCTTCAGTCTTTATAATTGCTTCCCCTTTAATCCATTAAATTCGTCCTAAAATTGATTCTAAAATGAATAATTTAATAAAGTTTTCCCATTTATTTCTAAACAGAAGCAGAGAACACGTGTTCTACTTACGCTGACACCCAGAAAATAACCAAATATTCGGTTGGTCAAAATGTGTATGCAGATCACATTAAATACATCAAATAGCATTAGATATTGTATACACAATAGATGGAAATTATAAAACTATTTTTAGTATGAATTTATCTATTTATCAGAATACGCAATTACTTTTTTTTTAAAACTGCTAACCAAAATTGTCAATCGAACTGTCAGCAAAGATTTCTTCAATTTTTAAGTCATTCTGGCTGGTTGATTGTGTGTATCATGCATTAAGTCCGCACCAATAGTGCTGGAGGTGGAAGGCTGAAAATACAAACATTTACTCCTCACCATGTCTGAAAAAACAAAAGGAAACCTTTTTCCAAATTTCTCCTCTAAATAGGTTGATAGTGTTATATTAAATTTGCAATGTAAGTTTATGCTAAATTGATTTCTTACTTTGTGTTCGACTGAGTTCACGTTTCTTCTTGAAAATCACGACTTTTTATTGATTCGACAATAGACAAAAGGTGTAACATTCATGAATAAACCCGGTCTCGAATTTTTCAATTAATTACCTCACCTTGTAATGCTGCCAAATGTCGTTGGCCACCTGCCAGTTTCTATTGAATGACTAACCAGATCTGTTTTTGCTTTTTTTTCTTCTTCTTTTGATCTATGTTGCGTAGAATCGTGGTTTGAAAGTTTATATAAAAAGCCAATGTTCAAAGGAAAAAAAATGCTAATCGAAAAATGAAAGCTGCGTTCTTTATTTTCGACATCAACTTTATCAAACAATATATCTACCATTTTGTTACACAATAAACTGTCATATTTCAGGCAACTTAATAATTCAATCTCCCTAGAACTTTTGCCTTCTGCAGTCTTCCAAGGGAATCGCAACAATTTTTGTCTTGGTCACCAAAGAAACATGTGGTCTAGTGTTATGCTGATAGAATATAACGCCCTTTCTTTCAACTTTTTCCGAGTGTTTTATATCGATTGCTCCCGTCACGTGGTCAGACTAAAAGTAATAAATGATCGATTCAATCGTTTGCTTCTTCAGGAGAAGCTGGTGGGAGAGAACTCCCTCCTGATACCACCATATACGCGTTTGGGTAAAAGCTGATTTTTAGTACGTTTGGTGGTGGTTCATTTCTCTTTCGTATAACGTTGATTATTCTAAAATGACTACTTAACCCCTTCTCGTTGAAAAATGACGACAATTATCAAATATGAAATATATTGGTATGTCAGCTATCGCAAGATAATCACGAGTCATCTTTTTGAATGAAGTTGATCGAAACTAAACGCTCATAGTGCCATACTACGCCAAAAAAAGACCGAACATTTTGGCCGACTCAATTAAAAAAAGGATTTTTTTTCCTTCGATCCAGTGAAATAACTCACAGTTACTCCTCGATAACTTTTTTCAAAAAAAAAAGAAGATTCCTTTGCTCCATCTGAGAGATTTGAAAAAAATATTATTACAACAAATACTAATGTATGTAAATAAGAATGGCAACTTATCCGGTGACTGGGTAAGGTGAGGAATTGCTGTAGTCGGGCTTGAATAACTACATCTGTTGGGCTGCGTGGCCTTATTGGTAGGGCGGATGTTGCCTCAAGACAAGCCTCCAGCGATTATTTCCCTTAGACCCTAAAACTACATTTGAAAACTTAGATAGATAGCCATATGACGAAGGAAAAAAATCGCCACGTACTGGTATCATGGGCAGCAAGGTAGTTGTAGGTATGCTAGATCTTCGTATGGCTTTGGCCAGACTGAGTTTAGTAAATACTGAGTCTAGTAAATATTTATAAAATTCCTTGTCTGATTTGTTTAACATTATCCCGAATTCCAGTTGTTAAATTAGACACGCTAAAATCAAATTGCTTCGTATTGTCTTTCATTATTAGCACCTATCAAGGATGACAAAAAAAGGTTGCAGCCTCTTAATACTACTATCCAGGCAGATAAATAATCATAGGGAAGTTATTCTCACTCGCCCAATGTTGTGATTGGATTAAGATGGAAGATTAATAAGACAAGGGACAAGCATGTGAGAAGATGAAAGATGAACTGCATGTTGAATAGATGTCACGGCCAAGAGATATAATTCTCTTTTTAGTATTAATATCATTAGTAGTCGTTAGTAGCTGTAGCAGCTTTATCAATTTGTATCAGAATCAATTTGATTACGAAGCACAACTCGGGCTATTCACAGCTACCTCAGTATGTTCAGGTCAATCCATTTATCAATCCATCAGAGGTTTGGGATGAAAGGGAAATAATCGATGTGCAATTTCTTCAACAAGTGTCCAAATCTGAAGATAAATAATTTTATTGCCACGATATATAATATTGTGGATGAGAACCTATAGAAAAATAATGATAAAGCAACAAAAAGAGCAACAATCTTGGTCTAATTCTTTTATTTCAATTTCAGTGAATAATACCAAATGAATACAATTAGTTTTCGGAATTTCTCCGGAGAACATGAATCAGAATTTATACATAATCGCTATTCGTGTTTAACGGTCAGGAAAGTTCTGTAATGTTCAGCGGTTCATGGCGTTTCGTTTTCGGTTTTCATTCATTTGTAATGCCTGATTCATATATCTATGCTGCGATGTTATTCAAATTGCAAGGCCTGGACCTAATTTCCAAGATGTCTTCCGTGCAAGAACAGGGTCCTTCCAATGGACCAGTGCAAGTACGATTCGCTGTGATCATATTATCCAGGCAATCTGACCAGTCACCCCATTCACTCCATTCGCGGACGAAGGGGCAGAGGTCAACTGATCGAATGTCGTCACATGGCACAAGAGGGTTTCTGAAATTAGACACACAAAAATGTTATTCAAATTTATTTTTCTGATACGCTTTGTTCAGTGTAGTTATTATTATGCTCAGCTTGAGAATCATCATTCAATTATTTGCTTATCACCTTTGTTCAAACATTAATCATTGAGAAATACGTAACCACCATAGACCTCCGACGTGCATTGTCATACACAGATCTTCCCTCCCCTTGTTGTCTTGACACTAGCAGAGAACGATGTTTGATAAAGAATGGGATACAGGAGTTCCTCCATGTCGCCGATACCTTATATTATCTGTCACATACTTGAAGGAGAGACGGCGCTATCAACTTTTTAATTCATTTTTAGTCAAGCCTGTCAGAGGGTTCGATGGGGGCAGCGTAGGATGGGGCTTTAGTTTACATTATCAAGTTGTGTAGAGATCAGTTACTTTCTAGGAGGATTAACCGGACAAATACGGGAGACTCTCCAAATAATTCCAAGCTGCTTACAGCATGTTGTATACTCAGTTGTTCACCCATCGAGGTATTGACCAGAATCGACGTTGCCTAACTGTGGTGATCGTACGAAAACCTGCGTATCCAACGCAATTTGGCGGTATCACTGCCAATTAATCCTTTTTGTTCTTCAACTAAGGAGAAAAATTCACCTCAACAACCGTTGGGTTACGGTAGCAGCCAAATAAAACACCATTGTAGGGATAGGTGTTTACTGAGCATAGCTTATTCTGGTACAAGGCCACAGCAGTCAAGAAATTCAAACTGGCCATCCATTGTGTGAATACAGTAGTATGAAACTTAGTTCAGTATGGGTCGAGGCCAAAACAAACGGGCACTTATCATGGGTCGAAGTCACTTTTTGTGATAGGAAAAGATCGAAGAGGACCAGGGTGAAGGATATCGTGTATTGCGAGAAGGGTCACAAAAAGCTAACCGATTGGTGTCCGTTGAATAGTAAACGCAGTAGGAAAAGACCAGTCAGAAGATGGGGAGACGAGATAGGTAAATTTGCCATTAAGACATGGCATAGAAGAGAACAATTATGGAAGTAGATCCGAAAGGCCTTTGTTTAGCAGCGGAGATATAATAGCTGATTATTATATAAATATATGATATTTTTTATTCGCATGAACTATATCTTTTTGCACAAGACTTATGCTTCCCAACAGTGGACGACTATATATTCTTCTGCGAGCGCGGCCAAAATATATCCGTTCCATCATTTATTCACACTTCTGAATATTTTAGCAGAGGATAGATGAGTGTAGAAATTTTTGCATGAGCTTACTTCCGATGTATGCTTTTAGTAATCATTTGAATTAATGAAAGTTTTCATGTATCTGTTTGATAAATCCTATACGTGATAAAAGGAGTCGCATAAACAATTATTATATATGTAGAACCAAATAGACTTACGTTTCTGAAACTTCCAGGAAAGGGTCAGTCTGGATTTCTTCGATGTTCGTATTGTCACAGATTATTCGAGATAAAGAGACGCTTCTGATGGATTCGAGTTCGTCTAATAAAAAAAGATTAGAAACAAAATTATATAACGATACTTTCGGCTACGTTTTGAAAGAAATTTGCTTGTCCCAAGTTCAAGAAAATTTAAGATCTTTTATTATTTGGAAAATTGTTAAATCAAATTAAAACGAAATAAGCGAATGGCGTGAATTTGAAAAAAAATATACTGCTCTTATTTTTTCAAATACACTTTTAAATCTATTCTTTTTTTTTCTTTTACAATCCTGGGCAACCATTTATGGGTATTTATTGAAATTAGCTTAGTTCTGTACAAAGTCACAAGCGTGGGGCACCCGATGAGAACCAAACTTATCACTGAATAGTAATGACCAACTGAGGTAGCTAGTTAACCATAATATCACGAAGAGGCGCCCCAGACAATCAGTTTTACACGGTAACCGCAAAATGAATTGTGAGAAAATAGACAATAAAAC
Source organism: Thysanoteuthis rhombus (assembly GCA_963457665.1). Taxonomy (NCBI): domain Eukaryota; kingdom Metazoa; phylum Mollusca; class Cephalopoda; order Oegopsida; family Thysanoteuthidae; genus Thysanoteuthis; species Thysanoteuthis major. The sequence goes on along the minus strand of OY735207.1, from coordinate 29,527,440 downwards.
AGATATCATTCACTGAAAAGTACGATTGATTTTTATGAAAGATCTATTCTATTCTAAGAATATATATATATATATATATATATATATATATATATATATATATATATATATATATATGTATATATATATGTATACATATATGATTGTAGTAATATAATAAAACTAATTTTTCGAATACTAAGAGAAAAATGTAAGTATTTTAAGTTCACTCTTTCCCGTGGCCATGAATTTGTTTTTTGAATTATTTTTTCATGTTTTTTGACTCAATTTTACAGATTTGTACAAGAATAAAAAATCAGGTGACATTGCCAGATCAGTTCAGATTATTTTATGAAATTACAGTTATACGACTAAATACCAGATATTGCTTTTTAGATTTCTTTTTTGAAAATGATTTTAAAAAAATGTTTTGACTAAATTTCATTTATATAAAAGTGAAAAATGATTTTTTTTCTATTCTCGTATTTACACATTAGTCATCCAAATTGAGCTGTGGTTGTCAGCATTACTGCCACACAAACAGTGAACAGATTATCACATTTGCTATTTATACTATTTAAAAAAATGGTATTTTCATTTACGTTATCTGCAGATTCTATCACCTAAAACATTGAAAAGATTATTACATTTAGTTTTCAATGTGCCTCATTTTCTATGAAATATTATGAAAATATTCTTAATTTTAAACAAGTTTATGAACACGTTTTCTGCTTGACAGAAACATCTAATTTGATTTTTTAAAAATCTAATTTTCTCTTTTTCTTTGAAGACAATAACTTTATAAATTGGACCTAACTGCTAATATACGTGCAAGAAAAAAAAAGAAAGAAATATGAAAGACAAAGAAAGTTCTCAACCGAGAGAAAGAAGCTCGACTTGCAACCCAGCAAGCCAGACAGGCAAAACTGAGAGCAGCAGAAACTCCTGCCCAAACACAATCTCAACTTGCGGCATATGTCCCTGCTCGTGTTTACATTACTAACTTACCTGGGGAGAAGAGGGAACGTCTGCCATTTTCGTACCAGAATCTGTCACCGAGTTTCATGGCCTGAGCTTGCCTTCCAATCAGGCAGGCTAAAGTGGGACCAACACGACCACCTTCGATGGCTCTTTCTGACACTGCTCCACTCCACAAGTCAATATCCAGAACATTCCTGTTTTTCAAGAAATTTGGGAATATGAGATCAGAATTAGGTTTCAAAATTCTTAATAATTACGTCTTCTCATTCGGACATGAACTATTCAGCATCAACATAATCCCTCATGCGATTACTAGCAAGTTCGTGTCGCAGACCAATTCGCTAGTACAGTGAGTTTGATTCTCAGTGAGTCACTAATGCGATTTTTTTACTAGACTAAGCCAAACTCAGTAAATGATTGTGAGCGTTGGTTTGTAGGTTTTTCTTGCTGGCCATTGATAGGGAGTTTGATCCTCATTAATCATCAGGTGACCACAATGGTTATTCATCAAACCTAAGTCAGGCAAGTCGGCAAAATATGATAACAAGAGTGGTTTATGCAAGTCCGATCACAATACGCGTGCGTGAACCATGCGATATGAATTGACAAACTGTTGTGTTCAGTTCACATAACTTGAATTGGACATGTTTTAGACGTCGTAAAAATGAGCTGTTCAAAAATCGAGCAAGGTATCAATTTTTGGGCGACTGGATCGAATCTTTTTTCATACAAGCAGAAGTTCATTAGTGAGAATGAATAACATGTTCTGTTTTGTAAGAGTGTTTATGTGACACAAGAGATTAGATTGAATGGATATTTGATGATTTTTTCAGTTGATCCTGCACTTGATAGAGGGAAAAAAAAGGTAAGGAAACTGCTATTTTTGAATATTAAACAATTACCCATGAAAATTTCACGGATACATCTGAATTTCAATGAGATGATTTTTGAAAGAAAGGAAACAACTGAATTAGTTCAGTGGAAAAGACCACTGTTTCAAATAGTTGGTAGGAGATTTTTTATTAGAAAAATGTTTGCTTTTCAACGGAAGGGTCCATTGTTACGGATGCAGAAACAGATAAAAAGCATGAGTAGACTTTTTATTAGCATAAATATTATGCAGTAAAAGCAGGGATGAAATAGATTTGCATCCAATACTACACTTTTGCTTTGCAATAATTGAAATGAATGCATCAATGGGGATTATCTTGTGGATACTATGCGATTTTTTTTATGATAACGGATATTTTCGTATATACATTTTTTATAAAAGTTGCTTACGTGTAAACTTGTTCCAAGAGGGTCTGCACCTCGTTGGTATGATCAACTAGACCGGTGAAATTGTCGGGTACGGTTAATCCACACCATTGACGCCAGGCTGCATAGGTTGGGAGTCCGTGGTCACGCCCTGTTTGGATATTAAGAGCAGCCTGATCCCATCCGTTTCCAGGTGTACTTTCGGCCAATTTATTCGTTATCTCGTCAGTCATCAACCTTTAAAATGTAAAGGACATATATAAGCTACTACTGGTTGATATGAAAAATGACACGTATCAGGCGGTCAGGGAAGATAAGGAATGGCTGTATGGTTGGATTTTAATGTCTGTTGTCGGAAGTCTTAGTTTAATCAAAACAACAGTTGAGTGTTAAGACATATACTCCATGGAAAATGAATGTTGCGTTGTTTACTAACGGTTGTAGAATGAGTTATTGAAATTATGATGGAAAAAATGCCAGTCGAAAATGAATTATAAGTGTTTAATATTCTTGAATTATAATAGCTTATCATTAACTTCATATCATCTAATATCTGTTCAACCAGGGAAGACATAAGACTGACCTGTCAATCAACTGGCTCAAATCAGTAGTGAGTCCCTGCAAAATAAGAGTCGGGGCGTCGGATCCTTCATAAAAGATGTCAGGGTTGAAGAAGATCGAGCTCAAAGGATATTCTATGCCACCAATTGTAACGGCAGACCTGATTGCAGAATGGCTATTAAAGACGCCAGCGGCTGCGAAGCTGTTACGGGTGTTGGGGTCAATGTTGCGTGAGTATTGGGTGGTACCATTGAAGAGGGGTGTCAGGCCGTAAGTTTCCATAACATTGTCACCAAGAATCTTCGGTAGGTATTCTCCGTAGGCAATATGTTGCAGTTCAGCAACCACCATTTTTCTAGCCTCCTGGAAAAGAACCTCATCGGTCCAGTTTGGGTGAGCAGCGCCCAAGGTATCGGCAATACGGTTGTGCTCGCGGTAAAACAGGTTATGGATTGCCATTGTCATGGGTTCAATATTTACGCGTCGGTCACCTGTGTAAAAAAAAAATTAAGAATAAGAGGGAAAGGAATAGCCCGTCTGTTGAGTGCAGTAGTTTTCCTGTAGCATATTTCCTATCGGTGCCATTGTTCGGTGATCGAGCCGCGGGTAAACTATCTTTGCTGATTTTCAAAGCATGCAGGCCCCCCTCCTGAAAGATTAGCGCAGCATTTTCCCCATTCTCCATTTTTTTTCATTCAACCTTATTGATGCATTATTAAGGTTTGCTGGAAAGGTTCGTTTTATCTTGTAAAATTGAGGACAATATATATATATATATATATATATATATATATATATATATATATATATATATATATATATCAGGGTTGAGCACCCTTTAAGTGAGGTAACTCATCCATTTTAAGCTTATGCAATGCTCTTCCATAGGAATAGAGCGCTCTGGTGGATGAGGAGTTTCTGCATAAATGAATATATCGCTTAAATTCAGCTTTACTGACCCCCCAGTTCCGAAGTCCAGAAGTAGGATATCGGCCTCTGGGTCCGATGTGAGGGTTTCAATTCTGCCTCGGGTTAATGTCTATAGCCACACTGAAGAGATGTAATACATCGAAACAGCTGTCTGTGGATGACACTATAATATCTCTCTCTCTCTCTCTCTCTCTCTCTCTATATATATATATATATATATATATATATATATATATACACACTTGTGTATATGTGTACATAAAATTATTCACTTAGCTTTGTCTTAGTCTGGCCGATGGTTCATGTAGTATGGCTTAAACTCGGTCTGCAAGATGATGCTACGACAATAATTGTTTACTAAGTTCAACTTAATTTGACACAATGCTGCCATAATGAGTCATTTTCTGAAGATCGGATGCTAGTCGTGTGGCCGGCATACTAATCTTATGAGAGTAGTATCACCAGAGTTGAAATGATTATTTATTAAAGAAAGCGTAGTTCGGTACATTATTGAGACAACCAGTGAGTATCAAACACATGAATAGGCGTCTGAATATAGTTTTTTTTTCACTTAGCTTAGCCTAGACTTGTCCATTAGCGAAGTGGTCTGAAAGATTTATTCACCATCATAACTGAATCATACAAATTTAGAAAGTACTGGCTCTGCAATGCCCATGACAGAGGAGTCTGGCGAATCTTAGGGGAGGTCTATGTCCAACAACGGGCTCAAAAAGGCTGCTACTTAAAATCTTAATCTATCCTACATACGGTACCTGTACTCACACTGCCGAAAATACCTGATCTCAAGGTGTCTGTGATAAGACATTGTGTACTAGTACTTTGTTACTATTTTAGATACTTACCACTTAAAAAGCATTGATTGTCTTCGGCAACACAATAGGTGGTAACATCAGTAGGGAGAATATCCAAAGTTTCTGTAGTTTGAGTCCTGAGACGACCTGAAAAAATGAAACAAAATAAAGGAATTTTATTATATTGAGTAAAATATTCTGGGTAAGAGACATTTTTCATATTCTCGTGTATGTGAGAAGGGCCTGTCTGACTTGAAAATCAGCTTTCATTCTTGGCTTTCACTTAGTTTCAAACACTGTCACCTAGTGCCAGTGGGAAATATGAAGCTAAGCAGCCCACAAAGTAGTCCTTTGGATATGAATCTTTGACATTCACCATGGGTAAAACAAAGGGTCAGTAGCTTAACGATGGGAAATACACAATTACTCCGGTTTCGAATCAAGTTGCATCAGTTGCTATAGATATTTACTTAATCCAGTTTACTATGACAAAAGGTCATGAAAATGATGCATCCAATGAGTATCTAACTCACAACAAGTTCGAGAGAAGAGCTTGCTAGTCATTGCTTCCAGCTTTGATATTTAGTCTGACACAAGGCCATAATACAGGGCTAACTATTCAATATCTCTACACAAGCAATGGCCGAAAAATATTAAATCTATGACAGACACCCATTCGATTACTTGTATAGATTTTTACCAAGCTTAGCTTAGTCTGGCGCAAGGTCTCAATAATAGGACACAAAGCAAGGATCATTACACAAGCAATGGCTAGCGACACTGACTTTGTGATCATCTCTCTGTGGCAGGCACCCGTTTAATTACTCTAGAGCAGAGTTTTAGCTTAGTATGGTACGAGGCCTTATTAGGTAGGCTATCAAACAATGTGTAACGGTACTAGCTTTTTAACACCCAAACTACAGAAGGCAACCTGTAGTTATTCTTTGGTTATTCATTCAACTTAGCTTAGTCTCGTACAGGGACACAATATCAGCGCACCTAGTGAGAATCATACTGACTACACAAACTTGCTAACTATAGTACTGCAGCAGATGCACTTGAATACTATAGACAATTTAGTCGGGCATGGAACCGCAATAGTACTGCACTCAAGTTTGTAGTCAGTATACCAGTAACAGATTGCGAGATTAGCTTACTCACTATCAATCTACGGCAGATATCCACGAACAATTCCTACTTGATTACTTACCGCCAGTCATTGTTCTCAGACTAGTCTGTGTGTCGGCATTAGATCCGTAAATCTGGGAAGCATCGATGTAGCTGGTGGCCAGGTTGAGTTGTTGACGAGAACCTGAAAATGTTTTGCAAAAAAAGAAAATAAATAAATAAAACAAAATAAATGAAAATCATGTAACATGGGGGAAATGGCGCTCAAAAATGCTCGCTTTTACCAGTCAAGCTAGGAGGTGTTGAGTGCAGTAATGCTTACCGGTACAGAAAATGGATCGATGGACCGACTTAGATCTTACGTTCACTTAGCACTTATATCCTTTGGGGAGGCATGAATCCACATCAGCCAGGCAAATGTGCACTCGGGGTTCTTTAGTCCTGGAAGGCAGTCTATCTAAAAGAGTTATTTCAAAACCTGGGTAAAGGAAGAGGATGGTTGCAAACCGGGCTTGCTAATCATTTCTGCAAACCTGCTTGCTAATCAGAGATAGAGTGGTTACAGCCCTGTGCTCCACAAGTAGTTCAAAGGAATAAACTTTACTTGGTCTGGAGCACGGCAACAACAGTTGGGTACCCAATGAGGATAGAAATCTCTACACGAGTGAAATGATCAACAAGACAAGCTTGCAGAGCACAGCGCTACGGTGGACACCTGAAGTAGATATTTACAATTCTTGGCTTTTTTCTGGTGCGAGGCCACAAGAGTGAGGAATTGAATCAAATTTATCGTCCAAATGAATTGTTCTGTGGAATGAGCTTGATAATCATTCCATTTACTAGTATGGATAATCATCTCATACACACGCACGCGCATCTGTGTGTGTATTACTTTGTTCGTTATATCACGTACCGAAGAGTGGACAGGGAACTACCGCGATTCAGTTGTAACGATGTTCTTGATAACAATACTGAAGTGGTAAGACGATTTCAGTTCGATTCTTGGTTTTGTATAACAAATACGCTAGTAATATATTATTGTATGGCACCTACAAAGAATAGCATCGTTTCAAGATGTCGACTTGATGAGGCTTGTTACTACACGTACGTATACGGAGACAGAAACCAATTTCAGGATCATCTAATTTTGCTTGGGTGTACTGACCACTTCGTATTGGTTTCATCACTTGGTGGGTCATGTTTTTATTCAATCATTTATCTCTTCATCTATTTATGAGATTCACTTTGAAAATCTCTGCGCGTGACGAAGTTTCAAATACCTGACTAAACTTCATCACTGTTGGTCATAAGTTAAATAAATTACTAGTTTACTCAAAAAATGACGGCAATAATCATATACGAAAGCTAATTAAATTTGGAAATAGCCACAGAATCCAAATATAATCGTGTGCGATCATCTTTCTCTCATAAATTACAGAATGATGAAGTCTTTGAATGGGAGTAACTGTCGCATAGAAATATGAAACTTAGTTCCTTCGGTGTTACAAACAAAAAATATAGGCATGCATTCTGTGCATTCTATTAATGGATAGGTTGTGCGTCAATGTCACAAGGGTTCACATGGTCACCATACGTTTGGTCACCACCAATTTGCACGCAATATCCTCAAGAGCAATGTATATTATCGTAAGTACCTACAAAAATCCATCAGTATATATATATATATATATATATATATATATATATATATATATATATATATATATATGTATGTATGTATGTATGTATGTATGTATGCGTATATAACTCACCAAGAGCACAGTTGAGGGACGGAGACGCCAATGTGCGAACGTATGGCATACATGTTCTTTCATATTGTGAAAAGTAAGCATCGTCTTCAGGAATGTCGATAGGATAGCAGATGGCACTGGAAAAAAGTAAATAAATCATACAAAGTACACAGAACAGTGTCTCCCAAGATTCTCTATGAATTCAAATGAGATTTTGTTGGAGGTTGGTCAATGCAATTTGCAGTGAATAAAGGATTTTTTCACAGTCACCTTCCTTGCATCGTAGCTATATGTAAACAACACAATATCTTCAAAAGTTCTCAATTAATTTGATGAACTTTTATTGGAGGTCGAGAATAGGCTTAGGGGGATGTTTTTTTTTTAAATTTTGGAGCAAATCCAGGAATTTTTCACGGACCCCTTTTGAAAATTCTAGTTAGAATGAACTAGATAGTCAAAAATACGAAATTTTAAAAAATCCACGTTCTGGAAAGGGGTTCTTTACGATATATAATGACTACTCATAAGGACCGTCTCTTTCCACCCATTGTACAGGACTACAGTTTTGAAGTATTGTGATGAGCCCCATTGACTTCATTGAGAAATCTTCATTCCAAAACACGTATTTTTGAGGGGTTGGGATTTGTCATATTTTTGAGGGGTTAGAATTGTTCATGTGCAACTGAGCTGCAGAATCAGACTCTCATCTTACGGTTGATCGTGCCAAACTATTGCTACGAAGAATTTCGATTGCTTATTTTATTTGGGACGTATATATAACTTAATAGCCACTGAATAATAATAATAATAATAATGATAATAATAATAATAACGTGAACGGGTTGATTTTTGCTCAAACACCAAAAAAAAAAACCCACCAATATCTCATCGATATAAGTAATACTGAACTGAACATTCCAAAGTCTAACTTACGTGTCATTTGCTGTACAGCAGTCAACGGTTGTCTGATCATCATCTATTAAGATAGAGAAAAAGTGAGAGAATATTTTATAGTAGCTATTTATGTAAACCGTGATATCACAGCCAGGTTTTACTTAGCATAAAGTCAATATTTCTTTCATCCTAATGATACGTAGGCACATTGCAAATATCAAAACAAATGCAGCTATCCACTGCTTTTCAAGGGTATACTTTGCGCAAATGGGCGGAAAGCGAAAATGATGCTCAGCGTTTGTTTTGCAACGAGCCATTACAGAAGCAGCGCAAACCATCCTCTCGTGCCTACACACCCAGCGGCCCAACTTTCGACGAATCAGCCTGAAATATTGTCATTACCACTTTCTTGGTCCGGAAACGCTCAAAAATATTGCCCATATAAATTAATGGTTATTGCTTCTTTGCTCGTCATTTCGGATAAGTGGGGTTTTTTGATATTAAAAAAAAACTCCACTTTTGGGTCGTGGAGAAACCTGTATGTATAACAAACAGTCATGTCTTATAGCATACGTCAACCACAACATTTTCACAAAAAAATCCATACTAAGGTTTGGTCAGCACGTAAGCACATGGCACCAAAATGTAAAATGTTCAGAATTAAATCATTTTACACTTTAACCAGGCAGGTTTCAGCATGATAGCCTATGCTTACTGTTCATATAGCCTGTTTTATCACGATATTGATCAATCATTACAAAAATAGTGACACGGGAAAATCTGGTGGTAAGAGGAAAATGTAGCAATAATCGCAGTTGTGTTTTAACATAGACTGCATTTGAATTCGGTATCCATAACCAAGGTTTCTGAATTTCTTATTGCTGCTTACTGACTTTACTCTTACTCCATCACTCCCCTCTTAGTTATTTTCTAAGCAAAAAAAAACAAAAAAAACGAAGTATATCATGGCAGTAGGGGGAGATTTGATGGTAAACATAAAAGTTCACAATGTTTTACCCATAATTCGGGCAAGTTCCAGCGCTCAAATTTGTTTGTTATGTATTTGAAAAGAGAAAAAAAAGTGTCACAGTGGTAAGCAATTGATGCAAACATTCCGGAATACTTACCTCCGGTTGTTGGGAATGCTTGGTAATCAGAGACATCTGAGCTCAAGAAAAGTCCAAATATGGGAGTCAAGTGAGTAAGTACGGTATCGCGATCATCCGGAGTGCTGAGGCTGTGGAATGTGGAACTGACAAGACGGGCTCCTGGCAATGGGGTTCCAGCGACTGAGTTCAACCGAGGAAGGTCAACGCCTGAACAGAGAAATAAAGTACAACATTTTGAACTCATTAAACATATTATGAAGACCTTAAACGTACTACCCAAAATTTTGGTAAATTCTAACAGATGGATCAATCTGTTCATCTGTCAATTTACTCGGCCTTCCACAAATCTCTCAAGATTACACCACTGATAAATAAAAAATATAATTTTTTGTCAATCCATCTTTCTTTGAGGAAGTCATTTTGCACCTCAGATTCCCTGAACTTTTGGGTTGCACCTTATCTATCTATCAAATATTGTTAGTCTTAAAACAGACTATCAAATTTCAAAACTATCTATTTATCTATGTAGGCAGCATTTTTCATGAGCAAGCATCTAATAAAAGGTAACAGACAAGGATTGTTTTTAAAATGAAAACCCTTTTCTACTGTTAGTGTTCTTGTATTCTCCCTCTTGAAAGTAATTCATCGGATAATTAAGACAAAAAGATTATCAGGATCCAAGATATCTCACACATGCACGTTAATGTCATGAAAATGTACAAAAGTTAGCTTTGATGAATACATTCACAAACTCACACACTCACAATAGAAACAAACACATACATATATAATTTCCCACCCCAAATCTTCCATCCCAGCATCATAATCGTTTGCTGCGTAGCATTTGCAATCCGAAAACGGCAAAACCGCCAAACGACTTCCTAGTCCAGGAAAATGTATTGTCTGCTCCAAAACGTTCTTAAAACAAGCCAATTGCTCACTGTAGCTTTGAACAGAGATAGTTTGCTCAGGTCCTGGCAATTTACAATAATGAATTGCTTGAATCCCACCAAACTCAGAGGAGATTTTCTGCACATCAGATTCTATTTTGGATACTCTTTATAAATATATTTTTCTTCAACGGTGATTATCTTGCCAAAAAATGTCTCCGTTCTGTGTTGAGCAAAAAGAGACAGGTGTTTTAATCTTGAACTTAGTTTGGTGCAGTAAGATCGTTCGGAATTCATTTTCGTATCTTCTGAATTTTCTCTATGACCTGAAGATGACGTTCTATAGTTGATTTATTGTACAAACAAAAATGAGTTAACTTTAAAGAAAATCATAAGATTTCCCTAATATTGTGCAAACGATGTGGCAAGGTAAATTTTACATCAACCATATTAAATATATTTGTTAAGAGGATTCCATATTAAACTTGTTCTATTTTATCGAAAATATTGAGCACCTTTATTATGAACATTTCATCGTATCATTATTAGAATAAGTATATATATATATATATATATATATATATATATATATATATGTGTGTGTGTGTGTGTGTGTGTGTATGGAGAGAGAGAAGTGAAAGACAGAGAGAGGGGAGATAAGAGGAAGAAAGAGAAAGAGAGAGAGGAGGAAGAGATACATATGATTATGTATGAGGGCGTGTGCACGTGCACGCGTGCGTCAATGAATGTTACTCACCGTCACTGTAATCAGCAGGAAGGTAACGACCAAGGGGTGTGTTGGAACTTCCAAGTAATGGTACCCGCAGATTATTGCATGTTCCATCAGCAGTACGATATGGGTAGTTCTGATCGCATTGTGTGGCGGCGGCGGTAGCAGCAAAAATACAGTCTTGGTCAATTCGACGTGGTCTTTGAATATTGTTGATTACATTGACTGGATCCAGATTGGCTGCAGAAATACTGAAAACAACGAGAATAATAGATTTTACATCTTCGTTGATGAATTTGTCCGTGAAGTATTCAGCCAGAGACGACGGAAAATGAAATCGGCAGGCTGAGTTCAATCTTCGACTGAAACAATTTATGTTCACTTCGCAGCCTAGGGATATGGACTAATCCATCTCTTTTCCCCCAGGACTTTTTGAGAGTTGGGGATACCTGTACTTAAAACCTAAATATTGAAATCGCTTTTCGACCACAAAATTCTATACAACTGTGAGACTCAGTCCACCTACAGAACCACGTATTGACGATCTCATAACAGTGTCAAATTTCACATTAACTAGTTACCCTTTATCCAAATTCACTTGCCTTTTATCGCAACTCACAGGACGTCATTCTACGGCCGATCATAAACAACATGGATCGGCGAAAAGCAACTGAGATGAAAAGGGTACTGGTCGAAAGATTAGTAATGGTTAAAAAATAATGTTAATTTTATCCCTTCTCTCTGTGAAGTTTATGTGGAAAATATGGGTATCAGTACACGTACTAATTTAAAAAATTGGGATCGCTAATGGTTGAGAATCACTGACGTGAGCATTGACAGGATGATAGTGGTTTGTGGACGAAATTTGTTCACTAATAGTAAAGATACATAATAAAAAAGAAATCTCTATCGGCAAAGTGGAAATACACATCTACAAATGCGTGTAAAAATCATGCTTACTATAGAGTAGAGAAAACAATTCAAGTGCACTATCTTTGACTCCTTTCTGTCAGGAGAGTTGTTAGCTCAGTTGGTAGAACAGAGTTGCCTTGTCTGCTTCCTAGTGGACACAAGTTCGAGTCCAGCATGTCGCTCATCTTCTTTGATCATTTACGTGATCAGCAGTTCGATTTCTTGCTGGTTACCGTCAGTGTCGGACGAAATGATATCCTTAATATAATATCTCTACAATTATCATATTCTGTTGGACTAAAAATCTTCCGATCGAATGATGTGTGAGTGTGCACGCGTCGCTCTTGAATTAAAGCCCAAATAACTGATTTATCCTCATACTTCTCAGTTTATTCATTCACTGTCCATGTCTGCACTATTGTTTCTGATGCGGACAATTACATTTTTGAAAAATTGATAAGGTAGCCGCTTCAACGAAACGTCGCTCTCAAACATCGAGCTAAAAAGCCCAACGGAAAGACAAAGGTCCAAATAACCACTTTATACACATACGCATATATATATATATATATATATATATATATATATATATATATATATATATATATACCCAGTCTCTATCTATCTTATACGTTACAACCAGAGGAAGTGATCACAGATAAGAGTATAAAATCTACGATGAAATTTTATAACTGATTTATGCTCATTAATAATCTATGTTACTTACGCATCTCGAATAATTCTTGTCGTTTCTCCAAGTATCAGACCATTTTCGGCGGTTGCAAGATTATTAAAAGCCAAAAGTTGTACGTTTTGTCCGTTCACAGGGAAATTACCGTTGCCTACGACGATCTGAGTACCGTTAGGGAAAGTCAAAGTTCCGTTGGCAAAAACCACTGTCGTATTTCCAATAACGAATGTTCCGTTTCCGTTGGGGAAGGTGCCGTTTCCATTGGGGAAGGTGCCGTTCAAACCAGGGAAGAGGTCTCTCCAGTTTCCTCCATTACCAACGCCATTATTGCCAAAGCCATTATTACCTCCTCGGCCTCTGGAACCTCTTCTACCGTTCTGACCTCTTCTTGCACCTCTCCATTGGCTGCATCTTCCTCCTGATAGCAAGAGAAATATTTAGACAGATAAGTAAGTTACTGGATGATTTATTAGACTCAGTCCGCAAGAGATGTGACGAGAAATACAATGAATTGAAAGGAAAAATAAATATTTTTTCCTACTTCGTTCATTATCGGTTGCTCATGACATTTACAAAGCTTAACCTTCAAAAACTAAAACAAAACAAGCCTGGCTGCTGCAAGGTCAAACTCCATTCTTACCTCTATTCTGACCGAGCATGATTAAGACAACTTCCATATTGTATGTATAATAAATGAAAATTATAAAAGTGTATTGCCTAGAATGAATGTAGTCTTCATCTGATTAAAATAAACCCTTTCATATCTTGAAGATGCAGTTTGGCCCATTCAAGCTCATGTTGCTCATCAGGTTAATTTTCTAGATGTATCTATTTATAGAGTTTGACAATAAGATAAAAAAAGAACATCAGCATTCGAAATTCTGACTTTTTCTAGGGCTTCAACACTGCTTGGAAATACGTTGACAATTTCATTCGCTCGTTACGCGGCTGTAGCTCTCTTGTAGACGATAATCGTTATCAATATAATTTGTGACTGTTGTGATGAGACGATTACTTCCAATTACAATGTATTCACCTCCCTGCAAAGGCGGAATATGACAGCCTACAGTGGGAACCCACACGCGTACATGTAGGTAGAGATAGTTTCTTGGCACCCCCCTTTGGGATTTCCCCTGACTTTAACCCTTTAAGTACAATGGGGAGCAACAGCCCCGGGAAGGAACATACTGGCATTATACTTTTGGATACACTAATTCTTCTGTGTCAGAAAATCGAGTTTATGATGTTGATTTCTCTTATAAGAAACCAACTGAAAATAAACAAACATTGAAATATTCATATTGTTATTTACTACGCTCCATTTACTTTGGAACAAAGCACAATAGCTCTTTGACTGGTTGCTTTACATTATTTCGCTTTTATCAAAGACCTACTCTTATACAGGTTTCTTCGGTTATCTAAAATGGTGTAAAGAGAAGAATTGAACCATTAATTTTTATGGGAAGAATTTTAGAGTGTTTCCAGATTCCAAATAAATATCTGCTTGCCTCGGTGTCAGAAGCTGGGGTACGTTATCTGCTGAGGCTGGAATACACCAATATGCTTGACTGCTTAGCTACAAGTATTCTTCTATCATACAGTTAGCATTCAAAACATCCTGCAAATCTTGCTTAAACCTACGTACACATTCAAAATTAAAGTTACGATTTTCTGCAATCAATGTAGCATTGTCAATCCTTTCTATTTCTGCTTTAGGCCATTTCGCTTCAGAAAGGTTCAATAGGAACACTCTACTCTTGGATATGTGGGTGGGTGTATACATAAATTCTTACTGGAAAAGGCCCAAAGACACATTTCATGTCAAAAATCACTTATGAAGAAATATGACGATACAAGAATGGGCTTGTGAAAAGTAAACCTACCTCCTGTTCTATCACGTGACATTCCAGCTCCTCTCACCATTCTCCTGGCAGAATAGTAAGCTTTTAGACATTGTTCAGTTGTAAAAGGGTCTTCAGCATTGATCGAATACACAAGACCAGCGAGGACCCCGAGGGCCAGCAACAGATGAATTGGGCGACTGAAAGAGATAGACAGATAGATTTGACCAGATTGAAATAGATATGAAGAGACATGAATACGATATGAATAGAGAGTAACAAATATGAAACAATCTGAGATGCCCCATCGTAGAATAATGTTTAGCAAGTGGGTCTCACTGATTTCAGCTTCGTGAAATGCAGGAGAATTGTACAGCAAGCACAATGAACAACCACTAACCATTGAAACCAGCTTGGTTATGTTAGTTGCTTTGATGTGTGGCTTCCACAAAAGAACTATGAATAGTATTTATATGTTCCATCTTTTTAAGCAAATTGTGACGGTTGATGAAAAGTGCATCCTTTACGATATGGAGCGCAATATATCATAAGGCTAGCTAACTGAATAAAGACAAAGGCTGGTTCTCATCCAAAGATGATACCATGTTTATCGTAGGAAAGAAAGGAAGTTCTCAATTATGAGTTCCTTCCAGAGAATGAAACGATTAGTTCAAGCAAAACGTTTCTAGACCAGTCATATACTGAGGAAAATAAAAATTTCTGGGAAGGTGGAATTATGAATTTTTCTGAAAGATGACAGGAACAAAACGATAAATATGTTGTCCAATAAAGTTGATGTCATTTTTAAAAAACTTTTACCTTTTAAACGAACATTTTGTTACTCAATAGATATATGTGAAAAGAGATAGGTGTGGTTAGACTGTGACAATTAAGTAGATATCAAGAGACTAAAATAAATAGAAATGATCTGACTGATATAGATATTAAGCAATTTCGATAAATGTATGTATTGACAATCTAGAAATAATACATAAAAAACCGACAGGAATCGATAGAGATATGAAATGATATTCTCTGACACTCTGAAACGAATTTTTACCATTATCAAATACGTCGATCTAAAATTTTCTTACATGCTGGTTTATCACTACGTTCCAGCCAGTGCATTTTCGGCCTTTTCACGTATATAATTCAGCATAAAAATTTTACCACAATAAATCTTTCAATAAAATCTATGCAGTCTTCCTCAACCGAGCCATTTTTCTCATCATTTGTTCTTGTGACGCATTAATCTAAACTTAGTATATCTTTGACCCTCATTTGGAATCCTTTTTTTTCATCCTCTAATGTAAGTATATTAGCGTAATGTGGCTCAGCCAAAGAGGATCATAGCTAGCGTGATCAAAGACCTTGTTTCTCATTTCGGTGACATGGCGTGATTAGAAGGAAACTAACGACCATGTAAATATACATCACGAATCTCGCACCCGACTGAGTTCATTTCTTGTGCGGATGTGGTTTCGGTCGTAAAAAGACCATGTAAAGCAATCAGTAGGGAATTCCTCAAAATGTAGCGAAGGAAAACGGTATTTTTGCGTAGCATTCTTCTTCCCAACCCCCGAATATCCATCACCTCGGTGTAGAGAGTAGAGGGCGCTACAATCCATATTTTTGTAATGCTCAGACGATCTGAAACAAGAAACCTTGTCCATATTCGACCCAGACGATTAGAACAAAGGAAACCAGGTTCTTTTTTTCAACCTTCGTTTCTCTTTCCATTTTCTGAATAAAGCAAGCTTTCTCAACAATAGCAAAACGAACTGTTTCATATTTTTTCGAAAAATCACTAGACAAGAATATCATTGGTTGCTATTAACCTGCTACAATAAGTCCCACCAGCTTGGCACTTTGTCCTTCAGACTATTGCCCAATCAGTGAAACAGACGTCTGTGCATCAGTAACTTTCTATACGCTATTGTTTTTGTATCTTTTCCGTTTTTATTTTCATCACAACGTCTTCGGCCAATATTCTTTTCAACCTCCAGGTTAAACTGGAGAAAGCTGAAAAAAGCAGCTGTTTTGGTCAAGACTCAAACTCTCAAAGGAGTGTGTTATATACAAAGGCTAAAGAGGTGTCGATCTTTCATATGAGAATCAGATATTCGTTAGCCGATGCCAACTCTGACGCGTCCATGGAACATCCCGTCAGGATCGAACTTAAAATGAATTAATTGCGATACTCCCACTCTAACCGGTGCTCCGGAGCAGACGATATCAACAGTTGTGAATGAGTTTCCTTGTCAGAGTTGACAATTGGTGTAACGGCTATTAGATGCTACAACTTAGGCTGGTAAAGTACTGATAAGAGATGAGTTTTCTCAAGTGCTCACACACCGAATGTATTCTTTGTCAGTGACGACATCTTTTCTTTAACAATATTTGGCGATAGAATAGGGCAAAAGGAAAAGATTTGCGTCTTTCTAAATATCATGAATACAAAGTGAATAGTAACAGCCTTAGCCTAACTTCGAATACGGTTTGACAACGATTACACTATCTCGCACCTCCTGACAAACATTGAATAAATCTTATAAATACTTTCCATCTGCAATCTCTCTGTTGCCTCAAATTATCTTATTACGAGTAGGGATAAAAGTGAAATTAGTTTATGATATTTACGAAACCTAGCTTAGTACAGAACCAAATCTTGCTGACCAATTCACTTGTGCATTGAATTCGACCCACATTAACATTTCACAAATGTGGCTTCGAGCAGACTAAGCTAAGCTCAGTATACAACTGTAGATCGATAGTTAGCAAACTCGTTTTGCAAACTAATTCGGCAGCAGAGGGAGTTTGTCTTTCTCTTGATGGCTTACTTCTGTGAACTTGTGCCAAACCAAGTTCAGTAAGTAACTAATATATATATATATATATATATATATATAGAGAGAGAGAGAGAGAGAGAGAGAGAATTCAATTGAAAAAGTATGAAAAGTAAGAGATGAGCAAGAGAAAAGAAATGGGTTTTCTCTTCCAATATAACTTACCACATTCTTCTGACTTGATTTCTTTGGTTCGGAGCAGATCCAAAAGCAAGTGACTTTGCCAGATTCTGTAGCTGTATTTATAGTCATGGCGATGCGTGGTCAACCGCAGCCACTCCTTGACAGATAATAACCTCTTAAATGGACCACTTGAAATAATTGACGTCACCATGGTATTCATATTTTATTTGCTTTTTATGACTTTTGAAGCGGTAATTAACAGATTTTAAAGCTGTAAATTGCCAATACTTCAAAACTTCAAAAAAGGCGATAGCAAGCAGTATGGGTACGTTATTTATTAGGTTGATGCAAAAGTCCACAGGGACATCTTCCATCAATGTTAGGAAAATCTGAGAAGTTTATTCAGCTTTATATGGTTTGTGCATTCGGTCAAATTGCAAGAAAGTGGTTTGGTGATTCTGCTGAAGGACAATGCCCGTCGCAAGTTGACAAATTCTGACGCAAGAACGATTATTGACCTGGGATTCAGCACAATCTCCAGACCTGTCATCCCCGAACCATCACTTGCTTCGCCCTGCGCTAAGCTCTTTGTCTGGTCATCGGTTCCAATAAAATGGAAGTATCGGAAGATTCATCCAAGAATTTATCGAATCAAAATTGGAACCTTTCTTTTAACTCAATTTAGCTGAAAGGTCAGAGGAAAGAAAACATTTCAATGATGTTATGTATAAAAACGAATTATATGTGAGTACAAGTTTTCTTAGTCACTCAATAAAAACCGTCGAGCATGCCGTATTAGGGGTGAGCAATCATTTTTTTTCTTTCAAAAGGATTGGTCAATGCACATGATACTTCTCTCGCCTTTTGTTGGGCAGTGGTTACTGAACCATCCAAATTTTCACAAAACAAGCGTGAATGGTGCGAGACACAAACCAAATTATCAATTTAACATGAACTTACGTTACAAATAAACCCCCGACAAAAATCTACACAAAGGTGAATTTTAAAAAGGTATTTTCTTGACGTAAGGAAAAAATGGTATTACTTTTCAGTCTCCTCGCCAGTCATCCGGACCAGGTTGAAGAAATCTATATAAATAGTTTTGGTTAACAGTTTCAAAAACGATTTTGTAAAAACATGGTCGTGACTTTAGCATCAACCTCTTAAAATACAAATGACATAAGTAATGCAAACGGACCCATGGAACTAAAAATTAGTTATACTCTACCACAACCATGAGCCAGAAACCATACACAAGATTGGAGAATCTTCAAAAGTATGACAGTCTTTTGATATGAATCCTATTGAACACATCACGGCAAATTTAGAACGTATTGTAAGAAAATATCCAGCAACATTTCTAAAAAACATTTGCTTTATGTTTCTTATGCTATCATGCAACTCCCATGGACAAGCTTATCTTCTGACATGGATTGCATAGAATACGTCTGGATTCTTCCAGATAGCAAAATAGAAAAACAAGTTTTCTCCGCGGTTTCCATGTAGCCTGGTCGAATATTTCATTAGAGTATACAGAAGAACTGAGAGTTAAAATCTGGTAATGGAATTCCCAACGAAGTCGATTCACATCATGGAATGTTCTTGATTTTTTACATCATTGAATAAAGGTTTTACTTTGAAAATAGAAATGCCTATTTTTGTTATGCATTAGTGCATAATTGAATAAAAGCCCTCGTTTGAAAATATGTGCATCAAGAATTTTTGTCATGTCTCCGTGGGTCATGAATAATTGATGTGTTGGGATTTCTTCAAAATAGACAAAGGAACAAAGCTATGTGAAAAGTGAAAAAATTTTGCAGCGATTCAATATTTGTTGATTGGGTATTGGTCGTTTGCTCTGGCTTATTCGTTCGTCTCTTATGAAAATCCAAGACAATAATGGTTGGGAATAAAATATGTTATTATAGATATTATTTATTCTGTTATTATTTTTTCAGTTTTGGCATCTGTGTGTCACATAAAAAACAATTCGGAAGTTATGTACTAATCTGACCAAAATGTATCAATCGGTCATTAAATGTATTCAATATTCCTGGAAATTCAGCTGCGACTTCTTTATTCTGATAAAAATGGCTTCAAGAATCCGTAAGAAAATGAAGAAAACATTCATGGTCTATAGCATTTGATATATATATATATATATATATATATATATATATATATATATATATATATATATATATATATATATACATACATCATAACCCAGGGATTAAATAACTGCAAATATAACAACATTGAAAACGTGTTTTTTTCATCTTACACAACAGAACAAATGGAAAATTAACACAATTTATACGTGAAAAAGTAGTTGTCAGCGAGAAAATATCCTGATGCCAAAAGATAGAATAAATGCTGTAGTCTCTTATCTTGACAGGGCTTCTGGGTACACAACATCAGTACTTCTTCCACTGGGTGCCAATGTGAAGAAGATGATTTTCTCTTTCGAATTTATGTCTGAGAAAGTTTTTCATGGAGGCGCCATGTTTTACAAATAGAACAGAAAAAGTAAGGGTTTTTTTGCACTTTAATTCTTCCGTTTTTCTAAAAAGAGTTTATTTTCAGACAAATTTGACTTTCTATGACCTCCAGTGAACTTTTAGGTCAGCATTGCCCATTTTATCATCTTTTTCTGCCCAACATAAATCCGTTTACCAATTCATCTACAAGATTGTAATTATGTGGATGCAATGTGGCTTAGAAAAATCTAATTCAATCGAAAATTGATCAATTTTGACCTTGTCGATCAACACTACCTATTCTATCGTGGTTTTTTTTTGTTGTTTTTTTATTTCCAACGTTAACCACGAGCACTTATTTATTTCCTAGAATGTAATTGCTTGGCTGCAAAATGACCGAAAAAATCTATTTTCATTCTGGAAGAGGGATTTAAAAGAAAAGTTATTTCCAGACATATGAGGAGTAAATATTTAAATTCTTAGGGGCGGTTTGTATACGTGACACGTAGATAGATAGATAGATAGATAGATAGATAGATAGATAGATAGATAGATAGATAGAGACATACATAGTTGAGTAGCTAAATAGATAGACAGGTTTGGTTTGTCATTCAGCAGAAACCGTCACATGCCAACGTCTTTTGGAAGCACACTGTTTGGGGGATGATCAATTAAGAATTGGAATCTTGAAAAGGTTGATCAATGAATAAATCACTTCTTTCACCTTTGGTTTGGTGGTGATCAATAAAATCGTCAAAATTTCAAAAAACAAGCTTTGACGTTTCCAGACACAAACGAAGGGATAATTTTAACATACACACACATTGTACACCCAGATAAAACAAAATGGAGGTGAGGGTTTACTAACAAAAACGTTTTTTGTGGACCTGAAAAGAAGCAGATGTTTTAATTTTCGATTTTCCTGCGTGGTAAATACATAGATAGCCAGCCAGACTTGCTTAAAAACTGATGTAACCTATGTTGGCAGTTTTTTTTTTTGACACATTCAGTTTCTAATTGATAGATAGATAGATATACCAATCGACAGACAGACTGACAGGTTCGTGCAAATAAAATTCACGATTTTCTTACAACTTCCATCATAGAAAAACTTGACATTTTATTACCTCCTTTTGGTTCTTAATTATGGCATAAACATCGATATTCAAATTGATATACTTGAATTAGCACTTATGCACAAAGAAATCCTTATCAGAACTTTTTGTTCAGAATAACTTCATACCTTATTAAGTCTACGCATAAAGTTAGATAAGTTAAATACACAAAAGTGCATTTACCAGAGAATATAAATATATATTTGGAGAGAGAGAGAGAGAGAGAGAGAGAGAGAGAGGGGGGGTGAGTCTTCAGTTTTGAACACTGAACATTAAAAACTTTTTTCAAAATTTGTTGTGTCACTTCAGTCACTTATTTCCCAATATCTGTCAATGAAATTTATGTAATTCATTCCGGTGTTTTTCTCTGTTTTAGATATACTTTGTTATGATGGTACAATGCGTAACTCTTCTATTGTTGGGATCATCAGTTGTTTAACTTGTAAATATTTCGGGGATTTTTAAAAACGAAACTGGTAGTTAAAATAGCACCCCTGCAATGTTGATCAAACATCCCCCTTTCAATTATGCTTTTGATGTATAGATTATGTCATACAAATATATATATATATATATATATATATATATATATATATATATATATATATATATATATATATATATATATAGTTTGTTATTTCATATAGGGTATCATCATAATGTATCGTATATGGATGTTATTTATAGTATACATCATTTAATTTTTTGAAACACGGCTTACTTACGTAAATTACCCCCAAAATGCAATAATAATAATGATATATATATATATATATATATATATATATATATATATATGATTAAGTAATTGAGTCATCCACGAACAGCTGTTTTGTTGTATTACAACTCTTCAGTGTGGCTATAGAGTATCCATTTTCCCATCCATCACCACAAAGTAGGATCAAAACCTTCACTTCAGATCCAGAGGCTGGCTTATCTACCTCTGCCCTTCGCCGTACTGGACGGTCAGTGAGGCAGAACTTGAGCGATATATTTACTTTACGCACAATTCCCTATCCACCAGATTGCTCTATTCCGGAGTTGGAAGAGCATTGTTTATAGCTTATAATGAACGAGTTACCTTACTTGAAGAGCGCTCAACCCTGAATAAGAGAGCGTTAATTATAATAATGATAATTGAATAATTGAATGATATATATATATATATATATATATATATATATATATATATATATATATATATATATATGATCAGTGTTTAGATAATGGTATCCTACAAGATAATATTATTGGTTGATAATGTGGAAAGAAGCACGATTGTTTGTAAAATCTAAACTAATGATAAATTGCTGCCAGAAAAACGAATTGCTATAAAAACGAATTAATAGAATAGATAGGTGAGAATCAGGTAAGGTTTCATTTCATTTGTTTTTTAAAGTATCATAATATCCCCTCTTTCCCCCTCTGTCTCTCACTCTCTCTTTTACATTTTTAGAAAAGAAAAAGGGGCTAATGTTAAAAAAAGGGAACAATGATCAAAGGGCGTGCTAATGTCTGGAAAAATTGGAGGGCCAACATTAAAGGGGGCTAATGCTGAAAAATGGAGGCATATTGTTTTTAAAAAACGAGAGGGCTGAAGTTGGAAGAGGGAGTTTGATGTTTAAAGAAAGGGAGCAGATGTCTGGAAAAAGGAGGCTATTATTAAAAAATGTGGGCTAATGATAAGGGGATGTAATGTTGAAAAAGGGATATAAGGTTAAAAAAGATATACGGGTATGATGGAATGGGGGCGTAGTGTAATAAGGGTGTTGATAGAGGGGACTAATGATAAAAGGGAGATTATTGTTAAAAGAGTGGGCTAATGTTCAAAAATCGGTAACGTTTACGTCCAATATTGGTCAATTGAAAAGGACCACTTCTTATTTCTATTATCATTCGGACCATCCTCATCTTGGTTGTTTTTCAGAAGTATATTAACGCCACGCAGCTACCTCTCCCGCACCAAACCACCCACTGAGTTATCAAACGCCGAACGCTGTGTATACTCAATACCGTGCTGCTGTGGGCACGAATACACAGGAGAAACATGTTGCCCCTTGAAGGTTCGGGTGGAAGAACACCGAAAAGTGGTGAGCAAAGGTGGAACTAACAAATCGGGCATAGCTGATCACGTATGGAAGGAAAAGGGAGACCACCTATCCCTGTAGAACGAGGTTGAGATAATTGATTAGGAAGAACACTGCAAGATTCGGAAATTGAAAGAGTCAGCTCATGTGCTAGATAAGAAAAACTGCCTCAGTAATCCTAGCATTGAAATGGATGCCATACGGGAACCTCTAATAATGAAAGACAGAGAACAATAACATCAAATACCAAAAACTGTCACCTGAGGTTTAAGGCTCCTAAAAATTAGCACCGGTTGTCCACATGGAAACATAGCGTGGTGGTTACAGACAAAATGTCTGCAAGTAATCTGATGGTTCTAGGTTCAATCCCAGTGTGAGAGGGGAGTGCGGTCAATATACCTCCGTCGGTTAAATAAAGGATTCGCTTCGTTACTTCCCCACACCTATTAGATGATACCTAATGAAGGCCGTGCAACGGCAGAAACGTTGTAAGAAAAACAACCAAGATGAGGATTGTCCGAATAATAATAGAAAGAATAATAATACCTCATCTCAAAAATTCAGAGATAGACCACTTCTTCCCAATTACAATGCCCGACTGCATGTTGCACAAATGATCCAGCAGAAATTGAACGAACTATGAAACTCTAATTTGCCCAGCTTACACATCAGACCTCTATCTAACTGAACAACACTTTCTCAAGTATTTTGACCATTCCCTGCAAGGAGGGGTCTGCAATAACCAAGCAGCAACTCAAAACGCCTTCCGAGAATTCATTGCTTCCAGGCCCCAGAATCATATGCTTCTGGAATAAATTTTCTATTTGGCATTGATGCATAGATTCTGAAGGTTCTTATTTTGGTCAATAACTTTTATCCTAAGCTTGGATATGCTGCTTTAAATTTGATGGTGAAAGACCATAATCATCTTTGCTTCAACTGATAAGATTCAAGACGCATTTTTGTAAAAATGATAACACATTCAGTTTGCAGAATATTTCTGTGTTTATAGCGGATATGGTGAGTATTGTGCGGAAATTTCCATCATCAATTCCAACATTTATCAGCAATTTTGTACATATGAATAAGTATGAGCAGCAAGGACGATTTAATTATGTCTTTGACATATATAATGACGAATCATCTGTAAAATACGGTAAATTACTGAAAAGAATAAATGAATCCCCTATACATCTCAGCACACTTTAGAAATTCACCCCATTACCAAAAGGAGTAGATACAATTTGGTTTTCGAATTGAAATATACTGAATTTACAAAAAACTGATTTATCAAGAAATGAAGATTCATTATTCAGAGAACCCAATAGTAGCTGGTGGGTGGAAAATTAATCAAGATTGGGAATGAATAGGAACTAACAACAATATAATAACTCCAGTGTTACAGTTGCAGTCGACTTAAAGAGAAGCTACGTTATGCAGTTTTCCATCTTCGACCTTTCTGCCCCCCCCCTCCCCGAATCAATCTTAATAGTAACAATGTTTCTGAATTCCTCGGGTAAGAATTGTATATGAAAATGTGTTCATTTGTGTAGGTACGTTCTTTACTCCAAAAGTTATGCAATTTTCTATTTTCTTTATGCCCAGGTTTGAGTTCGTACCTGGGGTCATTGATCCTGCCGTAGACAGGAAGATTTCCATTTTTCTGCACTAACACCTCAATATTCTTTCATCTATGCATATGTGGGAGTCAAAAAACATGACAGACCGAGTTGTTTGAGCAGGTACCCACCAAGAAAAATAAAATAAGTGAAAAGTGTAAATTGTGATATAAGAATGAAATTTGGGACAACAATTCTTCTTAATAATCTTTTTCATGATCAACATCGAGCCATGGAAAAATTCTGGCTTTTTTCAAGATGGCTGTCATATTTTAAAATGGCTACCTGTAGAGTCAAGAAAATTACGAGTTGAAGCTTAATCACTTCCAATTAATGACTGTCCATTTACGTCAAATAAGCAATTATCTAACTGGTATGATACATACCTTTGATCCCTCTAAATGAGTGATAAACACCCTACATTGCTGTAATTATATTCAAAATAACCTCCAAGTAGCGCTCTCTGTAGAATTTAGTCGGAATTGCTCACTTTGTGGAAAAAACATGAAGTTCAACACAGTGATACTTTACAATGTACAGAACAATTTCCGATATAGCTACAGTCTAAAACGGACTTTCTTTAGCAACAGTAGATAATATTTCCAACCTAGAAAGCCTGTAAATATCTCCTAATGAAACACAAAAATCTGGATTCAACTCAAAATTTGGTCAATCCTTTCATCTTGGGGCCTACTTTTCCATAAATTTCGTTGGAATTCATTGAAGAGATATGATGTGGAAAGACATGAGCGAATACTGAGATGAACAAATAGATATTCTATGTTCGCTCCTGATTCTCTCGACGATATCTCAGGGAGTTCCCAAATAATTTCAATGAAAGAAATAGGCAAATTGTATGGAAGAAATAACAATAATCGGGGTAGATCCAGGATTTCGTTCTTGATTGAGAGATATCTTTTCGTTTCAATATCTTATACATCTCCGTAATCGCTCCTGCCTGTTCACACAATATCTCCATGAGTTCTAAATGAATTTCAATGATATTTTGTGAAAGCGTAAAGCACATTGTAAGGAAGAACTGATTTAGTGAATCCAGGGATTTGTCTCTAACTGAGAGATATTTTTGTGTTTTTCCTCATAAATTTCTGTATTGACTCCTGACTGCCTACTCAGTATCTCCAGAAGTTCACAATAAACAGTAATCGTGTTTAAGGATAAGACACGTATCCTGGAAGAAATGTAGATGGATCCAGGTATTCGTTTTTGATTAAGAGATATTTTCTGTTATTTTCTTCCTACATTTCTCTATAGCTCCTGTCAACGCAATATCTCCGAAACTTCTCAATGAATGTCAATCAAATTTTGCGGAGAAGTGGGCCATGAGAAATGGGAGAAATGATTAAATTTCTGAGTGAATGAAGGAATTTGTTTTCGATTGAGATATTTGTTCGTTGTTTTCCATACAATTCTGTATCTGTCTCTGTCTGTAAATACGATATCCCCGATAGTTCTCAATGGATTACAATGGAATTTCGTGGAAGGGTGGGACACATCAAGAAAAATGTGTTGAAATTTGGGGAGGCGGTAGATCCTGGATCTGTTGTTGATTGATAAGATTTTTAGAATTCTTTCCGTTTTTATTTTCTATAATTTCTGTATTCATTCATATCTGTCCGTTCAATATCTCAGAACGCTCTCAATGAATTAAAACTCAAGAGCAGATGATTTAATCATATTCTAAGTGCTAAAAATAATAATTCTAAGTATTCGAATCAATTAGAAAACATGTACTACAAGTCATAATAGCTTGGTGTGATCAAGAGATATCATTTTGAAAAATATGGCGGTCATGTTGTGGTCATATTGACAAAATAGGGATTTATGTATCAACGTAAGGTTGATTGGCTTATAAATGGAAATATTTCAAATATAAAAACTATTTTGCCACCATAACACAAATAACAAGAACGAGTTCAATCGTCTGAAAAACTTTGGAAAAAAAAATTCCAATAGCAGAGTTATCCCCCCTTAGCTCTTTCTCTGCTAAATTTAACGACTTTTTTGCTTGTTTTTGTTCATTCATGAACAAACACCAACAAGAATGACCCACGGATATTTAGCTTCACATACTGTCGTCGAATACGACCTGGGTCGCAGATTCCCTGTTGATAGATGTCTACTTATTACCCGAAACCAATAGAGATTCATTTAAAATAAGGAACCATTCTAAAATTTGGTGTTTGAAAATTAGAAATATCAAAAACGTTCAATCATTTTTTATTACAAAGTTAGTTGTGATTTCTTCAATGTCTATCTTGTTCATTTTGTCTCTATGGACATATAATAACATGAGATGATTCAATCTTTTTTTGATTATTGCTGTCCTCCGGTATGATTTGACTCTTTATAATGCTGTGAACGATCTTTCACTGATAGTATTAGTTGTAGGCATTACGAGAATTGATTTCAAAACTGTAGTAACTTCCGAATAAAAGTCCTATATACTGGAGAATATCTCTGAATTACTTAATTTATCCTTCTTGTCCGCGCGACATTTTTGCGTTGAGTTTGCAGCAGCTTTCCATGGAGATTATCCCTGTAGAAAATAGGGACTCCCTTTAACACTTCCTTGAATTCCTCATCATTTGCCGCAGTCAAAAGTAAACTTTCTAATTTGTTGTAGATTTGCTAATCAAAACGCTCTCAAACAATCTATGACCTTGTTAAGAACTTTGAAGCAGTCTTTGACAATGAGCACTTGTTCTGAACTGGACCTCTCAATATGTGGCTTTGCAGGGTCTTTCTTCAGTCTTGGTAATTTTGGTGAATCGGTTGGAAGATGGTGAGATTTTAGCAAAACAAATGTCAAAAATCATTCAAATGAATTATCATTATCCATGGAGTGTAATGTTCTAACTGATTGTACCGAGACTCTTCCTCTCAGCGGCCGAATATGAATTCCAAAGGAGAAATTGAACTTTTCCATTTGCTTTTTAACACCATAAAATCTAGCTTCATTTCATTCGGTAGTGTTATGTTCTCAAGACATTAATAATTTTTGCAGAATTTTGTAATTCTGTTGAATATTCTTTAGACTTTCACCTTTAACTGACCAGGTGGTGGGCATAAAATTCGAAAATCAGGAGCGATTTCGGATTTGATTATAGGAAATAAAGGGTCTCGTTTTTTTAGAAGATCTGTTATTTCTTGACAATTATCTCTTGATAGTTATCTAAAGCATTACTCATTACAGACGACTTTCTTACAGAATCTTGAACGGCAAGATTTAAAGGTTGCCGATAAAAATGCGTGTACTGAGCTCGTTCTTCCTCTTTACTATCTTAGTTGATATCCCACGTTGAGCTCCCTGTGTGTTACTGACTCCGTCGTAACATTGTCCATGGCATCTTGACATATTTGAATTTAAGCGTAAAAATACGTCCTTAATAGATTTGACTATCTTGTCTGCAGTTAGGTTGACAACCTGGTATAAACCAATAAATATTAGAATACGAAGAATTTTGAATGTTGGAAAAATCTTTTCAGTGTGTTGAAAGTCATGTGTGGACTCATTTCGTTCTGCATGTCAGGGCTTGTGAACTGATTAGTTTTTCTTCTAAGCCATCGTCCGAATTCTGAAATATCAACTACTCGCAGTTTTAGCAACTGCTGGAAATTACCTTCCCTATCATCAGCATCACCACAAAATGGCAGTGCTTGACGAGCAACATATTTAGTGAACAGTCTTTCCCACAAAGATTCTCCAACATCATTTAAATGGCATTAGCGTCTTTCCATTTGTTAAATCTGCTATTTTTTTAAAGAAATTCTCATTTTTCGTAAGCGATGCCAATTTCCTATCCAGATCAACAAAACACTGCATCTTTGTTTTTATCGTAATGAAGCCAAGGGTAGTGCGAAAACCATTTTGGCTCAGATTATTGGCTAACTGGATTTTTTAATCACTGGAGAGATTTACTAAGTTTCCTTTTCAATCTGCCTCTCTCTCCCATTATCTCTCTTTCTCTCTCATAATCTCTCTCTGTCTCTCGCTCTCTTTTGTTCTGTTGAACCAAATTTTTGCAAATTGACATATTCTCAATATTTTCAATTGATTTCTCACAAGAAGCCTCAATAAATCGTCATTAAAGACGATTGTATACAATAGTCTAGGACATCGGCGGACCAACGGAGAGTTTAGGTAGCGGCCAGCCCTGGAGGACACCATCAGAGGAGTTGACACCAAGATGACAGTCTAAATTGTTTTCATTGTAGTTATTTGGTAATTTTCTCTATTGAAACATCTGTCTATCAACAAAAGATCACCGGAGATACTCAATGACTTTCGATTTGAAATTTTGCGAAAAGGTTGGCAGCGGAATGAGTAGTTTTATTTCATACATATATTTAGATTCCCATAACTTTAATCACTATGTCTCCAAAAGTTCCCAATAAACTGAAATCTGAGGTAGGGTAGACAATAGGCAACGAAAAAGTGATTAAATTCTTGGACAGGATTCATTCATAATTACTTCTCTTATGTCAGAGTTATGTGTGCATACAATATAATATCACCAAAATTCACGAATTTCCAACCAATATTTCCAAATATTCTCAATGAATGGAAATTCGTAGAAGGATGGATAATAGTCTATGGAAGAAGTTATCAAATTTCGGGGCATATCCATGCAGTGATACAACGTCATAGTTACATAGTTACACCACATAATATAACCAAAAGTTCGTGACTCGCCGCATGATATTCTCAAATTTCTTGAATTTTAATGAAATCTAATGATGAGAATGGGATAAAAAATTGGTTGATTTGTGGGGGTGAATCTAGGATTTTTCCCACACATTTTTGTATATGTTCATGACTGTCAACATGATATCTCCAAAAGTTCCCAAAGGATTTCAATGAAATTCCGTGGGCGGCTGGATAGTGAACCAAAAGAGAAATGGTTTTCACTCAGATTCATTCACAATTACCTCTCCTATGTCATAGTTATATATCTACACTACATAATAACACCAAAAGTCCATGACTCTCGACCCAATATCTCTAAAATATTACGATGAATTACAATGAAAATCTGTCAAATGGACATCGAAAGAATTGATTAAAGTTTGGTGAAACCATGCAGAACTACTTCTACTTTGTCATAGTTATATGTTCACTGTACGCATTGCCAAAATTCCATGTCTATCAACAAGATATTTCCGGAAGTTCTCGATGTATTTCGATGAAAATTCTTAGAAAGGTAAACAATAGTCCACGGAAGAGTCCTACGTCATAGTTTATATCTACAAATAATGCCATCACCAAAAAGCTATGACTGGCCATACGATATCCCCAAAGGTTCTCACTGAATTTCGGTGTGATCTTGTGGAAGAGTGGGAAATATGCAATAGAAGAAGTAATTGAATTTGGGGTGGATACATGAACCTCCCCTGACAATAATGTCGGCAGAGGTACGCATTTCCCAAGAGCTTTCTAGTTCTATGGTATAGTTGTTGTTTTTTTTAAGATACTAATTGAAAACATTTTCATGGTACACATGCTTATTTTTTTTATATTATTTCACAAAGTCAGAACTAGTACAAAAAGATCACCAAAATTCTAAATATCCTAGTCCTTGAAGGATGATGAGAGCATTTGTTACCATCCCCAGTGATACCAACCATAGGTTCGCCACTAGCTTAGAGGGTTTGCTTATTTTCTGCTGAACAGGCATTCAATTTGTATTATAGTTATACAACCTTGATAGATCGATACATACATTTATTTATCAAAGGCTATCCAAAGGATTTTGATAATGTTCCTTTTATAGAGAGATCAGCAAATTTAAAAAAAAAAAAAAAAAATACCATTTCAATAAAAACGCCGAAAGGAAAACGCTTATGATCGAAATAAGCGGACAATTCCGAAAACCTTATCAAAAATTATCTTTGACACTTTAAATTAGCGCATAAATGAAAAGGAATGAGAGAAAAACAGAACAAAGCACTATTTTTCTTTGAAAAGACAGTAATGCGTTAAAATCATTTCTATTCGAATAATTCAAAAAGATCAAACCCAGATCAGGGTTATCAAATTTATTCTTAGATTTATCTCTACAATGGTCAATTTACGTCTAAAAACATCCAGATTCAATAGATATAGATACATCTATAAGAAGATTTATCTAGAATATATATTACATATCGATTAGACATCAGCTGAAGAAAGCAACGGTTGAAGGTAGAGTTTTATTTTTCAAATATCTACTACAAAATGTCAAATCCAATGACAGAAGAAGTGTTGATTAAGAACAAGAGTGATGTGAGTTTTTTCCCCACGTAAAATGAATTTTTGACATTTAGACGCAACCCAAACATATAAATCTAGATGGAAAATGTCTAAATTGGTGACATTGCACCAGGTCTTGTTTTTTTTCTTTTTGTCTGTTCTGAGAACGAATGAATCAATTAAATCTCAATCTGTTCACAACATCAGATATTGCTATTAGTTTTCATTTTTTAATCTTATTTTTCTATGCTTTTTTTATGCTTTTTTACTTAATGCTAGATGAAAAAAGTGTCACATTTGATTATATATTTTTTTTTAAAGAATTGAACTAATTCTGCACATATACAATAATGAAATGACACTTGAAGAAGATAGTTTAATCAAGGCTTAATCAGAATTGATAAGAATTCGGGCACTTATTTCCGATTGACCAAGAAAATATCAACTGAAGACATGTACTGCAACACAAGAGAAGAACTTGGGATAGGAGCATAACAGAATAAGGAGAGATAAAATTTGGCAGGTGGTGAAGTACGAGGAACTGCGTAATAAGTAGAAGCATTAATCAAAAGAGTATAAAATTAAAGAAAATATTGATAGAGGGTACCAGATTATCAACACTCGATTTGTATTTGTTTCAAGATGCAGCTATTAAATAATGAGACTAGACTTACATAAGTCCAGTCTCGTTACTCAATTGCACTAGTGACAACATCGAAAAATGAAAGGAGTATACTGTATGTATCCTCCCTATATATAAATGACGTTGATTCTCTCTCTCTGTCTCTGTCTCTCTCTCTAAGGGTAGTTGATGTGTCTGACCACACACATAAATTCAAATTCTGCATCATGAATAATGCATAATTTGACACCAATGTCGTCCATATCAGATTAGTTTACTCAACTTTATGGCAATTTTTATACCAGTATCGGCGGTCATCCTGAATTTTCAATGACTTCTATGTATTTTCCAAGTGGCAATTTCCAAAAACTCGGTACGCTCAATAAATTCAACAATTTTTGTCCCCAACATCACATGAAAAAAATAATTATGAAAATTTCAAAATGATTCGTGTGGATTTTCGTTTAGTACTAAATACAGAAAAAAAATCAGCAACCATTCATTGAATCTTTTAAGGACTACTTCCAGTTAATATTTATTTGACTTTCCTAATACTGGCGTAAGTCTGCCTTTTTTACACTTGTCAGTCTCTCTCTCTCTCTCTCTCTCTCTCTCTCTCTCTCTCTCTCTCTCTCTCTCTCTCTCTCTCTCTCTGACATGCTAACCTCTGAATGACCATCTGTTCCCTTTGACGCTTGTCCAAAGCAGGTATTGGATTAAGAAGATGCTTGAAGACTTTGAATATAAAAATTACATTTATTAAAACCTCTTTCTTGGGAGATTTAATGTATCCAATAGTCCTGGCGATCGGTGCAAAAATTGGTGATGCAAACCTGAAATTTGGCACAAATGTTCTTTGATAGGTATTAACCATTTTCAGAAACGGTAAAGAATTCATCTTTCATACAACTGCTTACAAATCAATTCTCTTAAAATGTTTCTCAAGGGGTTTTGAATTATCAGGTGTGTTCAATGTCAAACTGAAAGTCTACCACAGTCTGACAGGAAAAGTATAATTTTCAAGATGGCGTACAAGGGTCTTATTTAAGACATACTTCATGAGTTATGGATGTTTTCATCCAGCAGCGCACACTATATAGAACATTGAATCATTTCTTCCGCACCCAGGGGCTTACCTTTCTACAAAATTTAATTGAAATTCATTGGGAACTCTTGGAGATATTATGCGGACAGATATGAATGGATATAGAAGTAGAAAGGAATCGTAATGAATGAAAAATATTTAACAGTCGAAAATTGATTCCTGGATCCGCCCCAAATTCTAATCACCAGTTCCCCAAAATGTAACTTACTCCTCCACAAATCGAGATGAATTCAGAATATTTGGAGATATCAAATGGACATACAGGAGCAAATACAGAAATATATGAAAAGAACGCTAACATATCTCTTAAACAAGAGAAAAAAATTATTACACCCTCCCGACAATGTGCATCACCAAGCCATAAAAATTCATTGAAATTCATTGAGAACGGTTGGAGATATCGTGTTGAACGACGAGAGCAAATATATAAATGTATAGAAAAAACGCCGGAAAAATATCTTTCAATCAAAAGAAGTTCCTGGATCAGCCCACAAATTTGATCAAATCTTTCTTACTATGTGTATCATCATTCCACAGAATTTCATTGAATATACCTTCCCCTACCTTTCCACAAACCTTGATCAATATGGAGCCTTTACAGATATTGTATTGAATAACAGCACCGAATACAGAAATGTAGGGAGAATTGAAAACGGTAAAATATCTCTCAATCAAAACCCAATTCTTGGATTCACTCTGAGATCTAATTACTTCTTCTTTGGTAGGTGCCTTACCCCTCTGAGGAATTACATTACGATTCTCTGAGAATTTCTGGAGATATAGTATTGACAGACACGAGCGAATATAGAATTTTAAAAAAATCCTCTAAAATATCTCTCAATCAAAAACTAATTTCTGGATCCACCCCCAGATTTAATCAGTTTTTTGTTACGATGTGATTTGCTCATTGAGAACTTTAGAAGATACCATGTAGAAAGGAGCGAAAAAAGAAATGTATGAAACTTCAAAACATAAAAATATCTCTCAAAATAAATCCTTGATCCGCCGACAAAATTTTGATACTTCTTCCATACGATGTGAGATATCATTCTACAAAATTTAATTGAAAATAATCTGGAGATATCATGAGAATAGCCAGGAGTGCACACAGACATGGAGGGGGGGGGCAAAAATATATCCTATTTTCCGTATTTTTGTGTATATTTCTGTATTCATTCATCTCTCCCCTCACCATATCTCAAAAAGTTCTCAATGAATTCAATAAAATTTATAGAAAGGTGAGCCATGATCTTAGTAGAATCAAGAAAGTTTATTTTTGATTAGAAGATATTTTTGCAATTTTTTCTCCATATTCACTCCTGTCCGTCAACGCAATGTTTTGGAAATTTCTCAGTGAGATTTAATGACATTTTTGGAAATAAACCAGATTAATGTTTGGTGCCGAAACAGAATTTCGATTTTGATTGAGAGATATTTTCCGTCTCAATATTTCATACATTTCTATATTTGCTCACGACTGTCCGCATGATTTCTCCAAAGGTTCTGAATGAATTTCAATTAAATTTGTGGAAGGGTAAACCACAAGATGAAAAAGGAGTGATCAAATTTTGGGTCGGATCCAGGGAATAGTGTTTCATTGCAATATATGTTCGTGTTTTTTTTCCAAAATACATTTCTGTACCCACCTGTCCATACGATATGAAATCGTTTGGAAAAATGAATAAGATTGTAGGGAAGAAGCGATTAAATTCCAGAATTTCGTTTTTGATGGAAATACAATCCGTTTTAATATTTCCTACATTCCTGTATTTGCCCATGTCTGTCCACACGGTATCTCCAGTAAATTTTGAGGAAAGGTGGGCCACAAGTTATAAAAAGGAGTGATGTGAAATATTTATAGGCTTATGTGCTCATTGCTAGACTGGAAATCTTATGCACTAACTGCTGCTAAGAAAATTCGATTTAGAATGTCTCTATGTTTGAAATTATTCCGTACACTCTAAAGTATCACGAAGCCAAGTTTCATGCTTTTATCACCAAGTGATCTATCACCTATCTTGGGCTCTTTTATATATATATATATATATATATATATATATATATATATATATATATATATATATATATATATATATATATATATATATATATATATAGTAGGGGTCTCAATCTGCCAAGTTATACGCCTGTCTATTTCAGGTTGTTTGTATTTACACTCACTCTGTCTGTCTCTTGAAGATGCACATAAGTATTCCTGTTTGCTTTCGTATTCCAATACTATTTCTTACTTTATTTTCTCCCCCACTTTCTCTCTCTCTCTCTCTCTCTCTCTCTCTCTCTCTCTCTCTCTCTCTCTCTCTCTCTCTCTCTATCTATCTATCTATCTATCTATCTATATATATATATATATATATATATATATATATATATATATATATAAGTGAACGGACAGGCAGGTGGAGGGACAAACAGACCCCTATGATAGGTGCCTAAACAGGAGAAATATGTTGATAAGTATAGTGATCAGAACAACCCAAGAAGACAGGAGTTTCAACGACCGAAAGGTTGTGTCAATAACAACCAAGATGAGGACACTTGTTTGAATTCATCAGAGTATAACTATCCTATTCTTATGAATTTATAGTAACCCAGTGTGTAAATCTGTACCTTCTCCCCATAAATTCTAACTGAAGAAATTAGTTTTGGGTCATGCAATAGTTTTATGGCCTTGTATTTATGGCCTTGTTTTTCTAGAATGAAAAAGTAAAAATGTTTTTTGAGGACCTAATCCAAAAAGTACCGCTGCATCCATCTTTTTTATTTATTGGCCAATATTGGTCAAGTACCTTTTGAGAACCGATCCACTGTTGGCCGAGCTAAATGTTATTAATGATGATACTCGACCGCCATAAAAATCTTGCGTAGCTATTATAAAATTCCAAGTAAATGCGAACACCTGAGAGGTTGTATAAAATATAATAATAAACGGCGGATCTAAGATCCTAGGTGATGATTATGTTGGTGTAGGTAGCCGCTAAGCTAAGAACAAGATTATAGATCTGGGGTACCTATTTGGCCTAAAGGTTAACAGTACGGAACATAGAACGCCGAATAACATTCTAATTCGAGAAAAGGTAACCCTCCCTCTCCATTTCTAGTGTACGTTTAATACAATTTTGAGAGAAGCCCTATCTGCTGATTAGTTCTGTTCATCATCATCGTCATCATCATCATCATCATCATCATTATCATCATCATTCTTTTAGCGTCCGTCGTTGGAAATAAACTTTCCCTGGGATTCGCCACACTTTTCTAGATCGTCTCTTCATCAACTACTCTGCCGGCCTCGGTTGCGCATGTGATCTCTGGGGATCCATGTTGTGAGTCGTTATGTCTATCGGTTGTCTGCTATTCTCGCAATAGGACCAGCCCATTGCTATTTGAGTTTTCTGATGGATTCTGTGATGTCTCGGATTCCTGTTTTCTCTCGGATATATTGTGCTGTCTTGTGATCTCTCCATGTGAAGTTGAGCAACATAATTCTTTCATGGGTATATTGCATGCTTCTCGGTTTGAAGGTCTGTCTCTTGGTTAAGTTCCATGTTTCAGCTCCAAAGATGACTATCGGAAGGATGCATTAGTTATATACCTTTCTTTTCAAGATTAATGGAATCTTCTTGTTTTTCAAGGTTAAGCTTGCTTTGTCAAAGGCTTGCCATCCCAGCGCGATTCTTTGCTTGATTTCTTCTTCTTTCGAGGGTCTCATGGAGATTTGTTGTCCTAGGTAGATGTTATGGTCTACTTTTCCGATTCTGATCTTTGTGTTCTTATTTTCAACGTGATTGTTGTGTTCTTGCTGAACTTCATGTGCAGACCGGCTTTC
The DNA here is from genome assembly GCA_963457665.1 of Thysanoteuthis rhombus. Classification (NCBI taxonomy): domain Eukaryota; kingdom Metazoa; phylum Mollusca; class Cephalopoda; order Oegopsida; family Thysanoteuthidae; genus Thysanoteuthis; species Thysanoteuthis major. The sequence goes on along the minus strand of OY735207.1, from coordinate 29,490,883 downwards.
TCGCTTTCTTCATTCAGTTCATCTAGCATTTGTTGAATGTTGTTTAAGTTATTTGTGAAAAGGGCAATGTCGTCTGCAAATCTGAATTGCCGTCTATTTTGGTGTCTTTATTCTCACAGTCTAGGTTTCTGAAGATCATTCTAAGGTAGGGTGTGAAGAGTTTTGGTGAGCTGGTATCCGAGCCTTTATGTAGCCTGATAAGGAGCTGCTATGATTGTGTATATGTTGTAGCACTCTGACGTATACGGGGTCTATACCTTGTAGAGTGATGGCCTTCATGATCATTGGGATTTCTGCTGAGTCGAAGGCTGTTATCAGTATACAAATTCCCCTCTTTATCCTACTAGTCATAGATTTTAAAAAAGGCTCTTGCAGCTTTTCATTGCTGATTTCAGAGTCAGATACGTTCCCATCCTCAGAGCTGAAATACGTATCATAGTAAAGGAAAACTATCTTGTTGCTGGAGCAATCTTTCTCCCTGAAAATTGCATTTTTTGCCGAGAAAACGATCCATACGAAAGATATTTCATAGGGACAGAATTTAAAATATATTTTCAATGAGTTCCGTAAATCTGTAAGCAAAGAAAGTGTTTTTCTTTTGGTCTAGCAAAAACAAACATTCATAATTTCAAAGCATAGAATCCTAAGTTGCATTTCCTTTTTTTCAACTAAAAACTCAAAGTGTTGTGATATTTTTTTACAATAAATTAATTTATACTAAATTGTATATCTGTTTGATTTATCCATATATAAACAATCCTGCAATTTTGTAATGCTGTTAAACTGAAAACAAGTAACCAGTACAGAATCGCACCTTACTTTTCTTCTGATATTCCGAAGTTACCTAGTAACACTGACCTTTTTCTGGTTGTAGTGAGTTTACCTTATCTCACCGACTAGAAGCTCTATTCGTGATTATTTTTCTTTGCAATAATCACATTTATATAATAAGATATATATTTAATCATCAGAGTGTATAATTTTTCATTTCCGGATTAAATACCAGTAGGTACCAGTTAGGTAATTCTCAGGAGCTAGCTTGAAACCTACCGGATAAAGCGTATTATTAGCGACTTATTTTCATAGTACATTGTTAAACATTAATTCTACCCCACCTGTTGCTATTTTTAACACTGATGCTTATGGGACTCAAGTGCAGAAAATTTTAAAGTATGACTGCATAAGATTCTACATAAGATCATCAAATGATCAGCAATAAATACCAACATGATCGCTGAACGATCGGTCCTTATCTTACTACTTCAAACCGATTTTAGCGTTTATTACTATGAGCAGAAGTACACCAGAAAAAATATCGTGAATTGCTGATTTTATAAGTATGTGAATGTGATTACTGCTGCGGAAGATTTTATAGTTTTTGAACCTTCCCTCTAGGTGGTACAAGAACACAAGCTCTGATCGAAGCTGTTTATGTTTGGTACGCACTATAGCCCTTGAAAAAGGCATGAACCGGCCTTTCCTCTATAGAGCATTTTGCAAGTGCACTTCAATTTATGACAACTTATCCCAATATCAATAGCAAAATATACCTCCATTTAACTCTTAAACTCTCACGTGACCTCCACGTCATATATACCCCCACACACTTTCCAGCCTTCTTAAAGGCATAAAACATACATTTCAGTAATTTTGAGGATGCTTTGAGTGGTGACGGTCAGCAATCTTTTCCTTGGATGAGAGTTGTTTATGGAACTTTATTGCTTGCTCAAGAACAAATTCGGAAAGTGAACTTTTAAAAATTGGAATCGACGAAAAGAAAAACATTGTTTTTGCTTTTTGTTCTTCAAGTTGGGAAAACAAAATGTAAATGCACGGAAATCCCATCTAAAACACGTTCTTTTCGGCATATACAGTAAAGGTTTTTACAAAACTATTTCTTATTTTATTTGTACAGATTTTGCTTCTGTTATTTGTACTCATTGTTCTCGTGCTAAAAAAAAGCTAGTGACTTTCTCGGAAAATACTATCTCTTAATTATTATTATTATTATTATTATTATTATTATTATTATTATTATTATTATTATTATTATTATTATTATTATTATTATTATTAGCAATCTCACATCAGTTGTCTGGTGGTTACCATCAGAGTTTGAGTGACAGCAAGTCTCCTCAAGTCTCCAGCCCTTCTCTCGTCGTTCTCATTGGCCAGGGTAATACTGCGATTTACAGTTTCACACCGGTTGCCCAATGGTCATTGCTGAAGGCTGAGTGACAATAAGTCTCCTCAGGTCTTCAGCTAACGTCTCCTCTCTCTTTCGCCTATCATGTCAGTGCTACAATTTGAGTTTCCGCTTTCATTTCCCTTTCTGTTGGGTCACTATTGGCAGTTAGCGTTGCAGTCCTTATATTTCTAGCACTTTCCTCAGTATCCGTGCAGTTCCCAGCAGTGCTGTGGTCTGCACAGTCTCAATCCTTCCCCTAATCCTGATCTCCTCCAGTCTCACCCTCAGCGTTTTGGGGACAGTTCCTAGTGCGCCCACTATGACTGGCTTTCATATTCCACATCTTCCTTAATTCTCTTGCTAGGTCCTGGTATTTTTCCCTTTTTTCACTCTCCTTCCTCTTTACTCTATGGTCTGCGGGTACAGCCACGTCTACTATTTGACAGGTCTTCCTTTTCTTGTCTACAATTACCAAGTCCAGTCTTTTTGCCTGGATGAGGTGGTCAGTTTGGATGTAGGAGTCCCAGAGTAGCTTGTGGTTGTCATTCTCTAAGACTGCCTCTGGTTTGTGCTGATACCACTTTTCCACATGGTTGAATCCCATTTGTTTGCTTAGTTCCCAGTGTATCATCGTTGCTACTCTATCGTGTCTATGCTTATACTCCTCCTGGGCAAGTTGACTACATTCACTAGTTATGTGGTTTACTGTCTCATCTCTTTCACCGCACATGCAGCATTTGCTGTTTGTCTGTGTTCTGTCGATTTTTGTTTTTATGTAGTTTGTCCTTATGATTTTGTTTTGGGCTGCCATGATGAGTGATTCCGTTTCTCTCTTAAGGTTTCCTTTTCGTAACCACGTCCATGATTTCTCGTCTGCTACATCTTGTATCTGCCTTTTAAACTCGCCATACAATTTTTTTCTTTTCCCATCTTTCTTTTCTTGTTTGCTGTGCTGTTTCATTGTTTTGTACTTTGTTGTTTGTTGCACTATCTCTCTCACTCTTTATGATTTCTTCACTATTTGTTTGCACATACCTTTCTAGGACTGCTTTAGCTCTCTGGACACAGTCTTCTATGCTGATGAGCCCCCTGCCACCTTCTTTTCTCTTAACGTATAGTCTATCTGTATCATCTCTAGGGTGTAATGCTTCATGCATTGTCATAAGTTTCCTTGTTCGCCTATCCATTGATTGGAGCTCTTCCTTTGTCCATCCTAGGAATGATCCTGTATACCTAACTACTGACACAGCCCACGTGTTTATTCCTTTTATTAGATTTCTGCTGTTTAATTTGGTCTCTATTCACATCAGTTGCCAGTTGGTTACTGCTGGAGGTTGAGTGACAGCAATCCTCCTCAAGTCTCCAGCCCCACCCTCTCCACACGCTCATAGTCCACAGCAGTACTATGGTTTACAGTTTCACACCAATTGCCCGGTGGTTATCGCTGACAGTAAGTCTCCTAAGGTTTTCAGCCCTCCTCTCATCTCATCTCTCCCTCACCTATCATAGCAGTGCTCTGGTTGGTACCTCTACAACCATTTGGTGTTGTTTTGCTTTTTTGTTGTTGTTTTTCCTCACTTCTCCTGTTCCTCCTTCCTTTCCCCCTCCTATTAGGTCACTCCTAACAGCTGGGGTCGTGAATCTCATATTTCTAGAACTTTCCTCAATATTCGTGCAGTTCCTAGCAGTGCTGAAGCTTGCACAGTCTCAATCCTTCCTTTCATCCCTAGTTCCTCAATCTTGCTTTCAGTGTCTTTGGTACGGTTCCAAGAGCACCAATTATTACTGGTACTACCCTTACTTTCATGCACCTCACCTTTTTCAGTTCTCTTGCCAGGTCCTGGTATTTTTCCAGTATTTCGCGCTCTTTCCTCCTCGCTCTATGGTCTGCAGCTACGGCCACGTCTATTATTTGACAGGTCATCCTCTTCTTGTCCACGATCACCAGGTCGATAGGGTGATCCGTTTGGAAGTCAAAGTCCCAAAGTAATTTGTGGTTTCCATTCTCCAGGGCTGTCTCCGATTTGTGCTGGAACAACTTTTCTGCATGGTTAAATCCCGTTCGTTTACCCAATTCCCAGTGCATCACTGTTGCTACTCAATCATACCTGTGTTTTTTACTTCTTCTAGGGTAGTTGACTGCCTTCACTGGTTTACGGTCTCGTCCCTTCCCCCTCATAATCAGCATTTGCTGTTTGTCTGTGTTCTGTCGATTTTTGGTTAGATGCAGCTTGTTATCATCATCATCATCATTATTATTATTATTATTATTATTATTATTATTATTATTATTATTATTATTATCATTATTATTATTATTTTCACACTAGTTGCCTGGTGGTCGCTGCAGGAGACTGAGTGACAGCAAGTCTCCACAAGTCTCGAACCCCCCTCTTCACCTTCTCACAGTCCACGGCAGTGCAGTAAAAAAAGGTCTCCAGTCCTTTTCTCACATCTTCCTCACGTATCACAGCGGTGGTGTGGTTTGTACCGTCTCCATCATGCCCTTTTCTTGGCCGTGAAGTCATCGCTAACAACTGGTGGTCGTAGCTCTCATATCTCCAGTACTCTCCTCAGTATTGGTTCGGGTCCGAGTAGTGCTGTGATCGGTATGGTCTCAATCCTCCCTCTTATCCCTCTCATCTTTAGTGTCTTCGGCACAGTTCCGAGTGTGCCCACTCTTACTGATACTACCCTGACTTTTATGTTCCACACCTTCAGTCTCCTTGCTAGGTACATGTATTTCCCTAGCTTGCTGGCTAGCATGTCTATGATTTGGCAGATTCTCCTTCCCTTGTTCACGATTACCAGGTCTAGTCTTTCGCTTGGATGAGTTGGTCAGTTGGGATGTCAAAGTCCAAATGTAGTTTGTGTCTTCTGTTTTCCAGGGTTGTCTCCGGTTTGTCCTGATACCATTAGCCCGCATGGTTGAATCCCATTCGTTTGCTCAGTTCTGTAGGTATCACTGTTACTGCCCTGTCGTATCTGTTTTTGAATGCTTTCTTGGCTTGTGGACTACATTCACTGGTTATGTGGTTTATGGTTTCATCCCTTTCTCCACATGAGCAGCATTTACCGTTTGTTTTGGTTCTGATTATTGTTGTTGTTACCACAAACATTATTATTATTATTATTATTATTATTATTATTATTATTATTATTATTATTATTATTATTATTATTATTATCATTATTATTGTTGTTGTTGTTGTTGTTGTTGTTGTTGTTGTTGATGATGATGTTTCTTGTTCTACATATTATATCTTATGTCTAAAACTTGGACCATGTTCTTTTGTTTATCATCAGAAATTACATTCTTTAAAATTGATTAAAAAAACAGTTCAGTTTATAAGGTTTTAATTTTCACGTAATTGTTTAAATACTCATTGATTGAAAAATGGACCCTTGCTATAGAACGATTGTTGGCTAAATATCCTCGCGAGAATTTGTTGTTTGAACAACTGAACACATTCTTTTTGTTTCTACCACAACTTTTCGGTTGATCCATTTTACAGCCTTCTTCATGAACTCGATCCGGTTAAAAAAAACACTTAATGTCATTTCGAGATGAGACTTCATTCCCCCAGAAGTTGAGACTTTTGAACTAATTATTTCGTTTCTTCCGTTGTTACTTTGCCGTTTCAATCAACATGTGGCTTCCTCTAGTATGCAATACGCACAGAAAGAGACCTCCATACGGATTTTACATCTGAAGAAAGTGATAGAAGGCGTTGCTCGATATACTATGACACTAACAAAGCAACAGAAGGGACGAATTCAGTAGTCCAAACAACTCTAGGAATGATAATAACTTATCCAAAAATAACAGAAAGTTAATTTCTTTATGTATTTATCATGTCCTTGTGCCATTGTGTTATGTTTAGAGACCAAGACATCCAAATCATTCACAAGTATAGTGTGTTCGGTCCTCTGAGCGATTATTGCAGTGATGATGATGATGATTATTATTATTATTATTATTATTATTATTATTATTATTATTATTATTATTATTATTATTATTATTATTATTATTATTATTATTATTATTATTATTATTATTATTATTATTATTATTATTATTATTATTATTATTATTATTATTATTATTATCTTTTGTCTCTTTGACCAATATCGACCCACTGAGGTCGATGGGACTATCCAAAGGGTTGATGATTGCTTGGGGTCAAAATGTAGCCGATAGACACATAGAGGAGTCGATCGTAATTTGGTAGTCGGAAGCTAACATACACATAACATATATATATATATATATATATATATATATATATATATATATGTATATATATATATATATATATATGTATATATATGTATATATATATATATATATATATATATATATATATATATATATATATATATATATATATATATATATATATATATATTCTGTTAAAAGAAAAACAAACAACGAAACGAGCAGAAATGAAACTGTGGCTGTAGGAAACCCTCCTCACTTGGAGTGTAAAGAAGGATAAACCCCGCTTGATTGGATAAAAGCTTGATAAAATTTTCAGTAATTTGTGACAACATCCATCTGGCCTCATTCTAGTTACGTGTTCTTAAACAAACATTACCAACACAATTATTTTCGTAAAATCAGAAAAGAAATTCGATAATCGATCAGGATTTTTATTCTCTGAATCAATACAAATATTATTACATGAATAAAATAAATAAATTAGATATCAACCGTCTAGATTTAAGATATAATTGAATATTTGCAAATTATAGGGGATCCGGATATGTTCTCGAAACACTTTTAGAACTACCATGTTCTATCAATAGCGAATAAGAAATGGTCACGTGGTCTGAGTAGTGGTTATTTCTGAGAAATGTCTGCCATCTTGAATCGTTTTTCAGTCTGGCTGTTAACGCAATATCTCCAAAAGTAATCTATGAAATCCAGTGAAGCTTTTTAGAAGTATGGATAATGGGATAATGAAGATTTGGTTAAATTCAAAGTTGGATTCAGGGATATTCCTTTGTGGTAGATATTTTCCGTTCTTTTCTCTCTATATATGCATACGTTCATGGCTATCAACAGTTTCCAAAAGCTCTCAATAAATTTCAATTTACGTTTGTCGGAGGCAGGACAATAGGCTACAGAAGGAGTGATTACATTTTAGGACGTATCCATGCATAATTACAAATAATTGTGCATTAACCAACTCAAAACATGATCACTTTTTTCGTAGCCTATTGTCCACCTTCCAACATGATTTCATAGAAATTCGTTGCGAACTTTCGGAGATATCGTGTGGACAGTCATTAGCATATGTATAAATGTATAAAAAATCAACGGTAAAATATCTCCCCCAAAAATAAATAATCCCACCCCAACTCTTTATTCACCAATTGCCCACCCTTCAACAAATTTCATTGAAATTCAATGAGTAGTTTTCGAAATGTCAAGAGGAAGGAAAAACGGAAAGACAAATAGACACAACTGAATACATATACCTCTCCATCTCCATTTGTTGTCCTTTATAGAATAAATAATATAAAATGACATCCAATTAATTTTGAAAAATGTTCCAAAAAAATTGAAGAGGAAGAACATTTCTTAGAAATGATCATTAGTCAGACCACGTGACCCATTTTCACAATTTATCATTGATAGTAGAAAATATCTAAACAAACGAAGTTTCCGGCTCTCAAAATTAAAACAGAACTTTTTTGAGCAGCGGCACTAAAATGCAGTTCAAACGATTTTCTAAATTTTCATTTAAATGTATCACTTGCCTATCTTCAATCATTTTTGTCTCTACACAAGCGTACCTTCTAAAGTCGTTTATTTACTTACCATTTACTGAATAATTTGAGGCTAAGTTGAAGACGCAAAAAAACACAGGTTTTAGAACGTATTATATCATAATTTATATTTCATTTACATTATCAGCACATTTGTACTAATCTTATTCAATCTTTTTCTGACCATGAATTATCACCACATGATGAATAACAACAGACTTAATACTTGGCTTGCAATCATCAGACAGCTAAAAGTATGCGGTAAGTATACACATAGTATATATGTATATATATATATGTGTGTATGAGTGTGTATGTGTGTATGAGTGTGTTCGAGTGCATGTGTGTGCAATTTAATATGAAACAATATTGAAACGTTCATTTATTTCAAGTAACAATGTCTAAGGTTGTCATAATGTGTGAGCGGAAAACGCCAAGTATTTGAAATAACGAAGAAACCACTCACCTTCATACATCGCAAAACATTATTACTTGAAATAAACGAATATTTCAATTGTGTTTCAATCAAAATTGCTATCTTGACAAAGCCGGAAGGCAAAACATGTTAGTATGATTAATATACAACTTTATCAAATACATCGTATCCACACACTTATATATATATATATATATATATATATATATATATATATATATATATATATATATATATATAATATATGATTATGAAAAGCATCATTTTATATTGAAACTTTTATTTGAAATGATCTTACAATCTCACACCATCAATATATCACTTGGCCTCGACAACCTAAATAGAATAAGCAATTAAAGAAAACTGGACTTCTGCAAGAATTGAACCTGTAACCGATAGGGTATCCGCTTTAACGTGGCGTTGCTCTCACCTTTGAGCTAAACAGCCGCAGGTAATGCAACGGCTTAAATGACTGTTTTTAATCCGAATTCTCATCTCGTTTATTCTCGGTCTATATCTGCTCTATTTGTTTCTTTCATCGTGACAGTTACGTATTAAGAAACGGACATATGATCGGACAGAATTAGTCTTAATTCCGTTATATTATTCTGAAACTCTTATTTGAAATGATCTCCTGCCATCGCATAGTTAATGTATTAGTTGACCTAGACAACGTAAATAGATAAAAACAATTACAGAAAATGGGGCTGCTGCATGAATCGAACTTGCGACTAGAAGGGTAGCTGCTTCAAAGTAGAGTGGCTCTTACCATTGCGCTGAATGGTAAGAGCAATATATATATATATATATATATATATATATATATATATATATATATATATATATATATATATATATATGCATATATATATATATATATATATAGAGAGAGAGAGAGAGAGAGAGAGAGATGTATATATATATATATATATATATATATATATATATATATATATATATATATATAGTGAAATCTTTATCCACTGAAATGTGTTCCATAGCCCAGCTGACACTCTGATATATGTATATCTATATATAAATTATCAGGAGGAAGCATATCTAACAATTCATAGCCCTGCACCTCGCTCATTTCATCGCCGAGCAAAATATAGTCCCTTATTTCTTTATATGATCTGAAGCCGCTCATCTTTGGGTAACTTCAGTGCCATGCAAAATATAGTTTCCATAAAAATCTTCATAATTATCACACACACACAAACACATGCGCACATATAGAGATAGATAGATAGATTGTTTGATAACTAGATAGTGAGAGATAGAGAGAGGTAGGAGAATGATAGATTTATCTAAAACCAAGTATTTTACCGTATGTTTTAAAGACAGATTCGAGAAAACAGACTGGAATACATAGAAGTAAACATAGACGAGGAATATTTGAACAATTTAGGGTTTCGTGATAATATTGCAATAATATCAGAATCTGCAGAGAATGTATTGAACAAGTTGATTTAATCTAAATAGGGAAAGCCAAAAAACGAGAAACAAAACGAAGACAAAAGTAATGTTCAATGAATTTTTCCGAAAAAGACCATAAGAATGTTGAGGAATACATTCACCTAAGCCAAGTAGTGAAACAAAGGAAGGATCACAGGAATAAGATAAAACGGGGCATAACAATTGGCTGGTAAGCATTTGGAATAAATAGAGACAAAAAAAAATTGACAATATGCTTAAACCGTAAAATATACTATCAATGCATTATACTAGTTATGACGCACAGATGCAGAATCTAAAAACTTACACAACCACTCTGAAACAAACTCAGAATAGCACAACCATTACCTTCCGTCCTAAAAAAAAAGATCAATGTTAGGAATAATGTATATATATATATATATATATATATATATATATATATATATATATATATATGTCAATATAAAATATAAAATTGGTTTTAAGATTAAAAAAAAACAGAAAAATTACACAAACAGAAACATTTTTTGCAATCAACATAACAATGTATGCATTTAAGCACTTTTTGTGGTTCTGCAAATTTTTTTGAAAATTTTTCTTTGATAAAATCAAATTGTTTGACGAGAAAAAATTTTGCTTTCCATCCCCCTAAAATCTTGTTAAGAATCGATCAAATATATCGAAATTTGAAGTAACATTGTTATCTGCAAGAGTTTCCAAACTAGTTATTTTGGATCCTCTCTGCTAAAGATCCATAATGGCCCCTGTAATCTTTGGCAACGATATTTTATGCTTATTCAAATACTTATGAGCAGTACCCTATAAAGAATAATACCGCTGTAAAGCGATCAAGTCGCAATACTCTGATACCATAGTTTCGTACGATGAATGGAAGAGGTGGTTCAGTTGGGCAGTATATATATATATATATATATATATATATATATATATATATATATCAATCATTGTGTCATTACAACTCTTCAGTGTGGCTATAGACGGTCCATTATACCATCCAGTACCACGAGGCAGGATTGAAACCTTCGTTTCAGACCCGGAGGCTAGTACCTTTCTCTGAGCCACATAACTGGACGGTCAGTAAGGCTGAATATAAGCGATATATTTATTCAGCATATATTCCCCATCCACCAGAGTGCTCTATTTCTATGGAAGAGCATTGCATAAAGTTACAATGAACGAGTTACCTCACTAAAAGAGTGCTCAACCCTGAATATATATATATATTATATATATATATATATATATATATATATATATATATATGTATGTGTGCGTGTTTGTGCATATATACATACATACATACATATATATATATATATATATATATATATATGATAAAGATATATCAACCCCCACCTAAAATAAGATTTCAAATTAACGTCGAATTCAAGATAAATGATTTCTTCTACGAAATAGAGTAAAGTAACCAAATTACTTCAAAGTCGTATTTTTGCACGATTGACAGAAATTAGGGTCTAATGATTATTATTATAATGAATATATTATTATTGTACAAATAGAATCCCCCCCTCCACCAAAATGGAAAATTTCATACTTAGAAGTCGTAGTTTCGTATGAGAACATTCCTAAACCCCTGTGTAGCTTTTATTGTATGAATGTATGTATATCAGCAGCAGCAGCAGCACCAGTAGCCGTTTTCAGTTCACTGCTGAACCCATTTCTTTCTATGGGAAGCGTGATTGCGCCAAACTCTGCCATGTCTTCCCAGCAATCTTTTACAGAGTGGATTGAAACGTAAATTTTGAGATGCACATCTTTGTCAAATAATGATGGCGATTATGTAATTGATTAAACCATAAATGCTTCCTTATTAAAGTAGTTTGTCTCTTCCTTACATAAAATCGGCATCACTTTTCGGTGCATCTAATACATAATTGGTAATTTAACCTGGTGTAACTTTTCTGTTTCATGTTGAATAATACATTTACTGAGCTGTTTTCATTTTTTTTCTCTTGGTGTATAGGTGTTACCATAAAATCCTTTATTCTGTGTTGGTGATCGTCTGGTTTCCACAAGATTTAGAATCCATTCCCACGGAATCATGTCATGGATTCTTAGCCAGTTTCAAAAAAACCCAAGTTCGTAAATGGGAGAAAATAGGAGATCTGTATCAAGGTAAGCAATTTTATTGATTAATATATTTTACACTTTTATCGTAATTTCTGATGTCAAATCTGTTAATTCTTTCAGAATATTATTTAATACTCAGAATATCATTTTATATTTATATGGTGAACTTTTACATCATTCTTTCCCCTGCCTTCATATATGCATAAGACAACGCATCTTTCTCCCGATATATATATATATATATATATATATATATATATATATATATATATAGAGAGAGAGAGAGAGAGAGAGAGAGAGAGAGCGACAGGGGGATTATGATTGTTAAGGCCTTTATTACGACCACTGTTCTATTATTCGGTATGAAAACTGACCAGACATCTAGTTGTGACATAAGCCATTTTAGATTAACCCCGGATATCATTTGAGATCACCAGAGGTCGTTTCAAGTGAATCTCCGGTTTTAGATATTAGAAATGAATTGATTCTATATCGGAATTTTCTCCTATCATTATTCTTGCGAATGACACAAAGATTTCTGACAATGAAATAACTTTGAGGAGGTGTTTTCGTCACATTTTTGTCAATGAAAGTAATACACACGCAGCCGTTGTGCAAATGTATTTATTTTTCAACCTCTACCTTTTTCCTTTGTCAATGTCCTGATTTAGGCTAGTGTATCAGGATTACTTATCAAATTCACTATATCAATTCGCTAATATAAATGGATTTTTTCTTTCCTCGTTTGAACAGGAAAAAAGCCTGCAGAGATGAACTATCATTCGAAAACAGCGTCGACACCTGAGCTGAGAAAAATCGGTAATAGTGGTTCACTTTTCATCGAGGCATCAAAACTTTGTTCTACGGAGTAAGTTTTAAACCGTTGTATTCTATACCTGACATATAATTGTTTCAACTGCAAATTCTCATTTTGCTTATTCAGGGTCTATATCTGCTCCTTTCGTTTTTTATTTTGTACCCATTCCATAATTAATGTTTGTTTCTATTGATTTTCGTTTTTCCCCTCTTTATTCCTCTTTGCTTTTTTCTTTTTTTCTTCATTCCTTTTCTTCTCCGTTCTCCCTTTTCTTTTTTCTTCTTTATTTTCCATCTTCATTTTTCTTTTTTCTTTATTCCTTTTCATCTTAGTCTCCTTCTTCTTCTTTGTTTTCCCTTCACTGCATCTCTTTTTCTTCGCTCACTTCTTGTCATTTCCTCTCTCTTATTTTCACACTTCTTACTTCTTTCCCTCTCAACTTCTGATAAATAATCAAGATAGTGACAATTGATTTTTATTCATATTCATTTGTTTCGTCCCTCTGTAATTATATTTTTCAGAGGTGGAAGTTTTCGGGCTGCAAATGGGACGGAGCTGCAGGCCACTTGTCCATTTCTAACTACGATCACTTGCAACAAGAGTGCAATTTATCGAACTTTTGATGGCTCCTGCAACAATTTGGATCAGCCATATTGGGGAAAGACAAATACTCCATATCGGCGTCTTCAGGCTGCAGAATACGCAGATGGTAATCTCGATATTTCTATTTATTTTGTGGATAGATACAGGCTGTCCCCGAAATTACGATTGAGTTTTTTCAATTGGATATATATATTTTTATAAATACGTTGAATTAAGCATATATATATATGTGTTGGTGTTGGTTTATGTGTGTGTAGACTTTTAAAGTTTTCCATGTAGTCATTCAGTTTTGATCTGTATGAACTGATATGAACTAAGACTAAACTACATCGATAACACGCTGACAAATATGACTAGATATTGATAGACAGTTAAAGAAAAAGTTCGGGGGATAGAGATATGGATAAAAGCAGACAAATTTACAAGATTGAAAGTGAGAGATAGGATTGCAGATGAACTTGGGAGCTAAGTTGAATTAGCGTGATTCATTATCCTTTTCAGATTAATGTCAGTCAATGTTATCTTTTAATGTGATCCTTTCTTAATGCTTTTTGCTTTGTTTTGGTAGTAATTACAAACAAAGAACAAGTAAAGATATACTTTTATATTCCTCTCAATTTTCACTATTTGTCGTTGGCAAGAAGCGTTGGACTAAATGATTTCAAAATATTGGCAAGTGACTTATCTTTGCACCATTTTTTTTAACTTATTGCCCTTACGATCCATCGAAAGAAAAAACAGATGATGATTTTATGCTTTCAGAAGCTTCTTGGGGTACTTGCAAAAAAACTGAAATGAACAAATGAATAAAAAATTAAGAAAGTTGCAAATTTTGGGTGCTTTTCACATTTTATATCCAGCTCTTTAAAAGCCTCTAGTCTTCATTGTAAATTTTTGGAGCGTTGCCATCCTAGAATGATTTTCTGGACTTAAGTTACAAGTCACTCGTGGTCACATGAAGTTTTCACTAAGACTTTTTTGTTTTATAGGTGTTTACTAATCTTGCAGTCTGGAGAGACAGATGTAGAGCGGCCAATGACGCTTGAGCTCACTACACAGTAGTAGTAGTCAGCTAGATTCGCTTGCTAACTGTTACCCCAGGGTGAGTCGCCCAAAGGTATTTATTAAGCTCAGATTAGTCTGGCTCAAGGCCACAAACTGATCTCTGGCGACGGTCGGTTGTAAATATCCAACTATCTCGGCCACGACGCTGGCTTTTCTTTAATTAGTACTTTTTAAATAATTTCCTTTAACCCTTTTGGAAGTGTTGATTGCTTAGCTTTTTTCAAGTGTCAAAGATTCCCTCTGTTATTCCAGGTATTGAACAACCTCGCTGTGAAAGCATCGTTGGTGGCCCTTTACCGGGACCGCGCGATATCACGATAAATCTTCATAGGGTGAGTAATGTTGAAGATCTCAATAAGGAGCTGACTCACTTAACAATGATCTTTGGGCAATTCCTAAACCATGAATTAGGAAGCACAGTGACGTTTGACAACGGTAAGCGGATCTTTCTTTTGTTTCCATTACTTTTTGATGGATAAGAATAGAGATAGATTGATAGATAGATAGGTATGAACAAACGCTGATACATTAATCGATAGATACGATCACAATATATGGATAGACATGAACAGGTTAACATAGAAAGGTATAAACTGATTAAAACTTATAATTTAATGTTAACACGATCGTGTGCCCAAACATGCCCAACTGTGCACATAGACCGAGAGAGAGAGAGAGAGAGAGAGAGAGAGAGAGAGAGAGAGAGAGAGAGAGAGAGAGAGAGAGAGAGATGCATTAAGGTCATGTATAGTGAGAAATAGAGAGGAATATCACCCCCATAATATACACACACATGTACACAAACACAGTCTCCCCCCTCTCTCTCTTTCTCACTTTCTTTCACGCAATATATATTTTTTCAAGGTAGGCTGGACTTCCACACTATTCAAAAACACACATACACACACACACACGCGCGCACACACACACACACATATATATACCTCTCCTACGCCAAGTAGCTATCAATCGCTCTCACTCTCATTAACCTGCCATCCATGTAATGAGTTCGATCCTCAATAATAAATTAATAAGCTAAACTTACAAAAGATCTTATACAGGTGCCAACCGTAGCAATGCAATTAAGCTTGTCTTACAGACCTCTTCACATGTGTAGCGAAATCGATCCTCGCTAGATGATCTCAAATTGAGATTGTGCTTGACTAGACTAAGCATAATAAACAACTAATCCAAGCGCTTAGAGTTAGAAAGCTTGTTGTCAGGTCATATTTTTTGTCTACTGAGTAATATCTTTGCCATTTTTTCATTTGGATTTAGTTTCGTCTGTTGTTGTTTTAGCCCAAATTGATTGCTGTGGGATAGATCGAATCGTCACCTGTCCAAATACATCATGCAATGATTGCATCGATGAAGTTTTCTAGTAAGTTTTTTTCTCATTATTCTTTTCTTTAATAGTTCATCACGAGGGATTATCATCGTCTATCGATGAGGTTCTAGAATCAAATTAACCTATGATCCTAGTAAATGGTTGGAGTACTATTCTAGGTCTTTCTTGGAATTTCATGGGGTAATGGCAGATTATTTGGTATCATCCAGTCCTTCTCCAATATTAAGCGACAGATTGTATTGAGTGACATGATATGAGCAACCACATTATCTCATGGCCTAATAGATCATCGGCGTACCATGCTCGATCCTTTGTAGCATTCTTCGTGGCAATAGCGGTTACTTGGCGGCGCAAGTCTTCTCTCCAAGTAAAAGACGGATTGTATTATAGACTATTGGGTATAACCCGTGACTCAATCTATTAGGAAAAGTAGATTCATGCCTTTCCTAAGGATATTAATGCGAAGTGAGCATGAATTTCTTCAACTTGAATTTTAACACGGTCGCCAATACCATTTTTTCATGAAAGGTCTTAAAGGCCGAAAATGCTCCATCTCTGCGGTGGCTTCCACATGGTATTGGAACCTAAACTGTGTTTGCTTATACATTTCGATACATCATTCGTTAATCCCTGATATAAGAGGCCTTAATGGCCAAAAATAATTATCCTCTGCCCTGGCTTCTACGTTATATAAAAGTCTACACTAGATTTGCTTATAAATTTCATACACCCCTCCATGTCTAAAATTTCTAAATAAAAATATTTTTTCTAGATTGTCTTATTTTTCACGAATTCTGGTTTTACAGTGAACGCTGTTTACCAATTGCTGTTCCTCAAAACGATCCATATTTTTCGCAATATGGAAGAACCTGCTTACCATTTTCGCGTGCCCTACCAACTCCAAGTCTTAATTGCCAATTCGGTGAGTATTGTTATATTCTGCAAGATGATATTCCTTCAATGCGTCAATAAAAAGGGGTTCGAAAGAGATTTTTTTTCAATTCCAGTCTTTTGCCAGAGGTTTGGACACCATTCCTACTGCTCCACTTAATATGGGCATGATCATAGCACCCATATTAAAAGAAAACTTTGATAAGTTTTGAGGCCGGCCTTGGCATTCATTTTTCACCAATGCCAGCGAAGTTAGATGAGGCATATGTATTCATTAATGTCTGTCTGTTCATATAATATTCTCAAAAGTTCTCAATGGATTTCAATGACATTTTGCTGGAGGGTTGAGGAAGAATTCCTTAAGTTTTAAAGCAGATCCATGAATTCAATTTCGATTGAGGGATATTTTTTAATTGTTTTTTTAATATTTATATGTATTCACTCATTTGGTTGCGTTCCCTCTATCTTATATATATATTTTTTCATTCATCTTTTAGTTGTATGCATGTAGAGGTGTGCACTCTCTTAGTTCTTTTTCAGTCTAATTATTTCTTTTTGCATTTCTATATGTATATATACTAAAGATTGGATTAATTTTCTCACTCTTTCTTCACCCATAGCAAGATCAGTCAATACTCAGATGCAGGATGGGCAGAAATGGTCAGGTTGACAGTGACATAAAAGCAAATCACAAAAGTATCTGTTGCAATGATATGATGATCTTCTGTTCAGTGGTTAGAAAGTAGAAAAATACAAGCCGATATTCTGTTATAGAAAACTCTTGCTTCATTTAGATGTCGAATGGAGAGAGGGGTCCAGCAAAGGACAAACTTTTCTCATTTCAAATGGTCTGAGTCGAACAACGGACAAGGGTTTCTTATTTTAAGTTGTGTGTGACGAATAAAGGCAAGATTTTTTTATTAAAAATAGTTTGGATCGAACAAGTGACAAGGTTGTGTTATTTCAAGTTGTTTGGATTTGACAATGCACGAGGTTGTCATATTTCAAATTGTCTGCGTTGAACAAGAGACAAAATTTCCTTGTGCCAAATCATCTGTTCACTTACAATAGTGTTGGTTGCTACATCTCCGATCCGAATTACTGGACACTCAAATAGCAGAGACGGACTTCTGCACGGGAATACTCAGTGGCTACATTACATACACGTTCTGGGGTCAAAATTTCATCAGCATGCCGTGTACTTAGTTGGACACATGATTCCGTGATGAATACAACTTGATCATGTGATTAGTGACATTTTGTGTCCACATTTAACCATTTCATGTCACCAAACTTGAGATATGTCCTTCAATCACTCCAGCTCTGACCCTATTTTGTCAAGCCACGTTGCTAAATATATTGCAATGTGCATCGTAATGAATGAGTGTCTCTTTTTATATGTGAATAGGTTCGAAGGAACAGCTAAATGCCCAAACCAGCTACATCGACTGCTCTCAGGTCTATGGAAAAAGCCTATCAGAATCCAATAGTTTGAGGACAATGACTGGAGGTTTGTATAATTTGTAATTTGATCACACACACACACACACACACACACACGTATATAAATATATGTGTACATATAAGGTGGTACCTCAAAATTGACAATGATCGAAAATTATTCATCCTAACACCTAGTTTCCATCGTCTCTTTCGGAGTAGTCTAATGCCAACTATTTGTACACTTGTTTCCAAAGAGCACTGTTCACGAAGAACAGTAGCAGATGTCTGTACTACATATTATCATTTGCACTTTCTCATTACTAGCCAGGTGTCGTCGGTGGAGACTGAGTGACAGTACTCCCCTTAGTAGTAGTAGTAGTAGTAGTAGTAGTAGTAGTAGTAGTAGTTAAATAGAATAAAATATGAAGACTATATTGTAGTAGAAGTAGTTGTAGAGATGGTGATGATGATTATGTTGATTTGCCATTTATTATTATTGATAAAAGGAAATGCATGAACAGCTTAACAGTCATCAGTATTGAAAACAAAATCGACTTACCTAGGTCGAATTGGAGCTTAAGCTGTTCATGTTCAATTTGCAATTTGAGAAAGTTTTTCCCTGCGACATTTCTGGGAGGTTACCGAATGCAACAAACCCCCAAGGAATACTAGAAGGCACAGCCTTTGGAACGTTGGACTAAAGACAACAAAGACAACGGAACTGATTCAGAAGAATCAATGTATAATAGCACCAACATTTGTCTCAAAAGTTCAGAAAAATTGTCAAGGCTTAAATTTTTGCTTCATATTTCGTTAAATTAAGGAGAAAAAAAAATTTTGGTCATAGTAAAAAAAAATGTTCGGATAAGAATCATCAGAAAAGAGAGGGGTAGAAAGTTTTACCGCCGAAGTTTAAAAATCGTGAAGATAACAATCAGTTATCGTATTGGTTGTTCTGTGTGACGTCAAAGAGGAAGCGACAAAGAATTTACCATTTCCACAGATATTTTCACCTGAGTTGGGAATTGCAAGTAGATTCCTGCCTATGGCAGATAACTCCATATATGTGTAATTTTTGTATTGCTAAAAAGGTAGGCACTACAGTATTATCACTATTTAAAAAAATCTTTTTGCAGCAGCTATGGCTTCATTTTAAATACCTTCGAATTTATGTATTGTATGCGTATCATATATATACCACACTCCTCATAATAACTGTGTTAATATAATTACCCCAACTAAAAGTGATAATTGACTGAAATCAACAATCCAGTTGTTTATAAAAGCTGGAAGTAGTAGTACTGTAGGGATAGGGCAATCTTGATAGAATTGAAAACAAAACACAATTTACTTCTATGTGTTGATTCGGTAATACAAGTTGCTTTGCAGAAGGGAATTGAACCTAAGTTCGAGAAGCTTGTCACGAGAATAGAGGAAAATTCTAGTCATTGATGATGAGAAACTAACTCTCCTTTATGTTAACAAGACAAATTCAAATAGTTTTTTCCGTTTATTCATTTTCGTACGTCCTAGATTTCTTTACATATTTTTGGTAGATTAAAAATTTGAATAAGATAGATACTTCAAATGAGATAATTTATGCTTTTTGCGCAAAGAAATTAAGTACAGAATTTTACATAAGGGGGGAAAAGATGAAAATTACCGAAAACATAAGAAACTTTAGTCGAGGGTGAATGAAATTTTGTGATAAAGACTGAAGAGTGAATGACACTGAAAAAGTTTCTGGAAACACACAGTTAGACAATTCTCTAAAAATCTTTGAATGTCGGTTGTATTAATGCTAGATCAAGAATTGTCTCACCTGATTAACAATTGCTAAACAACTCGTTTAAAACGAAAACTATATTTCGATCATCGTCATATAAATATATAATTAAAAAAGCCCTTGCGTATTTCTAACATAAATCTTAGCAGGAATGTCTTCCTTTTCAATTTAGCTCAGTTTTTAAGAGACACAGCAACCAATCAGTTGGTCGCGATTTCAAATCATAACAGACGAATGTTAACTTTCTCTAACTCAAATCTGGTGAGGAGATTTTCTTCTGTTGAAGTTCTTTTAGACAACTTCTGTCCTTTGTTTAGTGAGTTCTCACATGATCTAACCTTCATTGCATACTTGAGATCTATTGTGCTTTCAGGATTATTAAAGTATACGCCAACAGATGACCTGGATCTCCTGCTTCACGACAACGAGACTTTTTGTAAGACAGCTAACAATTATTGCTTTATCGCTGGTAAGTTTTTCCCCTGTTGTCTGCAAAATCAAAACTATCCAAATATTTCATTATTGAAGTTCAAAGCATTTCTGTATGCAAAACCACGAGTGCGTGGTGGGTCACTGAGATACCTTAGGATCAACTTGATAAGCATTTTTTTTTAAGCTTGCAAAATAGTTTTTGGATGTTCTGGTGCATATGATTTAACTTTTCTAACTAGTATGTTTGCAATGACTGTGTAGCAGGAACGTAATACAGCCTCATCAAACAAACGAAAATCACACTCAATATTTTACAAATATGTTTATGCATTTGTGAAAAAATACATTAACCTGGAGTAATAATCACTATCAGCTTGTCTGTTCGTTTGTACGATTAATGTTGAATATTGCTATCACAGCTTTTCTTTTCCATTTAGTATTGTGTGGGGGGGGGGGCGGGGGGGAAATAGTGATAGCTTTACTGCAAAATATAAAATGAACTAGACAAGACATTTAATCAATTGGCAACTAAGGTTTATATGTGTGCAATGAATGCAAAGTTGGACGACTCTTGTGGCAAAATATTCAATCAAATGAAAGGTTCGAATCCTGTTTTTAGACAACACACTAGTTATTACCATGAATATAAATGGATTTCTATGACAGGTATTTTTTTAAGAAAAGAGAAGTTCATTTACTTGGTTGGTATTTGAATATTCATGGATATACAAGCTGGAGTGTTTGACGGGAAAAGAGGTAAAAGTGTACAAAAGTGAGTTTGTGTAGAGTCGAGTAATGATATATTTGAACTAAAACTTTGGCGAGGATACTGCGATATCCATGTGATCCAATTTGGCAGTATTTAAGCCCAAGCAACACATTTTATTAACAGCTATCTGAGGATTATAGTATTCACGTCCGATCTCTATTACTGGGTCGCAAGTAGTGGATTTTGTGAACAGCTAAAGTATAAACAAAGTGAAATATGGATAATGGGAGTATTTCTAAGTTTACTTTGGCTATTTACCCATGATTATAATGTTTTCTTTCATATAAGAGCCTGATTATAAGCATCCCAATCAGACACTACCGAAGAAGCTTCAGTCTAGATTTGTTTTTACCAAGGGATGAGATTTTAAACTTGATTTTTGATATTTTTTCTTCTAAGCGAGAGCTTGATAATAAGCATTTATAACCAGACACTAGTGATGGGATATTTGACGAATTTTTTTTAATGGGGGGGGGGTAATTATTCAATATTGATTTCAATACTTTCTTTCATGTAAGAGATTTATAATAGGTATCCTCAATCCGGCACTGACGATGAAACCTTGGTCAAACAGTTTTAAATGTATTTTGCTTTCATATAAAGGAGGGATGATGAGTGTAACAAACCTGGTACTAGCACCTTAGTCATAATTTGTTTTTATCAAAAGCTGAGTATTACCATTTTTTTCCGAAACCAAATATTTTACCTTTATATCAATTGCCTTCTGTTATAAACTTGATAACATGCTTCACCGAACAGACTTTAGTATTCAATCCTGATTTTATATGTCTTTACTTTATGCAAGAGAGTATTAATGAGCATCACTACGTAAGCTCTCCTCCAGGAATCTTACGCGATCTATGCCTTTGTGAAGAGTCGAGTCAAAATTGATTTTCTCTCATAGTATGATTATCACCAAAGCATCTGCTCACGTGATCTTTTGGTTTTATCTTCGTCAGGTGACTTCCGGGTGAACCAGAACTTCATGCTTATTACAATGCACACTTTGTTTCTTCGTGAACACAACCGCCTCGCTGAACTCCTTGCTCGAGCCGATCCTTCATTGGACGACGAGAACCTTTTCCAAAAAGCCCGTCAAATTCTAATTGCTCAAGCGCAGCACATCGTCTATAACGAGTACCTACCCCACATTATCGGTAAACCTCAGATGAAGATCTTGGGCCTGGATCCACTGACCCAAGGTTACACTCGCTATGAACCTCAGACGCAGGCCGTACTTTCCAACGCACACATAGGTGCAGCGTTCCGCTTTGGACACTCTACGATTCGCCGAACCTTCTCAAACGGTAAAGGCAACCAGATTCTCTTGAGCCCAAGTTTCGGTCTGACTGACCCTTTTTACCAACCTGGAGACGCGGCTAGCGGTTTCGCTACTGGCTTAGTCAATGATCTCTCACAGGAAACAGACAGGTTTGTTTAGAAAATATTCGTTGTTAATTAAGGAGTTTCGGAGACACCATTCATCCCCACAATTAGTAATAGTATGATAAAATCCAAGGGAGATCATCTAGGTTGAAGAAGTTCGAATTTCACTCCCCAAGGCTGAATTAAGGAGAGGAATACATTTTTACTGTTTCCCTGTGCACCCAAAAATGTTTTGAAAACATCCAGGTGCGTATAGTATCAGTATCGCATTTACTCGTGCATAAAACGAGATTTTAAGACCAAATGTTTTGGTAAAAAGTTTACCTATATATGGGTAATAGTTTCATTTGGTTGGAATTTATAAAAGGAAAGTAGCAATTGTGCACTTCAGGCATGAAAGACATTCACGAAAAAAAAAACTTTTGTATTACGGTAATATGCGCGAGATTTTAAACGCTGATTTTTTTAATGTAGGCTGGCAGACCCCACTTAAAAGAATAAAACTCTACAGTCTTCATATTCAGGTTCCCTTGTGATGAACCAAATTCAGCCTATGTACAATTTGGCCATTTTGCCAGAACATTCAAAGAATTAGTTTTCATGAAGTTTGGAAATGTATATGAATTCTATTCTCGTGTCCATCGGATTGTCCACACGATATCTCCAAAGGTTCAGGATGAATTTCAATAACATTCCATCGAAGAATGGGTCATAAGCTAAGGAAGAAACGGTTTAATTTTGGGATGGATCCATAGATTTATTCGATTGAGATATAGTTTCCATTTCTTCATATATTCATGTATTCACTCATGTTGGTCAACTTAATACCCCCGAAAGTTCTCGGTGAATTTCAATGACATTTTGTGAGCCAAAAGCTAAAGAAGAACTTCTTGGATTTTAGAGAGGATTCAGGGAGTTGTTTTTGATTGATACTTTTTCATATATTAAGATAATTGTCCAAAATATGAAATATAAAATACTGAAAGTTACAGTTGTCTCCCCCATATTATAGCCACATATGGAATAATTTCCTTTCAGTTTTCACTTGGTGTATAGCGTTGTTAGGTATGTGCCCTCTGAATACTCACTTGATAACACTTGCAATCAGAGCAATGTAACTTTTAACCCAATCGTTTTAGGTTACTCACTGACCAGGTGACCGACAAGCTCTTTGAAAGTAGCCCTGGTGGAGGAAATGATCTGGCCTCTACAAATATCCAGAGGGGGCGTGACATCGGCCTGAAACCTTACACTGCATGGCGCAAATGGTGCGGTTTGGACGTCCCGCGCGATTTTGACGGTCTCACTGACCATCCAAGAGAGAATCGTGACCGACTGAAGATGACCTATCAGTAAGTGACGATTGAAAATGAACGGAATAATTACACTGTGCAACTGTTTTCAGTTTCTTGTTATTCCTGGGTAATCAGTTATCTTCTGATTGATTCTGTCTAAAAGTTATCAGACATGTTAATTATTCCCTTCAAACTTACCTTTAGCAACCAGGGCAATGGCAATTTGAAATCTACCCGTTTTCAATTGGAAAACGGGCAAATTAGCACATTTTTAATTACATAAATTAAGTAAAACAATTATATATCAATATTATTATCCTGGCAACAGAAGCAAAGTTTGAAGGGTATAATAGCCATTCTTTCTACTTTTTACACATAATCAATCCGAAAATAACACCCACTAACCGGGAACAAAATATCGCAGTGTTATTGATTTTTCTAAAGCAATGACGTATCACCCAAGAAAGGTTTTTGCTTGGTCCTTAAATGTTGAAAAATAAGTGCTTTGTTAAATCAACTAATATTGGATATAGCATTAGCCTACGGAGCCAGGCTATGCAATATATATATATATATATATATATATATATATATATATATATATATATATATATATATATTGCATGATTGTATTAAGCGTTGTTTAGCTGGAAGGACATCATCTAACAATACACAACAAAAAAACATCGAGCAAAACTATCTAATTACGCTAGAACAAGCAAAAGATTGATACAAATAATTTAATGAACTTACTGAAGATAAGTATATATTCAAATTGGCCAGATTTTTGGCTATCATAGATATCGTAACTCCAGAGATGTTCCATTGGCCGGAAATCTCGTAATTTGTTGTCGCTGTCGTGATTTCTTTGGTAAGTAGAACATACCTTTAATCACAAAGAGCCTCGCTAAGGCTCGGCTCAATTAAATTAAGACAAAAAAATAATTTCTAAAGGCATCTGTCGCGCAACATTAGAGGATCAGACATATTTTATCAATTTCGTGAAAACTATTGAAATTTTTTTCACCTTGGATATGTATGCGTGTGTGTGCCTTCATGTATGTGTATCTATGCCTGTATTTTCATATGCACAATGGTGTCTGCGTGTGTGTTAAAAAAATTGGTTATTTGACAGTTTCAATTCAGTGACTAACCAGACCTATTATTATTATTATTATTATTATTATTATTATTATTATTATTATTATTATTATTATGTCATGTTAGGAATGTCCATGATATTGATCTATGGACAGGTGGACTGTCTGAGGTACATCTGGATGGAGCTAACGTTGGACCGACATTTGCGTGCATTCTTGGTGAACAGTTTAAAGCACTCAAATATGGTGACAGATTTTGGTATGAACACAGTGGTCAAAATCAACTTTCTGCTAGTAAGTTTCTTTTTAATTATAATTATCAATGTGCCATAAGAAATCGGTTATTCTATCTTTAGAATATTTACATAAATAATTTGACTACCATTTTTACTATTTTTGTCTTATTTTATTTCCTTGCGACTTCAAAAGGTCTCGAAAATCAAATCCAATTTGTTTATGACATTACAGATGGAAAGTTAGTCCTAATGAACCTGTTTTGAGAGGTCCACATCGATTTGTATTTGTAACACAGGCGAACAAACAGATAGACGTTCAAAAATATACTAGATCTGTCCATGAAGAAACAGAAATTTGAAAACAGCGTACGGATGAGGGGTTCCAGAATGTTCATCACTGAGATCTTATGTAGCAGTGACCTTGACCTTTTCTGTAAAAGAAAAAACTGCATCAAGCTATGTTTGTTACTTTTTGATCTACACATGCCAGAGCGGACGTGTGTCTTTTTTTCTCTAAGCTGAAAAATGAAGCATTTTGTAGATGGCGTGTTTGTATGAAATTAAGTTTCAAATAAGGAAACACTTTTTTGGAGGCATTTCTCTTGCAAAATTAAAGGTGTCTCAATAAAGTGTTTCCTCAATTGAAACAAAAATTCCACACAAACACGTAGCTTTTCATTTTTCAACTCGGAGAACAAAGAACCACGTGCATAAGACATTCGTTAACCCTGGAATATGTGGGTAAAAAATGAACGAACATATCTTGATACATTTATACAGGTTAAGGTCAATGCATAACATTGCAGCCATGAACATCATGAAACGTCTCATTCGTGCGCTGTCTTCAATTTTCGATTTCATTGTGGGATAGATATCTTGTATAAAAGATTTCTATAAGTATTTAGTGAAAACAGTTAAAATATAATATCTTCTTTTTCAACCGAAGAATATTTTTGTCTGACGCTAAAAATCGCTCCTTGCCCTTCCTATCATGAATCTGAGGAAACTACTCGTCATTTGTAGATTGGACTAATTTCCACTGTAGAATCTATTCGAAAAAAACTCGACTTATACACGCATATATAAGACAAATCAGTTATTCAATAACGCTACAACATTCTACAATATATTTATTTCTTTTAAATCACACATTTCAGGTCAGTTGGGCAGTATTAGAAAATCGAGTCTATCGAGATTATTCTGCGATAATACTTATATTAACAGAATTCAGAAGGACCCCTTCCTCTTGACCAAGGACTTGGCGTAAGTTTTGAAATTCATCTCTTACTAACTTTTTGAGATATCGAATCACTGTCGTCCCACGAATGGCCTGATCAACCAGCCAAATGGGCTACAGATTCTTTTTCTCATTGAATGTCTGTCTATGTCAATGCCTCTGTGCGTACCATGTGTTGATATTCATAAGATCTATCGGTCAACACACAAGGAAGTACTATGTCGAGTCTGACGTTGTTTGGATCAGCGATTCTCGAAAAATACATACATATATGTGTGAATGTGTCAATATGGAAATGTATGTTTATATTATTATCATTATTATTATTATTTGGAATCTCACACCAGTTGCCTGGTGGTAACCGCTGGAGTTTGAGTGACAGCAAGTCTCCTCAAGTCTCCAGCCCTCCTCTCCTAGTACTCATAGGTCGCAGTAATTCTGCGATTTACAGTTTCACACCGGTTGCCCAGTGGTTATCGCTGAAGGCTGAGTGACAATAAGTCTCCTCAGGTCTTCAGCTAACGTCTCCTCTCTCTTTCGCATATCATGACAGAGCTACGATTCGTTGCAGTCCTTATATCTCTAGCACCTTCCTCAGTATCCGTGCAGTGCCCAGCAGTGCTGTAGTCTGTACGGTCTCTATCCTCCCCCTAATCCCGATCTCCTCCAGTCTCTCCCTCAGCGTTTTGGGGACAGTTCCTAGTGCTCCCACTATGACCGGTACTACCCTGGTTTTCATGTTCCACATTTTCTTTAACTCCCTTGCTAGGTCCTGGTATTTTTCCCTTTTCTCACCCTCCTTCTTTTTTACTCTATGGTCTGCAGGTACAGCAACGTCTACTATTTGGCAGGCCCTCCTTTTTTTGTCTACTATTACTAAGTCCGGCCTTCTTGCCTGGATGAGGTGGTCAGTTTGGATGTCAAATTCCCCAGTAGTTTGTGGTTGTCATTCTCCAAAACTGCCTCTGGCTTGTGCTGATACCAATTTTCCCCATGGTTGAATCCCATTTGTTTACTTAGTTCCCAGTGTATCATCGTTGCTACTCTATCGTGTCTGTGCTTATACTCCTTCTGGGCGAGTTGGCTACATTCACTAGTTATGTGGTTTACTGTCTCATCTCTTTCACCGCACATGCGGCATTTGCTGTTTGTCTGTGTTCTGTCGATTTTTGCTTTTATGTAGTTTGTCCTTATGCTTTTGTTTTGGGCTGCCATGATGAGCGATTCTGTTTCTCTCTTAAGGTTTCCCTTTCGTAACCACGTCCATGATTTCTCGTCTGCTATATCTTTTATCTGTCTTTTAAACTCGCCGTACAATTTTTTCCCTTCCCACTTTTCTTTTCTAGTTTGCTGTACTGTTCCATTGTTTTCTACTTTATTGTTTGTTGCACTATCCCTCGCGCTCTTTATGATTTCTTCACTATTTGTTTGCACATATCTATCTAGGACTACTTTAGCTCTCTGGACACAATCTTCTATGCTGATGAGCCCCCTACCACCTTCTTTTCTCTTAACGTATAGCCCATCTGTATCATCCCTAGGGTGTAATGCTTTATGCATCGTCATAAGTTTCCTTGTTCGCCTATCCATTGATTGGAGCTCTTCCTTTGTCCATCCTAGGAATGGTCCTGTATACCTAACTACTGACACAGCCCAGGTGTTCATTCCTTTTATTAGATTTCTGCTATTTAATTTGGTTTCTAATATTTTCCTTATCCTTCTGAGGTATTCTCTCTTAATTTTCTCCTTCATCTCTTCCCGTTTTATCGTGTCACATTCAAGGACACCTAGGTACTTGTATCGGTCTTGTGCAGTCAATGCCCTAATCTTGTTGTTGTCCGGAAGTTCAATTCCCTCAGTCATTGAAAGCCTTCCTTTATGCATCACCATGATTGCGCATTTTTCTATCCCAAACTCCATTCCTATGTCCTCACTATATTCCCTCACTTCGTTGAAAAGAGTCTCAAGCTCTCCCCTGTTTTTTGCAAACAATTTAATATCGTCCATGTACATTAAGTGGTTGACCTTTCCTTTTGTTTTAGAGAAGTGGTATCCTTTGCTGTTTTTCAGGATTCTGTTAAGCGGTATCATTGTTAGAACAAATAATAGTGGAGACAACGAGTCTCCTTGGAAGATTCCCTTTTTTATCCCTACCTCGGCTAGTTTGTCCCCTGCGGCTGTCAAATCTACTTTCCAGTTTTTCATTGAATTACCAATGAATTTAACCACCGGTTCACTAATTTTGAACATTCTAAGGCATTCGAGTATCCAGCTATGTGGAATCATATCGTATGCCTTTTTGTAATCTATCCATCCCATTGCGATATTCTTTCTCCTTTTCCTTACTTCTTTTAAGATCATCTGGTCTATGTAGAGTAAATCGTTTGCCCCTTTGGTTCCTATCCTACACCCTTTCTGTTCTTCTGGTAGTAGCCCCCTTCTATCCATTGACATGTATATTCTCTCTGCTATTTGCCCGGTCAGGATTTTCCACATAAGTGGTAGGCAAGTGATTGGTCTATAGTT
This sequence comes from Thysanoteuthis rhombus, assembly GCA_963457665.1. Taxonomy (NCBI): domain Eukaryota; kingdom Metazoa; phylum Mollusca; class Cephalopoda; order Oegopsida; family Thysanoteuthidae; genus Thysanoteuthis; species Thysanoteuthis major. The sequence goes on along the minus strand of OY735207.1, from coordinate 29,461,998 downwards.
GCTTGCTATGTTCCCCTTCCCCAGGTCTTTTTGGATGAGGGTGGTTCTGCCTTTAGTCATCCATTCTGGTGCTTTGCCTTCATTTAGACAATTTTGGAGTAGGTGGGTGAGTCTGCCGTGTAACGTGGTGAACTTTTTGAACCAATACCCATGGATCCCGTCGGGACCCGGTGCTTTCCAGTTGGCTACTTTCCTAAGAGTATGTTTCAATGTGGTTTCATTCAGTACTATTGGTTCTCCCTTGTCTATATCTTCTAGTTCTTTTCTCATGTTTCCTAACCATTGCGGTGTTACATTGTGTCTTTTTGGGTGCCCCCATATGCTATTCCAATAGTTCTTGGCCTCTGTGGCATCTGGTTTTATGTCCTGCCTTCTTTCCCCATTTAAATCTTGGTAAAACTTTTTCTCATTGTTTTGGAATGTGCGGTTTTGTGTGTATTGGGCCGTTCTTAGTCTGTATCTTTTTAGTCTTGCCTCTTTAGCTAGTCTTTTCTGGTGTAACTCTTCGACTACAGTTGCGATGCCTTTTTGCGCTACCTTATATTTGTTATAAAGTCTTACTCGTGGTCTGTCTGTGTGTGGTGTATTTCTAAGCAGTACTTCGTCTCTCTGTAGTTGGGAGATCTGCCTTTGTAACCTTCTCTCCCAGTTGGGTTTCCCTTCCCTATTATTGCTCAGGTTCCTATCTTGTGTTGTGAAGCTTTGTGCAACCATTTTCGCCCCTGCATAAATTAGGTTCTTCTAGGAGGGTGTCTGTTTCTATGTGCTGTAAGAGGCAGTTGACCGGTTCGGTCACTTCTCCGACTTTCTTTCTGTCTTTGTCTCTTAGGGAGGGGAGTGTTGTTTTCTCTCATCGCATGATCTCTTTCAAAGCTTGTATTTTGGTTTTCTCTTCTTCCGTTGGTGCCTCGTCATCACCCTCTGGTGCGTAGCTTACTGTGGGGGTCTCATGGGGGATTATTCTAGTTTTGTTATTGGTACTAGTGGTGCTGGGGGGGCATTCTTCAGATGTGTCACCTGAATCTCTCTCTACATTAATGCGAATCTCTAGTAGTTCAGTCTCAGACAACCATTTCTTCTTTTGAATTTGCTTTACTTGGTCAGCAAGGCGTTGGTTCGATACTTCCACAGCAGATTTTTCCCTCCATATTTGGAGCATACGCTCTCTATAAGATCGCACTGAAGGCTTGCTTTTAACAGTACATAACTAGTCTATTATTATTATTATTATTATTATTATTATTATTATTATTATTATTATTATTATTATTATTATTATTATTATTATTATTATTATTATTATTATTATTATTATTATTGAATATGCTAATATTTTTGTTTCTTTCTTCCATGTTATTTAGAAATGATCTGATGAATTGTGATTCACTGGCGACCTTGGATATTTGTCCATTTGTCAGACGCTGGAGTGACTGGAGTGATTGGTCTGAATGCATCAATGACTTCCAGAACCGCAAAAGAAATTGTGTCAGTCCAGTGAAGGGTCCATGTGCATGTGCTTCAAACCAGGTCGAGATAGAAAAGGCTTCTTGTTACTCGAAGCAGTTTTGATGAGATGACTTTTTCAAAAATTAAAGAATTATGTTTTTGTTAAAATAGATAATAGTGTCCCTTTATTTTTACAGCAAATCAGTTGTAAAATTCGTTTCAAGAAATAAATGATTCAAACATAAGCTTATCTTACTTTTATGTTTAGTAATGAACTCTCTACTACGTCATGTAGAGACATAATGTCGCCCCCCCCCCCAAAAAAAATCTTTTAGTCCCTAAAGCCTTGCACACTACCACTAGGCCGATCAGAAAGTGTCATTAAAAATAAAAACAAACAATCAAATTATTTTTTCAACCAATCAGTTTTCGCTGTGCTTATCTTGCCCCACGTTTCTATCAACGAATATTAAAAGGGATTCCGAAAACTGTTCATCCGTTTTGTCAATGACTTAGGCATGAATCTCTCTGCAAGCCAACACCAACTGCTCAGCACTTTTGTCTACGTCAGACCTCTTTTTAAATTTTTTTTCTCTTCTGGGTTTCGTTACTGCTCTACTTCTATACCCACCCCACTGACTTATGGGTGAACTGCATCTGCATCGTGCTTACCTAAGCGTGAACTCTTTTATGAACTTCTGCTGAGTTGTTATTTCAACAGTCCAGTCGAAGACTAACAGTTCATGCTATTCTCAGTGGATTTATAAATATCAGCAATAAGCTTATTCCTAATTGGTTTTTAATTATGTTTCCTATTTTCTACCAATCATGCTGTTGGCTTTTGCTTCACGAACTAAATTCTAAGGTATTCCAGTCCTGATGCAGGCTCGATGACGACTGTTGAGGCCGATAAAGAAAGGGGGCATTGCTTCAGAAACGATCTGTTACGTTTTCCTATTATCGGCTTGTGTTGCCCATTGGCGATAGCCAATACCATGATTGGTGGAGGTCTTCGTTTTGGACAATTCACCACTAATTATGGTACTTTCCTTTTCTCGACACGTGAAAGGTCCAGTGTTTATATATCATGTGAAGCATGCCCCCTCTCCATGTTTGCGACTTTTTTCTTAGCGACCTTGGGTACTTCAGAGTCTCTTCAATGCACCCTGAGAAATGGTGCAGAGACAGCACTGATTTAAGCATTCAAGTTATCGTAGGTGACGGCAGTAGATGATACACGATGCAGCATTGTATATAGTACAGGTCCCGTCAAAGACTCCCTTAGACACTTGATATTCAAAGGTTGAAATTTTATATATATATATATATATATATATATATATATATATATATATATATATATATTGTACGATTGGATAGGATTTATCCGACATGATGAAAATTGAGAAAAAAACAATGTGGAAAACTTCTTTTTAATGATTTTTTGATGACATGCTTCGCTTTTGAGAAGCTTTTACAAAAAAATGAGTGAAAAGGGAGAGAGAAGCAAGTGGGTTTCTGAGATTTTATTTGTGAGGAGATAACTGTCCCTGGTTAGATACAGGGGGAAAGAAAGGAGTTAGCAAATTTTTGTTCATCGCCTGGAGAGGATATGGTGGTGCATGGGTAAAAATGTTGCATGTGGATAAAAACACGCAATGAAAATGATTTAGATATGTTTTTTGCTTTACATCAATCTCTCAAGTGAAGAGAGTCGGTCTGTTGTGAATATCAGCATTCGAAATCATGATTATTACTTGCAGTTCGAACACCGATGATTGGCGCCAGTGAGAAACATACCCTCAGCTCGGCCACCGAAGCAGTCGTAATCTATCAGATAGATAGATAGAGCACCATCGTACAAAATGTAGCATAAACATGTTATGCAGTGGCCATTGGTGTTCCGTCCGGGGGGTAGAAGAAAAATAGTACATAACACACTGTTCTGTAATTTAGACCCTTATCCGGTTGCAGAATGGAGACAGAAAAGGGGATCGAACAAGAGACGAGGTTTCTTTATTTCAAATCGTTAGGGTCGAATAAAAGACAAACTTTCTTATTTCAAAGTGCTTCACCTTCTCTGACAATGTTTTTGTAGCGCCACATCGTACGTGCTGTAAAGCGCTGGGCCAGCGACCTACCTGGAGATTTGGCTCTTTAATGGTCCCCTCCAACATAAAATGCAGGAGATGGACTACTATTCATAATGCTTCGTCCCTACTTCCATTGAAGCCCCGGGTGTGATTTAAAATTGCCCTACTCCTCCTTCAGCTCCGCTCGTGCACTGGGTGATTGAAAGGAACGGAGTTATAGATTCCTTTCCAATGCTCTCTTAGCATGAACACTGATCTTCTCTCTTTTTCTTGTCTCTATTTAATCATTGTCCCACCACTGCAATATATGACACAAGGTCAGGCTTAATGTGGGGAAGATTGGAGAAACTCTTTCAAAAAATGGCTCCAGCCGACGCGACTTCGATTGTCAAGCGCTCCGTAGAAGCTAGACAACCTCCGCCACGAAAGCATCCACCAGGGGACCTGCTCCTTTAAGTGCAATGGAGCAGTGCTACTCCAGGGTAACGGATCCCCAGCAGCTGGGCTGAGTAATAATAGGAGAGCCGAAGGACGAGTCCAAAGGCTTCCATTTGAGCCAACCCAGAGACCAGAATTATCTGGAAACCAGAGTTATCTCTCTTTTTCTTGTCTGAGCTTGAATGCCTATTGATCGCTTTATATGTGTGTTCCCTGGTCCTAACTAAGTCAGTATGACGTATTTTAGTTGATTACGTGATTTGCGACGTATACTTACGGGGTCATGCGATCAGTGGTATGTAGTATTTTCACCCAATCACGTCATGTCATTGAATATGAGACATGTCCTTTAATCACACTAGCCATGATCGTCTTTGGTGAAGACCAGCTGCTGAATATATTAGTGTGTGTGTGTAGATATCTACTTGGTTCAATCTGGATAGTATCTCGCTTAATCTTGAACAGGGATTTGATACTTACCTCTGGTCTTAGAAATAAGCTTGTATATCATGTGGCAAACAACAAATATGTATATACTTACCAAGATTAGCTTAGTCTGGCACAGGACCAAAGATCTATTGTCAGTTGTGAGGATCGAACTCACTATACAGATGATATTATGCAAGGTTAGCTTGATAGTGATCGCTCCACTGCAGGTATCTCTTATATAGATATTTACTCGGCTGAGATGCGTATTACAAAAGATGGACCCAGTAAGGACCGAACTGACTGTGAGACTAGCTTGTCAATTACCACTCTGCAGCTGGTGCCCTCTATGTATATATTTACAAAGCCTTGCTTGATCTATCAGTGGTCTACATGACTGTTGCACCCAGGGTAGATTGAGCTCATCACATAATGGTCAGCGAAATTAGCTTTGTAATTGTCTCTCTACAGTTGGCACCCGGTAACTATGTGCTAAGCTTTCTTTAGCTCGGGTCTTGTCCCAATGATGATAGAACTCGCTGCACAAGCAATGGATCGAACTCACTACCTTGATGGATGATCTGCAAGATTTGTTTCTTAACCATTGCTCTCAGATAACATTCAGACGTCAATCGACATAAGTTGAACAAATTACCTAATTGAAACCTTTTCATTCTTTGCTTACTTAAAAATTCCAAATTGTTGTTAAATCATTTAAAATACACACATATGCATCTATTAGTTTTCATTAACTTGATGCAAAGTATTTTTAAACTTCTAATTCATCTACTATCAGTACAAAATTGGGCTCCGCATTTGATGACCTAATACTAATAGTCCAGTCAATCGGTGCAGAATTTTAGTCCGAACTGCTCACTTTGTGATAAAAACATAACACTTGGCATCATGATACTTTAGGGTGTACTGAACAATTTCGGGTAGGGAGATATTCTGAAACGGATCTTCTTTACCAGTGACTGTTACGCAATATTTCAAACCTTGCAACAAGCTTAATGAGACAACAAATATCTTGATATGGAACATAAATTCATAGATCTGTCCTAAAATTTTATCATCATTTTTTCGTTTTGTGGCCCGTCTATCAACAAAATCTCATTGAAATTAGTCGATTACTGTCGTAGATATCGTATAGATAGACAGGAGCTTATGCAGAAATGTATAAAATATTAAAAGGGGAAAAAATGATGGGTAGAAAAGTGTCCCTTGATAAGATACTCCTTTGGCATTCAAACGTTGTTTTAAAATCGTTTAAAAATCGATTTTCAAAGGTGTTCCAAGCCAGATTTACTTGAAACTTGATCGAAAGGAGTTTCATGATGAGATGATTCTTATTTATGATAATCTTCTGCTCATTATCACGTGACCTTGCAGAAATGGCGTTTAAACTTCATGTTTTAAAAACAATTTTCTCAGCAGTTTGAGTCAGATTTACATGAAACTTGATAATAGCGTTCTTTGGCGGGATATTTTTACCTAAAATTATCTCTAACTCAGGGTTACGTGAACTGGCAATAATGACGTTCAAACTTTATAGTGGAGGTGTCTTTGAACTTTCGGTTCTTGTTTTGATACATTTCTATATTCACTCATGCCTGTCTATACGATATCTCCAAAAGTTCTCCATGAAGTTCAATGAAATGAAAAATGAAAAACTATGGAAGAATAAGGTGCATCGTGAGAAAAGAATAACTGAATTTTGTGGAGGATCCAAGAATTCAAGCCTGATTGAGTGATTTTTTCCATTTTTTCTCCCTTTACATCTGTATTTACTCCTGCTATATCTCCAGAGGTTCTCAATAAATACCAAACAAATTTTGTGGAAAGGTGGACCACTGAATAAGAAGCAAATGACTGAATTTGGGAATGGGCCGAGGAATTCGTTTCTAATTGAGCGATATTTTTTCGTTTTTTCCCCATACATTCTTGTATCAGCCCTGTCCATCCATACAATATCCCTGATACCTCGATATATTTCAATGGAATTTCGTGGAAGGGTAAGGCATGTCTCAAGGAAGATGTGATCAAATTTGACCGCAGATGCAGTGATTTATTTCAGATTGAGTACGTTTTTTCCCATACATTTCTGCATTTGCTCTTGTTGTTTCACACAATATCTCTGAATGTTCCCGATGAATTTCAATGAAATTCAGTGACAGGGTAAGGTGAACTGTAAAGAAATAATGAGGGCGTATTCTGGGATTTATTTTTAATTGGGAGATATTCTTGCGTTTTGTTTTTTTTTCGTACATTTCTGTATTCGCTTCTATCTGCCAACACGATATCTCCAGAAATTCTGAATGAATTCCAGAGAAGTCTGGAAGAGGAAGCCATATTATGTGAAAGAGGTGATTAAAATTTGGGGCGGATCCAGAAATTCGTCTATATATGTGTACTGCTGTGTGAAAAACATCCATAACTCGTAAAGTACTTCTGTAATGAGGCCTTCGTTAAAAATTGTACTTTTCCAGTGACCAGACTGTGGTAGACTTTTAGCATGTCATCGAGAACACCCGATACTACTGAAACCGTTGAGAAACTCTTCGCTGTAAAAATTTAATAGAACTGATTTCTAAGCAGATGCAATGGAAAATAAATCCATTAGTTATTGTTGCACTGGACAAACAGCTTCAGAAAATCTCCATATTTGAAAAAGATTGGCTCCTATCGAATGATAATTGTGTCAAATTTTGGGCTTTTATCACCAACGGAATAATTTTTCAACCGATCCCCTGTACCATAGGGACTTTTAGTTGACGAAGTTGGCCGAGTGAATATTTTCAGCCTTTGGCTTTATGTTGTTCAAAACCAAGCTTCGTAAATAGAAACAAGAACGGAAGTCTTATGATATGTTCACATAATATGGAAAGAGGAAAAGTGTTGGGCCCTGATAATGAAATTTCAGATTAGAGGATACCTCTGAATGGTAAACTGCAAGTAAGGGAGGACCAATGACCATTTCTAATCTCTAATTCCATACATGTGAACGCTGATGACATTATTCTATATCATCATGAAAATTGATTCAAAAAAGATTAAATTATTGTTAGTTCTTTGATGACCCAAAAAGAACGTTCACTGAAGAAAGGGAAACTGCAGATAATTTTTTCTATCTCGGGAACTGGTAAAAAAAACCCCAAATAAATGACGTCGATTAACAGGGGATAGACAAAGTGACTTATAGAAATATTGGACACATCCCAAAACTGTCCAGAATTAATGTTTAAGTAATGATTCATTTTAGTAAGCCACATCTTAAATTTCACAGGAAACTCTTTGTGTCTGACACCGTGTGCGTCCTATGCTCATTAACTTCCTTCAACGAATCAACAGACTCCAACATGTTCAAGTGAATAAGTCGTAAATAGAAGTCTTTTAAAAAAATATTTATTAACCCCATTTATCTGTTGTAATATTAACAAAAGACCATGATGACGTTTTTACTGTAAAGCTACCAGCAGTGTAGTTGCCTTTTTGTTGTTGTTTTATTTGAATGTTGTTACTTTTACACTAAATTACATTATTTTTTGAGTAAGATTATCACCACCGATGAACAGGAAAGCAGACAAAAAAGGTAACTTTTTTTATTTACGAATAATTTCTCAAATGTTTAATTACTTTCCGACAAAAGAAGTAGGATTTTCGGATGTAACGTCTGACAACAGAGTTAGAAAACTGAAAATCTTTATCTAGTTGCCTGAAAGAGAAATTGAAAAGAAATTACTGGTGTGGTCCGTCTTTCACTTGCACTATGTAGGGTACCTTTATTTAAAGTAAGTGATTTGGTCCTCTGGACAACGAACTACTATTTTTTTTTAATTCAATGTAAGGAAACCAAAATGCAATGATAGTTTTTGAAAAAAAGTTCGAATTGATTTTAAAAAAATACCGATCTTCCTTTGAATTCAGAATGCATTACTTTTGTATTTAAACAACTGATCATTTAATTGTATTCAACCAAGAACTGTCTATAGTTGATATCATTCAGTAAAAAGAAAAACTTTTAAAACTTAACCAATAGATGGGGGAAAATAGGTTCTTTTTAACGTCCCGAACAGATTTCAGACTTGATTACCTCCCTTGGATTTCTTTATCCAGACTCATAATCCAAACACACGTGGTTTTTGTTTGTTTGTTTGTTTTTCTCTTTTAGAGTTTTCAGTTAAAATTTGCGAGAAAATTGTTTCAACAGCATTATTTGCCGCATCATGAATGAAAATGATCTGATGTCTGAAATGAAATTAGACATTTATATCATAACATCAACAATAATACGTTACGAAAACTGGTATTTAAATGTTGGTGATATTCTTTGACATTTTGATTTAAGCTTTGAGAATGTATTTGTACACTTTTATTTCTATGGTCCATTCGAAATGAAGCTTCTCTACCTTTTCCCCAAGAGCAAAGTGTAGTATCTGTTCTTATCAGTTTGACATCTAATATATCCCTTATGTGGGTACTTTGATACATGTGCCATTATAATCTCAAATTCTCAGTTATAATTGTTTGTAAATTTGATAGCAACAATGATTCTTTTCAAAGCAAATATTTTGCACAGTTTGGATGAGGGGGTGACATTTATGTAAACCGCACAGATCAGAAAAAGAATAGCCCACCTAAGGCAATGGCTCCTAAGTTCTCTTCAAAGTACTCCGTTAGTGACCTAACATATTTATTTCAGTGACCCTTCCACTTTTCAAAATAGTCCATATAGTCTTCTTTTTGGATCACCATTAGTTCTAAATAAAATCCTGGACTATCTTTCTTTAGCTATTTTCAGTATAAATGCATTTTTTTATTGTATCTGTGAATCAGTTTTCTTTATTGTAAATTTTTTGTTTATTGTTTTATTTTTTTTATTTATATCAAGGAAGAAACATGAATCCAAGACATCATAGAATCCATTAGAATACTCAAATCGCAATGGGCTGGTTATGCTACAAAAATGTCCATCCAGACTCACAACATAGATCCCCAGAGATTACATATGTAACCGAGGCTGACAGAATACAAGATGGAGAGACAAACAATTTCAGTGACCCTTCCACTTTTCAAAATAGTCCATATAGTCTTCTTTTTGGATCACCATTAGTTCTAAATAAAATCCTGGACTATCTTTCTTTAGCTATTTTCAGTATAAATGCATTTTTTTATTGTATCTGTGAATCAGTTTTCTTTATTGTAAATTTTTTGTTTATTGTTTTATTTTTTTTATTTATATCAAGGAAGAAACATGAATCCAAGACATCATAGAATCCATTAGAATACTCAAATCGCAATGGGCTGGTTATGCTACAAAAATGTCCATCCAGACTCACAACATAGATCCCCAGAGATTACATATGTAACCGAGGCTGACAGAATACAAGATGGAGAGACAAACTAGACAAATTCAAAAAGTATTGGCTTCACAGCACCCATGATATAGGTCTATCAAATCCTGCAGAAGGTCTGTGTCCAATGTTTAAAGACTGATGATGATCTTCACTAATGTTAGGGTGTTGATTTGTTTACCTATGAAATTGGATCGATAAGTCTGTATGCTGACACATGATTTATCTCTGTGATAGTGTTGTTATGTCTTCAATTAGTCATGGTTATTGGAAAAGGGTACCACACTAGGTGGGAGTAGGGTATACTGTGCGTGGGTTATTGCAAAAAAAAACCAAAATGCAATCAAAATTAAACACATGCAGAAAAAAACTATAATGTATCTCTGGTTGAGCAGATCAGTTTATATTTACTGAATAAAAAATGAATGTTGAGAATAGATCTTCGTATGAAAGTCTTGGATTGGTATTAATTTTGTCAACCACTGGGAGAATGATTAAGATCTTTATTTCTGTTTTCTGTTTTAAGGTTTCTGCTGGGGAAAAACACATACAAAAACTTGTCCATTGAATGACAAAGCATAGCAGCATGAATATTCAATAAATCTTAGATCAGTCCATAAGTTAATCATAAGCGACTATTTCTTGAAGAAATCACCAATTTCACTCCCAGCGCCTGAGTCTTATGATGGCCTCCCTTATGCATCTCCACTGCCACTCCTACTGCTAATCCTACAATAAGTTTGAGCTGCTTCTGTCTTTGTTCTGTTCGCTTTTTTTTTCATTGTATAATGTTCAATTTGTATTGGTTTTTTTCATCATCATAAACCTTCATATTAATTTACTTGCGTATATCCTAGCTTTGATAATGGAACTATTTCCTCCTGGAAGCAGGCCCATATTTACATTATTTGTATGTACGTTTTGAAATTCTTATGAGATAATGTTACTCTGTGTTTATACATCTACCATCACTTAATCCTCCGAAGTACTTGTCTTTATGATAAGAAATTTTTCTCTTGTTCTACTTTCCTTTTACTTTCAGAAGAAGTGAAATCTCCAGAACTCCAATTGAAAGCCCAAAGTTCTTTGAATAGCTAATATGGATTCTTATTCATTGAAAAACAAATATTACTGTAAGGATTGTAATGAATCATTTTCTGAACATTCCCTCTTTTTAGTACATTTGATAAAACATGGAACTGAGAAAGTATCTGAGACTGAAATCTCTGCAAATGATTTCTGTTTTGAAAACAGTTTCAGCTCACAAGTGGGACTGATACCTCAGAAAGATGCTGTATCTGAAAATGCATTTGGTAGAACTGCAGAAATTCACGTAAGGACTGGACAATCAAGTTTTCATTGTGAAGTCTGCAAAAAAAATTTATCTGGGAAGACAGCCTTGAAGAGACACATGAGAATACATACAGGCGAAAAACCTTTCAGTTGTGAAGAGTGTGGGAAGAGTTTCTCTCAGAAATTTGTCTTACAAACACACTTGAGAACACACACTGGGGAAACACCTTTTCATTGTGAAGAATGTGGAAAATCTTTTTCACAAATGTCTGGCTTAAAATGCCACATGAGAATTCACACAGGAGAAAAACCCTTTGGCTGTGAAGTATGTGGAAAAGCTTTTGCTCAAATTGCCAACTTGAAAATGCATTTGAAAATTCATACTGGAGAGAAACCTTTTAACTGTGAAGAGTGTGGGCGAGCCTTTTCTCATAAGTCTATCTTGAAGAACCACATGAGAACACATACAGGAGAGAGACCATTCCAGTGTCAAGTATGTGAAAAAGCATTTGGTACAGTTTCTCTATTGAAAATACATATTCGAGCTCATAGTGAAGAGACTGCTTTTCGTTGTGAAATTTGTAAGAAAGCTTTTTCATGTAAATCTGCCGTAACTAGGCACATGAAAATACATACAGGAGAGAAACCTTTTAGCTGCAAAGTGTGTGGAAAAGCCTTCTCTCGCAAAAGTGTCTTGAAAATTCATATGGGAACACATTCAGAGGACAAGCCATTTTACTGTAAAGTATGTGGCATGTCATTCTCTTTGAATGCTAACTATTTAGATCATCTGAACATTCATACAAAGGAGAGGCCTTTTCATTGTGAAGAGTGTGGCAAATCATTTACTCGCAAAATGCATTTACAGATGCATGTGAGAATCCATACCAAAGAGAAACCTTTCCAGTGTGAATTATGCGGGAAAACTTTCTCTCGTAAATCAACCTTAAAAGTTCACATGCGAACTCATACAAAGGAAAAGCCGTATCGCTGCGAAGTTTGTGGAAAAGCTTTCTCTCAGAAGCCTGCCCTAAACATTCACATGAGAACACACACAGGACATACCCGTTTTACTTGTGAAAAATGTGGTGAAATATTTGCTTTAAATTCCAGCCTGACAATGCATATGAAAATACATGCAAGAAAAAAGATATTTCAATGTGAAGTATGTAGAAAAGTTTTCTCTCAAAATAAGACACTGAAGACACACATGAAGATCCACAGAGAAAAACTCTTATACTGTGAAGTGTGTAAAAAGTCTTTCCCTTATAAATCCACCTTAAAAATTCACATGAAATCACATAAAAAAGAAGCATCTTTTCAGTGTCAGTTGTGTGAGAAAAGTTTCAGGACATATTCCAAGTTGAAAAGACATGTTAGCTCTCATACTGAAGAGCGATCTTTTCAATGTGATGTGTGTGAAAAAGCTTTTCCTTGCAAATCAGTTTTAAAGAGTCATACAAAAATTCATACTGGAGAAAGATCTTTCTCCTGTGAAATATGTGGAAAGGCCTTTTCTCGCAAATGTGTCTTAAAATTTCACATGGGAACACATGTAGAATAAATTTTTACTGTTTGAAAAAAATAATACAGAAATTGATTGAAAACCTATCAACATGAATTCATGACAAAGTGCTGTGATAGAAATGGAAAAACATTCTGACACCAATAGAAAATACATAACATTCCCACTCACAAAAATATCCTTTTATATATATATGTGTATATATATATATATATATATATATATATATATATATATATATATATATTTATATTATTTGTGACTGAAAAAAAAATATGCCATTTAAAAAGGAGGAAATTGTCCAAAAACAAATATGATCTATCCAGCAAATGTCATAACTAAAGAAAACCCAAACAAAGAAAAAATATATATCAGAGCAATTGAGACCATATGGAAACAAAGATATGACATCCAGAAACTGTCATTCAACAATAAAAAATATCAAGGTAGTACTACACTGTCAAAATATATGAAAACTCAATAAAGGGAAAAAAGAGAATGTTACTAATCACCTGGAAAATGATTAAGTCAGTTTTACTGTATAAAAACATATTAGAGAAAAATCGAAAGCAGATATGTTTCAAAGGATAGAATCACAGTAGTCCCTCGAATTTTATGGGCACAGACCCCCCTCACTAAATTGAAATTGCCCCCCCCCCAACACTTATGAAACATGCACAAAAAGCCACACTCATAGAATTATGATCATCTAATCATTCATTTTGTGGATTGGAAAAATATAAATAAATAAATAAAAATTAAGACCGCAAGAATTTGTGATACTGTCCGTAATCTTCATCAACTAAATTGGAAAAAATTAGTTAGATTTAGCTGAGAAAGGCTGATCTGGCTGGCCTACTCCTTGAATGCCTCAGCCAAAACATTCTGCAACAGAGCTTATCTCTCAGCCACATGTGACAAATTGGAGTTGTCAGTTTCATGTGGAGATGGAACCTAATGAACAAGTGAGACAAAAAAAAAGGATGTATTTTTTATTCAAAAAAAATTAAAGCCCATAATCACTCAATCTCTCACTATCTCTGGGATAAATGACATATGATAGAAATTCCTGAACATGGCAGCTATTTTAAATACTTACTGAGGTCACATGATCATTATATTTTTATCAAATTATCATTCCTACAAATTGAAATCATTTGAAGAAATTGAAAGTGTCATAAGAAGAATGAGGTGGAAAATATCTTTTTATCTTAATGAAGAAAGAGCTAATAAACAAAAAAAAGCCCACCTCAAAACAAAGTATTTGACAATTTTGAAAGAAAATAATGGATATTTTTAAAAACATTGAATTTCAAAACCAACTTGATAAATTAAAAAAAAAAACAGTATCAGAAAAATAAAACAAAAGGTGTAGTAGTAGTAGTATGAGCAAATGAAACAAGAAATATATACAAAATAAAACTCGAAGAACAGGACAAACTACTTGAAGAAAACAGCAAAAATAAACAAAGCAGCCTGGCTGCTGCAGTGTCAAATTTCACTATCACTTCAATTTCAACTAAAGATGATTACTCCAACTTTTGTATTTTATGTATAATAAATGAAAAATTATAGAAATATATATTTTTCTTGTCTGTATTTGATACAATGAAATGAGTCTGTATTTCCAAAGGAACTTCCTGCCTTGGTCGTGATTTCAAATCATAGTAGAAGAATGTTAATTTTATGTATAGGCCTGGCTTAATTTGACAGAAAGACAAACAGTGAAGAGTTTCTTCCCAAAATCTGGTGAGTATTTTCACAGGGGAAAAACAAAGTCAACTCCCAAGTCTGATTTGAACTAGAGTTTGACAAAAGCATAAATAATATGAAACATGAAATTAACACAGAGATGAAAGAAATTTTCAAAAAATCACTTGAAAGAATAATCATTTCACCAAAAGCACAAGCATGCATGACATTAAAAGACCATAAAGAGAATTTTGAAAGAAAAAACCCTAGAAGAAATAAAGTAATAATTGAAAACATTACTATTGAATAATGGAAAAACACAAGCATTTACAAATTGGTTCAAAAACATCAAAGATAAGAAAAACAATGAATCTATACAAAAAGAATTTTACCTTTCTATTACTAAAAACATACTAAACAAGGCAATTTCCTTAGTGAAAGAATACAAAAATAAAGAAGAATTAAAAATAACAATTGCAGAAAATCAGTGTTATTTAACAAGGGAATACCTTTGATAGAAAAAAAGATGGAAATCAATCTATTGATGTAAACTTGGGATGCTTTGATGGCACAGAAATGTGAACTTTTGGACTTATACTGAAAATATTGACAAATTACAGATGAGAAAGATATGTGACTCTACAGTTGGTCTCATAATATTAAGAAACGAGAAAAGTAATTATTAAAGCGTCTAAGGGAATAACATCTAAAATAGAAATCAAAATACAACTAAAAGGTGTAGACTTCTTAGATGTAACATTAAATATACTGAAAACACTCAACCATTCAAAAATGACTATAACAGACCACTATACATACCTTGTCTAACCACTCACCACCAGTAATAAAACAAAACAAAATCCACCAACGAAACAGAAAACTTTGCAAACTAAACAATATTTAAAAAATGAAGCAGCACAGAAAAATCACATATTCCACTCAAAAAAAATGTACATCCCAAAGATAAAAAAAAAAAAACTATGAAAAGAAATATATATTGGTTTAACCCTCCATATGATGCAATAATGAAAACAAATATTGGAAAGATATTTCTCAAACTGATTGACATTTTATTAAATCAAATAAACTGCTTAAAATATTCAATAGAAATATTGTAAAAATTAGTAACAGCTACGTGGGAAAGATAGCACAAATAATTGGAAAAAAAAACGATAATTGAATAACCAACAATAAATAGTTCTCTTGTAATACTGACGTCTCGTGTAAACGACAAAGTTATTCCCCTTGAATTTTTGGGGGGCAGTCACCATGTACATGAAAAATATCTGACAAAATAATTTTATTAAAACACTACAAAAAAATATTTTGTTTTATTACGAAACAGTTTAATGTTAATTTGATTCATGAATTTATATAAAGTTATTCAATAATTTATTTTAATACAAAAATTAATAATTTGACACACTATGTTATTTTATGATCTATTTCAAAATTTTTTTTTGATCTAGTAAATAATTTATTTTGATACAAATTAATTTTATGATTTTAAAAATAATGTGAATTTTATTTAATTTTGATCTAATTATTATAGACTGCTCTGCCACCATTCTCTTGAATCTTTTAACACAATTTATCTGTATAACTTCTTAAGCCTCTAGCGTGTGCCTGGTGTTGTGTGTACGAAATTCCTGTTGGGAGGAACAGTTTGGTGTGTCTACCTGGAATGTAATTCTTTAATAGATCTTCCAATAATTCAAGATGAGTATATTTTCTAATTAATTCTTGGAGACTTTGCTCCTATCACAAACTCCTTAAATCTGATGCAGATAGTGGTGTAAAATCCATTAAAAATACTACCTTGGTCATACATGTCATCTTGTGTAATTTTTTCTTTTCTTTTTCTATTAAATCTAATTTTGATTGGATTCTGTGTTAATTTCCATAAGCAAACTTAGTGTAACCTTAAATACTAAATTACCACTGTTCTACATTAATTTAGTGCATTTCATTACAGGTATTTGTTGGGAGTAGTTGTATCAATTTATGTCCCTCTAGAACATTTCCTTCCTCAATCCAATTTTTATTCCTATATGGAATGGATAGTGCCATTTCACTTCTCCACATCTAGTCTTCTTTCTCATCTCAGTATCTCAAAGGTTCCACCTGTATGCTTGACATTCCATCTCTTATGAAGTCTTTTGCTGCTTAGAATATTTGACAATGCTTCAACGTTTCATCTAAATCTTTGTTGAAATTTGAAAGCAATAAAAAGGCAAATACTACGTTAAGATGGAAGCAAATAGTGGTGTTAAAGAAAATTCATACTAATGAAAAAATCAGTCAAAGTTTGTGTAATTTTTTTTTTTGTGGAGTGGATTAAATTTTCAAATTTGAAATGCTGAGTTTATTAGATTTTAAAATTTATAATTTCATGCGATACATTATTTATGGCAGTACTGAGAAACAAACAGAGCAGATGTAGACAGTGAATGAACAAAATGAGAAATTAAAAAAGTTGGGGTTTTTTCTATCTTCCTGATGTATTGTTCAGAATTGATCAAAGAGATTAAAAAGGCAAACTCAGATTGCTATTAGGAAGAGTTGCTGAACTAGTAAGATAATTTGGACACATTTGCTCAAATTCTTTTATGTTCCCAGCAACATTAAGCAATAAAAACAGATTATGGTTATTAACTGTAGTAAATTCAGGCTAGCCCATATCCGCAATAGTGAAACACCTAATAGAGATCAAATTTACTCCACTTATTAATTGGCCCATGAGACAATGTGACTTTAATTATTCAAAAAAGGTGTTTCAATCTAATCTCTTTCAAACATAATTCAGCAGAAATTTTCAGTAGTGAAGCAACCACATTAGATCAAACACACTTCACTCATGAGACAATGTGAATTCGACATTTTTTTAGAGTTTGAATTGGTAAATTTCCAGTTTTTGTCAGATTTCTGTGAGGCACATATCATACTCTTCACATTTGAAAGAGGTTACAGTCCAAATGGAAAAAAATAACCATGATTTCTGTAAAATGTATCTTAATTGATCTGCTGTAATTTTAGAGTCTTACATAAATGACAATAGATTCAAGCTAAGAGGATTGAAGAATTAGGCAGTGCTAAATTGATTGATGAAGGAGTTGGCTATAGAATCTTATACCATGAATAGTGTGACTTTTCTGTTTGTTTTTCAGTCCAGAAACTACACATATTCCAGACAAAGGGCCAAGGAGTGACACTTTCATCCTAGGCAGAGCACACAGAAACTCTGATCCTTGACATGCTTATCAATGCATGAATAATCCTGTCATTTCATACACGTACTATGCTAGTCAGTAGAGAAACATAAAAAAGAATTTATATCATTTCAGTTATGAACCATAAATTCTGATTTTCCGAATTCACAACACAAGAATGAATTTAGGTTATATGAAGGGATTAGTTTGAGGTTTTTGAGTTTTATGCTGCATAAGTCAAGTGATTGCTATATTTTATCTTGTCTTCCATCAAAAGAAAAGAGAAGCTAGGATATTACCAATTAGGTCAATTGTTACAATTTCTGCATTAAATTCATAACATTTTCACACTAGTTCTCACTGCATTATGTTTGTCTGGGGATCTCAGAGTGGAATTTTTTTCTCCCTGAATTTTGAAATTTTCTCTGGTGACAATTTTTTCCATTCTTTTCAAAATCTCCTCAGTGAATTTATTTTTCAAAAATTCCATTTTCAAATGAAAGCAGATAACTTGACCATTTAACACTGTATTTTATTACATTCAAATACAAAGGATAAAAGTAAGGGTTTGGATTATATAAGTCAGTTATGGGATAAATGAAAGTAGCAAGCTTGTCATTATCACAATGGTCGTTTTGCCACTGGAATATAGTTTATGCTGTCCATATGTTTAGAATTTAATGTTGAAAAGGTATCAATTGTCACCAGTTAGTAAGAATGCTTCATTGATTTCAAGAAGGAAGATTAGAAGGAATAAACAAAAGGCAGACATTTGTGGGAGGTCAGCCTGTGACTAATGGTTTATTTAGCATGAAATATGGTTGACCAAATATGGCCTAACCTGACCAATACCTTACAAAGTTATAATAGATTTGGAAACCTGTTAGGTCTTAGTACAAATCTGACCAGCTCCCAAGGGTCCTACGGTTTGTGTGTAGATGTTTATTCAATTGGTTGGAAGAGAGTATAATGGCATTCGAATACAGTGCTTCATGAACGAGAGAAATCATTGATAGCAATGGATATGGTATCATCTAATGACAAATCTCTGTCAGTGCCTCAGTGTGCATGCACCACAGTTACTTGAACTGATTATTGTACGTAGTTGACGTCAAGCTGATGTATTAATCAACACATAATGCTGTGCCGTTTGAAGTTTTTAGGGTCTGTGGTTATTGAGAAATCTAATGAAAAATAAATGGAAAATTAAGGATCAAGATCTCTCTTCATATTCAATAGATCATCTCTCTTGACTTCTGCTCTTCAAATTTAGATTTAGAATATCTGAATTAGCAACTGAAGAGAAACAACCAGAATACTTCAAAGCCATAGTTTTGTACAGCGGACAGGAAATTACATTACATGAGAATTATGGCAGGTTATTCCACATGCCATTAAGTCATTCATATCAGCCAATTAGATATTTATGAAGCTTAGTTTATTACCAAGCCACAATAATGGGGTATCTAGAAAGATTCACATCCGCAGTAGTGTATTAGACCAACTTGTCTATCATTATTCTGTGGAAAATTCTAGAATAGAAGAATGAAAAAAACCTTCAGCATCTTTTTTTAAGCCACTTATTTTCTTTTTAACTCTAACTATTTTACTAGTTAGATAATAAACACCTTTCTTTAATCTGGAGACCAAATTTGGCCATATTTCATTTAGAAACAATTTCTGTATTCTCAGCTACAAAATAAGGCTAGGAACATCATATTTCTTTTTTAATGTTATCTTCTTTTCTTCATTCATCACCGGATGATGCTTTGAATTTGGATGAAGTTACTGTGGAAAATGAAATGAATGGATATAACGGTTCCATCTTCCTAGTTTGACCATCTTCTGTTCAATGATAATTTGTTTGTTCTAAGAACCTTGAATTTTCTTTCTTTTTTGATTGTATGGTCTTTTCTACATTCATCTGAGTCTGTTGTTTTGAATAGGTAGGAAGGGGGGGGGGCAAATGAAGGAAAAGGCTACAGTTCTTCCATCTTTTAGTAAGTCTAGATCTACTTCAATTACATTCTACACAAAAAATTATGCTTGTTCTGCTAAATTCAATACAAAAAGAGAAAATGGGAACTTTTCTCTCTATATTTAATCATGCAGAATGAGCAGGATCAGATCACAAGGACAAATATAAAAACAGCCAAGATGAGGACAACAGTCAGAATAAATTAATGTATAATGATAATTCCTCATTTCAGAAATTCAGGAGGAAATAGCAATATTTTTATTCATTTATTTACTCAATGTTCGTAATCATGAATTTTTTTATATAATGTATTTTCATAATATAAGTATTTAGCTTAGTCTGGTACAAGGCCATAATGAGGACTGAATACAGCTCGACTCCCTATTCATAGCCACAGGATAAGGACTGAGAAATATAAACATTTGGTATTTTAAGGGCTATAATATATTGATGAATTTTCATTTTACAGTGTACAAAAGTACTCCAAGATTGCAGATTTGTACAACACAATTCGACTGTCTTGAAAATCAAGAATAAAAATCCTGGCTTTCACTTGTTTAGATTGAACAGCATAAAAAATGCAACTCTTCCAGCCATCCAGCAAGCCAGATAGATAGATACGGACAGATAATAGAAATGGTTAGATAAATAGATTTTTACAATTTTGTGAATATATGGTGGAAGGACAGATATGAAGAAAATGTTAAATCTATTATCCTCTATATTTGTTTATTCAACAGAATCGAGGAGAGAAAATTCCAAATCTCATTTGAAAGATATTGTCATGTTGCTGCTTCAAATCCAATCAATTTCAAATAATAACTTAAATCAAAGAGTTTTGAAGTGAATTTCCTGTGAATTTTGGAATTGATAGCATTGAGAATTCTTAATATTATTGATCTTCAAAGATATAAGTTTTTGAAAAAGAACAGTGAAATAGACAGAGCTTAATTTAGGAGTCATTTGTGCCAACTTTCATGAATTTGTTCTTGGTGATGAAATGAAAAAGGAAATAATCAATAAGTGATGATTCTTGGGAATGACCCAGTCCAGTGCTGCTGTTCAAACATTGCCCCTTAAGCATTATCATGGATCCAGCACCAACAATCCAATACTGCTGTTCTGTCACTGCCTCCAAATCTAAAAATATTTTGCTGACTACCCTTTTTATTATTTGTTTTAATTTTCATTTTTCATTCATAAAACTCCTCTGTTCAGATATTTTTTTAGAAGATCTGTACTTTGCCCAAGCTGGGGGAATCTTGACTGCAAGGTCTGTTCTTGTAAATTGTGGGTCAATTTTGTATATGTTTAATATTCAAATGAATAAAATATCATTATTTTTCCTTATAAATCATTTTGAAAATAATCTAAAACATTCTTTTCAGTGATTTGCTAAATAAAAAAATATTAGCAAAGAAAAAACTCTGCATTTATCCCCAATTGCTCTTGCTACAGTGAATTCAAAAGGTTGGCCGGGTACGTCTTGGAAAGCCTTATTTTTGGTCTGATGAAGGTACTCTACTTTTTTCTGGATTGTGTCATCTATACATTTCAAGGGAAGTAAATATGTAAAATTAATTCAGAGTTGCCTCCCGTAGGATTTGAATCGGACAATCAAGATAGGAACAATTACGCTGGATCGTTTGAATGGAGTGTGGCAGAATACTGATAGCTCTCTCCAGCAGGGAACTAATTACCGATCGGTGTTATCAAGGAGTCTTGTATAATAGATAGAGGAACGTTTTATATCCAACCTTAAAGCTTGCGACATTTCCCCAAACACATGGCAAAAAGAGTAACACTAAATCCTTCCAGAGTGGTGAAAGATCTGCCACACTAAAAACTTCATGCATCACAACAGCTAGAGGGGTCTAAAGCCACATATCAGCAAAAATATATAAATACATTTGGTACATGAGATCCTTTTTTTTTAAATTTCACCTTCCTATATTTTTGCTCATGTGCAAAACCACGTGTAGCCTGATTTTAATTTTAAAAAATTGAAAAGCTTGGAAATAAGAAAAAGGGTATTCCTTGAAATTTACACAATTTCTCTGGCTTACATAATATCAGGGGAATATGTTCTAATCATAAAAAAAGGCTGCATTTGAAGATCCTTAATGAATCGGGCAGGTCAACTACTGTCAATGTATTCAAAATGTCTCCCTATTTTCAAAAACTTCAAAACTACACTATTCAAGGTCTTACTATTTTTCAATTTTTTTCCTGCCTTCAATTAGTCACAAAATTTCGTAGAGCAATGCCTTAACCGTACTACATCAAAATCCCCATTAACCAAGGTAATACAGTATGATATACATATTTTTTTAGAATATTCCCGTAGAATCCTTGTGGAGCATAGAGCAGCAACCACTCTGCCTTGAACTCAGAAGCAAGAGCTGGGAAGAATAAAATTGAATGTTGTATAAATTAAATAAATATCAAATTTTGTGTGGTTTCTTTTTCATTTTTTTTTTCTAATTTTTTAATGCGTCAAAATAAAGATCTTCAAAAGTATACGTGTCCAAATCACATGATTTCGTTTGCTAATTTTCTTGTCAGGAAGACTTCTCCAATTAGGAAATTGGTAAGACACACTTTTTCGTCCTTCCCATTTACTGCTCAATTCGCGGCGTACAAAGCTTGTAATAAATACCAAATATCGCAATCGCACTATTAAAAGGTAAGGGGAGTAACTCATTTATTATTTTGGTCTTGCTTCCAAAATATAGGGGAGGTAACTTTTGATCGCTCCAGAAATGAGGTGAGAACGAATTGAATACTACCGTCTTATTTTCAGCTGGGCATCCAGCAATCAATATTTATGCTTGATTTATCATGTTAGAAAAAATAAACAAATTAAATCCGGAGTAGGGAATATCTACACTGGAAAAATAAATGAATGAATCCGAAGGAACATAAAAAAAGAAATTGAAGAAAAACTAGAAGAAATAAAGAATAAAAGACTGAAAGAAAAGAGAAAGGAAAAAAAAACAATCTGGAACCCATATTTATAAAATGATCATTTCTTGTTCCTGCACCAGTCTTCTTCTCTATTTCAAACATGTTTGGCTACCTAAAAACTAGACATGAAGTTGAATTTCTGTCTGAATATTTCAGACGACTGATTAATATGTTGTAAAGTTTTATATGGATCTCTTGTAACGTCTTCAATTGATGAATCGGTGTATTTTGGGCCATCGAGACAGGGGAGGGGCGTCTCAGCGATCGCTTGTGAAGGTGCTCATTTCACTGTCTGATTTTGGGTGGGGTTAATTTTTAGTACCCGACACTGTTGTTGGTCGTATTGGTGTCAAAAATTTTGAGTTAGTGCACTGGAGGGTGCTTTTTAGGAGCAAGAACATCTTCGTCGATATCAAATAGCTTCTTAATGACCGTCATTTTGGTTTTAAAGAGGGCAGATCACTTGATTCATTATTCTAAGAAAAATAGTAGCGGGTGTGGGTAACCCTTGTAAAGAAGTCGATATTTTTTTAGCTAATATGGTAGAGATCGTATTTTTTATGCATCTAAGTGTTTAGCGTTATTGGTGTAAGGGAGATATATTTTTTTGCATTTTCTCACGAATTAGATTTTTTTAATAATTCTTGCCAAGTGTAAAGGTAGCATATTTTGTGTACATCTACACAACGTCTTTACTCGATCTTGTGTGCATACTATTCCCGTACAGACCTACACCTTTAAATCTGCAACTATCTGCACCTTAGGGATGGATGTGCACGCCCACATACTTACATATGCACCTGGACTAAGTTTTGTGCATTATGTTCTCGTATTTAGATTACGGGTGTTTGGTTTTGAACACCGTAAGCGTTCCTTTAAGATCAGAGGCTCCCATATGATATTGAGTTTCACTTTGTGATACTATCAATAACAAGACTTTACTAACCGGTGAGAAATTACGTAAATACGAAAGGATTATCAGGATTTTACAAGTCGACAACGTTTTACATTAAATTTTGTGAAAACTAAAAATTGTCATTTTCCTAAAACTAACCTGAGCTGGGAATTTCCGAGCAATTATTTTTTTTAGAGTTGCTTTTTTGACAAAGCCAGTGAGAAATAAGTTGTCAGATTGACATGATGGATTTCTGGTTGTCCTTATCTTTTAGGCGAGAAATCCTAGAGCCGATCCGATTCAAGGAGTCGGGATAGGAATCATAATTGATTGCTATTATGACTTCGAATAATTAAGCCAGAATGGACACGCCTCTTTGCCATTAGGGTATGTGGTCAGTTAGTGTTCACTGACTGGTCACTAGGAGTGACGTAAAGGTGTTTAGCCTTGCTTTGGTAGCGACAGGGAGAGAAATTGGTCCAATGAGATTGTAAGATAGATTTATGGAAATTTGAGACGGGGCGAGGAAGAAGAAGATGGAACTAAATTGAAAATTTGGGCTAACCTTCGGAGTGGGGTGGGAGATTGATTAATTTGGACCGATGGGTGATTCATCATGCCCTGTACAAAGTCAAACCCCACTTCGAAAAAATGTTCATAAGCGGAGTAGAAAGCTGCGATGAATTGACTCGCTGAAATGGAGGATTGGCGTCAGAATCTACAAATTTTTCCTTTCTGTCTCACGATTTGACTGCAAAGTGACTATTCGATTGACCCAAGAACGTATCGCATTGCATCCGGTTTTGGTAAGGATTGACTGACGACGATATAACCCCACAGAAAAAAATACTTTGCTGTATTCCAAATAAGTGTTATAGAAGCTGTTTGTTAGTCCTTCTATTTCTTTCTTTTCTCAGAAAACGCCTGACTAAAGCATCAGTACTTCGTCCTTGATCTTTTTCACAACGTGGGGAGGGTGATAGCTGGTTTGGAATGACCAGCGACGAACGGCAAGCGTTGTGCGATTATCCTATACAAGATTCCAACTTTCAAACGCCTTCCTTACCCCCAAATTGACGACCATATCTCCAATCATAAGGATAATTTTATTTTATGATATTTGTTTTATGATATGCTGTTGCTCATCCAATGTTTTTTTTTTATATGCAAAATGAAATCATTTTTTATTTTAGAAATGTCTTTTTTTACTTTTAAGTGGTAAATGGATGAGGGAGACAATGTCCGTCGGTGGTAAAAGACCAAAATAAAATTGAAAATGACATAGAATTCATTTCAAATCAATAAATGGTTGATTAAGTTTATTCAATTATTTTGCAAAATGAATTATAAATATTTTCAAGCAATAAACATGCTGATTCGTAGTAAAAAAAAAATCGAAATAGAAATATCCTTGCGACAAAAAAGTTTTCAACGAAAAGCCCAGTCGGTGAAACATCAATTCTACAAAAAAGGTTTTCAGCGAAACGTTTATCGCCTGACTGTCGACGAATCATCATTCGGTGAACAAACCTGAGGCAGTGCTCGAAGATGAAAAGAATAAGATATGTTGTGACTTTGACATCCTAATCGACCATATCATCAAAGCGAGAAGACTTGACTGATAGTCGCATACAAAGAAAAAACGCATTGGCTTTGTTTAAGGCTTCATCAAAACGAACTATTTAGAGGGGTGAGTGCACTGGCTTCTTTAACGGGTAATCCTCAAGTTAAATACTGTTTACTTCTGAGTCTGTCATTTCGAGACGGTCGGATTTGAATGAGAATGTCGGAGACTGATACCGCTCAAGAGAAAGACAAAGGACATTTTTGGTCGAAAATAGCTTTTTTGAAGACAACATCAGGAATTTTCGGTATCTTAGGAAAGATATTGAATTCCGATTGGAAATGATTATAATTGGATTAAACTGATGTGTTCTTTTGAGGATCATTTTGTCAGTTCTCTTTCTCTTTCTCCTTCTCCATCTTCTTCCTCATCCTTCTAATTTTTCTTTCTCTTCTCTTCATCCTTCTCCGTCTCTTTTTCATTATTTGCCTCCCCCTCCTTCAATTCTTTTGCTTTTTCTCCTTCGTTTTCTTTTCTTTATCAATTCCTTCATTTTCTTCATTATTTTCTCCATTCTTATCTCCTTCATGTTTATCGTCGCCATCGCCTCCCCTTTTTTCATCGACTTTTTTTTGTCTGTCTCTTTTTTTTCTTTCTTATTTGATCTTCTTTTTTTATGTCGCCTTTTGTGGTTGTTGTTTTTTCTTCTTCTTCTAATCTCCTTACTCTCTCATCTACCATCCTCACTTAATACACAAATTATTTTAAACTGACCCTAAGGTGTTGATCTCACCTTTAAGCCAAAAAGCTCAAGTCTGCACTTAAAATAACTTAGAAGAAAGTATAGGAGGCGGATAAGGGAGCTATTTTTGATAAAACCTTTTTTGTATCTTTTTTCTTTTCATAACCTTGCACGCAAAGGTCGACTTCAGTTGCACTAAAATAACTTGGACGACACTTCATATAGATGCAATTAAAATTTTTATCAATGGAAAAGGGTGGGTAGGATTTCATCAGATGTTATCCTTCGAATAACAGTTAAAAACACCTGCTCAAGTGGAAGAGTCCATTGTTTCAAATGTTTATTTGTATTTTCCTACACTGGGCTCTGATCGGTTCGATCGATGGTACGTCAGGTTCTACTGCAAACATGAAAGATTTTCGAGGGATCGTTACTAAGCCTTGAATCTACGTTGTGAAGATTTCTTGTCATAAGACAAGGAAAATATCACGAGTATGTTATGGTATTTGATTGCATGTAAGACAAGAAATTGATAAAAAGTACCCTCTTTACGAAGTTGAGGTAACATTTTACTATCATCAAGTACTTACCCGTGAATACATTAATTCTTTTTCCTGATATTCCATCCTAAATAAAAAAGATCACGATAGTCGGACCGAAGGTGAGAGAGTGTGAGAGAGAGAGAGAGAGAGAGGGAGAGAGAGAGAGAGGGGGGGGTGCAGTATTTATCATTATTGACAGTGGCTTGGTATTTCAGAAAAGTGGGTGCTTTAACGACGTTTATGTTAAGTGATAAAAAGACTACAACAAAAATTAATGATAGGTGGATGTTCACCAATACTCGAACCTTGCCTAACACCATAATACAGTAATATCATAAAGTCAAATATCAAAGTCATCATCATTATCATTACTATCATTATCAGTATTGCGCGTGTTTTATTTTAAGAGGAATCATTGCAATAAAAAAATAAATAAATAAATCCAGGTTTTCTGTGATTATTATCTTCGTTTCGCACTCAACTAAGAAAGGCTAATGGGGAAAGCACTGGAGATATCCTGTTGGATACAAGCAAGAACTGGTACACTAGGCTGTCGTAGCCGCATATGTTGTCCAAGTTCTTTTTTTCTGCTATACTTTTTGACCATGATATATGAGACATTTACGTTTGTACAAGAGTATGGATATTATTCTAGCAAAGGCCGCTTCTAATCTCGGGAAATATCACCAAGAATTACTTGCAGCGATTTGAAAAAAAAGGGAGCTATTTGATAAATGAAATGGAGAAATAACGCCTTGACAAGGATTATTTTCAGGGCCAAGTTTTGATACAAGTACAAATATCAACGCACACACTAGAGAGGGAATTGGTGGGAAGAGGAGATAACTCCACCCCAAAAGAAAGATAGCAATAGTCAGAGAGACAGAGAGGGGAGAGAGAGAGAGAGAGAGAGAGAGTATTTGTGAATATTAACAGTGGGATTGGTATTTCGGGGAAGTTGATACTTTGACAAGGTTTATTTTAAGCGATAAAAAGATTTCAACAAAAATAAATGTGAAACGCATAACTTTAAGCAGGCATTTCCAGCAAAGATCTAAATCCTTGCAATAATATGGGGGAGGGACATATAGAAGAAACTGTCAACCATAAGTGCCACCAACTGTAAACATGGATTTCTTCAGTTTTGATGTGGGTCTGTCTATCTGATTGGCTAAGTATGTATCATGCGTACAAGCTGCGCCAATCGAGATAGAGGGCTGAAAGTTTCAGCATTTACACCTTACAATGTTTAGAAAAAAACTTCTATGTATTATGTAAGTTTATGCTAAATTGATATTTTATTTAGGCTTGATTTTTTTTTCAAATCAAACTTTTTAGTGATCACTGCCAAGCGCGAGGCGGGAGAAGCAATTTATCCATAAATCACCTTTTTTTCTAATGTCGTAATTGATCGTACCCAACACAGCATGCTGTCGAAAGACTTTGGTCACTTGGCAGTGTCTATTGCGTGACTCACCAGACCTGTTTGTTTATTTTTCACAAAAGTGCCAGAATATTTGTAAGCCCTTTCCTTGATTTGGGGGGGGGGGTAGGAAGACAAACGGGGAGGGGGAGAAAGAAAAAAAGAGAAGAAAACTTTGAATGGAAAAGGAAAGTGAGCTTGAAGTCTGAAAGAGAAGGAAAGAAAAAAAGAGATGAAGAGACGAAGACAGATCCTAGAGACATGTAAAATGGTAGCAGTATGGAGAATACGGATGTGTGGACACATCTAAAAAAAGAACAAGCGTGAATGCAGCTGGATTCAAAGGGGCGAATTTAGCATAAACTTGCATTGCAACTTGAACTTTTGAAAACATACTTGGGGGGTTTAATAAAAATAAAACGTTTTTCCTCGACTTAAGGTGTGGCCTGTACGCACAATACATACCTTCATACATAGCCAGCTAGCCAGCCAATCAGCAAACAGCCAGCCAGACTAGCTTAAAAATTGAAGAAACCAATGTTGACAGTTTTGGTTGAAGGTTGAAGGTTTTTTAGTGAATAAAAGAAATAAGCTGAGAAGCAAAGAAAGAACTGAGTTAAGGTACAGAAAAAAGAAAGAAAGAAAGAATCCGCAAACAACCAGAGAAAACAGATAATTCGATAATGTTAGTAGAATATCCAAAATTGAAGGCACAGGTTTTAAAATTGAGACTGAAGTGTTGTATCTGTAGAATCCGTAGTGTGTTTATGTCATTGAAGGCAAGTAATAGCTGAGTCACTTGGAGCTGGAGCCCTTTCAGCTCCAAAAAGAGGTAAGACAAGGTGATACCAGTTCACCCAAACTCTTCACAGCTTATCTCGAGATGATCTTTAGAAGACTAGAGTGGGAGGATAAAAGAATCAAAATAGACAGCGAATATCTGAACAACCTCAGATTTGCAGACGACATCGCCCTTTTCGCAGAGAACCTACTCGTCTCAATCTAAGGCTAGATGACCTAAATGTAGAGAGCCAAAAAGTTGGCTTACTCATGAACTTCAGCAAGACGAAGATCATGTGCAACAACCATGTCAGAAATGAGAACACTAAGATCAAAATCGAGGACACAGAACTGGAGGAAGTAGACCACCATATCTACGTAGGACAACGAATTTCCATGAGAACCTCAAGAGAAGAAGAAATCAAGCAAAGAATCACCCTAGGGTGGCAAGCCTTTGATAGAGCAAGCTCACCCTTAAAAAACAAGTAGAACCCATTAATCCAAAAGAGAATAGTATGCAACCAATGCAACTTCCAATTAGTCACTTTCGGAATTGAAACATGGATCCTAACTAAGAGACAGGCCCTCAAATTGAGAACCATACAACGTGCACATGAAAGAAGTGTGTTCAATCTCACATACAGAGACCACAAGACAGCACAATACATGCAGGAGAAGACAGGAATCGGGGACATCATAGAATCAATTAAAAAATGGCAATGGGCTAGCCATGTGGTAAGAATGGCAGACAACTGATGGACATTGCGTCTCACGACATGGATCCCCAGAGATCACATGCGCAACCGAGGCCGGCAGAGTAGTTGATGAAGAGACGAACAAGACAAATTCAAAAATTTTGTTTCTGCGACGACCACGATGGACAAGTGTGGCGAATCCTTGGAAAGGCCTATGTCCAGCGGCGGACGTTGAAAGACTGATGATGATGATGATGATGGTGATGAAATTTACGTAAAATATCTCCATTTTATAATTTTGATAAGCGAGCCACTTTCCCGTCAATTGTGAATCGTGTTCTTGGTTGGTTAGATACTCACTGTTTTCGTGTTTAATGAAACATGGACATTTTTTCTATATTTTCTCCACCCTTGTTTTACCTCCATCTTATGGTCGCTTTTTGTCACAACTTTGTCTTGGACGGTAATTTTACGGCAACCAGTATTTGAATTCCGATTTCTGTTTACTCACTGTTGCCGTAAAAATTAAGATGAAGGTAAAAACTCGTCAAAATTAATAATAAAAATACGATTATGTTTTAAACACTCGAATTGGATCCATAATACTTTTGATTTTAATAGTTTGATTTGAAAAAAAAAAATCAAGCCTAAATAAATGTTACTTAACCCCGGAAAATGTTCTCCATGTTTTTAAAAGGGTTTTTCTTAACGAACAAATTATCTACTTATGAATCGGCATACCTTTTGTCCATGGTTAGGACAAAAGTTATTTAGTAAAATTTAGAAATTATCCTTTCCTGTAGAGTCTGACGTTTTGTTTCTTGTTCAAATATTTGTTTAAAAGAAACTTTTCCGTTGATATTTTCTCCTCAAAGTGCATTGGAAAATAAAATTGCCTTTAATACGTTAGTTTTCCTTTATTGTAGGGGAGAAAGTCACAGGAAAGAGGTAATTATTGATCTTTCCTAAATGATTTCTTCGTAAAACAAAATCATATTTTATCATTAATTTTGACAAGTTTTCACCTAAATCTTGATTCAAACGACAACGAAAAACACCGCGATTGGAAATAAATACTGGCTACCATAGAATTGTAGAAGTTGTGATAAAAAGCAAATAAAAATCAAGATGAAGTAAAAAAGAGTCCAAATTAATAATAAAAATATTGTGTTACAATACTCCATCGAATGATGAAAATGAATTATAATTTAGAATAAATTAAACATGTATTAGTTCACGTTTATGAGACTGGTGAAGTGCGAGATGACATCATCCGGTGATTAGTCAAAATGCGTTCTTTTTCAATTCGATCAATTCTGCAGGGGCATAATAACTATTTTGCTAATAACTGAACCTTTATTCTCTTGACTTACACCTGTGACAGAGAATCCTTGTGGCTGTTGGATCAATTTCGTTTTTATCAAGTTTTTAAATCAGTCTTTTAACCATTTCCTGCCTTGGTTTGGAAATGTAGAAATCATTATGAAAATTGCGACATACGAGGTCTCTCCGGAAAGTATCCCGCCATTTGATATTAACGACAAAATATCCTACTCAAGGCAATTGTGCTTTAGTCCTTTCCAAATTATTACCTTTGGAAAACTCAAATACTTATCCCAAAGCCGCTTCCACTTTTGAAAACAGTCTGCATAGTCCTATTTCGGGATCGCCATCCGATGTCTCGACCATTTCTACTTCATTTCGTCCACAATCTCCTTGGGGATAGCCTGGATTCGTACGGGAAGGGTGAATCTTGACAGTGGGTGGTAGATAGGCTTTGTTGATAGGATTATTCCCGATTCCTGCATGAGACGTGAAGAATGAATAGCTCGGTCATTATGAATGCAACGATCACACAGTGACAGAGTGTGATTACAGTTCATCTTCCCTGTTGGTAAACCTTGCTCTCTCTCTATATATATGTACTTATTAGAGCAAATTTTGGCGTTTTCTTTAGTAAAACCTCGTGATATAACGGGTTACATACACCGTTAGTTAGTTATTAGGTCATGGCATCTTTTTCTGTTTTATAGTTATTTGCATCTTGACGAATTATCAGCTGAATAATCCAAAATTTCTGCCCAATGGCAAGGTTCTGATATATTTACTAAGGGTAGTTTAATCTGGCTCAAGGCTGCAAGTGTGAGGCACCAAGTCAGAATGGAATTAACCACGGTAGTATAATGGTCTAAGAGACAAACTTGGTAACCACTTCTCCCCGGCACTACCCTGTGTTCACTAAGGATAGATTAGTCTGGCACAAGGTCACAAACGTTGGATTCCAAGTGGAGATCGTACTCACTGCTGTTTATGAGAAGAGCTTGATGACCATAGCTCCACGATGGGGTACCATGAAGCGTACTTATATCGAGCACTTCAAGTCTATCTTTCGTCACAAGCTTTTTAGTGAACACTAAAAGCATTTCCACTTTAGACCACATTGTAAGGGCACTTCACTAAAGAGTCAAATATACTTAATTAACCAATTAGCCTGTAGTAACGCTTTTCCTGAAATAATGAAAACTAATAAAAACATTTTAGTCCCCTGGCCAAACCAAATTTTGGTGCTACTCAAGGTGACCAAACAATTTTTGTATTTTGTCTTCTTACATGTCTCTAATTTATATTTTGGTAGACTTGACTATCTTGTGATTAATGATAGTAATCACTCTGTAAGCACATATACCCCCATATAAAATTATAAGGCACTCAAAGAGCTCATACCTCTGTCGACAGGAATAATTTGCATGAATCCGCCCCAAAATTTAATCAATGGAAGCCTATTACTCAGCCTTCCACAAAAAGTAATTGAAATTTATAGAGAACTTCTGGAGATATCGAGTGGATAGTGCTGAACCTACACAAAAAAGTATTTAAAAAATGGAAAAATATCAAGTAATTAACTTTTAGGACGGATCCATGCACAATGACTCGGCCATTATTAGAATAAACGTCCATCCAGTCGTTGGTTTGAGATTTTGAAATAACAACCCTTGAAGTTCATAGAAAAACTGGCAACATTTTTTCTAATGTGGATGGTTTCCAGATATGATTTAACATAGTTGCCAAAATTCTTCCCCTTACCCCGATGATAACTTTGACTTTCCGATAGACTAAAAGCGCTATTTTGAATTTTCCATTAGAGAGTATATAACTCAGTATCACCGAAAGTACTGAATGATTTTCAATGAAATTTTGTGGGAGGGTGAGCAATAGGATGAGTAAGAATTGGTTAAATTTGGGGGTGGATTCAGGAATATTTGATAAACGAGAGATATTTTTCCATTTTTTTTTTCATACATTTATGTACTTGCACACAATTTAATTAGAATCTATTGAGAGCTTCTAGAAGTATTGTGTGGGCAGTGCTAAGGTGGTTATACTCATTTATTGGCGATACTCTGTGTGTGTGTGTGTGTGTGTGTGTGTGTGTGTGTGTTCTGAATAAATGAGCAAATGACATTTGTGATCTTGGTGATGCCGAAACATGTGTCAACCCTTAGTGTCAAAGGCGCTAAATGCGCTCAACGACAATATCAAACCGGCCGGGGCTCGGACTCACATCCGTTTCACAAGCCACCATTGCTCTCCAAATGACCAATCAAAGAGTTTTCTTAATTTTCTTTCTTTTCGCTGATTCTTTTTGTCAGTATTTCCTGGGTTCTTATAAAAACAGAACATCAACTCGACAAACTAAACGACATACTTCTTTCTTTCTCTTTCTTCAACTTCTTTCTTTCATTTTCCTTTCTTTCTTCTTTTGGGAATTTTGCTCTTTTACCCTCGGTCTTTATTTCATTTATTTGCCTTGTCTTTTCTTTTATCCCTTTCTTTTCTTTCTTTCTTTTGGTCAACCTTTCTTTCTCTCGGTTTTCATTATTTTCTTTGCATTTGTTTCTGTGTTTCATTTGGCAATTCTTTCTTTTTTCGTTTTATCAGTAGGTCTTTTTTCCACCTCGTCTTTATTGTTTCCTTTTCTTTTAATGCAATTATTTATCAAGAAAATCCTTTCCCTCTAAATCTTTCTTTGATTTGCTTATCCTTTTGAAATTTTCCTGTCCCCCTCCTCGGTTTTTGTCGGCCAGACGGGGATAGGAGTTCATATAATCAAGAGTCTTAGTGGCTACATCAGAGTCGATAGAGCGCTGGGCAGGGCTGGAGTGGTGATAGATGTAGCACTTAACTTACATTTGTCTTCCGCGGTCAAACATTTTGAGCCTTAATGACATTGTTCCTCAATGGTCATTTGCTTGATGTCGACCGACAAGTCAAGATTCCTAAAAAGACTTTTTTAAGGGTGTGTCTCCACATCCGTCCTTTTCCTTTCCATTTCGTTGGTTTCCGTTCCTTTCTTTGCTCCAATCTTCTATTTTTATGATGTCGTCTGTTTTTTTGTTTTTTTTACCCCTTTTCTCTTCCATTTCAATATTTTGTCTTCCATGCTCTCTTTCCCCAACACCTCCATCTTCTTTTCTTTCTTTTTTCCTTTCTTTTTTTTCTTTCGTTGCGTGCATGTGTGCGTGTGTGCATGTTGAGAGAGAGAGAGAGAGAGAGTGAGAGACAGACAGAGACAGACAGACAGACAGACAGACAGACAGACAGACAGTCAGACAGACAGAGATAAAGGCGGAAGTGCGATCAGAGAAATTGAAAAAAAACCCAAAACGAATTGCCTATACTTCGCAAAAAACTATAAGGCTGAGAGACCTGATATTTGGTAAAGAGAATCAATAAAAATCGGCTTCATATTCGAGGTCAACAGGGGTCATTCCCGATACAATTTTCGGTTCTAAATATCCGATGAAAACTAATTTTTATCTCAGGATTTTCGTCATTCTTTCTTCTTACGAATGGTACACATTTATTCCATTAGGATAAATTCTTAAACAAGTCTCGGTGCTTTTGGTCGCATATTTTTAGCGACCAGGAGCAGATGAATTAACAGGGGTAAGTTTTTGTTTTTCCCTCCACCATTTCTCTTTTCCCAATAACAAAAAAGTGAGTGAGCAGGGAGGGTGGTGGAGTGAAGCATGAGAACACTTAATGCTAAATATTTTTTAATAAACTGAAAGTAACTATTCATTGAACATTACTTTTGTTTTTGTTTTATTCATCTTTTCACTTATTTTTGGTTCTCTCAATTTAGTATGTCTTGTAGATCGTCTGCAAACTTTCATATCAGTTAATTATCATCAGAGTACCTTAAATTGTTCAAATATCCTCCGTCTATGTTTATTCGATGTTTCCCCATCTGTTTTCCAGACGGCGCTTCCAAGGCTCGCTCAACCAGTCATGTTTCTGAAATATATTCTTTAAATCAGATTTTAGTTCAAGAATATCCCAGAGATTCTTGAGTTAGTGAAGGAAGAGTGTCATGAAATGAATTGTTGTTTGAGTCTGTCACCATGTTCATTTAATTCTGTATTAGTGGAACAGATTTGTCTAAGTCTCTATGCTTTTAAGTAAGTTAGGTCTTCAAGTATTTGAAACTTAGTATGTTAAAGTAGACAAAGAATTTTTTGCCAAACCACTTTTATGATGTTAGGTAAAGCAATTCAGTTACACACACACACACACACACACACACACACACACACACACACACACACACACACACACACACACATACTGTACCGATCCAGTGAAAAAAGTTTCCTCTCACTTCTAAAGCTTAGAGGCGAAAAAAGTTTATCATCATTTTGACTCCTTAAAGGAAGGGGATAGTATCCTTTAAAAAGCATCAATAATAAGATAAGAGTCAAAGTACAAATAAATAACGTAAATATTACAATAAGAAACGTGTCTCTCTATCAGTTAGTCTCTCACTTTGGAAATGTACATTTTGTCAAGGGGGATAACTATTAAATTCTGTGGGGGGACAGTATACCATATTTATTTATTTGCAAATGCATAGAAATCTGGGTCAATTCCAGTCATACTGTACTGAAGATCTGATATTAAGAGACATTCATCTAAAAGTATAGAATGAGGGGAATGCATTGACGTCATAATGGGATGGTGGAGAGAGGAATAATTACGTATATATATATATATATATATATATTGATTAAAGACTATAATCATTCGAAGTAACATAATGTCATTAAAGTGTTGATGGGTCATGATTAAACCCTTCTTGAATTATCTGTTTAACAATTTATCACTTAGGGTAATTTTTCTTTCAATATTACGTAAATTGTTGTTTCTGTCCTTAAGATAACTGTCAGTGGAAAGCAGAGGCGTACATAGCACCCGTGGTATGCGCTTGAATTGCTCCTCTATCCAAACATTTTTGTCATAACATTGTTAGTTAAAAAAGTTAGCTGGAAACGGAAAGATCTAGCCGATTGTAGTCATTTTTGAAGATATTTCTTGCTGCATATGACAAACTGCAGTTGGTTCCTTACAACAATACATTTTGTTACATACATATCAAAAGTTCGTCTTCTTGGTTTTCTGTTTTCTTGTGTTATTAGGCTTTACAGTCAGGTTTCAATTCAGTAATCTTGTCATGGCCGAAAAAATAGAGTTAGGGGCAGGGGCACAGGGGAAACCAGGTGAGAAAAGTCATGCGACCAAAGATTTGAAATATATGAAATTGTCACATGAAAAATTGAAAATATCAATGGTAGTATTGAGAGAATAAAAATAGTAGAAAAAATGGCGTTCTTTTTTTAACTATAGGAGAATGGTTTGGCTGGCTTTAATAGAGACTTCTCCATGGCGACCCTTCATGCAGCGTGGAGGGCATATGGCCTGACTGACCCAACTTAGTTTCACCACTGGTGATGAAACGGGTCACAGCTGTAACAGTCAAAATGCCCCCTCCACTTGAGTTGAGATTTAATGAAACTTCTCTACTTATATAATAGGTCATGTGCGTGTCCCTATTTTCCGTTTCCAACATTTGTCAAAGTAGATAGCTATTAAATGCTAATCAAAGAGTGATCTCTGTTATTTTTTATTCATTTGAATTCAGTTTGCAAACACGCAAAATCCGGATTCATTCTGGTTGAAAATGAAACAAGAAAATACCGAGCAAACATAATGTTCTCGATATTCTTCGAGTAAAGTGCAATTGCAAAATCATTTAAATATATCCATGATTCGTAGACTTTGAATAGTTTTAAAATAATAGAGGAAAGACTTCATCTAGGAGAGTATAAACAATTGACCATGAATATCGACAATATTTTCTACTTTGCTTTGATGTTTCATAGGTTGGTATTTATTTTGACAATATATCCATACAGGTAATTGTTCTTGAATTGTTGAATCAGTGAATTTGCACAGGAGTTGCACTGGTTTTATTCGTGAACATCAAAATCAAAGCAAATATCCATTATTTACACTTGAATTGAATTTGATCGTTGGATGCTATTAAAACGAAGAATAATTCTTTGTTCCTTTCCTTGTTTGTTCCTAACCCTTTTTTATACATAGAAACCTAAACAGTATTTCATTTACGTTTGGTATGCCATGAAGGTTGGCCTACTTGTTAAATTTGCCATTCATAAAATGACTGGGCACTCCATGAATATGGCTTTGTGTTTTGTTTGTCTGTAGCTAAATATTTAATAGACCTGGCGCTGTAATAGAGTCCCTTAGGTAATTTCCATTTGAATGATGGAACCTATTGGACATGCGAGAGGAGAGACCTTTGGATTGCACCGGTTTTATTCGAAAACAACAATTTTCTTTTTACAACTGCTCTGGAATACCTACCTAAGATATTCTTAACATCTGAGGGTCCCTCTAGCATGTCCAATTGGTTTTATTAGTCAACAGTCAATAGATTCTTCTGTGTCTGAATCCTGACTTTATCGTCTGATGACCTTTAAGCCCCGTCTCTACCTTCAGACGAACCATAGACTGATTTTTTAGTTTTGTTGAAATGCTCTGATGACTGTCCTGTTATCGTGATCCAAAATTTTCTTTGGTCTACCAACTCTAGTCATGGCACGCAAAATACATTTCACAACTGACTCCAATGAATTCGTTCATCATCATCATCATCATCATCATCATCATCATCATCATCATCATCATCATCATCATCATCAGTCTGTTAGCGTTCGTCGTTGGATATAGACCTTCTCCAAGATTTGCCAGACCTCTCTATCATGGGCATCGCAGAGCCAGTACTCTCTTAATTGTCTAGCTCCTCACATCATCTTACTATCTTATCTTTGGGGATCTACGATGTTAATCGTGATGTCCAGCGGTTATCTGACATTTTTATAACATGTTCAGCCCATTGTCATTTGAGTTTTTTCAACAGTGTCTTTGATATATCGGACTCCTGGCTTTTCTCTAATATACTGCACTGTCTTAAGATCTCTCTATGTGAGGTTGAGCATAGTTCTCTCATGTGCATGTTGCATGCTTCTCACTTTGAGGGTTAATCTTTTAGTTAGGTCCCATGTTTCAGCTCCATATGTGTCTATCGGTAGAATATATTGGTTGTATACCCTTCTTCTTCGGACTAGTGTGATTTTCTTATTCTTAAAAGTCGAGCTTACCCGATCGAAAGCTTTCCAACCTAGTTGGATTCTTTGCTTTATTTCTTCATCTTTTGATGACTTCATAGAGACTCGCTGTCCGAGGTAGATGTAGTGGTCTACTTTCTCCAGCTCTGCATTTTCGATTTCGATTGTTGTGCCTTTGTCCCCAACATGTTCGTTGTACAAGATATTAGTTTGGCCGAAGTTCACGTGGAGGCCAAATTTCTAGCTCTCTTCATTTAGTTCTTCAAACATTATTTGAAGATCGTGAAGGTTTTTGGCAAAGAGGACGATGTCGTCAACAAATCTAAGGCTATTTAGTTTTCCCATTTCAATTTTCGGAAAATCATCTCATGTCAGGCTATGAAGAGTTTGAGTGAGCTGTTATCGCCCTGTCTCGCCCGTTTTTCTAGTTCAAAGGGATCAGAGTCCTTATGTAGCCTGATGAAGGAATTGCTGTGTCAGTAGATATGTTGCAGTACTCTAATTTAGACGGGGCCTACACCTTTTATTTTTGTCTCAGTGACTTTGAGGATTTCCACTTTTAAAAATCAAATGCTACAGCTAGTGGCACTATATTTTGCTGTTTTCTGTTTTTGTTGGTTTACTAAAGTTTAGAATCAGATGAAACTAAGAACAAAATAGACTACATCCTAACGGACAAGAAAACCTGTCAATTGTCACGGCAGACAACTGATGGACATTGTAACTCACGACATTGACCCCAGAGATCACATGCGCAACCAAGGCTGGAAGAGTATTAGATTGAGAGGTGAGCTAGACAAATTCAGAATGTATCGGCTCTGCAACGCCCACGATAGAGAAGTGTTGTAAATCCTGGGGAAGGTCTATGTCCAACTGCGGACGTTAAGAGACATGATATCTATCTATCTATTTATCTATCTATCTCTCTCTCTATATATATATGTATACATATATATATAGAGAGAGAGAAAGATGTCACTATCCATTTAGTGCATTTGTTAAATGCATTTCCAAAATGTTTATGTATAAAAGATATGATAGTGTATCCTTTGCCCTGATATTTTGGATGGTAG
This sequence comes from Thysanoteuthis rhombus, assembly GCA_963457665.1. Taxonomy (NCBI): domain Eukaryota; kingdom Metazoa; phylum Mollusca; class Cephalopoda; order Oegopsida; family Thysanoteuthidae; genus Thysanoteuthis; species Thysanoteuthis major. The sequence continues at coordinate 29,423,374 of OY735207.1, read as the reverse complement.
GTCGTTTGTCCAGGGATCAATATCGACAGAGGGAAATACGCAACTATATGTATGATTGTTCTCCGAGTATACCTTCATCAAGCAACGGGCAATTGTCAGGCTCTCGTTAGCCAGGCCTTCGTTCCGCTTTCAGCATCTGGTATTCCCCAATGTTCACCAATTCGGGAACTAATCAGGCTCGATGTTGCTCAAATTCGGTGATCATGCCTGATTTGGTTTTACTCCTACCGAGGAGAGGTTCCTCAAGTGCTTGGCAGGGAGGAATTGAACCACAGCCTATCGAATCGGAGGTGAGCACTCTACTACTAGGAAATGATGATCTGTATACGCAACTGTAAGCCCCATTGGAACAGCAGTATGGTATCATTTGTTTATTGACTTGGAAAACAACGTGTAAACAATTTTTAATCAGCCGAAAGCGTCTATTTTAACCAACAGATGATTAAGATTCGAAAACTACGTTGTTCAGTTTTGTTTCCTATCAGTTGGGATTTATTCCAGGAAGCTCTGAAATTCGGTCGAGTCTTCACAGATACAGTTGCTCGGAGATATCTGATTAAAAAATAAAAGGGAGTTTGGTTGGATCTAATCCAAGTAATACTACCGCCAAATTATTTATTTTCTCTCAGGTCTCGTTAGATTTTTGTGATTAAATTGTCAGAAACTTTGAAACCGGTTGATATTTACAAAGCTTTGGCCAAGTGTGGCACAAGGTCACAAAAGAACGGATGCTAGTGAAAATGGAACTCAATGTGATGTGAGTCAAACTGTCGTTGAGTGGCAGGTCACCTGATTAAAAAAACAAAACAACAAAAACTTACGTCTCACAATGAAGCTGAGATGCGTAAATGTATTGACTGGCGTTTGTCCGTCTGTCTGTCGATGCAATATCTCCAAAAAATCACAATTCATTTCAGGGAAACTTTCTACAGTAGTGAGAATGATTTGGGAGTGGACCGAGATTTTTTTACATGTTTATTGTGTTGATGAAAGATTATCCGACAGAATGGTAAAAGTAAATGACAATGTGGAGATTGAAAGATAGAGAAACCATGTGTTTCATCTAAGAATTAATTTATATATGCTTTTCGGCTTACCACAGGCACCACGAGGAGTTACAGTACAGGAAATTGTGGAACCAGCAACCCTTTGCAGCCCGTCATATGTTAGCAAACATTCTTTCAACGTGTTAACAGCCAGTTACTTCAACTTTCATTCATCCATTTGTATTTTTGATCTCAACATGTAAAAAAACTGCAACTGATTTCTGATCCCACAATTTTCTGTACTGAGACTTCTGAGGATACCTATATTTTTATTTCAATTTCAATTTCGTGTAACACTCATCTTTCATTTTCCTCACTGACATCTATTACTACCGTATGCTTATATGTATTTTCTCATGTTTGCCCCCACAATATCTCCAAAAGTTCTCAATGAATTTCGACATTTCGTGAAAGGGCTAAGGGAGGATTGATTCAATTCAGGGGTGAATCAAGGAATTGTTTAGAGTTACCATCCCTGCATTGTAGCTCCCTATGAATTGATCTGCATTTAGTATTTTGTTAGAGTGTAGCTTTGGCAAGGGTATACCCCCTTTAAGTGCATTCTAGTTTCACTTATGGTTCACTTGTGTTTACTGAGCTCACTCTAATCGGGCACCGACAATTGCAGGACATCCTGTGAACACAGTGTCTGGTAAAATGAATTACGTAAGCTAGACTAAAAACCGTAAGCCAAAATTGTCAGCATAGTTAACATAGGTTACTTCACTTTTTAAGTGATTCTTGGGAGCAGACTCTGTATGTGTGTGTCATGCAAACAGGTCACACCAATGAAGCGAGAGGGTTGAAAATTCAAACATTTACTCCTTATTATTTTCTGAACGAATTTTTTTAGATGAGGGGTTATCATTACGTAAAGTTTTGTACTGACTTTTGGCCCCATTTATTGAACACAACGTTTCGGCCATTGTACCCTGTGGACATCTTCAGGTGATGAGGGGGTATATTTCTGACCATCGAGATAGAGGGGCGTCTTGGCGATTGTCTGGAAAGTGCGCAAACCACAGTATAATTTCGGGTAGAGTTTATGTAAATCAAGTCATTTTTTTTCTATGTTTATAGACCCCCTTTGGTCAACTAAGTAAATTTACAATGTAAGTTTAAACTAAATTGGTCCCTTGTCTGGCAGCCTTCACGCTTGTTTTTTCAAGTTCAGACTTTTTAGTAATCATTACATAACAAAGGTGGAAGAAGTAATTTATTGACTTTTTTCCAATTTTTCAATTGATCTCACCCACTGCGTCATGTTACCACAAAAAACGTGGGTCACGTGGCGGTTTCTATTGAGGGACTTATCAGAACCGTTTATAATTTAGTTTTCCTGTACCTGTTCCGCACTGTAGGTTGATAATTTTTGTTTCAATCTCTTTCTCTCTATCTGATTCTTTTCATTTTATGACGTCTGATCTGTGCCAAAATCATCAGATCTGACGTCAACCAGATATAACGTCACCGAATTGGATAAAAATGGAGCATCTTTACTCAGCAGGCACTAACAAATAAATAATCCATCAGATGACATGATGATATCTAAAAGAACATTACGAACAAACATCACACACACACATACACACAGAGACACACACGTCATTAATGCAATCAAATATTTAATACTCTTTCTCTTTCTCCCTCTCTCTATACGTGTGTATTCTAACCATATAATGAGCTTATATGCTGATTTCTCCTCTGTTTCTATCCATGCCTCTCATTGTTTAATCCACCTTCCTATTAGGATATGAAGATCATGTTATAGAAACTGTTGAGACTTTATCGCTGACCACACATAAAAAAAGCTTGAGTATATACTTGAAAATCTTTTAAAGATAGATTACTCAATGAAATAGCTTAAAGCTCCTTAGTGCCGAGTCTTACATAAATAACCCCGACATTTTTTTGAGGGTATATTCAAATCTGGCCATATAAGAACCATACATGCAAATTTCTTTGATTGATTGTGCATTGATCTCATTAGTTAATTCACATTCCTATTGTGACATTACAATGAAGATTACGTTCTACAAAACTCGTAAGACTTGACATCCAATCACCGTTTAGAACTGCTTGAGTTGATTTGAGACTTGAAAATAAACTTGGAATTATAATACTTGATTTATGGAAAATAAATTACCCAATGAAATAGCTCAAGACTCCTTAGTCCGAGTTCATTCATAAATAATCGCCTAACTGACAGGCATCAAAAACAAGTCAAAAGAGTTTTAATTCAAGCATTTCTCCCATGAAAATCAAGTTTTCCAAGAAGTGTATGCGGTTGTAGATGGTCTGCAGAACAAATTTAATCCCTTTTGCTTTGGGTCCATATATCGAGGTAGTGAGGTCGAGCTACGTACAAGCGAATACTCAGTCTGAAGAGTTTACTAACCATCACTCTATGGTAGGCGAGCATTATTTTGCAATGCATTTGCCCTTAAATATAATTGATTTATTATGTCTGAATATAATCGATGATGAAATGACCAACCCAGAAACTCAGATAATGAATGGGAAACTGAATCGTTTAATTGATTTTGTCAGAGGCTAATTGTATTCACTGTGAACAAATTCTCTTGGGAAGGGGATGAATCTAAATCTTTGTACTCTGTCCAAATCTCATTATGTTTATTTATCGGCAAAAACTCTCTCAACGTGTGTCATGCCACGATGGTTTGCCTAGAAGTGAGTTGGTGAGTGAGTACTTGGGCAAGGTACTCTACCATACCCATCTTACCTGCCCAAATAGAGGTAAAAGCAAGAAGCTGTTACATCCGTTGTCAACCTTGATAGCTACTAGTCATATTTTTTGTGCATACTTCGAAGGACAGGTGCCTGTTTTTATGAATACGTTTTTCTAGCACGACGTTATCTTATTTCCTTTTTTTTACTTTGTGGTTGCACTAAATTGAAAGAAAAGTGACCAGTCAAGCTTCCTTGAATTTTACATACTGACCGCTCCTCATCCCTTGAAATGCTTGACCTCATTCGATTTAAAGAGGGGGGGTGACTTGGAAAAATTCCATAAGATTTTCTCACAAAACACCCTTCTCATATAAAAATTCATTCAAAATGGAAACATTCTGAAAATGTTATTAAAATTGGCACACACACACACACACACACACACACACACACACACACACACACACACATATATATATATATATATATATATATATATATATATATATATATATATATATATATATATATATATGCATACATCATAATATAAAAACTGAATCATCGAATAATTCGAAATATGGTTTAGGCTTGTGGTGTTCACTCCATACAAAATTTTGATAAAATATCATATCACTGACATGCCACGATGATCAAGGAAGAATTGAGGGGGTGAGTGATCACATGGGCAAACGGCTCTCCCCTAACTACCTTACCTTCCCGGGCAATGGCAGCAAAAAAGCTGCTATCCAACTCCATACTTAGCCTTGACAAGCTCCATTTTTTCAATTATATGTATTTGTATAAATGTTAGGAGATTTAGGTAATGAAAAGAGATGGATCCAGTGTTTTTCAGGGTGAAAGATCATACTGTTGGCTGGAACCAGGGAAAGAGGAAAACATTTAGCTCTGGTCCATTCGTCTGACTGATAGGTTATTGAGTGGGTTGGGAGAACAAACATCGGATGCCAAATAACAAATTCTCCTAGCATATATATTAAATAGCCCATCAAGGTGTTACTACCGACTAGAAAGTGGTTTGATTTCGTTTCAGTCATTTATAGAAGGATGATTTATTTGATAATTTAAAAAAAAACATGACTGAAAGGGAGGTAGTCTTTGATCAACACTGCCATATTGATATAATTGTTTTGTTTTTTAAATTCCCGTAACAGTCACATGGTAAACAGCTGATGATCCCAAACAGAGAAAATTTGCTCAGTGAACTATAGTGAAACAGAAAAAATCACTGAAGAAAAGTACACAAATTCATCATCATCATTAGTCTTTTAACGTCTTTCGTTGGACATAGACCTTACCCAGGATTTGCCTCACTTATCTATCATGGGCGTCGCGGAGTCAGTACTTCCTGAACTTGTCTAGCTCGTCACTTCATCTAATATTCTGCCGGCCTCGGTTGTGCATGTGATCTCGGGGGATCCATGTCGTGAGTCGTGATGTCCATCGGTTTTCTGCCATTCTTGCAACATGGCCAGCCCACCGCCATTTGAGATTTTTAATGGATTCTATGATGTCCCTGACTCTTGTCTTTTCTCAGATGTTCTGTGCTGTCTTGTGGTCTCTCCATATTGAAAAATAAGTGACAAAAACAAGTTTTTAGTGTACTTAGTGTTTAAATCTATGTGTATACATATCCATAGATATTTATATCCCACTTTTCGAAAGTTCGCTTTACGTCACTTTTTCGCTTTGGTGAAAATAGCGAAAAGCAAAATAGCATTCAGCGTTAATTCTGCGGCACATAACCTCTTCCTTCTCTCTTTGTACACCCGAGTCTCCTGTACCTCCCATTACCTCAACTTCTGACGACCCAGTCTAACAAACCGTGTTACTATTTCTAGGGCCTGGGGACGCTCAAAAGTTTTCTTGGTATAAATTAGTGGCAATTGCTACTTCGTTTTATGCAATTTCAGCTTAAGAAATGTTATTATTAGGAACTCTCAACTTCCGGATAGCGGAAGAATCCGGTATTTAATCACTCACACTGAAATGTACATATTTCTTACTGTCACCCCATATAAACTTCCCCACTCCTTTCCTCTCCAACTAAACAACCAGACAACATCCGCTACATATTAGTGTTGATTCAAAATCTGCTTTTGACATTCACCACTTACTAATGTTATAACAGGAGAGCCCATTCAAAATCAGAGCCAAAATGCCATCTGCTAAATTATATGCCCGTGGGATTGGCCGCACTATAAGGAAGAAATGGGTTGGATCCTGGAATTCGTTCTTGATTGAGAGATATTTTTCTGTTTTAATACTTTTTACATTTCTGTATTTACTCCTGTCTATTCACATTATAACTCCAAAAGTTTTCAATGAATATCGATAAACTCTTGTGGCAAGTTGTGCTACAACATAAGGAAGACGTGATTACCTCTTTAGATGGATCCTGACATTCATTCTTGATTGAAAGATATTCTTGCATTTTTGTTTTTTTTTTTCACATTTTTTTCTATTTGCTCCGGTCTGTTCACACAATGTTTCCAAAAGATATCAATGAATTCAAATGAAATTCAATAGAAGGGTGGACAATTTGCAACGGGAGAAGGGATTGAATTTTTGGACGGATCCATGCACAATAGCCTAGTCATACTTGGAAGAAATATACGTTCACATTCTATTTTCAATTTCAGAAAGGCCGCTCTCAAATTTCAAAGAAAAAATGTCAACAATTTCTTTTCTTAATCTGGATAGTTTTTAGATATGGCTTAAACTGGTTGCCAAGATGCTACTCTTCCAAAAATGATAACTTCCACTTTCTGATAGACTATCAACAGTTTATACATGAATACCTACCTTCACGGTTCGGGCAATAACTTTCTTTCCAAAACAAATACCAACTGACAAGATACACGAAAGCTGACAAAATTCTCTTTCCAAAGATACATTATGTTTTCTGTGCAAATATTGGGTTATGTATATATATATATATATATATATATATATATATATATATATATATATATATATATATATATATATATATATATATATATATATATATGTTGGAAAGAGAATTTAATCGGCATGTGCTATCACTATCATTACGTTTTTGTCTGTAACTTTTTTTGCATAGCATATACAAAATGATAAGATACACCGTTGGAAAGTTAACAGAATTATTTTCCAACGATATAATTCGTACAAATATTAGGTTTTCTGGCCTCAAACAACTTTGTGTGATCAAATTCTCGGCCATCTTGAAAAATGCCCGCCATCTTGGATTTTAGATTGAGATTTCTTCAATTTTTGCGATTTTAACCTTAGTTTGCCTGGACTATAGGGAGATTTGAACAGATAGATAGATATGAACAGACTGAAAGAGAGGAGGACAGAGTTCAATTTCAATTGCTGGATAGATGCGAACAGATTTGAAGAGAGAGAGTCAGAGAGAGCGGGAGAGAGAGAGAGGGGGAGAGTGCATATATGTATGTGCACGTGTGAGTGAAATTTGAACAAAATGAGATAGTTGAGTTGAGACTAAGAAAAAAAAGGGGGAAAGAGAGAAATTTGAACAGACTGAGGTTGACATGAGCAACTACATAGAGGGGGAGGGAGAGAGAGATTTGAACAGACTGAGATAGATAGATAGATAAACAGATTGATAGATATAAACAGACTGAGAAGTACAAGCACTGTAGTGACGACACATGGGAAGAATAATTTTCTCTACTGGTCACTTATCTGTCATCGAGTGTGAATCTGTGCCTTCGTGTACGTAGTCTGTAAACTATGAATTCCAATGAGATAGTCATGGGTGTGCAAACCAGGAATGATTCCAGCAGATCTGAATCCCAGCCAACAAGTATCAGAGACATCGGACAAGCGACCGGCAAATTTTATCTCAGACTGGAGATACAAGAGTTGGAAAGAAAAAGAGAAAAGATATTTCGAGCACCATATTATTTTGTTAGTTTTTCACTCTTTTCTTGTAACTAAAATTTGCCCGTGTTCCTTATCTTCCAGAAACAAAATTGGCGAGAATAGCGTCGGGTATACAATATATGAAAAAAAGCGACATTAGGTTATCAACCTCTTAGTTATACGATGAAAAAAATAACCTCAAGTTATGTTATTTTCAACTATAAATTAACCCTTCCTGAACTCCTGAGACATGTATATCACGAGGCTTCCATGGTTGCTAGGATATATATGTCCGTAGATCTCTTTCAGAAATCTCTTAGGAAGTATATGTCAGGGAGAATGATTTAACTGAGATTTTCCCAGCTTTTACAACCGCAGACAATGACTTCATCATGATATGAAACTCACGCAAAAATCAGATCACGTTACATAACCGAACATGAAAAATGTGTAGGCAGAGTTATCTGATTATTCTGTGTTTTCCCTCTGTCCTAGAATAAGTATCTAATGGGACAAATGTATCCACACCATCACGATTTTGGTTCTTTAAGATGGAAAATTATCGATTTAATAGAACGATTGTTTTTTTTTAACCATTACAACGTGTTTGACATTTCGATATACTTTATACACTTTTCATGGGTTTTCAGCATCCCAATAGGTCGGTCTTTGAACGGTTAAAGAAGCGATGCAAATTAGTTACGGAAATAGCCTAACAGTAAACAGCACTGGAAATGGAATCTAAAACCGAGTTCAAATTCCGACTGAGATAATATCTGCTTTATTGGCTTCTATTGCCCTCCCACACTCCAAACAGTTTAGGGTGGGAATTATCTTCTGCCGTTGGTACGATGTAATCCAGTACAATCAATTGCATATTGAATTTTATAGCAAGAGGACACATACACACAGACAGACATACACACACAAATACACACACACACATATGCATGTAGGATTCACTTTATTCTGCAGCTGCTGTAGTATGGAACATCCAACGGCAGCATTCAGTCTCCTTCAACAGGAACCACAGCGCCTTTCGCCGGTGAGGGCCCTAAGGGTCTGCTCGCAGCTTACCAAGGAAGTTGGTGCAGAGACGGCCTTTTCGAGCCTTGTTGGACTCTGCAAATTCGAGAGCTTTTTCTTCAGGCATCCGTAGTATATGACCAAACATGGACGTTTGTAGTTGGGCCACTTTTGTTGAGATACTTGGAAATCGGGCTCTTTGACCAACGGTGTTTCGTGATAACTCACAGATGTTTACAGCTACAAGAATCAAACTTAACTATAGCTACCTTTGGAGTCACCCTGCTATTGCAATTATATATCCTCAAAGACACATATGATGCGTCATATAAGACATAGTCTATTGATTACAGGGATCTTCGATCCATGGATCCTAATCTTCCAGAAAAAAAAAGACTGGAAGCCATGTTGTTCCATTGTATATCGTGCCGCTATGTCAAAGGCGATGCAGAATATTGATCCAAGAATCTTGCTCTCCCTCCATACCTAATCTTCTCTAAAGGATGACTCATTCATACCTGTTCTTTGTGTTTCGGATAGATATACATGAGTGGATTCTGTTTTGTTCTCATTCAGGTTCACGTTTTTCAACTCTTCTGTGGTTATGGGAACCAGTCGTTTCAGTGTTTTCTTGTCTATGAAGTCCACAGCATCTGCCTAATCCATTCCTAGCGATATGCTTACTGATGAATTAGAGTCTTGTAGAGCATCTCAGTACGGACAGGACAGCTATGAAGTAGCGTATAGAGAGTACGGGAGAAAGGCAGTCTCCCTACCAACGGTTGTCTTTAATTCAGCAGAAAAGATCGACTTGACACAAACCTTCAGTCAGGTGTCTGCAAGTAGTAACTTAACCAGTTTTAACTTATTCTCATTACTGCCAGGTTGAGGTTGGTGAAGCACATGCAGGATATTCGATCTTCTAATTGTGTCAAAAGCACAATGTTCATTTTGAAGAAATCACAGTGCTTGGACATAGCGATCGAAGTAAGCGCTGATCCTATATATTTATCATACATACATATATATATATATATATATATATATATATATATATATATATATATATATATATATATATATATATATATATATATATATATATATATCAGCAGGGATATCTTACATTGCCCTGGATGGGGCTGACTTAAATATGAACAAACAGGGAAATAAATTCTCTGACATAGTTCTTCTAACAAAACACAACAATTAAAAAAAACAAACATTAATGTAATAAATATTCTGATAGACACAAAAAGAACGAATGATATAGTCGTTTATTTTGACAGTACTTCTGAATACTTTACATCTCACTGGGTGCCAAAATAAAAAGGTTACAAAGGATCCAACCCTGGAACAACCAATATAGAATATACCAATATAAGAAAATGTCAGGTAGAGGCTAGCGATCTTAAGAGATTGTCCTTGTGTCTCGGAACTATTTCAGAAAGTTTGTCTGAAAATATTTTCAGATTTGCAAACAAAACAGGAAAAAATCAATTTTATTAACCTCTAAAATTGTTTTGTTTAGCTTAAAAAATAGTTTAACACAAAATTTACCCGTGTTGGGCTTCGATGCCCTTGGGTATCTGCGCCATCTATCCTATCATTTTCTTCTAGCCAAGTTAACTCGGCTGAAAAAGGGCATGAACAGATTATTTAATTCAAAACCGACCTCTGAGATGATTCTGACTTGAAAGAATAGTTGAAATATATCACCTATCCAATAGAATTCGACGTTCTACGCTGGACCATTTTTGATGTCAAAATTTTTGTACTCTATAGAATACGCAACAATATGATATAAATTGCTTTAGTTGGCTCTACATTACCAGAAAGGAGACCTCTGGTGACCTCGAGCATCAACTTTGTGTCCATATGCAAAATATGTGCATCATCTTTTGCGACCAGAAAAAAACATTGTGACTTCGAATGACTCATGATTACCTATGATCTTAATCAAGGAAGGATTTACCCGTATGCCAGATTTTGGTTCTATAGGTGCGTATGTATTGCCGAAAACATAGAAAATTGAGTATATATGACCAGTAATGACCTCTAGTGACCTTAAATGACCTCAGATTAAGATCATCATAGGGGAATATATCCATATGGTAAATTTCAGCATCCATAATGCAAAATTATGGCCAACAACACTGAAAATTGGCCAGAAATAACAAGACGTTGCCTCAGAGATCACCTCTACATTGAATATGACCTTCGCCATGGAAAGATTCACCTCTATGATCAGTTTCAGTTACATACAGCATAGTAAAAACTTGAAAAATCTTTTTTAAATGACCGGAGATGACCTCTGGTAACCTCACATAGCTTTTATGGGAAGGCACTTCTTCTCAGTCTACATGCCAAGTATCAGAAAAATCGTCTTTGTTGTTCTATCGGAGAAAAGGTAAACAAAAGACTATATATCTTATAATGATATTCAAAATTCCCACTGACTCGAATATTTAAACAACGTTGAGATATCCTAAAACTTAAACCAGTCATCTGCTCCAAAGACCAGATTTAGTCTCCCATCATCGCCCCCAAAACCTGAAAGACATGAGAGGAAGCAACATCATAGTCAATAACTGAATTACGATAGACATTGTCAAATTTTGTCAACCTTGAAATGGAAAAAACAATTTATGATGTGATTACCTATTCCCAGACACGTTCACTAGTACAAAAACAAGACTTAAGATTTACCATAATTCGAACAGCCGAAGCAGAAATGTCATCTAGCTCTCGGAATACATCCTCTGCAATATACAATATGTAGGGAAAGCAAAATCAAAAACTGATATTAGCATTTATAGACATAAAATGAAAGCATTTAACCACAACTAACGATGGAGAAATGCATATCCAACAGAACCACCGCAATAGGAAGCTCATGCCATATTGATGATTCGCCTGACAAAACATGAGAAATACATTTTGGCTAAAATGGTGTCATACACACACATGCATATACGCTCTATCTTCCAGTCTCTCTCACGCTCTCTCTCTCACACACACATATATATATTTTCATTGTAATTGATTGAGACTGCTTTTGATAAATGGGTTAACCATGAAGCATGTGTAGAGTCTTTCTCTCTGATCTTCTGTAATTATTCAACATTGCTCTCTTTTGATTTTCTAATACATTGAACATTTGTATTCAATAAATATTGAATTTCAAAATGCTAACTACGCCACATTTTCATTATTAATAATCATTTTCAAAGTATATATGGATATAAGAAACAAAGATATAGATTTTTTAGAGAAATATTGTCTTTTTGAATTATATACGTAAACGTAATTCTGATTTACAGATTTTGAAGAGAATTACATAAATGCAAGCTGGGTCCGGGCAGCCCTCAGATCCAGCGTGCCCCCCCCCCCCCGCCTGAGTAGACCCCGACAGGGTCAAGCCATTTTCAACAAGAATTCTGAACGAGAAGCTCGTTTTTCTGAACTGGCAAATCGGGTACACTCGAACAAAAATTACAAAATTTTACCTTGCGGTGCAGTATTGTGCAAAACATGTGATATATTGATTAGAAGCAAGGAATACACGGCAAATGTTACAAACAAAAAATATATTTTCCTGAATCATTTTAGCGAGGAATTGTCATACAAGTCAGTAAGTCTGATTTACTTGTTATTGTATAAAACGTGGGGGAAACGATAAGCTCCCTAAATAAAGGAATAAATATACATAGAACAAGTGAAAAGGGTTTACAACACATTACACAACATTAAAAAAGAGTGTGTAGAAATGCATGTCATTTTCAATGCAAATTATTTTTAAAAATTCACGGAAATGGTTGCAATCAATTTTTTTACAACAAATGAAAAAATGCATGAAAAAAAGACAACGAGAAAATGATATGAAATCTACACAAATGATACGCCCATATAGATTGAACAGCGAAGTAAGGGAAAAGAATTCAAGGGATGACTTGGAACGTGTCAGAATACTATCTCCTCCATTACTACAGATCATACAAACCACCAAAAAAGTGAGACATTTGGATTCCCAGAAATGTATGTGGTATTACGAACATGAATAAAGGACCAGATATTAATCTACAGAAACTACGAAAATGAAGAAATGATACGAAGTCTCTCAAATGAACTGACATTAGAAAGATATATTCTAATTACCACATATATTAGAGTCAAACATACAAAATGAGATTTCCAACAATAAAAATAAAAACAATTGAAGTTTCAACCATAAATAATGAGGTACAATAAATATACCTGACTGTGAATGCCAAACATCAAATGAATGTCTGAATCACATAACAGGGAAATTAAGTATAATTAAGAAACCACTTGACTCAGAAAACTCTTAACTAAGGGACCAAATTATAAAGAACTTAAAAGTACAAATACAAATTATGGGAAACAAAAATTAGTAAAGCATTAGATGATTGTATTTTATCTGTGGTAAATAGATATAAAATAACAGAATATGCATTCAGTAATTGGGAGGAAAAGATAATAGAAACAATGAAATAAAAGGATACAATACCCAAAGAAACTAAAACACCAACATAAAAATAATCAAATACTTAGAGATCCCCAAACCCTAGAATATCCGGAAGAACTAGATGAAAAATGCAATAGTTCCCATTGACAAAGTCACAAACATCGTCACATTTATTTGTCAAAAATGCCCTTTCCTAACTAAAAACAACCAGATAAAATTATATATATTAACGTTGAACTTTGTAAAATTTAAAAACCAAAGATAGAAGATAAAACATTACCGACCATGTAGTTAATGTTTTAACTACATGAAAAGTTTTCAAATTAATATTCAATCAAATAGATGAATTCCGTTAAAAAGTAAATTCTACAGTAATTTAGATCTATTCTGAGTAATAAATAGTTCTATAATAGTCATAGAAGAAAAACAAACAAAATAAACACGAAAGGAAGCTGCATTAATTTCAACAAGTGGCTTTTGGTCACTACATACAAAAATTCCACATATAGACCTTATTAATTAACTAAACATTACAATGGGTTACCATTCATAAGCTGTCAAAGCCAATATATTACCAGAATATATAACAGAAAGTTACTTCGAAATAGGTAACCAGGTGCTATTGCAAGATAAAGAAATACCAATGGGAATTGACCCTACATCACTCTAAGCAAACCTATTTTTACATAGATTCGAAAACTAATTTATGTCATTATCATTTGATAACAATACGTATAAAGCATATAGATTTCGTGCATGTACACGATTCATTGATGATATACGTTGTTTAAATGACAGAGACAAGTTCGAGAAATCATACACAGAAATACATCTGGAAGAACTTGAATTAAAACTAAATTTCTATACTGAGATATAAGAATTGAAAATAAGGTATGTATTTATAAATTTTTCGATAAATACAATGCAGTTCTATTCCATATAATTCGAATGCCTCACAAAAGTAGCAATATTCCACAATTCATATTTTATGGTACAATACCGTCAGATTATCAAAGAATAGCAAGATCTACACAAAAGACAAATGATTTTATAGGAAATGTCGCTAATTCGATACATAGAACGAAGAAAGAGAAGTAATATGATTGTAATGTATAAACAACTATATTAGGCTGTCAATAGACATCCGGACATGTTCAGACATCAAATCAGTATGACGAAAATAATTACAATAATTCATGAACGCCCAAACAAAAACAAAAAATGAAATACAAATAAATGATGATATGTAATCATGTAGATGTGAATATGTAAATATGGTCAAATGTGGATGTATATGTGGAAATACCTTATATAATAATGATATGAGGCAAAATTATTTTATTAATCAAAACACACACACACACACACACACACACACACACACACACACACATATATATATATATATGTATATATATATATATTTGTGTGTTTGTGTGTGTGTGTACGTATGGAAGAAATGTTTTAACGATAGAATAACCACACGTAACAAACATATGATTTGCTTACTGAATCTATTTATAAGTGTAGTTAATAGATACATTTTCGAATCATATTTCTAATGGAAAAAAGAGTGACACAAATATATATCAATATATACAAAGGAAATAATGATAATTCAGTACCAAATCTATCGATAAACCTTATTAATAAACATATCTTCAAATATCATATCTTTCAAAACGATAGATACAAATAGACGTTTTACTTTAAGAATAAAAACGTATATGGACCAATAAACACATTTCAATATTGAAATATTAGATAATCGTAGAAGAAACTTTACTTGAGAAATAATAAATTTAAGTTTATGGATAAACCATACGATAACGTAAGATAGATTTACTTACAACGTACAGAAAAAGACAAATATGTAATATGTATATGTATTAAATACTCTAATTAGGGACTATTCGTAAACTGTCACAGGGTCAATCAAACGTCTGCAACAGAAATCATTAACAATAATATATACAATTACCCACATAGAGGATGAGACAGGAAGGTGAGCTGTTCATTTTTCAGAACCAAGAAAGTTCCACGGAGAAAGGTTTACAATAACGATGAGAAAATGACAAGGCGAAAGGGTTGAACATATAAGGTTAGAAATAGGCTTATATTTTTCAATATTTATTTCGGAACACTAAGTAAATGCTAATTTTAGAATAAACATCGTTTTAGACGCAAATATAACAAAATATATTGAAAGTTTAAATAAGACAACTCGTTAAAATTGAAAATTTATTTCATAAATATAAACATAAATGAGAATATTACTTCAAATTCAACCTGAGTTTATCTATAAGACATATTAAATTAGAACTCATAAAATAATTTGACTCAAACCTACAACCACGATAACAGAATACTAACAGAAAAGTTTTCCCAACTTCAAAACAAAATATACAAAGGGATAAAGATAAATATGACGGGTAAGCACAATATCAAAAAAACTGTCAAGTTTTTTTAATACTCACGAAACAGGACCATGGTAACACAGCTAGCGAACTCCGTAATAAAGAATAAAATTACTTATACAAATAAATCTAAATTATAAACAACAAGAATCTAAAATTATATGATATACAGTTATAAGACAACACCTTAAAATAACACAGATCAGGTTGAAAGTGGCTTGCGTGACACATGGTCGTGGATACTTCGAGACTATACATAAAAATCAATTAGAACAATTTGTTCTCTTTCATATATATATATATATATATACATATATATATATATATATATATATATATATATATATATATATATATATATATATATATATATATTTGGTCAGACAGAATCAATTATAAATCCTGTTATATTATATAAAAACTTATCTGAAGAAATCTCCCATCATTACACGGTTAATATACCACTCAATTTAGACAACATAGATAGAACAAACCTTTTGAGAAAATTCCTGCAGTTGCCCCATTTTCTTTAATTGTTTCTTCAATTTACGTTGTACAAATTGAGTGATATATTTACCCTCTAATGACGGGAGATCATTTCAGATAAGTATCGATATAATATAACGTAATTCATATGTATACATATATATATATTTATATGTAAAGATATATGAAAGAGGAATCAAGGTGAAACGTATGCTTATAAAATATGTAAAACGTTTACAGCCTCCGTAGTTTATGAGTTCCATACAATATATATATATATATACAATGAGTTCCATACAATATATATATATATATATATATATATATATATATATATATATATATATATATATATATATATATATATATATATATATATATATATATATATATATATATATATATATATATATATATATATATATATATATATTTGTATAGAACTCATAAACTACGGAGGCTGTAAACGTTTTAGATATTTTACAAGCATGAGTTCCATACAATATATATATATATATATATATATGTGTGTGTGTGTGTATATATTGTATAGAACTCATAAACTACGGAGGCTGTAAACGTTTTAGATATTTTACAAGCATACGTTTCACTTTGATTCCTCTTTCAAACGTCTATATTGGGTTCAACACTTTCACAAACAGTCTGGTTTGTCACTTGATAGAAACCGTTACGTAACCAACATTTTTGGACAGCACGCTGTGCTTGGAGAGACGAATTAAAAAGTTGTAAAAAAGGGCTTATCAATGAATAACTGATTATTCTGTTCAGCAGTGATAACTAAAAAGTCTATATTTAAAAAAAAAACCGTGAATGCTGCCGGACATAAACTGAGAGATCAATTTAGCATAAACTTACGTTGCAAATTGAACCCCCACCCAATAAATAATCATTGGGGCATGATTGAAGAGAAACGAAAGAAAAGATTTTTGTAGACATTCATGTGTAAATGATTACATTTTCAGCCCTCTTGCTCTCTTCGTGTGGCTTGTGCGCGTGAGGACCACTTCAAAATTGAAGAACCCTATATTGACATATGTTTGAAGAGACTCATGTTGACATATGTTTGCTTGACTGTTCCTAATATTTGTAGCAGTCATCTACCAATTAAATAGAATTACACTACGGAAAGGCGTTGGCTAAGCTCAATGATTTTATCTACCTACGTTACCAAGGCATTTTTTTTAAATCAAATTTTTATCTCTTGACACTTCTATTTGAATAGTTGACTTCTATTTGAATAGTTTATCCAAAGATAAAACATTTCGAACATTTTTAAAATACACCAAAAGCGCACAAATCAAATACTGTGTCTTTTAAGTGCGACTTGACCACCTGTCCAGTATTACAAGTGATACAAAATCACCAAATATATTCGAGGTATGGGGTGAATTTCTAGAATAGTTTGATGATCATCGTTTCAAGTCAAGATCACCTACGTATTTTATATATGATAAGATCTCTCTCTCTCTCTCTCTCTCTCTCTCTCTCTCTCTCTCTCTATCTATCTATCTATCTATCTATCTCTATATATATATATATATATATATATATATATATATATATATATATATATATATATATATCCCACTCACATGTAACCTTGTATTGCACTAAGCTAAGCTTAGTAGATATCAAGTATAGTAAATTATTACTGTATTAGATTTATGCTAAAAGCAATGAGGGTGCCTTGACTTTAAGTAATGATTAACAAGCTAGTTTCACAGAACATTATACTGTAATGAGTTCGAGTCGCACAGGGCACCCTTTAATCGTAGCTTTGAGTTAGAATGGAGTAGATCTGGTAAATTAGAGAGACTTAGTTAATCAAATCTCTAATCTGTTTAGACGTTGTATTTCCCAGCCTGTAGAAACACTAGTCCCAGAGTGTGAATCAAACTGATTATAAACAATCTAAACGGGACTACAACGTGGCAACGCAGGTGTCGCAGAGAAAACATTGATTAGTCAAAGTTGAAGAGTTTATCTGCACTTAACGCCCAGTCTTACCAACTCATTACAATACAATGTTATTCCGGGTTCGTATGACACTTTTCATTCTCAGTTTATTCAGGCGAACCTTACGTAACCCCCAGTCTGCACTTGCGGTTTCTGGTTCAGAGGCTTAACAAGCAAAGTTAAAGTCAAGAGGTTTTAAGGTTCGTTACCACAGACTTAGACAAAGCGAACGTTCGTTCTCTCCACCTAATTACAGTATTTACTCTGGTGTCGAAAATGAGTCTCAAAAAATTACCCCGTGTCCCTACAAGCCGAAGGTTACATTTTTCCTTTTTATAATTTTTTTTTTTTCCTTTCAAAATTTTGCCTGTCAAAACTTGAGACCGAAGTATCCTTGACCTCGCAGAAAAACCGTACGTGTTGAGAATCAGAGTTAGTTATCCTTTGGGCAAGACCATGTTCAAGATATTTTTTTTTAATGCTTAACCAAGTTAAGTACAATGATATTAACTGAGATAAAAAAGATTGTGTTGCACCAATGAGAACAGTCTACCTGGCCTCGAAAACTAGAATTTAAATCACTGCCTTTTATTTAGTACCCGTAAGAAATATCAAATTATTTAACCCACCAAGCAAACACAATAAGAAGAGGATATAGATTGGTATCAAGACCAAGTTTGAATCTCCTTTTTTTTCTGGGCTCATACGCCCGTAGGAAATACAAAGCTATCTTACCCACCGAACACGCCCCAGAAGACAAGGCACAAGGTGAACTGGGGCAAGTGGTAAGAGCCCATCTGACCTTGAAAATCAGGTCTTTACTAGGGTTAAAACACCGACAACTGGCACCCGTTTGAAGAGCAAATCTACCCCAACTACCGCAACAGGTCAATGTTTATAACGTCCCTGGGGACATACGGGGTATTTATAGAGTAGTTGTTAAGAAACGAACTCATCGTCAACATTTTCCGAACTAATACGTTCGTCAAAAATTTCGAAGGATATCTCAGATTTCGATGCAGCCTTGTTGCGCATGATTCGAAGCAATGATTTTGTCTCTATTTTTCGAATGAACCATTGAGACCCGATTGTTTCAATAGATTTTTTTACGAGGCCGAAGCAGGGAAAAAAGAGAAAGAAAATGAGGAATAAGATAAAAAAAGGAGGATGCAGAGGTGGACGAAAAAGAAAGAGAAAAAAGGAAGAAGAGGGGGAAAGAGCAGGATAAGTTGATTAAGACGAATGAAGAGAGGAAGAAAGATATATATATATATGACGACGAAAAAACGGAGGAGGTTAAATGGAGAGGAAGAAGAAAATGCAACTGCAAGGAAAAGTAGAAGAGCAGAAAAGGGGAAAGGAGATAAAAAAGAAAGAAGAGGGTGAGAGGAGAGGGAGAATAAAGATAATAAGAGAAGAAGTGAAAAAGAAGAGAGAGAAGAAAGAAAGAAACGGGAAAAAGCGAAGAGGAATACAAATATGAGAAAGAGAAGGGGGGAAACATTTTCATCATCCATCAATAAGTTACAGTATTTTGATTCTTTCGAATAACTTTTTTTTTGAGTGAGTAATTTTCAATTGTTATAACCAACACGCTGGAAAAAACGAAATCGTTACCACTGCTTCGATCACCAGCAAATGAAGTAGGAATAACCAGTTGTTTACGGTATAAGCAGTTTTCGAGACTTTCGCTGGTAGAACTTCAATCATAGAACCACATGCGCGCGCACTCTCTCTCTCTCTCACACGCACATGCACACCAACACACACACACACACACACACACACACACACACACACACACACACACGCACACACACACATACACACAAAGATCCCCCCCAAAAAAACAAAAACAAAGCCAAAGAAAAAAAATGTGGTCCGAAAGAATCAAAATGGTCCGCTCATTTTGCGTCACGTTGTACTTCGATGGAAAAAAGCCAATCTGCTTTCCTGGCAGGGGTGGGGCAACTTAACTGTCAGCTGTATGTAAAAGGAATGAATAGATCTTTCTGTTTACACTGATAAGTACAAGATACGTATGGAATAAAAGGGTGAATATTCTCAATTTGGATGGATGTCAGTCAAAGCAAGGTTTTTCCACCTGTGAATAGCGACCAAGAAGAGTTTGCCACTGATTTAACATTCATCAACTTCCTTTAGAGACAAAAAAGACAAAAGGTACTCCTTCGTGTCAAGTTTTCCGTTAACTTAAATAACGAAAGAAAAGAAAAAACAAGAAAAAAAACCTATCACAACTGAAAAACAGAAGTTTGTCCTATTTTGGAAGCAACATAAGAAAAAAAAGAAACCCTTTAATTTTCTTTAAAAAAAATAAGGCGAAATCTGTCTACATTATTTAGAGAACTGAAAAGCTAATGATTAAACAAGGTGTTTTGCCGAGAGCTTGTGTTCTATTCACATGTTCTATTCAAGACCAGATCTATATTTTCTTCATGTTTAAACGTGTTCAATTATTTTTGTGTGATGGCCTTTTTTTGTGACAATGAAAAGGAAAGCGAGCCTGTTTATCGTGGTTGATATTTTTTTTCACAATATTTTTTTGTTGGAAAGGGGTGAGGTGATTCGGGTTATTTTCAGAAATACATAAAAGGGATAAATTAAGGATCTCTCAACTTGTTCAGCTGTGAGTCCGTTCAAAGATTTGCCCAGTTTTGGAAAACACGAATCTATGTTGACGAACGCCCAGTAAAGATAAATAAACAGATTTGCCACGGACGCCTCGCCGAGGAGCGATTATCAACAAGCTAGTCTCTCAGACCATTGCTGTTGTAGTGAGTTTGATCCTCAATAACTGCTTCACACAGGCAGCTTGTCCCTGGATTAGGCTGTCCTTAGTAACTACCCACTAACGGCCAAGTCGCGGTTTAAGCGCTTGTTTTGGTCCGATCAGTGAATCAAGCAGCGTCGAACCTGATCAGCACTGAGATGGTTGACCACTGGGGAAGCAGCTTGTGGCCTTGTGCCAGACTATGCAAAAGTTAGTGAATGAAAAAAGGGCCGTAGTTTAGGGTGCTAGTCAAGCTTACCATTACTATGGAGTAGTGAGTTCGATTATCACTTATTAATTGTGCCCATCTCAATAGCTTTGGGCAAGGTACAAGCCAAGCTTAGTTAATAGACATAAATAGATTCTGTACCAAAACATTGCGGTTCCAGTAGAATTTTGAAATGATCAGTGTAGTATCTATTCTTGTCTTCTTGATATCTGTTACGTCCCCAATATTTAATGATTCAACAATTAATTTCTAGTCAAAGAAGGAACAACTCAATTGGATTTGGTGTGAGGTTGAGAACCCTGGTCTCATACTCAAGATGATAGACAATAATTCATTGTGTATCTTCAACGACAATAAACTCATGGTTAGTTTAGGGTCAAGCTTTTGGATTAGGGACCAATCTATTTTATCAATGTCAATCAATTAAATATCAAACTCATCCCGTCGTGGATGTGTATGTGTGTATGCGCGCGTGTGTGTGTGTGACACTTTGAACTGTGAAGGATGAAATGACTGAGATAGGTTGAAAGAGATTGAACAAGAAGAGATTATTGTTGAGTACACAGAAGACTCAAGTACACACTGAAAACGATTTATAGCCAAAAGAATTTGAAAAAAAACCAAAACAAACAAACAAAAAAAAGCTTAAATACCGTAGTCATTTTTTTATTTAAAAATCTTTTTTTGAATGACATTGTGGAAAAGTTGGCCAAAGCTACAAAGAACTGGTCAAACCTTGGTGCCGATCCAGGGATAAGTTTTTGAATGAGATATTTTTATCGGGGCGAAGCGACCTGAAATTCGGTACTAGGGACTTCCGGTCCAAGGCGTTACTTAAATTCATCGAACTATAAAAAGCAGATTCATGCTGGCTACAGCTTCCGCTGTTCCTGTTTAGATAACCAAGCCCCTCTAAATCAGTCCAAGTCGGCTCGAAGTATGAAATCCAAGAATCTATAGAGAAAATGAAAAATATTCCCTTTTGAAGTTATTGCAGGTACTGCAAATTGAATTTATGCCACTCTGATATAATTGGAACTGTTATTACATAATGAAGTGTTTGGTTGTTCTGGTTAATTGTATAGAGAATAAAACCTGATTTCCATTAAAGGTTACGGCTTGCTTTCTGATAGTGCGAGCTACGATACTACAACAAGGTGTTGTGAGTTCCTAGTTATCATTTGACAGGGAAGATCAAAAAAAAGGAGCGATGAAAATTGAAAAGAAGTGACTCAATACTTTTATATATAAAGTCATCTGACTTGTTTTTTATTTTTAAAATTTTCAGCAGATTTTTAGTGTACAGCGTCAGCAGAGACATGATGCACCGTGAATGCTTTCTGGTTGTTTGTCTGTGACCTGCTTTTTCTTCAGTTTGTTTTTCTTGTGATCTGAACTGACATCGATCAACTTTTTCCCGGGAGGAATTGTTTGGTTGACACGGATGCCTTTTTGGCGATCCGACACTCGCTTTGCATTTATCAGATTATTTATTTGTTTTTCAGGTCGACGTTTTCATCCTAGACTGGAAGAGTTAAATGACTGAACCGATAACGATCACCTCTTTCTTTGGTAACCAACGTATTTCGAATGACTGTTCATAAAAGGCTATATACATCCGTATGTCACCTGGCCTTTTGTAACGGCTTACAAGGTATCATATTGGCCCAGTCTACGTGCTGGGCTTGTCATGTTTCACGAGCCAACACACGAATGCTCACGCTTGCACTAGTGTACACACACACACACACACATACACACACACACACACACACACACACAACCAAACACACCCACAAGAATGAGGTGAGTCTGAAAGTATCCAGATATTTAACACTAACGAAAAAATAGCCTACCTGGTGGCTTTGTCCCCCCTTCAAATACTCCACTTGAGATCGCACACACTTATTCAAATGTCCTTCACACTTGTCAAAATAGTCTGCAAAGTTCTCTCACAGAATGGCCATCAGGTCCTCTTCGCGTTCTCTTTAATCTCAGCCACATTCTGAAATTTACAGGGAGCAAAATCTGGATTATGGGGACTGACCTAAATGATGTGATGTTTTGCCTCCGAAAAAACCTGCAGACGATGATGTTACTACAAGTAGCAAGTAATAACGAGTCTCACCGAGAGCTCATCTTCTAATTCCGATCTGCATTGTTCAATAACGCTGACTGTCTGAGTAGTTGCGACTGAAGGCAACTAAATTGGAAATTACAAGTTCCCCACGGTGGATAATAGACCTGAAAGGTAATGGACTGAGAAAATCATGGCTCAAAGATGAAATAAAGGGTAATGTTTGCTATTCATGTGTAGTTATTAAATGCAACATATAGCTAAGGAAGGCCGGAGACTATAGCGACCAGAACGTTGATATAAATACAACTAAGATGAGGATACTATCCCGATTAAATCATGGTATGATGAAATCACCAATTCTCGAAACTTCAGACTATAACTATTCTCATTCTTTCTTTCCCTCTCATACTGTCATTATCTTTTGTCTCTCTCTCTCTCTCTCTCTCTGTCTCTGTCTCTGTCTGTCTGTCTGTCTCTCTCTCTCTCTCTCTTTTCTTCACGGGGAACGATGTAAACCATTAAAAATATCTTTGATTCTTTCTACTGGAATTTTTGTACAAAAAGGTCAACTAGTAGAATCAAGATGAAAAACATTTACTCGGCCCTTGATTGCATTTAACCACTGAGCCAGTCGCTCATCCAACGTCCTGAAGTCAGTACTATAGCATTTACTCACAGAGACATGTATACGAATGGTGTGAGAGATTTGCCGGACAATATCAACTATTGGGGAAATACGTGGCAAATCATTCACTTTGCTAATGCATTGCAAATGATATACTATGAGAAAACACTGCAAAGGCGGAAGCACAATTTAATTAGAAGCATTGCGGAGAGAGAGGGTGACGAAGGTATTTTTAACTATGCCAGGCGAGTGAAGAAAATTAGAATAGTTCATCTGATTTCGAATTTCTCCAACCGTAGGTTTTAATCAGCAAAATGTTTTTTGGGCACTTTGACTCGATTAACAGGGTTAAACAGCGAACACACACACTCACGCACACACTCACACACACACACACACACACACACACACACACACACACGAATATACACGAACATGAACACATGCACACACATACATATTAGGATCAATTGGAGTGGAAAGCAAGTGTACCTCTACTAAGAAATTTGTGAGTTGTTAAAATGTAATTATTGTTGCATAGATTCCTTCTTTTGGCACAAACCCGTGTCTTCTCAAAGAAGATTCTGGAACTACGACTGTTTTCTCCCTTTCCACATAGACTTATCTTTGATTACGAAACCAAAAGTAGAAGAAGGGAGTTCTAAGACAAAAAGGAATTATACTCGTGGAATCAATTTTGATTTTATTTGCTTTTTATGAGTAAATATTTCTATTCACAATATTCTAAGGAAAAGGCCGCTAGTTTTACAATAAACCAGCTAAACACATTGCAATTGAGGGCTCAAAAACCTTCTATAATATCAAATTATGTCTCTACTTACACTGATTCAGCAAAAAATGTAAATGCATAGGTAAATCGTCCACTTCCAGTATTATTATCTATGATATTTAAAAAGAACAGCATTTCAAGTGTAATGAATTAATATATTCTGACTCCAAGCACTGATGGTCGGGGGCTATTCAATCGAGAAAGGTAACAAAAAAAAACTGCAACTATATGATGGAGAAAACACTAGCAAAAAATGGTCTGAATCAGTATGAAAATCACTGTTTTAAGCCGTTATCAATTCTATCTAATGTCCTGTTTTTCTCTTTCCAAAAACCCGTTTCCAAATTTTATCAGTTCAGGTTTTTCTAACACTATCCAATCTTTAACTCATCAAGCATCTCTTTCAATCAGCATGGGCGATTGTGTCTCTCCATTCATCACGGTCTCCTGTTCTCCGAATAGTATCTATTAACTTCTCCATTTCAAGTTAAAATCTTCTCATTGGGACAAAAGTCGACATTTCTATGAAAGCCAATAAGTTTTACGTTCAGACCGAACTTGAATCGATTAATAGCGTTCACAATACGTCGTATACTCATCTTCTTTTAAATCAATTCTCAGAATGAAAAAAATCGAACGTACAAGAAAGGAGGAAGAGAGTGAGAGAGAGATAGAGAGAAAGAGAGAGAGGCGAAAGAGAGGGAGGGTGAATAAAAGAAAAAGAGCAGACTAAACAGAGCTTATGATTAATGTATACACTTCATATATATATTTATAGCCTTTCATTTTCCAATGTATATCCTGCATATTCTTTTCTTTTTTGTTGTTGTTATTCTCAGTCAGTTTCTGCTTCTTCTCTCTCCTGCTTTCCAGTTGTAACTAAATGCTCAAATGTCTCTCTTCGCATGGTATGTCCAAAGAATTTTTATTGCTATTTCCTAATGTTCATTATGATTACTACGCATACATTACTTAATAAGACCAGGAAACAGCAACCATCTTTATAAGACAGCCATTTAGGACAGCAGTACAAATTATGTTACCTTATAATTTCGTTTTGTTTTGCTCTATGCTATTATTATTTTTCTTTTCTTCTTAACCTTTCTTCTCGTTTTAATCACTTTTTTTCAAGGTGAAACACGTGAGAAGAAACGCTCTTAGTGACAAAAGGTTGCTGACCTTTCGTTTTGGTGGATAGCGAAGGAGATGGGTGATGACAATCCGGCTCAGAAAGGGAAAGAAACTGGGTCGATTTACGGTAGAGGAAAAGATGTGACATTTTGCACTTGGTCAGGAAAGTAAAAGTGTCAACCAGCAACAGGTTCAGATATACTGAATCTTTCACACTAAGTAGGGACGGATATACCATTAACTGTACTTTCCAGAACTTATTAATCCCATGCCAAAGCAAGTTACTACTCTGATAACAGCAAGAGAAAAAATATGAATATATGTATATATATATACATACGTGGATCAATGTCGCAATTGTAGAGACATTTTATTAGGAATTTACCAAGTATCAAATCGAACAATCAACCACAGAAATGAGCACTGTGCGGGACTCGAACTCGCGTTCACCAGGAAGCAGTAGTTATACGACTCGGTCGCGCCGACAGTTCTAAAAGCACTCTTGGTAAGCAAGAGCTCGCAGTAGCGTATGAAGTCTGTAGAGCAGAGTTGCGTGAAGACTGCTTCCTGGCAGATGCGAGTACGAGTCCGTTTCGAAATCTATCCACGAGGTTAGCTCTTGGATTTGCCACTCAGTTAACTCTGGCGCCGGATTAAATATTGAGGATATGTTATGGACTCTCTCTCTCTCTCTCTCTCTCTCTCTCTCTATATATATATATATATATATATATATATATATATATATATATACTCACACTTGAGTATGAATATATATATATAGACAGCTGTTTCGATGTATTACATCTCTTCAGGGTGGCTATAGACATTATATATTATATAGACATTATCCCATCCAGTACCACGAGGCAGAATTGAAACCCTCACATCGGACCTGGAGGCCGATATCCTACCTCTGGACTGGGTGGTCAGTAAGGCTGAAAATAAACGATATATTCATTTTACACAGAAACTCCTCATCTACCAGAGCGCTCTATTCCTATGGAAGAGCATTGCATAAGCTTACAATGGATGAATTACCTCACTTAAAGAGTGATCAACTCTGAATAGAGGAGCAAGCTGAATATAAAGTAACTCCACGCATAAAATTGGCGAAACACAATCTTCTTTGCTTCAATTGACTTTGGGCTGTTCTGAGCGTGGTAGATATCGATGTTAATAATAATATCGATAATCTTTGTTCCGTACGGCACAATGCTGTAAGAGCAGTTGACCAAATGAGAATAAAAATCACTTATGGAACGAAACGCTGTAAAGACGATTATTGACTTTTTCAGACTCATTCTCTCCAGGTTTATGTCCCGTGTATTGCAGCGTTAAAAGTGAATCAAACTCACTGAAAAGAGTATTATTAAGAACCAAAGATATTTCAACCCGGGCAATGCAATTAACCTTGCTAGTACTTAATGCTTCCGTGACAGGATCGTGTTTCGGAGTTACACTACCTACACCCACGATTGAGAGCCTCGAATTTACTTGGTGAAAGAAGTGAGCAAAGATTTCGCGTGGGGGGACGATAAAAATAAAGAAAAGAAAAGAAAAGACCCCCCCCCCTCCCAAGAGAATCAACCTAGAGACTGATATTGGTTATTTATCATTCCTGAAATTCCTCGGCGTTGCCGATAAACTGAGGTCTTAAATCAAAAGGAAGAGACGCGAGACCGTCGGACCGAGAATTCTCACTTGCACTCTCTCAAGACTGGTGGTTACTTTCTCTTCCCAACTCGAGATAAGATAAGTGTTAGGATTTAGGTAAAAGTGAGTAAAGAATAGATACGAACCGACTGAAATAGATAGATAGATAGATAGATAGATTGATAGATGCTAAACGGATATTAATAGACTGATCATCATCATCATCATCATCATCATCATCATCATCATCAGAAGAAGAAGAAGAAGACTTTCAGCGTCCGTCGTTGGACATTGACCTTCCCTAAGACCTCTCTATCTTGAGTATTTCGGAACCAATACTTTCTGAATTTATCTAACAGGTCACGCTACCTTACTTTCTGTCGGTCACAATTTCGCATATGATCTCTGAGGATGCGCGTTGTGGGTCATGATATCCAGGAGTTGTCTGACTTTCTTGCAACGTGACTAGCCCGTTGCCATTTGAGTTTTCTCATTGTTTCTGTAATATCTGGGACTCCATTTTTTTTCTATAATATACTGGGTTGTCTCATGATCTCTCCATGGGAGGTTGAGCACTATTCTCTCGTGTGCACATTCCACTTCTCAGTTTAATGGTCAATCTTATGGTTAGATTCCATGTTCCAGCTCCATAAGTGATTATAACAGGATATAAAACGAAGTCATAGAAATAAAAACAAGAGAGAAAGGAAAAAAAAAAGAGAAAGAAAGTGATTGATATTACTGTCTAATGCTGATATTCGAACGCAACAGATATGATTAGGCAGAGATAGATAGATAGATAGATAGATAGATAGATAGATAGATAGATAGAAAGAAAGAAAAACTGAAAACAAAGTAACGTGAATAAGAGCAGACTGACATAGATAGTGATAAACAGCCAGATGTAAAAAGAAATAAAAAACCCGAGATAGATAAACCTGCTTAAATAGATAAGAGAACTTCTTCCAGGGTTCTCGTCGGCGAAAGTGTTCACAGGGCATTGCTGATTAGATCATTTCTGTCTACGTCCTCTATGAATCGAGTCTTTTGTGACATTTGGTTTCGCCTAACAAATCTCTTGAGAGATCGCACAATAGTTGAATAATTAAGAAAACAGAAATAACCAATTGAATAAGATCAGTGCATTACACATACGTACCATAGAATAGCGTAGTCGGATTCATGGCCACAATTATGGGGAACTTAGTGAGGATCAAACTCATTACAGTACAAATTGTATGCTAGGTTAGCTTTCTCACTATTATCCCATAGCGA
The DNA here is from genome assembly GCA_963457665.1 of Thysanoteuthis rhombus. NCBI lineage: Eukaryota > Metazoa > Mollusca > Cephalopoda > Oegopsida > Thysanoteuthidae > Thysanoteuthis > Thysanoteuthis major. The sequence goes on along the minus strand of OY735207.1, from coordinate 29,394,771 downwards.
GGCACTGAAGTACGTTCTCTAATTAGCTACAATGGCTGGTCCGACCTGCTCACAAATCATAACATCAATGAGAACCGCCCGTACAAATGTATTTACGAAAATCTGCTCAGTCCGGCACAGGAACAATATTTTTGGCTTTTAGTGAGCTCAGTAGCAATGGTTTGCTAGGCAATCTTTCTATCTATTATCCCATGGCAAGACACTCATTTATTTACTAAGATTAGCTTAGGCTGGCACAAGTTTCGGGTGGCGTGTGATAATCGAACTCAATACACAATAGCAATGACGCTCTGGATCAGCTTGCGGATAATCTTTCAATCATAATGATCACTGATTAATCCGAGCGTTATAATACAATAACCAAACAAATGTATTCGACTAGAGCGCCTTGTCGTCAGTCATTTCAAGTCAGTCAGTTTTAAAGGTCGGAAAAATTCAAATTTGATTAAAATAGAGATGATTAAATATATGTAAATAATTTCCCTCGTCATTTGATTTCTATTTGCTTCATGTTATGCCAAATTGTCGCGGACCCCCCCCCCCGAAAAAAAACTACGTATTACTTGCGTTTTGTAAAAACAATTTCACTTGATTTTTACGTAAACCTTTGTTGTTTGGTCAAATAAACGTGTAAAAAAAAGGTTGAATCTATGTATTCAATTATTCTAACAAAATGATTAGAAACGTAGTTTTACCTCTTTTCACATAAAATTAAAAAAATACGTATTTTTAATTTGATAGATGTATAATCAACTTCTTTCTTGGAAGCAAAACTTTTTTATTAAAAGCAAAGTATATTCTGGAGCTAAAATCGTGAGATCTCCAATAGATAAAATCGCCTATAGTTTCGAAGAAAAATTGCATTCGTTTTAGTGTAATATTTCGTAAAATTAAGTAATGATTTTCAAAAAAATGATTTTGTTTCGGAGATTTGGAAAAATCTGTCTACGATCGACGACGTCTGGCTAATTGTTTCATCTGCAGTTGCCAGCTGTTGTCTGGCGCAAAGAGATTTTAAGAGTTTGGTCATCGATCTTAATACACCAATCAAAGATGTTTCCTTGGGGGAATTCAGTTATACATATACGTGGAAAGACTTATTTTGGGCTTTTGCATTATCATAAAATCCAATGGCAATAGGCTGATCCTGCTGCAAGAATATTTTTGGAGTGGTTGGATCATTTGATTATCATGGTTTGTGTGTATATATATATATATATATATATATATATATATATATATATATATATATATATATATATATATATATATTCACTTTATTCATCTTAATTTTATTCTCATTTCGAGTAGGTTTAATTCTTTATATTTGTTGAGATTAGCTTGTTCGTTATTTTTTGTTGGTGTTTCCTCATTTTGAAATGTGGTTTTAATTATTGCATTATTTTATTTTCCTATTGCGTCTATATGCATATTTTGTTCATTTAGTATATATATATAAGTTATTTTTTGGTGTTTCAGTATGCTATGTTGTGTTTTGTCGTATTTTGTCTATTTGTGAGTGTCAGTCATTAAAGTTGTTATTGCTGTCCTGTTTTTTTCCACTGTTGTTTCTTTAATATGCACTTGATCTGATGTCTACAGTTTGATATTAGTTGATTTCTTTTATTTAATGGTCGTTAGTTGCCTCTGTAACATATCATTATGAGCTTTTTTACTAGTCAGAAAATGCATCTTCTTTATACGCTGCGCCTTATTTTGTTTTTTTTCCACAGGATTGCGCGTGTTCTCGTCAGTTCTTTTTCTTTCCCTCTCTCTCTCTATCTCACACACACACACACACACACACACACACACACACACACACACACACATACACACACACACACACACACACACATATATATATATATATATATATATATATATATATATATATATATATATATACCCGAAATATCATGTTATCAGTTTTCCTCGTTCATAATCTTTCCAGTTTGGGATTTTGACCTCATTTTTTTCTATTTTGTGCGTCCACCTATCTGTCTATTAAAATGTGCGTACGTATGTGTGCACGTGTGTGTGTGAGTGTGTGTGTGTGTGTGTGTGTGCGTGCACATGCGCGCTTTCACCTTTACAAGTACAAATACCGACTTCCCTAACCTGATTTGTCGAGTTATCATCTAAATGTCGGTCTCGCAACACCGTTCCACGCTTGTGATAGAGTGAAATGATTTCATCTCTCTTTTTAGAAATCTCCACCATTTTTTTTATTTCCGTTTGTATTGGGCTATTCATACTTTTTTTTCCATTCCCATTTACTTAATCTCAACGCCTGGGAATATTCATGACCTTCCTTCTTAGAGAGCATTACTCAAGGCCCTTTTAAATGCCATTTACTAAAATTGAAAACAATCTCATCTTTTGGGTTCCGCGTATCCGTTTAACACTCTTCGACACCCCAGAATTCTTTCTGCCGATGTAGATTACGTATGCTTTATCTAACAACACTTGGCTAATATCTATGCATATGTGGGGATATGTGTATGCAGGTGAGTAAGTTTTAAAAAAGATAAGTGTAAAAAAAAGGTTTCCATACTAAAAATATCAAAGCACTTGAATGCACATGAAAAATATGTTTTTGACAGCGGTTAATTGCGTTATTAAGCCAACTTCAGTTTAGTTTGGGTGGGATTTGATTCATAAAATTGATAGTTGAATCTGATATAACCAATATCAGAATTGAGATTGTCTTTAAAAATATTGATATTCTATGACATGACCATCTTTTCACTTTGGCTCATCTATACGTTTACTACTCTTGCCGTAAAGATTTTTTTCTAACACTAGCAGGGGTTATAATTTAGAGTTTATGACTATGTCCTCAAGTCCGCATTTTTTTAATCAGGGCATTTTGAGCCACAAACGTCAGTATCCACTCTATATATGCAGTTCTAGATTCAATAGACTTCCAATAGGTCCGCTCATTTTCTCATTTATTCCAGAGTCTCTATATTAAGTTGTTTTGATCTTTCAGTGTGTAAGATATATTTTCCAGCTACAAAATGACATTGGACACTCTCCTCTGTACCCTTCCTATGGTAGTGATGGAAAACCTTTTTATTACGGTGTGTCAATATTATAATTATTATAGTATAATTATATAATTTTTCGTGGCTGAGATTAGGAGAGGAATATAGCGCATACATTTTAATGCAAGGTGAGCTGCATTCAAGTCGTCACATGCTGTTTCTTTTGCTCGTTTTTATATAGTTTAGTGTTGAGAACAATGTTTTGAATTATTACATTTTTGAGAAAAATGATAAGGATTGTTTTGGCTAGATTTTCAAGGGAACCAAAACTTTCGGGAATGTAATTCTGCACTCAAAATTTCAAAGTCTAAATATTTATTCACGATTCCTTGTATGCGTTCATATTCAATTTTTTTAAAACCAGCCTTTGGTGTAGTAAATGTTATGCTAGGTTTTATAAATAGGTGTCCACTGCATGTCACCTAAAAACCTTTGACGTGTCACTCAAGACACGCATGCCATGAATTTGCCACCATTGCTTTATTGCATTTGTTGTACTTCTGGTAAAGGGACCAAACTTCAGATGGGGACATACCAAAGACTTATTAAGTAAGAGGAAATTATTTTCATCAAAGTACTGAAATGGGTGTCGTACGTGGCCAAGTATTTTATTTGTTCGATACAATTTGTTTTTACATGCACAGTGAAGTTGAGTTATCTACATAAACGCCAATATTTTTCTCCATTAAAGTGTCCTTCATCATCATCATCATCATCATCATCATCATCATCATCATTGTCAGCCGCACCAGCCTTTAGCGTCTGCCGTTGGACATAGGCCTTCCCCAAGATTCACCAGACCTCTCTATCGTGGGTGTCACGGAGCCAACACTTTCTGAACTTATCTAGTTCTTATGTTTTGTCGGCCCCGGTTCCGCATATGATATCTGGAGATCCACGTTGTTAGACGTGATGTCCAGCGGTTGTCAACAATTCTCGTAATATGACCGACCCATTGCTATCTAAGTTTTCTAAGGGATTCTATGATATCGCAGACTTCTGTTTTTTCCTAATATATTGTGCTGTCTTGTGATCTCTCCATGTCATGGTTCTTCCTTGTGCACATTTCAGGATTCCCAGTTCAAGGGTCAGTCTTTTCGTTAGGTTCAATGTTTCAGTTTCATTGGTGACTATCGGGTGAACTCATTGGTTGTATTCCTTTCTTTAGCGTCAACAGAATTTTCTCGTTCTTGAAGAATGAGCTTGCCCTGTCGAAAACTTGCCAACCTGGTAATGATTCTTCGCTTGGAAACTTCTTCTTTTGAGGATTTCATGGAGATTTGTTGTCTTATGTAGATGGACTTTTCCAATTCTGTATCCTCGATTTTGATTGTTGTGTCTTTGTCTTCAACATATTCGTTGTCCATGACATTTGTTCCACTAAAGTCCATATGGAAAACAACTTTCTTGCTTTCTTCGTTCAGTCTGTCCAGCATCATCTGGAGGTCATGAAGGTTCTCACAAAAAAGGACTATATAGTCTACAAATCTGAGGTTGTTTGGGTATTCACCATCTATACTGATTCCTTTATTATCCCAGTCTGGGTTCCAGAAGATCATTTCGAGGCAGGCAATCAAGAGTTCAGATGAGCAGGTATCTCCTTGTCTTATCCCCCTTTCGAGCTGGGAGGGGTTCAAGGATTTATATAGCCTGACGAAGGAACACACATATATGTTGCAATACTCTGATATATTTTGAGTCTGAAAAAATCTTGTTGAAGAAAAAAAAATCTTGGGGATTTCCATTGAGTTGAAGGCTTTCTTGAAGTCAACAACTGCTACTGCGAGTATCATTTCATATTCTGCTATTTCCTCTCATTTAGTTGGTTCACCAAATGAAGATGGTCAATGGTTGAATAGCTTCTTCTCGAGCAAGCTTATTTCAGCGGTTGGTTTACATCTAGTGCTTTGGTGGTTTAGTTGGTAAGTGTGAGTTAATTAATGAAAATCTTTATTGAAATTTAGCTCTGATGCAAAGGGGCTTAAGAGGTTCTGAGGTCAACAAAGTTGGGAAAGCAGAGGAAAGGGCAGTCCGACTAGAAATTGTAGGAGACGATCATTGTCTTTATTGTGCCCTGTTTCTCTGGTATCGGATCAAGCATCATTTTAGTCATTCTCAGAGACTGCTGCTTTCAAAGCAGCAGACGAGAACGCTATTGGATACAGGCCTTTACATTTTACTCCGCATAGATGAACATGAAATTTTATTTTCACGTTTGTTCCTATTCGTTTTTATCCCCATAAGTTTCGCAGCACACCTGCAAACGCCTCGTATCACACTGGTGTGCGACGTCACTCAAGGTGAAAATCGCTGGTGACCAGAATAAACTTAAGTGTTAGAATTAAGACAAAAGATTTAAGATTTACGGCTGTATAGAAAGTTGTTGGTGAGTAAGGGTTTGCTCTGACAGCACGCAGGTGTGGTTATGAGAAAATGTTTAGGTTTTCTATGGGTTATGCATGGAGTTGATTATAACTCTGAGTGCGGATAGACTTGCCTGGCGACAGTAACCTAAGCAGATAACCTGTGTTTGAATAGAAAGAACAGGAAGGTCCCGTAACATCCGACACAAGCAAACCTGGGAGCTTTTTCGACTGTCCCCGCCGAAATTAAAACCCAACGATTTAAAAATACGGAAGCCTTAAAAGGAAAAATAATATATTTCATTCGGCAACTAAAAAATTAAGCTTACATACAGAATTGTAATGAAATATATTAAATGATAATTAATCAAATAATAAATATATTAATAACGAAGTTATAAAATTGAAAAAAACAAAGTAGAATGACAACGGCCAGAATGACAGCAACGACGACAGACACCCATATCGAATGATGGTACCCGGCACTTTTTTTCCCAGCTGGATACAAAAATTAAGTTATTACCCCATTTTCTGATGTCAGAGACGCTGCAGCCCCCCAAGATGCACCCTTAATTCGTCTAAGTTTTGATAAAAGTAAAATAAATTGCAGTACTTCAATAAACCTGAATTCAGTAAAAAGATACGCAACAAAACATCTGAAAACGTAATGTATATCAACTTTCTTAGATGAGGCATTGATAATTATCGTTCATTTTTTTCTTTTTTTTTTTCTAGTATTTCTTTTACCTTTTTTCTGATACTTTTTTCATCAGAAGACTGAACTAGATCGGAAATAATGAATGAGCGACCGTTAAATTTTGAACTCGCATTCCTTATCATCAAGAACCCTAATGGTCAATTAGGCCACGAAGATCTCCTGGTTTCAAAAGTTCTAATCTAACCAGAGAACAAAAAAATCATAATTTTAAAGTTCGGAATTATTCTGCAATCTCTGTAGTTATCAGGCACACCACATTTATCTAAGAACCTTTCGTCAAAACAACAACTAAACAGTGAAAAGCTGAAAGCAACCGAAACAAACACCCATATTGTTCTGTGCAAATGACTGTTGCCAGTTTTCTGTCAGATGTTTGATAGCCTTGAGACTTAAGCTTCTTTGAAAACATTTTTGAAATTCTGTATTCTCAGACAACCAGTCAGAAAAAGAAACATCACAGCAGAGAAACTGTAATCTCAGCACCCTCACTGTTAGTTGGCGTCACTGGTGTAACATGCTCAGCAATCCTGCAGAAACATGGAGAAATTTGAAGGATGCTTTTCATTACTTTATTCATGATACGGAGCGACAGTTTATGAAGTTCATCCTGAAGTTCAATTCTGTTTAGATTGTTGTTTAGCATCAACCACTTTTGTATAATTATTGGTCTATAAAATTGCTGCTTTATTTGTGCATAGATTTCCAATGTTTATGCAACAAAGAAGAGTAACACCTTCGACGTAGGTGAATGAGGCAATAATTTGATTTAAGTTTATAATTATTGTTCTTGTTAGCCACTCATGAGAAACCGTCAGATGAATAACTTATTAGGGGTTGTTTATCAATGAATATGTCACTTCTCTCTTTCTTTTAAAAAGTGCAACTCTTTCGAAAATCAAACATGAACAATACTGGACACAAACTAAGGAACTAATTTAGCATGAGCCAACACTATAAAATGATCCCCACTAAAGAACCTTTTTGTAGGCAGAGTAAAGAGTAAATGTTTCAATTTCCAACCCTTTAGCTCCATCGGTGCGACCTGTTAGACGTGACACGTACATTAATCGATAGATAGCCGGCCGGGCTGAATCATTGAAAAACTTGAGAAACTTGATTTCAACTTTGTTGATGGTTTTGGTAGACTGTTTCAACAAATACATTTGGTTTGTAAAGCTTGCCTTAATTCCTGACCACTGAGAATCCTTTTCTTTTTGATTTCCAACGCATCACCAAAGTACATTTATTAACCATGAATTTGCATTACATTGTTAGTGGTTAGAAAGAAAGGCAAGATACAAAATAGGATTTATATAATATTGTCTGGATTCTGTTAGATGGAATATATCAATCATTGTGTATGATATGGTCGGACTATTTTTCTTGTCAATATGTTCATTTATTCACAACGGTCTAAACGTTGCGAATAAATAAATAAATAAGTATATATATATATATATATATATATATATATATATATATATATACATATATATGTATATGTATGTAGGCGGGGAAAATTGCCTGGTCGTATCATATGCAACGACTAATATTTGTATAATATAAATGTATTGATAATGATTGAGCTAAAGAGATGAATTGAAGATCAGGAAGAAATTAATTGTTGATGGTTAGGAATTCATGCAAGCGTTACAGACAGAATGAGGCTATTATGTGTATTATGTAAATGCATTGCTGATGATTTTGCAAATGAAATGTGTTGGAAATCAGGAAAAAAGGATTGCAGGAAGTCCGGAATGAATGCAAGCATTACTGAAAAGATATGCATGATTTATTCATTATGAAATATTTAGCTGACATCCAATTAGCTGCTAGTAACAAAGTGTGTCTACATTCTTGAAGGATATACTGAATATTTTTATCGTGAAGAATAAAAAAAAAAATCCGACCACAACGATCGTCCAGCATTTTAGCCTGGGCGGGTGGAGGTGACCGAAAAGAAAGAATTTCATTGGGGCATTTTTTTTTTTTTAGTAAATAGCCTTTGATGCTTTTGAAAAGGATAGTTAGTTCATTCTTGATCACAAGAATCTGCAAGCCTAATTGTAGGTATTGAGGTAGAATTAAAGCCCGGAATGTCTTTGTCATTGTGACGCTGCAGGTGCGTAATCTTTTGAAATTTCCTACAGTCTGTTCACATCTGTCAACTTCACTTTGTTCACATCCATCTCTGTATAGATCATTCAGTCTATTCATACCTATCTGAGCCTGTTCATATCCATGTCTCTGAGTATCTATCCACCTTCGTCTTTTTCAATATATATATATATATATATATATATATATATATATATATACATATATATATATATATGCACACACACACACACACACACACACACACACACATATATATATATATATATATATATATATATATATATATATATATATATATATATATATATATATATATATATATATATATATTTCGGTTTCTTCAAGTCCATGTCTGGAATGCAAATAAGATAGCTAGAAAAAAATATAAAAATGACACGACAGAGTGAGAAAAGTGATGCTCTGGAAATCGTAGTAATAACTTGAATTCAACAATGTAAACTAATGGTATTAGTACAGACCATTGGCTGTTCTAGAAAATTGGAAAAAAAAGTATAGAATACTCTGGTATTTTGTGATCCTGACCGACTTATCTGAGTGTGGAGATCGTATTAGGTTGTTGTGAAGGTTGAAGACTTAACATATCGAGAAAATACGAGAATAATAGGTCATCGATCTGTGGAAGCAGCATCCAGTATACTAGAGGTTGGGTGAATTGGAGACTTGAGGAAGGATTGAGACTAACTAGTCAAAGACAGAGCAGTGGTTCAATGTCTCTCAATCCACAGCACCAACCGACGGACATCAAATGTGAACATAATAATATTATTATTATTATTATTATTATTATTATTATTATTATTATTATTATTATTATTATTATTATTAATCATAATAATAATAATAATAATAGCAGCAGCAGCATCAGTACGTACACTCAGGTGTTATACGATCTTTTTGTTTTTGTTCTTCTTTTATACATATATTTGAGAAAGTTTGTGACTCTGTTCGCGTTCTTCTCACGAATAGTGCACCGTAGCTGGAGAATAATGATTCAAAGTACCCTTAAAATGTGCGCTATTGGACCTTGTAGGGAATCCGAGGAGATTTGTAATATTTTAAAGGGTTTTACAGGGAGGGGGTGTTATTCATCACTTGACTTTAGTGCCAAACTGGATCGGAAATAATGAATTAGCGACCGTTGAATTTTGAACTCGCATTCCTAATCATCAAGAACCCTACCGGTCAATTAGGCCACGAAGATCTCCTGGTTTCAAAAGTTCTAATCTAAGATATCACGTGGACGGCAGGAATGAATGCTGAAATACAACGCAAAAATATCTCTCAATCAAGAACGAATTCCTTGATTCAACCCCCCAAATGATAAATTCCTGCTTACAATTTGGTGCATAGTTCCAAAAAAGATTTTTAGAGACCTTTTGTAGGTATCGTGTGGACAGACATGATCAAGGACAAAAAAGTATAAAATATGTAAACATTTCTGTATTCGCAGCCTCTTTATGTTGTCAAATTTGTACGCTTTCAGCTTTTGATCTCTTGTCTCCCTACGTACTATAACACCACATCTATCTATCCCCCCTCTCTCTCTTTTTACACACACACAAACACACACACACACACACACACACACACACACACACACACACACACACACACACTTATATATATATATAGTCTAGAAAACTTTACAGCTTTAAACAATAAACACTAAAAAAACTTTTTTCCAAAATCTTTTTTGTGTCACTCCAGTCACTCATTACAAAAAATCTGTCAATGCAATTTGTCATTTTTGTGTGTTTTTTTCCTATTTAACATATACTTTGTTATTATGGTACATTGTGTACATTTTCTCTAATTGGGATCATCAATTGTTTACGATGTAATGGTTTAGGTGATTTTAAAAACAAAACAGTTATATTAACGTGGTACCCCAGCAGTGTTGATAAAACACTACCCCCCTTTCAGCTATGATTTTACTAAATAGCTTATGTCATACGAAATTTAGTTTGCTATTTCATATAGGGTTATATCATAATGTATTGTAAATAGATTAGATATAATTTACTTTTTTTGAAATAGCTTATACTTACGTATATTACCCGTCAGAAAGGATTTAAGGATGAAAGATCAGTAAGTTCAACAACAGGAGTGACTTGCTGTTCGTGTCATTTCTATTGAGTGTTCATCCATATGAATATCAAATCCGTTGTGTCGGTTTTATTCTCAGAGTGTATGCAAACCATCTTATGATATCATCTTTTGGAATACTAATTACATAGGAAAACTTCGAGTTGATTCTCTACGAACATATCCAACCAGAGAATTTGACAATTTTTTAAATTAATTTTTAAGTTAACTTTTCCACGTCATATACCACCAAACTTCCATCAATTTGTTTAAATTCCTTTAAATTATCAAATAAAGTATCCTTATTTACATGGTTTCTATCTCAATGTGCAATTCCTTTATTATACTTGGACAATTTGTTATTTGGCATTCCAGTTCGGTCCCAAACCCCGCCCAAATACTTATCAGTCTGACAAATGGACAAGAGCCAAATGTTTTTCCTGGTTCCAGTCAATACAATGATCTTTCACACTGACAAGGACTGGATCCATCTCTCTTGGTTACTTAATTCCATAACATTAACACAAATTTATTTATTTTGATATACATTATTTATTTATTTATTCTATATTTATACCCTCGTTAACTTATTCTTTAGTTTTCAGTATTATTTCATTATGATCAAACTGATACGTTTCAAAGGGATCAGGATGTCTAGTCATGGCTTCATTAAAGCGTCTAAAAATCTTACTAATTTGGCCGCCTTCATTAAACATTCTTACAACTGAAGAATCAATTTTGGGCATAAAATCAATAAATCTACCAATAGCTCTCGCTATTTTCAAATATTCGGAAAATATAGATCGTAAAATATCTAATATGGAATACTGCATGTTCCAAATGGCTTGCACACGATACAGGCCGGAAAAGAATCTCGTTTATCAAACAATTCACAGACCAACATTCCATCTACGATTTCAATATTCAAATTCAAGAACGTTGTTCGCATTCTTTCATGTTCATACTTCAATTCAAAATCCTTAGGATACATATTACTATGCGATTTTCCGAGTTCTCTTCCATCATTAAGAGTACATGAGTCACCAATAAAACGGGTACAACCTGAAAATGAACGAGCTCGCTCTGTATTGGTTCTGATTGAAGATGACATTAATATACACTGATGTCTTTGTAAATACAAATTTGCCCAGTCGAATGCAGGATCAATTCCCATAGGGAGACCTATGATTCGATGAAATACTTTATAACCTATTTAAAGTAACATTCACCAATAATGGTATATACATCTATGAATCATTGGGGTAACTTCCGTAAGTCAGCCCCGTGTTTTAAAAAAATTATGTGATACATGTTGTATAAAATAACAACCATGTACAACACATTATGATAATACCCTTTATAAGATTGCAAACTGCATGTCGTATGACATAAGCTATGTATTAAAGTCATAGCTGACGGGGAGGTGGTGTTAGATCAACACCACTAAGGAGCCATATCAACGTGGCTCCTTAGTTGCGTTGATCAACGGTATAACAGCTTTGCTTTCAATCCCCCGGAACAGTCACATGGTAAACAACTGAGGATCCAAAAAATTACACACAGTACCATAATATCCAAGTCCGTGTAAGACATTATAAAAAACACATAAAAGTCAATTATTTAGATTACATTAGTAGATCAATATCTGTTGGTGTAATTGATGTAATTTTTCATACGTAACAGAAATAAGTGGCAGATTTTTTTTAGTGTTTAAAGCTGTAAAACTTTCTAGATTATATATATATATATATATATATATATATATATATATATATATATATATATATATATATATATATATATATATTCCAGTCTGTCTTGCTATCGTGTCGACTAGCAAGGTCATTTGAATACATGTGTTTTTGTCAAAAAACTACCCAGACGGATATGGGGTTATGAATATCAAGAGTTTCACTAAACTCGAACGTAATTGAGTAAAAAAGGGCATCTGCTGCGGAGGCCAAGAATGATTCATGACGCAAAATCATCTCCAGGTGTGTTGCATTTGAGGACAAGGCTTTTGAGTTACATGTCTAAGGCTGATGACTGAGCTCCTTTTTTTTCTATTTGTTTGATGAATGATAGTTTTATGACCGGATCCATACGCGAGAAATAGATTTTATCAACTCCCTATCTCTTTTTTTCTCTTTTGCTTTCTTTCCCCCTCTCCCCCACTCTCTCTCTCTCTCTATCTATCTTTCTCTCTCTCTTTCTCTGTCTTGCTCTATCTCTCTCTCCCTCTCTTATTGCATCTATCTATCTATACATGATTAAAACAACCTCCTTAGTTGGTGACGAGTTGAATACGAACACGTAGATGATCTCCCCATTCTTCATCAATTATCGTTTGCTGCGTCACATTTGCAACTTGAAGATGGGTGTCGCTATGCAACAAAATCAAGATCGACCTGTTCATCCAATGCATCATTTAAACAAAATGGTTGCTCACGGTGGCTTTTTGCGAGAACAGTTTGTTCAGGTCTAAACGATTCGTAATAATTAATTCCTCTCGAAAACTGCAGAATACAGATAATATTTTTCCAAAGTACGTTTCGTTTAGGTTGAAAAGTTAAAAACTAGATCTGGAAAGAATTTTTCCAATTTGGATTCTCGTATTAAATCCATTTTCACAGCTGGGAATTCATCATCGTCAGCAGCAACCTTTAAGCGACTGTTGTTGAACATGGACCTTCTCCAAGAATTGCCAGACCTCTCAATCATTGGCGTCACTGAGCCAATACTTTCTGATATTCGTCACGTCATCTTACTTACCGCAGTCTACAGTTTGGGTATCCGCGTTGTGAGACATGATGTCCAACAGCTGTCTCGCATCCTTGAAACATGACTAACCAATTGCCATTTCAGTTTTCTAATGGATTCTATGATGTATATGACCTGCTTTTTCTCGTGCTCTGTCCTGTGATCACTCTATATAATGTAGCACAATATTTTTCCTCTACACATTGCATAGTTTTTTGGTTAGGTTTTTCTTTCTAGCCAAAACCTCCTTTCTGATGGCGAGAAAGAAGACAAAAACAAATGCTTGAAATGTAACTAATGTTCATTTTGCTAAATTCGTATCGAACACATTTTGTTGGCTTAAAAAAAAAATGGTAATCACAGTTTTGAACGCCGGAGATATCATTGAAGTGGTGAGTGTCTACAAGATGTTCTTCTTAGCTATGACACCACAGTGAAGCGTCCGATGAAAATCGCTAAGCATAGTTCAGAACAGAACAATGTTATGTATTAAGTACCTACGGGAGGGGGGGGGCAAACTCACTGATTGTCTGCAGGATTAGCATGCTATTGCCATACGTGAGTGGACCAATAAGACTGTAGTCTGACAAGTGCTTAGCTGAATTTTGATTCGAAATTTTCTCAGTACATTGTTCGATTGCTGCAGTTTATATTCACCTCTGAACCATGTGCATTCACAAGGAAGGAGATGATGTTCAAAAAGAAATATTTGTTGCATAAAATAAATGCTTCCTTCATCATTTGGCTACAGACATTGATATAAGTGTATTTGTGTGTGTGGTTGTGTGTGTGAGCGTACATGCATGCAAGCACATGTGCCAACAGAATATATATATATATATATATATATATATATATATATATATATATATATATATATATATATATGTAGAGAGAGAGAGAGAGAGAGAGAGAGAGAGAGAGAGAGAGATATCAGTGTATCAGTTTTCTGTTTGTTTTTTTCTTTATCTTTCGTCTGATTTTATGTCGCCAAAAGCGACGGCGTGTAAACAATGTTTTTCTATTTTATTTTCAGGAAAAAAAAATGGAAAAAAAACCCAAGAAAACGTCCTAGGGAAAAAGTGGATAACCTGAGAAATGTTATTATATTTACCGGGTAAGTAAAACGGGTATGTTGGTACGTTCTGTTACGTGCGAACGAACTTTTTCAATAAAGTAGAAAGTCTGTAAAAAAAGTTTGTAAATAAACAAGCAATTGAGTGAGAAAACAACCCATGACTGATTGCAGATTGGCTCGTTCGAGTTGCTTCATGTCCTACAAGAATGGCGAGCGCACACACACACACACACACATATATATGTATATACATGTATATTATAAAGTATTGATGTATGTATGTATGTATGTATGTATGTATGTATGTATGTTTGTGCGTGTGTCTGTACTTCAATATGTCGAAAGATACGCATAACAGAGCAGAAACAAAGTCATTTTTTTTTATCTGTGGGTCTCAAATAACCACCTTTGGATCGAATTTTGAACAAAGAAAATCGGCAAATTCTATGGGATTTGATTTCGTGCTCTCAAAAACAAAACTGTCAAAGATTTTTTTTTTCCCACTAGGATTTTCTCAAAAACCATTAAAGTTAGATCTATTAAACCAAACTGTAATATATATATATATATATATATATATATATATATATATATATATATATATATATATATATATATATATATATATATATATATATATATATATTACTACTAACACCTTAAGTGATCAAATGAGTTCTCAGTATTCAGAAATTTTAATCTCCAAGGTTTGAAGAGAGGATATTTTTAGGAGCTCTGTGTTAGAATGACTTGCAGGCGTTGATAACCCTTTCAACACTGGGTACCCCAGCTAGTTTGTGTTAAATATTAAGCATTGTGAAGATTCTATCTTTATGCATTTTTACAATTTGAAAATATATTATGAATTATAGGTATGTATAAATCTCCTACCGAACCATAACTTTCATAATGATGTTAAATTCACCATTATCGAAAGGATAGAGAAGAATATACCTCTCAAGGCCAAAGACATCCTTGAGAATCATAAAGAAAACATGTGGATCATATGTCAATAAACTCCTTCCTCGAATGAAGTGAATATCAAATCAATCAACCTGATACCAAACTCAAATTTATAAGATTATCACCCTCACTACAAAATACCCAAACTGCTCTCCAGCCCGAACTAACACACACCCATGTGCCAAAAGATTACGATGTACACTAAAATCAAAAATATATTTTAATAACCAACTCCCAGGAAACCACACCAGAAATCAAAAATTTAAAAATCACTTTAAAAGTATCAAATGAATGAATAAATAAACATAGAAACGAAAAAAATGGAAGATTGAAAGTCAAACTGACTGCGTTTACAATGATGTAAGAATCTTTAATCATTGGTGCATTCCTTAGTAATAAAACAATTCAAAATATTATTTCAAATAATCATCACTTTTTCTTTGCTTTAATTTCTTTATTTTATTACACTTTTCTCTTTCCATCTGCATGGCAACCAGTCTCTTACGGACCTGACCCCTGGATGCCCCCTATTCACAAATGCTGGTGAGTAATTCTCAAATCAGCCATCACGATCAATTCAGTTAGCTGACCCATAGCAAGAGAACAAGATGGGATTCTTTCAATCAAAATTTGCAATAAATTTTTCGCTCGAAGAAATGCGTTTCTAAATACCCACGATAATGGTAGCTTTTTTGTGTGCATGTATGTTTGTAACCATGGCTCAGCAAAAGCAGCACGTTGAACGAGGGATATTTTTAGCCTCGAGTGTTCTAACATACACCAGATTCGGTGCTCTTCACCTACTACATCATATTTTAATGTGTGGTTCAATTTATAATACAATTACAAGACCAAATTGCACTTCCCACCCAGGTGATATCTCAAAAATTTCAGAATGCATTTCAGTGAATTTTTCTGGCAGGGTGGGCAATGAACTGAAGGAAAATTCCCTGATTACCACCCCTGAATTATAGCTATATATACACAACACGATATCTCTAAAAGTTCTCAATGAATTTCAAATAAAATTTGTGTATGAGTGTGCAATTGGCTAAGAAATGTTCACATTTTGCAGCAGATCCAGAAATCGTGTACAGTAACCTTCCCTGCACCGTAGCAATACGTTCATAGCAATTTTGTGGAGGGATAGGCCAAGGAGGAACTATTCAAATTTTGGGGCACATTCTGGAATTTTTCTCAGTCACCCTTCCTGCATCGCAGCCATATATCAGCACAATATCTCCAAAGGATCGGAATAGATTTAAATGAAATTTTGTCGAGGGGCGGGACATTTTGGAGTGGATCCGGGGATTTTTCGCAGTCACCTTCCCTGCAATGTTGATATGAGTAGACACCATAGTATCACCAGAATTTCCCCATGAATTTCAATGAATCTTTGTGATAGGATGGGTAATGGGCCAAGAACGAGGTGTTTGGGGGCTGATCTAGGAATTTCTCACTGTCCCCTCCCCTGCATCGTAACTATACATACATATACATACATTTAGAAGAAGTTTTTTTAAAAACACAAAATATACATTCTGCTCAACTGTGTACTCTCTTTCTGCCCATCATACGGAAATACGGCATCGAAGTATTGTGATCAGTTACTTTCATTGGATTGAGAATTCGTTATTCTAAAACAGGGGATTTCATGTATCATATAACTATGCAGCAAAACTGAACTCTCTCTTTCTATACATCGTGCCAAACCATGCTTCCGAAGTATTTCGATTACTTAATATTACTTTTATTTCATTTTGAGTGAGTGGTTCGATTTAGGATATACACACACACACACACACATATATATATATATATATATATATATATATATATATATATATATATGTGTGTGTGTGTGTGTGTGTGTGTGTGTGTGTGTAAGAATGAAGGGATAACCAATTACTATCAGTGGGACAGTAAACGCAGTGGGAACAGACTAAATACAATACAAAATGTCCGCCGGTTAGACATAACCGAGATAGACGTCATGGGAGGAGATGGGAAAGGCTTTTGTCCAGCAGGAGACTCATAACGTCTGATGACGATGATGATAACGTGCATATGTGTAAATGTATGTCAATGACTTCTCTACGTATACTTCTGAACGTATGTAAGACTCTTTGCATGAGTGAATACGACATGTCTTGCGTAATCAAAGATACTTTCGCAAGTAAACACGTGCAGTTTGTTGGCGTGTGAGGAACACGCTGTATGTGTAGCACAAAGTGAGAAAAGAGGGCAAATCAAGTCACTTTTAAAATGTCTCTGAAACAAAAAGCCGTTTGTTTGTCAAGTTTAAGGAGCAGACGGCAAATTTATAAATAAACATACGTAAGGAACGGAAATACAACGGCATGCTAAAGACGTTACCATGCAACAGACTTGAATATATATATATATATATATATATATATATATATATATATATATATATATATGTGTGTGTGTGTGTGTGTGTGTGTATAAGGCAAAACATTCCGTCGTAGACAAAGTTTTCCTTCAGAAATAACTCATTTTACACACACACATGTACGCTTGCACACACACACACACACATATATATGCAAATATAATTACTTTCTCATGTGTTAAGTTTTGATATTTTCACGGTATAATCTTCGATCTGTGTAATTAATGGAAAAGTACGCCATATATCTCGAAGATATTATTATTAGACTGAGAAATGCATCCCTTGAATTGCTGATATGTCTAATTTGTAAGTTCACATATTCATTCACTTATCGTAACCCAACAAAAACGGCTCATTGGAGGATTTACTTTACCCGGCATCTTCAGGGTGCTTTAATATTGAGAATAAAATAAATCCAAATGGTTTTCACCCGTTACATTATGTTTCAGTAGAGAGTTGTCAAACTAATAATTATAATGCCAAAGCGTATTTTTCACAGCCATCTCCCCTGCATCGTAGCTATATGTACAAAACTTAATATCTCCGAAAGTTCTCAATGAATTTCAATGAAGTTTTGTTGAAGGATGGTCAATACAATTTCGAGTGGATCCAGGATTTTTTTTACTGTCACTTCGCCTGCATCGTAGCTATATGTGAACAACACAATATCTCGAAAAGTTCTCAATAAATTCCCATTGAATTTTGTGGAAGGATGTGCAATGAGCTGCATAAGTGGAGTCTAAATGGTCATCTTCTCTGCATCATAGTTATATGTAAAAAGCACAATATCTCCAGAAGTTCTTAATGTAATGGAGGGAAATGGTCTAAAGAAGAACCGGTTACATTTTAGGGCGGATCTAAGGATTTTCCAAGTCACCTCCCTTGCATCATAGCAATACATACACAGCACAATATCTCCAAAGATTCTCAATGAATTCTAATGAAATTTTGCAAAAGGGTGTGCAGTGTGCCAAGGAAATTGTCAGCATTTTGGGACGGATACAGGGCTTTTTCATGGTCACCTTGTAAGTATTTTGATTAAAGTGTACTTTGGAGAGATCCTTCAAGTTGAAGAAAATCTTTTTGGCGAGGTGTTCTATTTACAAGGTATACATAGTGCATTTATATATAATTAGGAGTTTATTGGCTCATGCGAGTTCAGACTATTTTGTTTCCCTCTACTGAGATTTCCAAATGAGCACCGAATCTAGGTTTTTTTTCCTTCCATAGTGACGATTTCAAATAATCGAAAGTTTTGTTTTCTTTGTTATAGTGTGTTTTATAACTGAAATGTCAAATGTTGATTGATTAATCATATGGCATCCTTCACACACGTAAAATATAAGAACAACACATCACTTTCTACACATCACTGGAACCTCAAAGAAAAGGCAAAACGCCACAATCAAATGGAGTATAATAAAACAGACTACTTCATAAAGAAGTTTAAAATAAAAATTCCCCTTGTGTCTATAAGAGTAGTTTAACATTATAACCTTCAAAGATAAACAAAAAATATAGAATACTAAATCGGAAATTGGAACTAGATGTAGGCACGAATCACAATTTATATTGAAATTTGCAAAGGATAAAAAACAAATAATCTAATCTGAAGAATATAGATTCAATTCAAACCTAAGGAAACAAAGGATCTAGTACGAACTAATCACGTAAAAATTATGATACCTAAAATTAACAGCAACAGTCGTAAAGAGGACGTTAGTTACCGGCTGCTAATATCAAAAAGATGTTGATAAACTAAGAGTAAGAAGAGAAACAGAGTATAATTCTTTTCTCTCTCTCTCTCTCTTCTTTTCTATTTGGTAATGAAAGCAACATAATTAAACAAGCTATGATAACGAAAATAAAACCGTTAGTTATTTGAAATTGGGGATGAACAACCCATCATATCGTCACTAAAAAAAGAAGGAAAATCTTGGTTCAGTGATAATTTTGAAATCAGTGCGGGTAGGTTGTCTACACTGTCATGGGCCGATAAATTCCTTGTAATATTATATCAATCGTTCAACATAAATGTATTGAGCGCTTTAAAAATGAAGAAATTACAAAATAAAAATGATTTTTAAATATATTGATCATTTTCGTTAAGTATGAATACATAAACGTCGTGTGGAGCTCGAATCCGCGTCCATCAAGAATACCGAACAAATCAAAGACACATGTATTATATTGGTAAAGACGTTCCTCAATAAAATACGCTTCATTATATCATGGTTTGCGTCCCCTGATATAGCGCAACACAAAGGAAATATCTTGACAGCGAGTTTAATTACCGGCGAAGACAGCCTTTAGTCAAGTCCTTATGAAAAATACATATATACATGTGAACAGACTGATATAGAAAGAGATTGAGACTGTTAGATATAGAATTGACCAAAGTAGATATGAACAAACCGATATATATATATATATATATATATATATATATATATATATATATATATATATATAGAGAGAGAGAGAGAGAGAGAGAGAGAGAGAGAGAGAGAGACCTTAAAACAAGACAGACATATAGGCAGTCAAGAAGAGAAAAAGAACAGGAGAACAGAGATCTGGATGTGTACGTTATTGATAGACTGAAAGAATTAGAGAAAACTTTGAAAAAAGAAAAAGAGAATGAAATCAAGAAAAAGAGGGATAAAGGAAGGGAGGGAGAGTGGAGTATATATGTCGAGGAGAGATTCTGAAGGAGATGATAGACAAATAGAAACATACTGTGCGAAGTAAAGTAAGTAAAACAGAGAGAGGGAGAGAGAGCTAGGAGAAAAGTAGATAACAAGCAAGGTAGATAGATACAAAGAGACTAAGATGAGATTAGGACAGAGACGGGGAGAGAGACGGACAAAGATGACTGATGGGTGGTTGGGTGTGTTAGAAACGACCATTCAGAATATTTGTATACATGGGAGACGTCGGTTCAATATGGCGCTTTTTTCATGGTGCGATCGTTGTTTCCCGCCTAAAGCACTTTAGATGATAAAGAAACCGAATGATAAGAAGTCGTGTTTATAGTTCTAAATGGTCCTTCTATTTGGACTGCTCGCTTGAAAGTGGGGCCCATCGGAATTTTTATTTATTTACTTCGCGTTTTATTTCTAGGGAAAGGGGAAGAAAAGTTAAACAGAGGAAAAACTGAATGGAGATATAAGAGTGCAAAGGCCAAAATGCGCATGTGTATGAAAATAACAGAGTGTTCCTGTGCGTTCGTTTACTGATATATAAGCTTAGTATAATTTAGTGTGGCGTAGGGGTTAAATCGAGAAGAAAAATGCTTGTATAAGGCGAAATTGAGAGGAATCAGGGACAGTCTTCTAAGTGTGGGGGGGATGTCTGCATTGGAAATCAACTTTTGAAATCCTGGCTTTTATATATGCTAGAATACTGATTACCGGCGCAACTGTCTCAGCCACAGCAGACGGCAAGATATGCTTGCCTGTGCGTCGAATCCATAAAGAACGAGAGAGAGAGAGAGAGAGAGAGAGAGAGAGAGAGAGAGAGAGAGAGAGAGAGAGTAAAGTTTGAGAGTACATTAGTATAAGCTATGAGCACATGTATTCTCAGACTACCTACACGTACAGGTTATAGAAAAAAAGAGAGAAAATATTAAATTAATCATTTGAATAAGAGTGATTGTATACAGCCATCACTAGAAGTCTCTGCCAAAGACGTGTAAATATCGAGTGCCTACCCCAAAGCTAATCAAATATGTACTCGCACCTCTATCAACAAAATATACAATGTGACTTTTTTATTTGTTTCTCTGTCCGTAATAATGGATTCTTCCATTGAAAGAAAAACTTTTGACAGCAAAAATATCTTGTACCCACTATTTTAGACAATAGACTTTTCTGCTATTTGATAAAATCCCAATAGTTATGGAGGAGTGGTTCGGTCAAGGGCTCATTCGTTCACAATCTCTCTCCCCTATCAACTACCGTGCATGTCAGTAACAAAACATTTTGTCGAAGATATGCAGCAATGGGGAAGGGCGCTAAGAGTGATGGATGGATAGTTGAGAATTACTTACCTATGAGAAATTATGGGTAATTTCTGTAAATATTGTTCCATTTTTTCACAACTCTCTGTGGCGCAGGCAAAAGTGGAGGTATACCGCACCAAACGACAAACTCTGGATCGATTAGCGGAGCGCTTTCGACATGCTATGATCAATATACCGCTGGACTTCTTGAAAAGGTCCATCGAGGCCATATCGAAACACTTGCTGAACAAAGTTGAATTTTAGCACAATACGAAAATTCTATTATTGCATAGTCCAAAGTAAAGCAAGTTTGGCTACAATCGACCAATAAATAATAAAGTTACGTCCAATTTCTAATAAAGAGTTTCTTTTCACCCACCCTGTACTTTTGAATTCTTCGAAATTATCGAAAACAACCTCAGCTGGAATTCGAAATCAGTTTGCCAATTGTGTTTTCCATGCTGATAGCCATAACGCCACTCCGCACCAGCAAAGCCAAATGTGTGCACTGATAGCACACCACACAATCGTGTGCACAGACACACCCATTCCATAAACAAACTAAATTTTGGGGGGAGTGAGGTGTGTCTCTTTATTTTACATACATTTTCCATTTGGAACTCAGATAAGAATCTCCGTTAAGTTATCAGGGAGTCCGCCCTTAAGTATTCGCGCCAAAAGTCAACGTCTGTGTTATAATTATTGGAATAAGGCCCTGGTGTAGCTTCTACGTTGTTACACACAAAATGTCATTTTTTTTACCATACTAGAGAATAATGCTGAAAGTGGAAGATTCGCCATTGTAATTGCATTTTTGCCAATTCAATGTGAATAGAGATAAAATTCGTTATTAGTAAAGGATTTTGAGCCTTCATATCAACAGCAATGGTATCTTCCCAAAAACTAAAACTTCTTTTCAAGTGCAAATTAAAATTCGGACATAATGCTGTTCAAGCTGCTCAGCCTGTTAGAGATTTTCAATGCAGGCAGGTTTTTTTTTGGAATACTGGTGTAAAATGGTCTTCCTATTCCTTCAAAATCAGCCTCCGGCTATATTAAGCAAAGCCCAGTAAATATCAAGAGAGCCCTCCCCATTTGAGAGATAGGAGCAACAAAATATTCCTACCTATACCCTCTACCCCATTTTGCCCCAGTACTGCAATAAATGAAGCTTAATAAACACATGTTGTCTGGAGCCTATCTGTTGGCTGAGTTTATTACGTGCTTCGCTCTGGGACCACTGGTTGATATTTGATCCCAAATAACGTCAAGATTTCGGATTTTCTGATTTTTAAAGTAGACTGAACCTCTCCATTTGGAAGATTGGCGTATCACAATCATTCAATTTTCATTTCACCTTTTTCCATGCGAGACTAAGCTTAGTATATATATATATATATATATATATATATATATATATATTCAATACCATCGAAACTTTTCTCGACCACAACTGAAAAATGTACTGGGCAAAACAAAGGATTTTCCGAACCTCTACTAAATAACCCTCTTTCGATTGTTTTCCAAGTTATTTGATCCTCTTTAACATTAAAAGATCAGAACAAGCCAAGGACTGTTTAGAAAAAAGACGTTATTGACTCAAGTATTAGATAGAGAGATCGCTTGTAAATAACCACCTGTAGGGGAAATGTAAAAAAAAAAAATTGTGGGACATTTTAGTGGCTCTTGTGTTGACATTAATGATTGATGAATCAACTCACAAACTCAAGAGCAAGCCGGACAAAGATACCTTTTTCTTGTCAGGTTAATCTTCTAGGTTTAAAAAAAACGGTGAATGTTTCTTTTTCAGCCATTTTATCAGTGTTTATTATAGAAAATAACAACAAAGGTACTTGCCTTTGAACAATAATTAACCAACTTGTCTCGGAAGCAAAGTCTTTTGTACGAGGTTCGATCTTTGCTGGGCGCCTCTCTGTTGGCAGACTGGGAAATCCGTCGCAGGAAAATCCATCGTACGCAAAATAATTCGACGGAGAAAAAACTCTGAGAAATATAGATGAAGATATTCTTTTATCAAATCCACAAATTTTAAACAGATATTTTAGAAATATATATCTTATGTCAATTAATCCGAAAATGAAACAGTTTTAATTCAGATCTGTATAGAATTTGGCAGTATCATCTATTTTAGATTAGATAAAGAATATCATGAAATTCATTATTTAAATTGACTCAATGATCAACCATGAAATTTTTACCATAATTATCAAATCAGGCGATTAGTGATTTTACCAAAACCGACTGAAAACATATAACTTGACTGAGAACCCTGGTTGATATTTGAAACTGATTACGATAACTTCATTCAAGTGAAATAATAACTCATATGTTTAACTTATCTTACAATAATTCGCCAAATGTTTGTCATTGCAAAACTCTGTATAGACTTATTAGACTCAAATGTTTTTAGCAAGTTACCTTTTACGAATCCCCACAAATACGTTATCAAGAAGGGTTCTATTTACAATGTAATTTTGTGGTAAATTCGTCCCTTAGTTTGTGTCTGGCAGCGTTGACACTTACGTAAAAACTCAATATTTACTATAATTTACGAAGCGTGCGTCTGTTATGGCAACTTAAGAACGGCCAGTGGTATGGTCATCAAATTTTCTGAGAATACTCATGAGGCCATAGAACATGTTTTAAGCATAGGAAATTGAATAAAAATAAATTAATAAAATTGAATGATATCATATGAATTAATATAAATGAATGAATAAAATAGAATAATAGTATGTAATCTGCCTAGGTGCCCAATCCGATAACGATTATTTGCTATCCATCTATTTACTGCTAAAAGTCTTATTTTGTTTGTGAATTATAGTATTCCTAAAATGCAACAACCTAAAGTATACAAAAAATCCCGAGCGATTTGCTACTGGATAATAACAATGTGTAGTCTGCGTTCGCACCCACTCCGATGATATCTATCTATCTATCTACCTATCTAATACTAAAAGTCTGATTCCGTGTATCTTGATGAGCCAAAACGGTCTATGATATCAGATGTATTGCATTGAAGTATCCCTACAAAAGCAGTTCTGATCTCAATTTGGGCCATAGTCCCTGTTTAGACCCTCTGTCAGAACTAGCTGAAAACTAGCCTGCTGTGACAGTTTTTTTTTCTCTTATAATCATAATTCATATTTAATCTTATCTTTACATAGAATATTTAAGAAATGAAATTTTTCATTTGAAAAATATTCTATGGATGAAATTTAGAGAACAAGTTAATCAAATTATGATAAAGTGTACCAATTGAAGATACATTGAATCGATGTGTTAGGGGTTAGCACTCTAGTTGTGAGTACTTTACTAATTTTTATATTCATGTGATAATCTAGTTTCCTTTGAAATGTTTTTGAACATTTTTAAGGGAATCGAGTTTACTGTTCCTTCTAATAAGTTTAAGGATGAGAGGGATTTTGATGTCATAAACTATCTCTCGTTGGGATATATTGCTGCGAATATCTGTGTCTATTTCTACCACGTTATGAGCTATTTTGTGAATTTGTATCAGGTTACATCTCAACCGTCTATATTGTTGTGAGGGAGATTGTAGTATTCAGAGTTTGTCTTCTTATCGTAGGACTTGTTAGCTCTTCTCTGTAGATTCAACATGGTGATCTATTGGAGTATGAAGAGATATCTATCCAATTTATCGTATAGTATTTCTGCCACTGATCCAGAAATGAATCCTACCGACGTATTTTCGAATGACCGACCAACATCTGAGAAGCATGCGTTTCCCTTCCCATTAATGTCTCATCTAGTGACTTTAATGGTGAATTCTTGGATCTATCGTACCCTGACTCGTGTATTGAACGTTTGATCTTCAAGCAAACCTAAACATTTATTTAAACATTTGCATTTTTAGTCATATACCTGAGGACAGTTAGGTAGATGATCCTGGAATCTCAAATCTATTATCGAGATACATGATTAAGAGAATTAATACACGCTTCTTTCATTACAGTTCCGGTTTGCTTCCCTCAACACCCTAGAGAATTCCTACGTATTGCAGCTGTCAGGTTTTAAAATAAATGATCGTTAAACTCACGGTTTGTCTTTGTATTGCATGTGGGGTTACAACAGTGGCGACGTGGTTTTTCTCTATGTACACTCATGTCTCTTGTGAGGATTTTCAGAGAACACAACAATCAACGTGTAAAATGAGTAAAAAATAACTCTTATTAAACATCGTATTTCATTGCCGTCAACACAATATGATATATTATCCGTCTTATGTATATTTCCATTTATCTTCTTCACTGCATAAGGATGGTGACAAGATAGAATTAAAGAGTGTACGGGGCCTGAAGAGTGGTGTCGGTATACCAAAAAGTTGGAGTTGTACTTCACTATAAATACGCCCTAAGAATGTGGGAAGAAAAAAAGCCATACCTCTCAGTAATAGTGAAATTAAGACCGATGGATTTGTTCGGTAAATTATGTAAACATTATGGAAGTTTGATGAATCACTTTCAGATCAAGCCGCCAGTGGAATACGTTCTATACACGCATCAGCAGGATTGTTTGCGACGTGTCCATCCAAAGATAGATGTTGTCGGAAAGCGACTTGACATTAAAAAGGGCGTTTGAAATAGCCTAGAGGATGGAACAGCTAGCTAACATGTCTTGCGTGATCAAGACCAATCAGGTGGAGAGAGGAGGGTCGGAAATATGAACGTATCCAACAAGGACAGGAGTGTCAAACTTTATGTCTGCAGTGGTGGTCACGGTGCAGACGAGCGTAGACATAAAAATGTAAAATGCCATTACTGCACGAGAGCATTTGATCCATTGCTGTCACAGTATACTAAAGAAACTTGGTGACTGTAAAATTTACGGAACAAAACCCACAGCCTGATGCAGACTGTAGACATTGCAAATTTACACGCCATCTGTTAGCAACGGTCTCTCCATTAAAGTGACCAGTAGCCCGAGAAATACATTCTGAGTGGGCTGCACCCACAGTGAAAGCAGATGGTAACATCCGTATAAGTGGGTGCTATAATATCATAGTGGATCAAATTTCAAAACTTGATAATTATCCGATTCAGAAAACGGAAGATTTACTGGCCAAAATCGAAGGAGGCTAGAGGTTCACTGAAGTAGACTCAAGTCATGTCTATCATCATGAGGAGGGTCATAAATACACTATGATACACATCCGTAAATGATTATTCATGTATACAAGCTTGCCTTATGGGATTTCCTCCAGTCCTGGTATATTTCAGCGACTAATGGAAAATTTGTTGGCTGGAATTGCATATGTGATCGTACGACTCGATGACATCCCAGTCAGTGGCAAAAATGATGCAGAACACACGGGAGACTTGGAAGAAGTGCTGAAACGCTGGTCAGAGATTAAAGGAAAGAAATATCGAGGGGGAGAGATGGAGGGATATATAGATACAGTCAATACTAAACATCAAAATGTCCCCCTTTTGTCAGTGGAGGTAAACCTGTTTGCTTATGACCTTTCCATTCTGCATTAATTTTATTTCAGTTCACGGATCACTCTTGCTTCTCTTTTCACTTCCTGTAAGACATAAGCATAAATTGTACAATTATACATTGGTAGTTCGTATTGAAACTATGAATAAACATCATGATAAATTCATGAATGTTTTATTTGATAATCTTATGATCGTTCTATGTTTTTTTAACTATGTTTGCGTTCTCTTACGTTGTCAGACATACCGATCTTAGTCGAAACTTTTTTTTAATGTTTCTTTCTATCTATTCATTTGTCCTCTGATACATCTGTCTGTCAATCCCAATTTATCATGCGCCTGTTGATTAATCTCATCTTCTGTAAATGTACATAGTAAGTCAAATTTCTATCACGAAGAAGGAATTGTCGTGTAAACTAATACTACGCACAAAATCCTTATGGAAAACTCACTTTTTTTGCAAATCTTGAAGATATTCAATATAGATCTGAAAACAAATGAACAATCTGTCCTATGACTGTGCTATTGTGACAGCAGCCCAACTGATAGCATGCACGCATAGGTCAGAGCGACGTTGATGAATTAGACTTGACAAAATCCGGATGTGGCCGTATTGACAGCTTGAAAGCTTTGTGTATTAAGAGGGCCAGCGATAGACGTTGAGAATAAGTTCTTGCTGAAAAGAAAAGGCATGTTTTGGCAGTTTGGGTGTCTGCTTGCTAAGATAACCGTTTATCTGAGTTTGTTGTGGGGACAGGCTGGTGTATTGCGTTCAGAATATTTTTGATAGTAGTAGAGAAGATCACAGAGCCATGTCGGTGCATTATAAGATGATAAGTTGGAAAATAAGCTGCTGTCCAACGAGTTCTGATAAAGCAGGATGACGATGCGTTAGCATTCATTTTTTTTTTTTAAAGTTAAACTATTTTTTTGCTCGATATCAGTCTCGTCTCTAACTAATGTAGAGTTTCATTACACATGCTTTCCAACATTTATCGACCAATGACGTTCATGTGTATGCAATGTTTATTTTCTGAAAAGCACCCATTCAAATCTTGACCATGAACAGCATGGCTTACATTCGGTGATCATATGGAAACTTGCATTCTCCAAGGACAACAACGTAAATACGTGTTTTGATGATTAACAAACCGGCATGGCATATGGAATAATTTACACATGAAGTTTCTGCGAAAAACAATGGTCGTAATTCTGTTCATGTGAAAAACGTGACTCGTTTGTTCACATTCCAAAGTGAGCAAATGTCTGATCGTTTTCGTGCGAAATTGGCGTATTTGTCAATTCAATGGCGAGCAATGGTTGATATTAAAAGTGAATCACTCAATAGTTAGAAACTGCATCATGCCAAGGACGCAGAACAAAAGAGGTGGAACAAAACAGAACCATTCATCTTAGAATCATAAAGGGAGAAATTTGAACGAATTCGACGCTGACGAAAACAAGGAAAATCTAACTTTACTAGTATTTATGGTCGCTTTGAGTTTACTCAAGTCTGGCTCAAGGTCACGAAATAGATAGCTCGTGAAGATGGAATTTGTCACATTTGCGAATTGGTCAGAGAAATAAGATCCAAATCATTGCTGTACTATTGTTAATAGTCAGTTATTTCACACGCAGCACATCTTCCAGACATAACTTCAGACTCTCAGCTAAATCGGAAGAAAAGGAGAGTCAGCTTATTCTTCAAATCTGACCCGCGCTGTTTACAGAATATCGTGGATTCACCAATTAAGTTGTGTTAAAAAAAAAACTTCAACATTCGTTTAACCCATAAAACCGGAAAATTGTATAAGATTTTTCGTCATCTTTTTAGAAGACATTTTTGGTGCTTTCAATTAATAAGACCTCTGTTACGTTTTTGAAAGTGTCAGTCTTTGAAAAAGACAAATCTTTGGGTTTTTTTGGGGTGGGGATTCTATTTACGTTCTAACAATAATGCTGACCTAGATCCTTACTCTGCGTTATTTGTACGAAAGTACGGCTTTGAAAAATTTTGGTTACTGCATATGGGAAATAAATCATTTCACATTTGTTTTTCATTTTCAATTATCATCAGAAAAATTGCTTTGTTTTTGAAAAATGATTTACTCAAAGGTTACAGAGGTGTTATTGATTGAAAGTGAGTAAATATTTCTTTTATTTCTACTGGTGAGAGAAATCATAATCCATAAATCATTAAAAAAAAGGTAAGCTGAAGGTGAATAGCAGTTATCAATAAACAATAGATGTTTACTGCAGGACCGCTCAAACTTGTATTGCGATCCCTCGTTTATTGTCTTTAGTCATAGATTGAAACTCAATGTGGAAACAAAGTGAACCCAAATCCCGAGAGAAAATTGCAAAACATTTATTACGATACCAACTGTTTGTTGTGGGGGAAATGATTAGAATGTAACAGAAACGTAATTTGTATTCATAATACTATTGAATAACATTGAGTCATTTCATTTTAAGCACCTATATGGGTTAATATATGTATAGAATTAAAAAAAAACTCCATTGTTACATAATTAATCTTAATATTTCTCAAACCAAATGATATTTACGGGGCCCCGGAGGGGTTTCAACCTTTAGTTTGAGGAGTGCTGGCTTACAATACTCCATCAGATAAAATAAATAGGCCGTTGCTCATGAGTTAACTCTCTTGCTGCTGCTGTTAATGATGATATCAAGTTTATTTTCCATACGTAAACCCCCTTTTACCTCTGTCAGACACCCCAATTCAAAAATATAAGGATATATATACGTGTGTGTGTGTGTGTGTGTGTGTGTGTCGTTAACAATATATTTTCTACTCAGGCACTTCTCTTCGGGCTTCTTCAAACCGATAATTTGATTCCAGATTTTAGAATTCAGATCCCTATTTAAAGACGTAATTGGGAGGGGCATATTTTACCGTTGATCTGTGTAGAATGCATCCCCCTCCATTATATTTATGGTTCCTCTTTCCGTTTCTCTTGTTTATGATTCTTTCATTTGTCGAATCTCAAATTCTTAATTTCGTTAATTGCATTTTTTCTTTGTGTAGCAAATCTATCATTTCACCATATTCAAAGCTCTACTCTAGCTTAGTGTTCCTGTATCGATCACTTTTACAAAATAAACCTATCACATATCATATATTTAATTAGAGATTTGTACTTTGGCACACACACGCACGTGCACACACACACACACATACATGCACACACACATACATGCACACACACGAGCACACACACACACATACACACACACACACACACACACACATATATATATATATATATATATATATATATATATATATATATATATATATATATGCAGCAATGTTCCTTTCATTGAAGAGTATCGACATTTTTGATGGTTTAATTTTCTTGTGAGTTTTTCCAGTTTTCAGGTGATGTTTTGACGTCACTAAGGTATGTTTGCCCAATTTTTCAATTTTCAACGATGTTTATCATCTCGTGCAAGCCACTTACTTACAAATCGAAGTGACATAGCTTGCATGAGATGTCAAATACCGTTTGAAAATCATAAATTAGGCCAAACACAACCAGCAACGTCAAGACTAGCCTTGAAAATGACCTATGATGGTGGAAAATACTCGAAAAATCAATAAAGCTAAATACAATATGAACTTTTGAAAATTCATACACTCCTTCAGATTAGCTATAAAGAACATAACCCGGAAACATATACATACATATATAGATAACATATTTGAGCAAACGTAGACACTTAAGTGTGCTTTTTCCATATCATGCTTATCAGAAGTGTTGTTATCTCACTTGGTTCAGTGGAGTCGTGTTAAGACTGCTTCCTAGTGGACGTGCGTTCGAGTTACGCTCATTCGCTTCATTCATTTACGTGGATGGCTGTTGATGCCGGTGTTGGACGAAATATGCTTCCAAATAAATTGTCTCTATAATTATCACACACACACATACATGTATATGAATACATATATCTAAGAAATGGACATTATTTGATCCAACAGAATGAATTATAAATGCATTATATCATGTAGAGACTTATCTGAAATGATTTCATGTCGTTACACGATTAACACATCGTTTGATTTAGACGCTGTTAATAATTTAACAATTAAAGAAAATGGGTCTGCAGCAGGAATTGAACCGGCCACCTACAGGTAGCTGCTTCAGTGTTCAACGTGCACACACACACACACACACACACACGCACACACACACACACGCACACACACAGAGGAATTTTGGACTCAAACACGGAAAATTCGGCCATGAAAAATTACATTCCCAGTCATCTACTATATACTGATCTTTTCGAAGTATCCTCTCGGGCATGTATATAGTGATCTGCCAGAAAAAGTCCGTATAATATATCTGGTTCATGCACTCTGCCTAAATTCCCCGAGCATGTGGGTAACACCTCGTATAAATGAACTCTGTCAAGAAAATACCCAACCAACTTGAATATCTCGAGAACCAGTTGTGTGACCTTGATGTCACTCGGGAACCAATCAGAGGAGAACATTACTGCTTATGCACGCACAGTCATGCTTCCAGGAGGTTATCCAATCGACAGTGAGATGCCATTTAATGAGCTTATGTACTCAGGGACCATTGCATTCACAATAACTAAGTCTTCATTTTTTGTGCCATTTTTCGTAGAACATTGCATCACCCAGGTCCATGAACCACCTGCAGTCCAGACTTGGCTACTGTTTTTGGATTTTATCACAACACGCTGACGACAAAATATTAAAATAAACAGGTCAAAACCGCAAATAAAATGGTAACGAGACTTCAACGTGCATCATAAAACTTGGAAGTCCGTTTTTCATCGCTTTATCAATCGCCACGTATATTCTTATATATGTACTTATCTGTTGTGTACAATGGCGTGCATGCAAGTATCGGAAGCCATAGTCTCGAATCCTGATTTTGACAGTTGGTGCAGTACAACCTTCCAATCCTAACCATTTACTACATTCACATGGTTATAAAAGCTACACTAACTACATACTCTATCTATCTTCTTCTGTTCTTATCAATTTATCTATTAATCTCTTTCTTCTTCCCACCTGCACTCAATTCTCCCTCATGCAACACATTCCACCCGTAATTATATATGCACGGACACATATCTGACACTGAACGATGATTAAGGGACAACGTATAGCCTCACAATGGAAGATCCAAAAAAACGAATTACGTTACTTGAAACTCTAATGTCATCTGATCACAAAAATGAAGAAAAATCCTGAGTCATGGTACGGATTGCCGCTCACAATGGGCACGTAGAACTTCCGGTTTCCGGTTCAGTTAGCGTTTGGTTGCACGAGAAGCTTTAAAAAATGTCTCACATTCCGACAAAACTGTATCCCACCCCTCTGTCATAGCTGATTTCAAAGGAGTATTCTTTTTATTTGCCAAGCTGTAAAAACGCTGCGATAGCTCGAGTATCAAAGCATTCAACTGGAAACTGCAAGATATACTGTTCGATATCGGCTTGGAAATCTCGTTTTTGCTAGAAAGTAATATTACATATGCAATCAGATACATACATGGTGGACTTACACAGCTTCAGCACAAGACCACGTTCATAAAACTCCCAATGTCTGCAAACTGGCATTCCCTAAGCTCTAACCAGCATGCATCATGAGCCCTTTCCTAAGAGGAACCCCCTTGATCTGGTATTCGCTGAGTGGAGTGATGTAGTTGTAGTTTGAATAGCTACTAGGATCTGCAGGGTGGAGTTGTTAACCCAAAACCTAATGCCCCTTCTTTACCTGGGCTTGGGATCAGCATCTTTTCCCGAATGTGACATCTTAATTGAAAATGCAGAATTGCGATGAATGGTAAATATAATCTAAATGGATACATAATATATATTGACTGTATTTATTATTGAAACATTGTATAATTAATAGACTGCATTGAAAACATCATAGCACAAAAATGTTAAAGGCAAATACCTAAATTCACAATTACCAACCATTCGACATTATGAAGTTGTAATCTTAAAAATTGCTTCTCACCAAGCAGAATTTTGTAACAATTTTGTTCTATTTTTGCACACAGCAAACTCTGGAGAAAGTTTGAAACAACGAAGATCTGTGATAAAAGCGGAGGAAGAGAGCGTTTGAAAAACAATCTATAGCTCTTGCTTTCAACCAGTTATGTGTGCATATACGGAGAGTTTGAAAAGTTGGAAACTTGAACAATCTGGGTATCAAAGGGTACTATAAACAATGACAGCTTAGAACAAGTCACAGTTTAGGCACTCTCTAGTCACTTATTTGACAACCAACATTCGGATATATCCCTTTGTCCCCCACCAGAAAAGTGGATGCCAATTCCATTTTACGTTTGTTTCATTGAAAACACAAAGGAGTGAATGCCAAATAAGGATAACACGTTATGTAAACATTTCAACAGCTAATAACTGTTGTTCCTAAGTAGGATGTTGCCACGTGATTAATATTGTAGCGTAATGTTTCTGCGCAAGTACATCATCTCCTCTCATCCCTAGGGTTGCACCGTTTATGATATATACATATATAATAATTAATAATTGTGTCATCCACAACTATAAACTATCCAACATCCCTTCAGTGCCACGAGGTAGGATCGAAATCTTCTCTTCAGACCCAGCAGCAAACATGTTACCCCTGCCCTAGGACCGAATGAAGCATCTACCAAAGTGCTCCATACCAGCGTTGGAAGAGCATTGCATTATAGTAGTAATAGACGGGTGCTCAACCCTAAAGAAGGGAGCGTTAATTATAATAATATCTAATAATTGTGTCACCCACAGACAGCCGTTTCGTTGTATTACAACTCCTCAGTGGCTAAGGACTATGCGATATCCCTTCAGGTTATTGAATATACATATATATATATATATATATATTGGGTGGTAGAAAAATACGTTATTTAGATGTAAGTGAGCTTTTTGCATTCATAATTACAAGAACAAAGTATATTGCCGGTTGACAGAGAATGTTGACATTCACTGGGTTTATATCCCCGTGACTCTTAATATATACTTATTTATATATCTGCAAAAATTTACCCCGCAATATTTCTTAAAATATTAGGAGAATCCTCCAAACCCAATGTCATCCAAGTTTACTCAGCTTTTGCAGTAAGTCAACCGTAGTGTGTCGTCTACAAGACTCAAGTCAAAATCAAAAACTAGGAAGACGAGTCCAATATAAACATATGCCCTTCCTTTGTGGTTCAACAAAGACAAGTTATTTTCGACACGTTACTGGCAATTAAAAAAGGTTCTCATTGCAAGAATAAAAATGGAAATAGAACTATAGCTAAATCCAGGAGAGAAAAAAAACAACTTTTTTCTTGGTGAGGATGTCGGCCGAAGTTTTGTTGGAACGTCTGTCCCCAAGTTGCAAATTCGACGCACTAAACAATCATGAAGCTGGGCTAGGAAACTCTTTCGTGTACTGGGTATTTTTCAAACTTTTTTCTTTCAAACTATTACTTAGCTACGTAAAATACTCCTCATCTGATAAGCGGTCCCACCAATTTGAAATCAGAAAATTACACGAAGTATCCATCGAACCAAAACTATTCTTTTTAATAGAATACTTGGAAGGTGATATAAGGTCATAGTAAACCAGGGGAAATTCTTTAACGATTCAACAATGATGCTACGAATTTTTATGACTGAAAGCTTTTGTCAAAACTTATCAGGAATTTCTGCATCAACTTTACATATTAGAAGCTTGGGCAAGTTTAGCACAATATCAAATAAAGAATAATCAACAAAATCAACAAATCCCATTAATTTGATCTGTTAAAAAATGATATCGTGCTTTCTTCTTGCAACAATCATTTCATTTACACACAAATATTTTTCTTTAGTTTGCACGTCGTGTGGAAAAGGGGACGATTCACCCAAGTGAAATTGAAGCTGGTCAAATATATTTTTCCTCTCCGGTCGACGAACCGAAAAAAATAATGCATTCAAATAAAAGTGACTTTTTAAGTCTTTGAGGCACATTTCTTTTTCTTCCACTTTGAACTACCTCTGTTGATCAGCCTGGATACTAAACAAAATAGTTCGACTGAATATTAGCGTCTGTGTTCCTAGATTCTAAGCCCACGTCAGTCAAGGTCGACCATGAATGAAAAGCTTTTAGCTGTTATAACTGGGCGCTCAGTATGGAGAGAGTGTTGCACCGAACCGTTCTGATGGCTTCCAAAGGAGAACTGTGTTCAATATGTTTGGAGATCAACATGACTGCAGGGGATGGCTCCCTATTTGGTTACGACACTTAGTATTCCCAGACAGTCACCCATCTGAGTAGGTTCGATGTCGCTCAACTCCAGTAATCGTACAAGAACCGGTATCCAACACGAAATATATGAAGATAAAAGGATGGTAGTAAAAATGAACCACAGTTGAAGATGGCTATAGATAAGTGTATTCATATTCGTATCAGTGCAATTGAAAAGTAATCGTTTTGAAGCATAAATTTACGGGCTTAGATAGATGTAGATGATCTAGCAATGTTATTGGCTCGTCAACAGAACTGTCCTGGTTCGCAAATTGAAACACGTCTTTATCGGATGAGTTACGACCGTTACACAAAATGGTGATACATGCGATCGATTTTAAACTGTTGTTATCGGCTTCAAAAGAGAAAAAAATCGCCACAATAAAACAAGGACATTTAAAAATGTCCTTTCGCATTTTACGTGATATTTACATAGTTTGCGTTGCCCTTTACTGATATTTACAGCATTTGTACATGATATGTTTCTTCAAGTTAAAGTTACATCCAAATAGAAAAGTCTTGAATAACAAATGCCACAGATAAAAAAGCAACTGAATTTTATCTTTGCTGTAGGATTAATCAATTTATCGTAGCGTTCCTTATCTTTCTCTCAAAAGTAGGCAGAAAAGAGAGAAAATGAGTAATAGAAAATGGTGGGAAAGAGTAGACTGTTTTCACAAAGGACCGCTACATTTCAAGCTATTGAGGCAGTGGTTAAGTAATTTCTATTTTATATACGCCCTGTAGATGATTCAGTTGCGCACGTTCACGACTCGGACTTTTACATATCCTTCAGTACTTTTGTCCCTGCTTCTTTGTTGATTGTTATTTACTTAAGATCCACACAAATAAATACGAACTCAAGCCTTGAGAAGGGCGCCTGCCGTAGAGAAATACTGACTTATCGTGTAAACTATTTGCAAGGGTAATGAGTTCGTTCTTCACTGGATTTTCCTTTTAGATAAACTGAAAGGATTGAGAATTATCAATTAGTTCAAAAAGGTTTTTACTTGTAATTAATTGTGGAAATTACTATCTGAAATAATTTAATACAAGAATGGATCAACAAGTCCACAGGCTGACACGTAGGTTTTAGCTGAAATTTTGAAGTGATCATTTCACTGCCTGATGCTCGAGCTATGAGATCAATATTCATCATTAAATTAGGTGCATTGCAGAGAAAAATTATGCTGAAAAAATTGCTGTGTAAAATAGATGCTTTTCATCATATTTATATACATACATGTGTGTGCATTTGTATGCACAACTAGGCACGAAGGTAAGTAAGTCTCGCCGAGTAATTCGCTTGGCGGCATGGGTTTGAACCTCATCATTGCCTTGATATTGTCGACTCATTTGCACTTGGTGAATAATTGTTTGGGTGTCTTCCGTAATGCGATGATTTAAAACCTGAATGTGGCAAAAATGTGAAATATCAAAAATTATTTTCACGCTTTTTCATTCTTACTTCAAATATTTGCTGACTCATTCAAGCTACCAACTTGATCTGATAGTTTTCTGTGATACCTATCAGTTGAGATAAACGATTCTCCTATAATAACATCAGCCCTTTTGTTCAATTGAAAACGAACCCAATGGCTGTGGCAAGTGAAGTGAAAGACCTGCCCAAAAAAGAAAGGTCATTTGCCAACGCCCAAACTTGGAAAAAAACAAGTTGTATGAAATAACGACTCCTTTTATATTTATCATTTTGTATTTATTGTGTCTCCACACCAATCATATCTGGTGACATTCACTGGGATCAAGTGACAACAAGTCTCCTTAGAATTCTAAGTGATTGTCATTATTTAGTACTCTTTGAACTTTCATCCCAGTTCGGTTTTTTTTTTTTCGTATTCGTTGGGATTATACACCAATCATGTTTTGTAGGATTAATTGGGGATCAAGTAACAACAAGTCTCCTCAGAATTTTGTCATTATCTAGAACTCTTTGAACTTTTTTCCGACTAAGAATCTAATAACATTAATTCTTATTTGCATTTTCCCAACAGTTGTCCGGTGGTTGTCGCTATTGACTAAGCAACTGCAATTCTCCTCAAGTGCGTATCCATCCTTTCAACACTTTTGAAGTGCCATGGCTTGTAGTTTCACACGTTGCCTTGTCACCGTCGAAGGCCGAGTGACAGTTAATCTCATCGGGTCTTCATCCCTTCTCTCGAATATTCCTCTCATATCACAGCAGCGATGGCAATTGTACCGGCTCAACATGCCCTAGCTTTACTTACACATGCCTTTTTCATTTTAGCTGTTACACCATTTCTGACGACTGGTGATCGTAAGTCCCATATTTCCAGCACTCTCCTCGGTATTTGTGTAGCCTCAAGTGGTGCTGTTGTCGGCACAGTCTCAAAACCTTTTTTTTTTCTGGCCTGTTTGGCTCACTAGTTCGCCCCAGGGCGGCGCTGTCCCATTGAACCAAGAGTGACAGGTCGGGCGAGTCCTGACGCTTTCACGACCTCGGTCGTAGTGGCTGGAGCTATTTTTGACGGTGCTCCATCTCAGTTAAACTCGACCTTGTGTCACGTCTTACTCTTCGTGGGAGTGCAAATAAAAAGAACATGGTGTCAATACCCTTTTACTGACTTTTTTTGGGCTCTGATCAAAGTGTAGTATCTGTACCACGGCCTTGCCTGAGGCGTTGGTACTGACACTGGACACCCAAATGGGCCTGAGATTGGGTTGAATGGTGTGCTCAAGACCGAGTGTGCAGGTGCAATGCCGTAGCCAATGAGGGCTACTGAGACTCGACATTGCTAACACACATTCGGAACCTTTGGACTCGTCCTTTGATTTTCTCCAAGTGGAGGGCGATTAGATACCGCATAGTCTCAATCCTCTTTCTCTGGTTCAGGTTATTCAATCTTGTTTGTGATGTATTGGACACAGTCCCGAATGCGCCGACAATTATAAGTACTACCCGGATCTCAATGTTCAACATTTTTCTGCTCCCTTGCTAAGTCCTGGCACTTTCCTTGCTTTTCACTTTCTTTCTCTTTCACTTTGTGATCTGAAAGGACAGCCACGTCCATTATTTGGCAGGTTCTCTTTTCTTTGTGCACGACTACGAGGTTCGGTCTCTTTGCGTGTGGTGGTCGGTTTGTATGTTGAATAATTTGTTGACGAGTGACCTCTGTTCATCAGGACTATTTCTGGTTTGTGTTGATACCATTTGTTTATGTGGTTGAATCTCAATCGTTTTCATAGTTCACAGTGTATAACAGTTGCTACCGTGACGTGTCTGTACTAGTACTCCTTCTAGGCTTGTTTACTGCATTCACTGATTATGTGGTTTACATTCTTATCCTTTCCTCCACGTAGGTGGCTTTTGCTGTTTGTCGGGGTTCCGTCGACTTACACCTAGACATAGTTTGTCCAAATACATTTGTTTTGGTTCGTCATAATGCTGGATTCTATTTCTCTCTTCAGGTTACCTTTGCGTAATCAATGTCCCTGAATGCTTATCTACGATATTTTCTATCTGCTGAATTCCCAATGTAGTTTTTTTCAGTTCCGATCTTTCATTTCTGGCTGACAATTTTGTTGCTTCCTCGACTCTTTTGTTGCCTGTTGTGCTGCTTCGAGCGCCTTGATCAATATCTTCTTCATTTGTTTGAAAATACCTTTCAAATCGAATTTTGATTTTTTGAAGCCAGTCTATCATGCTGATGAGTTCCCTGTCGCCTTTCTTTCCCTCTTGAAATACAGCCCATCTATCTGATTTCTAGAATCCCTTGCACATCGTCATAATTTTCCACGTTCGCTGGTCTATTGATTCGAGTTTATCCTTCGTCCGTCTAAGAAATAAACCTGTGTACTTAATTACTAATACTACCGATGTGTTCATTCTTTTTATCAGATTTCTGTTGTTTGGTTTGGTCTCTAATATTTTTTTCTTGTCCTTTTAAGGTATCTCTTTATTTTCTCTTTCATTTCTTCCTGTTCTAACGGTACTGTTATCAATACTCTAATTTTGTGACTATCTGTTTTTTTCCCATTTCTTCTGTCGCTATAGGCCTCCCCTGCATTATTATTAGCGCTCATATTTTGTTCCAAACTCTATCTATCCCATCACTTTGTAATTATTACGATTATGCATTCCATCTGTCTTGTGGTCACAACTGGAGACTGAGTGACAGCAAGTCTCCTCAGGTCTCCACCCATCCTGTCCACACTGAATAAATCCACTGCAGTACTGTGGTTTACAGTTTCACATCAGTTGCCCAGTGGTTATCGCTGAAGGCTGAGTGACAATCAGTCTCCTCAGGTCTTCAGCCCTCCTCTCCTAGCCCCCTCACCTATCACAGCTGTAGTTCGTACCTCCACCGCCATCTGTGTTTTTTTTCAGGGGGAGGGGTCTCTCCTCTCCTCCATGTAAGGCCACTGCTCACAGATCTTCTATTATTATTATTATTATTATTATTATTATTATTATTATTATTATTATTATTATTATTATTATTATTATTATTATTATTATTATTATTATTATTATTATTATTATTATTATTATTATTATTATTATTATTATTATTATTATTATTATTATTATTATTATTATTATTATTATTATTATTATTATTATTATTATTATTATTATTATTATTATTATTATTATTATTATTATTATTATTATTATTATTATTATTATTATTATTATTATTATTATTATTATTATTATTATTATTATTATTATTATTATTATTATTATTATTATTATTATTATTATTATTATTATTATTATTATTATTATTATTATTATTATTATTATTATTATTATTATTATTATTATTATTATTATTATTATTATTATTATTATTATTATTATTATTATTATTATTATTATTATTATTATTATTATTATTATTATTATTATTATTATTATTATTATTATTATTATTATTATTATTATTATTATTATTATTATTATTATTATTATTATTATTATTATTATTATTATTATTATTAGTAGTAGTAGTAGTAGTAGTAGTAGTAGTAGTAGTAGTAGTAGTAGTAGTAGTAGTAGTAGTAGTAGTAGTAGTAGTAGTAGTAGTAGTAGTAGTAGTAGTAGTAGTTGTTGTTGTTGTACATGTTGATTTTTTATATCAGTACTAAGTGGTAAGTTTCATTGGATATCAACTGACTGCAAGTCTCTTCAATACTCAAAAATCTCTTCAGCTTTTTAGGTGATTACAGCAGTGCTATCGTTTGGACGGTTGCGGTCCTTCCTCGGATTCTTCATTGCTCCGATTCCTACGCTCGGCTCTTCTCGGGGTTCTAATCGCAGTTGGTACTACTGGCCCCCCCATGTTCCATATTTTTTTCAGTTTCGTGGCAAGCTTAGAATATTGATCTAGCATTTCTTTTTCTCTCAGTTTGATTAAGAAAACGTGACTATTACATCTGTTACTACTACTCGACGTAAGCAAGCAACAAAATAAGGTGAATGATAAACTTGTCAAAAATTATTAATGACAGGTTCATCAAAGAATGAACAACTGACGACTATTATGTCTGTTACGGCTACTGGGAGCAAACGAGCAACAAAAAGGGTGGAAAAAACTTATCAAAAATTGATAATAACGACAATGCTTTATTTAAGTTGAGGATATTACGTCAAAAACTACAACAGTAAGAGAGCAAAAGAAATAAGACGAAAGGAATACTGATTAAATATTGATCATAAAAATGCTTTATCGAAGGAATTCGGAAAACTCAAGGCTGTTTACACTTGAGGTTGTAGCTTTTTTACACTTAATAGCAGTAATAGACGAACTACTACAACTACTACTAAGTGTAAACATAAAATAAAGAAAAACAAATAAGACGGCATTTGCTTGTAGATTGGTCTCCATCATCTCCATGGCTATATCGAACAGGCTCCCAAGATTCAAAACTCGACGAGGACTTTTTCTTTATTTTTATTGCATGCTGCTAACCAAATGATCGTCGAATGTAAAAACGAACTAAACGTTGCGATAAAAAGCAACAAAAATGAGATGTAACCAAAAATTAGAATTAAAGTTAGCTGCAATATTATAGATTAAACTATGTCAAACATTATAATCATCATTATTATTGACTAGCATTTTACCTTTCATTCCAATTTTTACTAGCCTTTTCTATTGCATCTCACTCAGACAATTGCAAATTAAGATGAAAGAAAATACTAGTCAAAATTGAGTCAAAATCAAACAATATTTTTATTGACTATTATTTTAAATATTAAATCAGTAGCAAAAATGAGAAGACAGAAAAACTAGTCAAGACTGTAAATAAAATTCTTCAATTCTGATAATTTAAGATGGTTACATCTGTGTATACTATTAATACGCAATCGAGAGTTCGGTACGCTACGCTCTGATTGGTCAATCACAATAAATTTGAGAAGAAGGCAGAAAAGGAGAGGACAGAAATGAAAGTTAGGAAATTTTTCGAAAATGAAACTAATCCATATTTGTATAACATTTAGATGAAAATATAGACCGGCAATGAAGATTAGAAAAGATAAGGGAGGAATGGGAATATCCAGGCATGGGGTAAAAAAGAGCAGAGGTATGGGATAATTGATAATCTTAGTTGTCAACACCCATGGAATTTCCACTGGTCCTGCTAGTTACAATTATTCGATGAAAACAAGCAACGAAATTAGAAAGAAAGAAATACCAATAAAAAAAATCATATGATGATGAAAACACTTCATCTAAAAATTCAGACAGCTTGAAATAGTAGTTTAGAAAGAAATCAGGTCATTATTATTTTCATATTTTTCTCGGTGTCGATTAACTGGAGACACTCAAGAATGTGATTGTGCTTTAATTCACTTCCGAAATCTTGTTTGTAACCGTGGTGGGTGAAGATTTACCGAAGCGATGATTCAATCAAATTACTCTCATTCGGTTTGTGAAGGCTTTGATGATGAAAAACTACCGATGCGTAAAAGGGAAAAACTACCGATGCGTAAAAGGCATGTGATAAGAGAAAGAAAGATTGAAAAATGTCTGAAATCTGGTTGAAAGAGAGCGTTACCTTTTGATCATTTCTTCCTTAGAAGATTGGGTTCTTAAAGGATATCGACTTCCTCTTTAACTGAGAAGTACCGTAATTTTGAAATCGGTTCGATCTGAGTTTTAAATTGAACGAAAAATAGGTCTGACTCAATAGAAACCAATGTCTTTTAGTAGCATGCCGGGTTGGGTAGGATGGATCCAAAATTGAAAAAAGGGATGATAAATTTTAAAAAAAGTTACTTCTTCTGTTGAGCAGTGATCTCCAAAAAATGTGAATGCTGACGAACACAAACGTCGACAGTTTTGTTGACATTTTTGTTGACTGTTTCTAACAGAAAATAGCTTCGAGATGGAAGAGAGAAAATCATCATCATCATCAGTCTTTTAACGTCCGTT
Source organism: Thysanoteuthis rhombus (assembly GCA_963457665.1). Taxonomy (NCBI): domain Eukaryota; kingdom Metazoa; phylum Mollusca; class Cephalopoda; order Oegopsida; family Thysanoteuthidae; genus Thysanoteuthis; species Thysanoteuthis major. The sequence continues at coordinate 29,351,999 of OY735207.1, read as the reverse complement.
GTTGGACATAGACCTTTCCCAGAATTCGCCACAATTCCCTATCATGGGTATCGCAGAGCCTGTATTTCCTGAATTTGTCAAGTTCATCTCTTCACCTTGTGTTCTGTCGGCCTCGGTTTCTTATGTGATCTCTGGGGATCCATGTTGTGAGACGTGATGTCCATCGGTTGTCTTTCATTCTCGCAACATGGCCTACCCATTGCCATTTGAGTTTTTTAATAGTTTCTATGATGTCACGAACACCTGTTTTCTTCCTTATATACTGTGCTGTTTTGTGATCTCTCCATGTAAGGTTGAGCATGATTCTCTCATGCGCACGTTGCATACTTCTCAGTTTGTAGGTCTGTCTCTTGGTTAGGTTCCATGTTTCAGCTCCACAAGTGACTATCAGAAGAATGCATTAGTTGTATGCTCTTCTTTTTAGGATTATTGGGATCATCTGGTTCTTGAAAGGCTTGCCATCCCAAAGTGATTCTTCACTTGATTTCCTCCTCTTTTGAGGGTCTCATGGAGATTCGTTGTCCTAAAATAGTCGGCCTACACATGAACTCCAGAGATAATCATCATCATCATCATCATCATCATCATCATCATCATCATCATCATCATCATCAGTCTTTTAACGTCCTTCGTTGGACATAGACCCTTTCCAGGATTTGCTACATTTCTCTATCATGTGTGTCGCGGAGCCAGTACTTCCTGAACTTGTCTAGCTCGTCTCTCCATCTAACATTCTGCCGGCCTCGGTTTTGCATGTGATCTATGGGGATCCATGTTGTGAGTCGTGATGTCCATCGGTGGTCTACCATTCTTGCAGCATGGCCAGCCCACTGCCATTTGAGATTTCTGATGGATTCTATGATGTCCCTGACTCTTGTCTTTTCTCAGATGTACTGTGCTGTCTTGTGGTCTCTTCATATGAGGCCCAGCATTATTCTTTCATGTGCACGTTGCATGGTTCTCAATTTACAGGTCTGTCTCTATGTTAGGTTCCATGTTTCGGCTCCATAAGTGACTATTGGGAGGATGCATTGGTTATACACCCTTCTCTTTAGGATTAATGGGATCTTCATATTTTTGAAAGTTGAGCTAGCTAGGCATTCGAGGTGGTATAATTTGGGGTGGGGTAATGAGATGGACCAAGACGAGAAAAATGAGATGGAAAAAGTTGAAGTGAAATTGGAAAAGTAAATTCTATTATTATTCGGACTATCCTCATATGAAAAACAACCAAGATGACGATAGTCCGAATAATAATAGAAATAATAATAATACCCTCATCTCAAAAATTCAGAGATAAATTATAAAACATTCGGAGTGATTTCCTTGTCGATTTTATCTCGAAGTTCCGACCGATCTACGTTCCGGTCTCCCTCATGTAACTGTTGCTTTCAGTAATATTCCGAAAAGACGTTTGTTTGTGTGTGTGTTTCTATATGTACGTATGCATGTATGTATTTAAACCAGTAAACAGTAAATATCAAACACGCTTATATATATATATATATATATATATATATATATATATATATATATATATATATATATATATAATATATATATATATAAATATATATATATATATATATATATATATATATATATATATATATATATTTCTAGAGAATCGCTGATTCAAAGAACTTCAAACTCGACACAGTACTTGCCTAATATATCTGATGAATATCAACATCGGAGATACACACAAACATATATCTCGACTCACGACATGGATCCCCTGAGATCACAAGCAAAACCGAGACCGGCAGGATTCAAAATGGAGAGACAAACTAGACAAGTTCAGAAAGTATTGGTTCTGTGATACCCATGATAGAGAGATCTGACGAATCTTGGTGAAGGTCTATGCCCAATGACGGATGATATAAAACTGGTGATGATTACATATATATATATATATATATATATATATATATATATATATATATATATATATATATATATATATGTGTGTGTGTGTGTGTGTGTGTGTGTGTGTGTGTGTGTGTGTGTGTGTGTGTAATTAGAAAGGTCAGCAGACCCTTCTGATTTAAAACATTGGTCTACTTCAATCCTCCGATCTCTCTTCCCCCCAGTTTTTACATTTTTCCAGACTAAGCTAAACGAATCACTAATATTTAAAACGCTTATCGTGATGTACTGACAATGAAGTTAGTCAATTTGCTAGTGTAATGAGTTCGATCCTTGCTATGTGTCCCATTTTAGTGGCCTTGTCCCTGACTGATCTAAGCTTAACAAATGAAAAAAATGGTGGTTGTCGGTATCAATGACTAAAATGCCTCATTAGATTTCAGTCGGTAAAATTTGTCAAGATTAGTCGAGGAAGGATGTTTGCATCTGGTACGTCCTTGAAGTTAACTAATCCACATGAAGTTTAAAGGGGGTGGCGATGGAGCTGAGTCCAAACAAGGATTAATGCTTATTTAATTGTAGATGCAGGGAAAATAAATGTTATAATTTACTCTTCGGATCGGCTTCCCTCTTGTTCCTATGTCGGCAATTAAGGTCATTGATTCGCTCGGCCTCGTCTTGTTTCTTTCTGAATTGCTCTCTAACTGCAATTAAATCTGAGGATTTCCCTCCACTAGCGCACTCCGTTCATATCTATCTATCTATCTATCTATCTATCTATCTATCTATCTATCTCAGTTTTCATATCTATCTCAGTATAATCATATATATCTATCTTGTTTTCATTACATTTTTTTGTTTGTTTATTTCTTTTTATTTATCAGTCTGAATTCATATCTAGAGCAGTCTATTCATACCTATCTTTTCATTTATGTCTCAGCCTGATATTTGCAATCTGAATTAACCACTATTTCTGTCTGTTCATATCTCCATCTCCATTTGGTCAGGTTCGAGTCTGACTGACGAGAAATATGGGTAGGAAGACCATGTTGCGCTAATTTTCCAGGAGGCAAAAGCTTTACTACATTGAAAATCAGCATATGAGTGTGTATAAATGCGCGGGAGAATACCAGTGTTCATCATAACTCTACGACAGGTGCCCTCAGATTGCAATTTGTGTTTATTATTAAATACATGTGTCATATGAGGTATGGGTAAGAGTGGCAGCTCTCAGCACGAAAATCTGAATCAGAAAACCGTTAGAATTTTGGTTGAGGCTGCTTGCAATCAATTAGTATCAATGTCAAAGACACGAATCTATATCCCAGCGCTCCGTTCTCGCAAGGTATCTGTACAAAAATGTCTAGTTGCAAAAATGCACAGGCGATCACTTTTGCCACGGACTATTAGAATACATGAGCGGGAAACCACGTGAAAATGCATTGGCTATTATTAGTTTTTACTATAAGTCAGGAACGAAAAGAGCTTTTGATTTAGTTATTTTGACTTTTGAAAGTATATTCATCTGGTATCTGGGATAGAAACTTATCTTTTAAAAAATTCTAAAATGTAGAGTCTAAAGGGGAAAATCCTGTTGTTTACCGCCAAAAGGGCAAACTGACCAACTTGATAAGAAAAAGGTAAATATGATTTACACAACAGGCAGTTATTATTTAAAATGATTTTATGAAGCAGCTCAAGTGATGGCATTACCTAAACCCATTGCAAAAAAACGAGCATTTTGCACCCCAAAATGATAATTTCCAGCAATAACCGCACAGAAAATTTCACAAACTAAAGAAAACTACGCGTAAATCGGTTTCGAACTTTGATTACAACATTACGGTGACATTTACAAAATGTCAAAATAAAGGAAGCTGTGACCCTAAAATCCTTATATGGATCCTTGAAAATCGCCACAAATGCTATTTTTCAGCAATAGCGATGCAGAGTACTTAACAAAGTATTGAAAAACAAATATAAATAGGATTCTGATATCAATTAAGGTACTGTGCTGATATTCTCATATAATAAAACGAAAATAATGAAACACTGGGACCCTAAAAACCTTATTTTGTGCCAAGAATGACTCAGAAACCCCATTTCTGAGCAATAACGTTAGCGTTTGTTAATAACTTAGTTTCATTCGCCAAAATTAGTGAGTTCGATTCTCACTGAGTGTTTCCCAGCTGTTGCATTGTGTCGGACAAAGTTGGGCTCCCTAAAAAGCTGTTACATCTAATGTAAACCTTGACAAGGGACTGTCATGTTGATTTCGGAAAATATAAATTTCAAATAATGTGTATATGTATATATATGCAGATGAAAGTATGTGTTTGATGGGCGTTTTTATTTACATACATGGGCGTGCATACATTTATTTCATCTTACTGGGCGTTTGCAGAAAATCTATTATGTACGTAATGCTATTATGCACGTGCTGGGTGAAATTGAATTAAGGAATTAGGGATTTTTAAAATGGAAGTTTGTAATATGCAATGTGAATAAAAAGATGGATTAACATTGCTAATGAGAGTTATTTTAATTCCCAAAAACCTTTTGAAAAATATACTTAATTGGAATTATAAGACTTTTTAAATTGTAATGTTCATCATCGGATGATTTGATGGGGGACAAAGCCACATCCGAAACATTAGAAGAGTGCAAAATCAAAATTATGAGACATCACATTGAAGAATGTAAAAACATGTTACTAAGACGGTTATTAAGACCAATGTTTATTAAGACCATCCGCCCAATAGGACCAATCTTGTTGGAACCGATTCAAACGTCTGTAATCATCAGTTCGTTTAGGATCAATGCACCGTTTATTTGGACCAAGCAGCTGAGCTATCGAATCAACATTTCTGAAATAAAATCTGATAGAATTATTGAAAATATTTCGAATTCTCAAAATTTTTAAATTTTTTTCAGCACGTGATTCAAGTTGAAAACGATACTAGAAAGGAAAGGGGACTTGAGTTGTACGGTTTTTATACAAGTTTTTTCCATTTGAATTTTAAAAAAATATTTGGTGTTTTAATGAATAAAAAAAAAAGAAAAGTTTTTGCTTAATCGGAGCGGCAGGTTATTGTGTCCAAAATCATCGGTTCTGATGCGGTTCTATTAACCGGAATCCACTGTAATAGAAATTGACACATATTTTATTCACTTGATGCAAGTATTATAATTTCATTGATGCACGAATGTCAACTTGTCAGTGAGGGAAGAGTGAAGAATGTTGTATAGCACCAATCTTTCATGACTGCCTTCTCGAATTAAAGATCACTTTGTTAAACAGGATGAAGATCAAGTTTACTTTCGGACATGAGAAGAGTGCAGACGTATGCAAAGTTATTTCTGAGTAAAATTAGTTTCTAAAGATGATTAGGCGTTTTTCTTTGCAATTCTGTAGGACTCAAAAGGTGTTATTTGATGCAAAGATATGAGAAGTATTTGTTATAAACAGGCAATTCTGATTGTTTGTTTCTGAAAAGTGATATTTTGCAATCCAAACTAAGAAGAGACAGGTAAAGATGTGAGCAATTAGAGAGATAGATATGAATAGTCTGAAATAGATTGATTGATCGATGGAAAGATATAGATAGATCGATATGATATGATATGAAAAGACTGAAATAGATAGATAGATATATAGATATGATTATGCTAATAGATACGAAAAGACTTAGATAAATACATATCAAAAAACTGAGTGATAGATATGAAAAGAGTGAAAGAGATAAATAGATGCAGATGCTGAAAATTATAGATAAATCTAAAGAGATGCGTACGAATTGGTGGCACCAGAATGAGACAAATATGTATATGTGACGTGCACGGTTTGAGATAGTCATAAACAAATCATGTTAGGTAAGTATAACTAGGTTGAAATCAACGTAAAGCGTTGATATCTCGGTCTCTTCAAATCTGCACTTGAAGCCATTGACTTGAGTCTTCAATAGCTGTAGTATTTTGTTTCGTTCCCTTAAAACGCTTGGAGATATTTTTTCATTCATTCATTTGCGAGGGAAACGCCCACCCAAATTAACATGGATAACGGGAGAGAGAGAGAGAGAGAGAGAGAGAGAGAGAGAGAGAGAGAGAGAGAGAGAGAGAGAGAAAGAGAGAGAGAGAGATGGGGTGGACGAAGCTGGCAATGAATGACAAAAACAGTTTCACCTTCCTTTTTAACACTAGTAAACACTAGCTCATTCATTAAAGTTCCGTTAATACCAACTGCCACGACGTAACCCGAAATACTTCCTGTCTCGAGCCATTGTTCAGTTCTCATGTAATATGTTATTATCTGAGAGCTAAAATAAGTAGCGGGAAATTAATTCGTTTTTTCGAATCTAACAAGAAGATGATGGCCTGGGGTATTTTGGTCCATGTCCTTGTAATGAAACCTCCAGTTATACATCAAACCGAATTCAGTACACGACGATTTATTCGGACTGGTATCCCTGTCTTGCTAGTTTGTATAACAGCGTTTCAGCCAAGAGATCCTCAGCCTAGTTTAGGTGTACCATTTACACAGTAACCGTTGAGTATAACAACACATTTTTACATACCACGGATCCGAGTAACAAAAATATGACACGAGATTTTTCAGGCAAGACAATCATATATATATATATATGTGTGTGTGTGTGTGTGTGTGTGTGTGTGTGTGTGTGTTATTACGTTATCAAGAGATGGATTTATGATACAACAGAATGAACATACATTGCATTATAACATATTGAAACACTTATTTGAAGTTATCTCCTGCCATATAACAAGGCGAATGTATCATTTAGCCTGTTTTTGTGTGTATGTTTGTGTGTTTGGGCTTGTTCGTACGTAAGACCTCAAGTACCCTGACAGATATATCTCCCTTCTTTATTGGCTCCATTGTGATATCGAATATTACACTTGGAATGTCTTTGCACCCAATTTTAGACGTCATGTACGCTGCTCAATTCACTTTATGCATCGTATGTTGATATTCCCTGTTTATTATCTTTTACTCCATACGAATCAAGGCCTAAGTGACACTTAGTCACTACCTGATACAATATTTCGTGTAGTAATGTCAATATATTGGCTATATGATTTATATGGTTAAAAAGTTTACAAGATTAGGCGGCAGGGGATGTAAAAATATCAACTTAAATTTCTTATTTGATGAAGCACTGTCTACCATCATCATTAATCTTTAACAGCAACGGGTAAACAGCCTGAATTGGTAATTTCCATGGCTGTATATTGACGACCTGAGTAAAGTTGCAATAAAAATCAACTCAAAAATTAAGGTGAGAGAAATGCTACTCAAACATTGATAATAATGGTTGACAATACATTGTCTAAGCACCGAATTGAAGTTAACATTTTCCTGCAAAGATTCAGCTTATGAATTTTGTGTGTTTTTTCCGACTTCTTCCAGCTAGTACATCTGGTAAAGACACACATACGTTCGAATTAGAAATTTAAGTGTTGCGATGAAAATTTTACTCAATGGAGTTGTTTGGCATTTGTTTCCTTTGCACCTGGAAAGATCGTTTTGGTTAAACAAGAATCGGTGGCTTTTTTTTTCAATATAATGGCGATAAAAAAATTAAAACTAAATATCTCCTAAGAAAATAATAAAGGTTCTTCCATCTGCATAGAAAACATCCTTTTTCAACCATTATTTTTACTATTATTTCTTTCATTTTAAATTTAGTTGCTTCAGACAGCAAAGACTCAAACAGCCAGCCTACGAGAGTGGGGGGACAGCGAAGATCGGAATTTCCGCTGTTTATTCACTGAGCTTTCCTTTCTCAGTTTGACTTTCACATCTAGAAATCCTTTCAGTTAGAAATCTCCAGAACTAAACTTGGCAAACCCCTTTTGACACGTTCGAACAGTAGACTATCCATAAACTGAAGATATTATTTTTTTTGCCTTGAAATAAGATTTTTTACCTTAATTGAAAAGCATATTTTGCAGAAAATATTGCTTATTTCTTTCCATCTTGAATGGTAGAATCAATAATAAAAAATATGCAATTTCGAAAAATTGAAAAAATCGCGCTGATATGACAGTCAAAATACAATTAAAAGTAATGTTTTTGAATGGAGTTTCATTGAACCTAAACTGTTAATGCCTACCTGATGGTTGAGATAGTCCTGTGCTGATAAACTATTTCCAATTTATGTGGTGAATAAACATATGATTATAGATTCATAATTCTACCAGTAAGAGAAATGTGTACCTGCTTAGAGAACTCTTAAGGGTAAAAATCTAGAAGTTTATTTTGACTTTTTAAAAGTAAAAATCAAATGGAAATTTCCTTCAGTATCAGGGATATAAATCGAGAGTAATTTTTTTCACTTAATAGGATCAAGATTCAGGGGAAGAGTCTTTTTTTCAATTCTGGGGTGCAGGATTGAATGGGTATTTTTTTCCACTTTTAGGGACAAAATCGATGGTGAAGTTTCATTTTAGCGGTCAACATCGAGCAGGGAGATTCATTTCTTTTTTAGGTGTCAAAATCGAGGAATATTGTTTATTTCTGTATCTAGGGGTTGGTATTGAGGAGGGAGATTTGTTTCTCTCTCTTAGAAGTCAAAATCGAGAAGGATTGTTTATTTCCATTTTATGGGGTAGAAATCGAGGGGAATTTTTTCTACTTTAACGGTATAAATCGAGGGGTATGTTTTCCATTATTTGGTGACCGAATCGAGGCGGTCAAAAGCAAGTGGAAGTATTTTTCACTTTTAGGTGTCTTTAATAGAACAGGATTTTTGTGTGTGGTTTTGTTTCAAGAGGTAAAAATCGAGGATATAGATTTTTTCCCTTTTAGGGATCAAAATCGAGAGGTAACATTTATTCTCATTTTTGGGGGGTCGAAAGTAAACTCTTTTTCATACTTAGAGGTTTCGATCGATGGTATTTTTTTTCTTTTTCAGGGATCAAAATCAAGGGGTGATACTTTTAGGGGCCTAAAAAGGGTGAGAATTCTTTAATATTGAGGGTATGTATCGAAGTTAAGGGGGAAATTTTCAGTTTCCATTTTATGAATCGAAATCAAGGGGGTTAATTCCTCTTTTTACATCAATTTCTGGGGGATTTCTTTTTCAATTTCAGGGATCAAAATGGAAGGGGAAGTTTTTCACATTCAGTGGTCGAAATTTCCGGTGGAATTTTTCTTTCACTCTTCTGGATTGATATCCAGAGGGAATTTTTTCATTACTTTTTTGTGTCAAAATCAAAGAGTTAACTTCTCTCTCTTTTTTTGTAAAAATTGGGGGTGAACATTTCCCCCTTTTCAACGTTAACACCCCACCTTTAGATATCAGCTCCACTTTTTTAAAATAATGGATTCCCTTTTTTAACATTAGCCGAACTTTCTTAACATTACATCCCCATTTTCAACATTACATCCCCATTTTCAACATTACATCCTCACTTCTCTCCTTTTCAACTTTTTACCTTTTTTAACGTCAGCCAACTCTTCTTTTACAATAGTATCAAATCAATTTTTAAAAAGAGATAAAAAAAAAATTGAATTAAACATTTTTTCATTTCCATTTATTCATCTTTTATTTCTTTGTTGGATAGCAATTCATTCCACTCGTTGGGTGGGTATATAGTGTAGTTATCATAATTCACCAAAAGTCCACCCAGCCTTCCGTCTATCTGTATTCGTCTTATGTAAAAACTACTCACCATAACTCTATTAAATTTTCTATTGGTATGGATGTGACCCCAAGTAAGGTTTTTAGTGAATTGGTATTTGAAGATAGTCCCGCCAAATATATTTTTAGAGGAGTAATCGACTTACAAAGAAGATTTTTCTTGAAATTGACATTTTAGAGCTCGATTTGTTGCTGCATTCTCCAGCGTCAGTCGAGGACAGAATAATTACATTGTATCTTTTTTAGAGAGGGTTGGGCAGTGATCAATTTAAAGAGGAGATGAAGAACCCCAAAGTATAATTTTGGGGATTGGGTTGGATATTCGATTTACAATTTTGTGTCAGTTTTTCTCTTTATTGTCTGAAGCCGAAGCAGCATTTTTTTGGAACTCCTAATAATTGAAATAATTAGCCGATTGAATATGATTTTAAAAGAATTTCATCGAAACCTTTACTTTGGAAATAATTTTGAATCAAATACTTTAATCGTTTTTACTCAGCTCATTTACTTTATTAAAATGTCATTTATTCTATTGGAAAATCACTTCAATAAAATGAACCAAATAAATTATCAAAATTTTACTTATCTTATTAGGAATATATCTCATTTATCAAGATATTTGGTAAGATTCGGTCAATTCGTTTGTTTACCATACTTCGATACATCGACAAGGTTTTAATTCCACCGTTGCGTTAATTTCTGACTTTGTCGTATCATTATGCCATATAATTAAAGTTCATTTAGAGACCCAATACGACTTTTGGAGACACGCCAAAGCAAAGAATGACAAATATTATATATTTTAGTGATGAAAAAAAGAAATAATCATTTTATTACCATAGGTTGATTTTTTTGAAAATTATTACACATGCTATTTTCCCTGGGATTTATGTAACGAAATGAAAAATAAAATTATAATAAAATCTGTATTCATTCAAATTTAGAAAAAATACTAAATCAAATTACCTAATAAGTACAAACATTTGTACTACTGGTATAGCATTCTCTTGACCGATCAGCATTGTAATTTGCAGTTGTTTACACTAAACTGCTTGCATTTTGACTGGAGCCCTGATTTTTGTCTCTTCATCGTACTGCATAAATTGTCCCACTAACACAAAATATGTTGAAAATCAAAAAGTTTTCAGTTAGTGCAGGGTATTAAAAGTTATAATGGTTTCTTTGCAGACCTCAACAAGTTGAATTTAACTATATGAATCGTTGACATGAGAAGAACAGATGTTACACTTTGATACTGAACTAAATAATGCTAAAGGCTGGACTAGGACACTAGGATAGTGTCAAGAACTTTCTGATTATAATTTACCGAACGATCGAAAATAGAACAAGGTGCAACAGAACCGCCGTTGGATTTACTGAACGATGTTCATTAAATGCAGAAAATTATCGAACTTTCTTTTAATGATTTGTCCCGTTGGGAGGGCAAAGTACCAATATGGCCCCAAATCCACAAAACCTTAAATTTAAGCTTTGTGGAGGACAAAGCAAATTATTGCACACCACTTCATAGTTATTGAGTCCGAGCTAATTCTAATTCATCAAATCAACAACTAATCAAAATATCAATATTAATTGAATTAATTAAAAGATTTGAAAAATGAAATTGGCATTCATCATGGTGTCGCCCCTCTGGTGATGTCATCCGGGGCGGGCCGCCCCCATTAGTATGCCACTATACGTATGTATTTCTTTGAAACATCTCATTTTTTTTAACCACTTCCTGTTTTAACTCTTCTTTCCTTAAACCTAATGAGATCAACAACATGAAAATTACTCTTTACACCCACCTATATCTCAAAATATATCTAGATCCTATTACCCATACGTTGCTTCGCCGCCCTCTCATGTGGGCGAAGGATTCTAATTACTTACATGATTTTTTTTTCGGATGTCGAATTAAAGATGGAAAAAAGATGAAGGATGGACCCAGGCTTCACAGTCACTATTGGTTATACACAGCTAATTAGTGTCTGATTGCAGAAATCTACCCCCCTGTGATATCACAGGTTCTACAAGTGCACAGTACACAAACTAGCCTGAGAGAAGGGGTGCAAAAATCTGTGTCATTCATAAGTAATCTCACCTAAATTTAATAATCCAAAGGTTCATAAAAAAATCAGTTTTCATGTTAACTGAGATCCTGAAATTTCACAGAGGTATCCCTCAACTTTTCATAAATTTCTTGTACGGTACTTTGCTTTTATGAAAGTACAGGTTTAGCCAGAATGCCGTAAAGCAATGAAGCAGTTCCCATTAAAGTATATGCAAAATATATCTCTGAGCATTCCCAGACCTCAAAATAGGCTTCTTTCATATCTGCCTGTTTTGACATCGAATGTCAAGATTCGTCGTTTACTGTAGATCAGGAGGAGAGTCTGACATACGACAGTATGCTTGGCTGCTTCATGCATTTTTTAGTTCTTTGTTGGTACTCAAAACATCATGCAAATCTGTCCTAAATGTACACATCCTTTCAAAACTGAAGTCGAACATCTCTGCTATCTTTCAACTCTATTAATCGTAACTAAAATCTCATACAAGGTTAAAATTGGTTTTTCACTTTACGCTGTTTCAGCTTATAAAAGTTTTCAGAGGAACGAACTACTTTCGGATTGCAGGGGGAACCTTTATTCTCGTTAGTCAATACATTCCTACTTGCGTCTGTTCGTTACTTTTTAACAAGGTGATTTTATGGTCGCTATATTTATCGAGAATTGCTATAATTTGGAACATAGTAGTAATTTTGAATGAGACTCTAAAGAGAAAGAAAGGCTCATGTCTCACCGCTAAGTCATGTATGGCTAAAAAGGTATAAGTTTTACTACATTAGATAATTTTCGCTTGATTCTTCACAAAACCACTCCTTTAGTTAGAATAATGGTAATTTGCATTCGAGGACGAAGAATATATTGCCAAAATGAAAAAAGTATTATAAAAAGGAACAGAACGATAATTTAAAAAAAATGAAATGATTGAAATTATTTATTTTAGAACCTTAAATGATTTAAATCACAATTGTTGCTATGTTATAAGCTGTGAGTAAGTCAGAACGAATACATTAGGTTGTTCAACATGAAATATCCTTTTTTCATGTCATTGAGAATAATGCAAAAATTGTAAGGTTTTCCTAATGCAATTTTTTTCAAATCCATTATAAATAGATATATAACTCGTCATTATTGGATTTTTTAAGCTCGTCGACAAGTTAGACACATCTTTATGTACGGTCTCAAGTCAGGACATAATTTTGCTTGAGCAGCTGAAGAGGTCAGCAAACATTTGAAGTGAGCATTACTACGGTGGGAAATTTTCAGCGTTGGTCAGATAGCTTTATGTTTGGGCCTCAACAGTGACTACGTCATGTCATCTCAAGGTGATAAAAGAAGTTAAAAAGTTGGAAAATTTGTCCTAGATGAACTTGATGGAATTTTCTGAGACAGCACCAGATCTATACCTTTCAGCTGACTGTCTAAGCTTACAAAATTGGTGTATGAAGTCTTGCAGCATGCTTCGTATTCATCTAACATCTACTTAACACTGGGGTAAGTTCCCTGAGTCCCCGCCTGTAACCACTAAGTCACATCTGCATGTATCGCTGACTGGATTTCTTGTCTGGAAGGCAGTGGCTGGCGTCGTGGAATGTTGTAATGATTATGGTAACCAATGCGAGAGGTAATGATCCACGTGGGGTTGACAGGTTACAGGGTCGGTAGGGGAGTGATTGTTGGAATGGTAGGGAGGAGGAATGGCAAGCTTGATGGCGGTTGTTGCTGGAGTTGTGTTAGGTCGTTGTTTGAGTTCGATGCTCGTGTAACCGGAAGTCCCCAATTGCAGTTTAAGTACTTTGTGACTGGAAAAACAGACGAATGGCTTAACAAGTCATTAGCAAAAATATACGAGCAATTCTAACATATACACACGTAAAAATATATATGTATCTATACTAATATTTGTGCCTTTCGTCTGTCTGTTTGCGTATTTATCTTTTTTTTTGTTTTGTTTATTCGTGCCTCCTCTCGGCAGAAACGATACACCCATCTAATATTCTGCATCTAGACTGAGGAAAGGTCAAAACATGTGAAGTTTACCTAGAAGGTCATTCGAGATCACCAGTGGTCATCTGTTGGTCATTTCTAGCTAATTTTCAGAGTTCCAATTCTTTGCCAAGTATGATGAATTTCACCATATTTGTACATCTTCTCACGACGGAGTTCACAATCCTCATGACGTTAACTTCTGGAATCATTTAAGGTCACCAGAGATAATTTCTGGTCATTTAAAACAATTTTCCTATTAGGGGCCACTATTTACAGAGTTGAGTAAGAGTTACTATCACAGAAAAGGTTGAAGTGTCTCTATATATCTAAATTTAGCTGAAGTACCTGTCTATACGGGTTTAAATATTTAAGGAGTAAAAAAGGACTAAAGCCTTAAGACAATTAAAAATGTCCCCCTTCTCTTATGATCCCTTTAAAGAGAGAAATGTTTCTGTTAACCTTTGACCCATTGACAGGAGGAAAAGTCTTCCGTCAATTTTAAATCCTTCAAGGATTAAAAAGATTCCCATCACTTTTGACCTTCCAAAGGGGAAAAATTTTCCATTCATTTTTTACCACTCCATGGCGAAAAACATTTCCCTTCACTTTGGACCCCTCAAGAGGGAGAAGTTTCCCTACATCTAGATACCATCCGCTAAAACCTTTGAACTAATTTTTCTCAAACCTTTTTTTACTTTAAAACTTTCTCTGATGTCCTTTTGGTATGTATGCCGGATTTAGTTGC